>JANHMN010000003.1:42614163-42633500 GCA_030674055.1 Rhabdomys pumilio | reverse complement strand
ATACACATACACATACACATACACATACACATACACATACACATACATGCATCATGTGTGTGCCTTGGTGTTCGTTCAAGGCGACCAGAAGAGGGCATTGGATCCCCTGGAACTGGAGTTACATACAGATGGTTATGAGCCATTCTGTGGGTGCTGGGAATCGAACCTAGATCCACTGGGAGAGCAGTCTCTTTATTGCTTAGCCATCTCTCCAGGTCCCTCCCTCACTATAGAGTGATAGGTAGGAGTTCTGAACCACATACCCCCCAAGTCACTTTGTGATTCAACACAGATGATCTACCACTGAGACAGGCATCTGGGGAATTCTGGGCAGGATGTCTACCTCTGAGGCAAATCCTCAGTCACGGGCTGTGTCGAGGCCGACTGTCTCATACAGTAACCCAGGCTGGCCTTCAACCCGTGGCGATCGTCCTGTCTCGACCTCCTTGCTAGGATTCACGTATGAAGCACCCTGCTTAGATCTTAGATCTTTGATTTTTTTTTTTTTTAAAGAGCTTTCATCCTCCTGCCCCTTGCCACACCTTCTGAATGGCCAGGTCTTCCAAGGCCCCGCCCTGGCCCTCCCCAAATCCCCGCCCCTCACCGGGCCAGTAGCAGCGGCCACCGGCGCGAGCCCCGGGTCATCGCGGTCGTCGCGGAAGTCTGGTAGCGTCTCGAGGCAAAAGACCACGATGGAGACCAGGATGACGAGAACGGAGACCACTGCGAGCACGCGCGCAGCCTGCGAGCTCTCGGGGAATTCGAAGAGCAGCCAGAGCTGGCGCGCAAAGGCGCGGCGGGGCAGCGGCCGCTCGGGCGGCACCGCACAGCCCTCGTCCTCTCGCAGCCGCGCCAGCGCCGCCGCGCCCAGCCCGTAGAAGGACACCTCCTCCAGGAAGACGTCGAGGGGCACGTGCGCCGGCCGTCTCAGCCGGCCACCCGACTGGTAGTAATAGAGCACCGCATCAAAGCTGGGCCGGTGTCGGTCGAAGAAATACTCGCGGCGCGCGCCGTCGTAGAAGCGGCTGCGGCGCACCGGGTCCCCCAGCAGCGTGTCCGGGAAGCGGCCGAGCGTGCGCGCGCGGGTCTCGAAGCGCAACCCGGCCACGTTGAGCACCAGACGCTCGCAGCAGCCGCAGGGCGGCGGGCACCGCGGCTCCATGGCGCGCACAGCCCGGGCGACCGGTGAACGGACGTGTGGCCCCGACGCCGCAGCCACCCCAGCCGGGTGTCCGGTGTCCGAGCATAAAAATAGCATGGAAAGTCCGGCCAGGGCGCGGGGGAGGGGGCCGCGTTACCCCGCGGGGCACGGGGCGCCCTCTGCCGTTCCCACACTTGCCCTTCCCCACTGCCACCCGGGCGCTTTCCCGTGGATCTCATGAACTTGTAGTCATCAATTTTATTTGTTTGGCTTTTGGTTTCATGTAGCCCAAAGTGGCCTAGAACTCTGTATAGCTGAAATGACCTTGAATTTGTGATCCTCCTGCCTCCACCTCCCAAATGCTGGGATTGCAGGCATATGGGATCATGCCTATTTATTTGTTTGTTTGTTATTTAGACAGTCTTCTCAGCCTGTCATTTAAGCTGCCCGCGAACTTGTGGCGATTCTCTGCCTCATCCTTCGGTTTGCCGGGGTGACAGTCATGAGCCACCGAGTCTATCTGCAGCATCTGTTTCATTTCCAGTCTTTCTGTGTCTAGTCCGTCCTCCTGGGGGGATGTACCCGCTTAACCAGTTGTCGCCACATCTGTCTCTGCCTTTTATTATTATTATTATTATTATTATTATTATTATTATTATTATTATTATTATTATTACAGACACTGTGTTTGGGTATGTATCTCAGACTGGCTCAATATTGCAATACTCTTTTTTTTTTTTTTTTGGTTTTTCGAGACAGGGTTTCTCTGTGTAGCCCTGGCTGTCCTGGAACTCACTCTGTAGACCAGGCTGGCCTCGAACTCAGAAATCCGCCTGCCTCTGCCTCCCAAGTGCTGGGATTAAAGGTGTGCGCCACCACCGCCCGGCATGCAATACTCTTGCTTCTGCCTCCCAACTGCTGAGATGACAGATGTGTACCACCACATTTGGATGTGTTGCTGCTGGCTTTATTTTTCTCCAGGTATCTTTCAATGAACGAACGTCTTTTTATGTGTCTGGCGTCATGTGTTTATTCCTCTCCTAAGGAGTTCTGTAGCAGCCCTGGTGCTTTCTGAATTCTTGGAGCCTCTTTTGCAACTGTGAACTGTTGCCTCTGTGCGCTGGATCCCTAGCCATTAAGAGCTCCGGAGTTTGAACTTAGAATTCTGTACGTGTTTTGAGATTAATAAAGCCTAAACTGAAGCCAAGAATGGCGCCAAAGGAGGCAGAACTTGCCTAGAAGGGTCTAGAGTCTGCCTGGGAGATGCGCAGGGTCACTGTCGGGAGCCGAAGGGCAGACAGAAGATAACTTTCCAGCCACCGGTGTCTAATGACACTAGGTAAAAAATAGTCCCTTCTTATGCAGCAGGGTGTTAGTAAAGGACATTGATAGCTAGTCACTTTCGGGGAAAGGGATCCCGGGCGCCCTCTGCTGGTGGAACGGAGACCTGCACCTAGAGGTCTCCCAGCTAAACCTGGCCTTTCCCTTCCCAGCTTTATATCTTTCTGGGACTTACTGAGATCCTCCTGCCTCTGCCCTCCCTACCCTCTCACCCCAAAAAGTTAGTTATGAGGTCATGTGTGGTGTCACATGACTTTAATTCCAATACTTGGGAGGCAAAGACAAGCCATCCTGTGAGTTTGAGGCCAGCCTGGTCTACACATAACTTTCCAGGCCAGTCAGGGCTACACAGTGGGATCTTGTCTTTTTGTTTTGTTGTTTTTTATTTTATTTTTTTTTCGAGAAAGGTTTTTTTTTGTTTTTGTTTTTGTTTTTTGTTTTTTGTTTTTTGTTTTTTGTTTTTTTTTTTTTTGTAGACCTGGCTGGTAAGACCATGTCTTTAAAAAGTCTGGTCATGGAGACCCCCATAGGAGGATCCCTGGACTTACTGGACAGCCAGTCTGTACGTAACAACGTGGAAGGTGATAGACATTCAGTGACTCCCTGACTAGAGGAGAGCTCTGCTGTCCAGCTACTTCTCCAGATCTTTTTTTTTTGTTTCTCATTTTTATTTTGAGACAAAGTTTTGCTAAGTTGCCAGGATAGTTTTGAAATCATTTTTGTAGCCCAGATGAGTTTTGAACATGCAATCTTCTGGTTTCGGCCTGAAGAGTGGCTGGAATAATAGCCTGCAACTCAGGGTTTAACTCCTTCCCCGTGTGTCATTCATATATGTGTGTGTGTGTGTGTGTGTGTGTGTGTGTACACATATACATAATATACATTGATGGGTGTCCTGTGTGCATGTGTTTCTGAGTTGGATCTTTGGAACTGGAGTTACAGGCAGGTGTAAGTTACAATATGGAATCGAACTCTGGATCCTCTGGAAAAGCCAAAGGTTTGGTTTGGTTTGGTTTCCCCCAAAGATTTACTTATTATGCCTGCAGGCCAGAAGAGGGCGCCAGATCTCATTATAGAAGTTAAGAGCTACCACACGGGTTGCTCAGGACCTCTGGAAGAGTAGCCACTGCTCTTAACCACTGAGCCATCTCTCCAGCCCCCTCCCCGGGCCTTTACTTGCCACCACTTGAAGGTGCTATGTGTCAACCCCACCCTAGGGAATTCTCTATATATACATTGAGGGAGGGGAGGCAAAAATGACATTAAAACACTTAACTGTACTGAAGCCATTTGTCCGGATACTCTTCTTCTCAAAAGTTAGATCTTATTCTGCCCAGCATGTGTCCTTCCACCTTCCTGTAGCACTCGTGCATGGCTGGAATATAGGTCTGAATGAAAACAGCTCCCATGGTTCAGTGGTTAAGAGCACTGACTGCTCTTCCAGAGGTCCTGAGTCCAACTCCCAGCAATCACACATCTGTAATGGTGTCTGATGCCCTCTTCTGGTATGTCTGAAGACAGCATCAGTGTACTCATATACATAAAATAAATAAATCTTAAAAAAAAAAAAAAAAAGAAAAAAAGAAAATGGCTCACATAGACTCGTAGGGCGTGGCATTACTGGAGATGTTGCCTTGTTGGAGTAGGTGTGGCCTTGTTGGAGGAAGTATGTCGGGGGAGGGGGGCACTCTGAAGTTTCAGAGGCTCAAGCCAGACCTAAGGGGTCACTGTCTCTTCCTGCTGCCTGAGGATACAGCTGTAGTACTCTTGGGTACCTCTCCGGCACCATGTCTGCCTGCACACTGCCACGCTTCCCACCATGATGATAATGGACTAAACCTCTGACACTGTAAGCCAGCCCCAGTTACATGTTTGCCTTTATAAGAGTTGCAGTGGCCGGGCGGTGGTGGCGCACACCTTTAATCCCAGCACTTGGGAGGCAGAGGCAGGCGGATTTCTGAGCTAGAGGCCAGCCTGGTCTACCGAGTGAGTTCCAGGACAGCCAGGGCTACACAGAGAAACCCTGTCTCGAAAAACCAAAAAAAAAAAAAAAGAGTTGCAGTGGCCATGGAGTCTCTTGATAGCCATAGAACAGCTGGGATCCTTGCTCCTACTTCTGTGTCTACAGTGAAGGAGCAGGAGATATCAAGAAGTCCATATCCTAATCACTGGAACCTTAGACTATTGCTTCATGTGGCAAACAGACTATGAAAGGCTTAAGTGAAGGCTTTTGAGTTGGAAAATATTATTCCTGATTATCTGGAGAGGTAATGGTGTTGACAAGAGAACAGGAAGCTGAATATCTATGCAGTTATATGGTCAAGCACCTGATCCCCAGTTTCATCTCCAATACACAAAATAAATGGTACACAGAGAAACCCTGTCTCAACCCTCCCTTCTCTTCCAAATTGTTTTAAGAGTCAAATGGAGTGATATCAATAATCTATCAGGAAGAAGATGGAAGGATTGAAGCTTTGAGGTCAGCCTGGTTATATAGAAAGATTCTGCTCCCAAAAACTAAAACAGGGCTGGAGGCGTGGCTCAGCAGGGCTGGAGGCGTGGCTTAGCAGGTAAGGGTACTTGCTGCTCTTCACGAAGGTTCTGTACCCAGCGCTCACTTTGAGCAGTTCACAACCACTTATAACTCCAGCTCCAGGGGATTCTATACCCTCTTCTGGCCTCTGCCAGCACCCATTCTTGCACACATACACACACACCCCACACAGGAGCACACTTACATATGCACACACATACACCCACTCACATACACTCACTCAAAGTAAATCTGAAAAACCAACAGCTCAGCTCTTGAACACCCTTCGTGCAGTTCCACAAATGTTCACGTCTCAGTATGCTATGCTTAAATGAAAACAAACACCTGACATTAATACAATCTAGAGGCCCAGCTTTTCCATGTTACTGCCCGAGTCTTCTCCCCCTACCCCCAGCATTAGGATTACAAACAAATTCTGCTATGCCCTGCTTCTTCATGGTTGCTGGGGATCAGAACTCAGCTCTTGGTGTTTGCTGGGTATAGATACTTAAGCACTGAGCCATTTTGTGCACTGAAGCAAAGGCTCTTTGGGGTTGTCTAGCCTGAAGGTCTTGGCCGACTTTTAATCCATCTTCTCAGTCCTAGGATTACACGCATGCCCTACACTGTCAGTTTAACAGGCATCTTAACATGTTGAAATCTAGAGCCCCTTCCAACACCCAGCTCCTGTCTCCAAGGTTTCCCTGTCTAGGTCAAGAGCTCTGTCAATCACTTAGTAGCTCCAGATACAGCTAAGCTTATTACAGAGGGAAGGTGAGTTACATTTAAAAATATTTAAACTTATTTTAAATTTTTTAAAATTAAAATTGATTTGTATTATTTCATGTGTAGGTGTTTTGCATGTCTGTCTGGGTACAACACTCATGCCTGGTATTCATTGGCACCCTTAGATCTGTTATTACAGATGGTTGTAAGCCCCCCAGTGCTTTCTGGAAATCAAACCCAGGGCTTCTGTAAGAGCAGCCAGAGCTCTTAGTTACTGAGCCATCTTTCCAGCTCCTTGTTCTGTTTGTGGAGTTTTGTTTTGTTTTTAAGACAGGATATGGAGGGGTTGGGGATTTAGCACAGTGGTAGAGTGCTTACCTAGCAAGAGCAAGGCCCTGGGTTCAGTCCTCAGCTCTGAAAAAAAAAAAAGACAGGATATGGACTGGAGAGATGGCTCAGAGGTTAAGAGCGCTGACTGCTCTTCTAGAGGTCCTGAGTTCAATTCCCAGCAACCACATGGTGGCTCACAACCATCTGTAATGAGATCCAGTGCCCTCTTCTGGTGTGTCTGAAGACAGCAACAATGTGCTCACATAATAAGATAAATAAATAAATCTTTAAAAAGAAAAAAAAAAGCTGGGCAGTGGTGGCGCATGCTTTTGATCCCAGCACTTGGGAGGCAGAGGCAGGTGGACTTCTGAGTTCGAGGCCAGCCTGGTCTATAGAGTGAGTTCCAGGACAGCCAGGGCTACACAGAGAAATCCTGTCTCGGAAAAACAAAACAAAACAAAACAAAACAAAACAAAACAAAAAAGGAAGAAAGAAAGGAAGGAAGAAAGAAAGAAAAGGATAGATTAGCCTGAAATTGAATTCTCCAGCCATTTCTAGGGGTACATGTGTGGGACACTGTGTCCAGATTAAGAGCTTTTTAAAGCTCATGTGCTGGGGCTGGAACTCAGGGCTTGCAGCGTGATATGCAAGTGCTTTGTTACTGAAGCCTGCTTGCTGCCCCTCTCCCTTTTGTTTGGAGGCAAGGTCTTACAAACCTATTTGATTGCATTAAAATACAACATTCCTGGATCATTTGTCAGAATTAGGAGCTCAAGAGAATTCTTTCTTTTTTCCCACTTTCTATTTTATGTTTGGTCTCACCATTTAACTGGCTGTCTAGCAACTAGATATGGAGATTAGACTGCCCTTGATCTCACAGAGTTGCCTGTCTCTGCCTCTAGAGTACTAGGATTAAAGGCATGCACCACCAAGACTCTCTTCTTAACTTTTTGAAAAAAATTATGTATATTGGTACATGGGGGCGGGGCTGGGGGGGGGGAGGCGCTTGCGTGCAGGTGCTGGTGCAGGCCAGAAGAGGGCAGAAGATCCCCTGCTAGTTAGCACTTGAGCCCCAAGGATCCTCCTCTTTCCAACTCCAAAGGCCGACATGGAGTTTGTGAGTCTCCAGAGTGGCTCTGAGAAGGAAACACCCCCCGTTTTTTTTCTTTAAATAATTTATTTTGTCTTATGTGCATAGGCATGAGGGTGTCAGATCCCCTGGAAATGGAGTTACAGACAGTTGTGAGCTGCCACATAGTTGCTGGGAATTGAATTCAGGTCCTCTGGAGGAGCAGCCAGTGCTCTTAACCACTAAGTCATCTCTCCAGCCTCCAGCCTGACTCTTGCATAGCTCAGGCCAGCTCTGAATCCGTGAGCATCTTACCTCTACCTCCCAAGTGCTGGGATTACAGGAGAGGGCCACTGTGAGCTGTTCTCTTAGTAGTGAAAGTGTGTCATTCTATAGGAGAGTGTCCTTGTGTCTTAGAGGGTCTGTGTTATAGTATTGAAGGATGAACTGCCATGGCAATTTGCTCTCTGATAGTCAAGAAAAACCTATATCAGGCTGGAAAGTGTTCAAAATCAGTTGCTGCTTGGGACCCTTTTCTTCCTACTGGGTTGCCTCGTCCAGCCTTAATATAAGAAGTGCCTAATCTTTTTTTAATTATTCATTTTATGTATATGAGTACACTATAGCTGTCTTCAGACATACCAGAAAGGGCATCAGACACCATTACAGATATGTGGTTGCTGGGAGTTGGACTCAGGACCTCTGGAAGAGCAGTTAGTGCTCTTAACCACTGAGTCATCTCTCCAGTTTGAGAGGTGGTGTGGTGCCAGGGAAATGTTAGTGATCCCCCCCAAAAAATAGACAGGAGGATGCAATTCACCTCAGGGCCTTTATTCTGTTCAAGATAGCTTGTCCCCTTCTCCCCATCACACGGAACAGTTTTGGTGGTAGGAAAGCCCCAAACATCAGGGCAAGGCTTTATAGTAAGCAGCAAGGGGGGGGGGCAGAGGGCGGGGGTAAGTGTGAAAACATCTAATTGGAAAGCTACTGTGACCCTTAACATAATTTTCTGGTGCTGGGAGTCATATCATAAACTTAATTTCTACTCCCCTCTTCATTGGTGGTTGTTAGGTAGGTAGCAGGCTTGTAACCTGGGGTGCAGGTTTGTTGGAATAACCTGGAGATGCTGGTCTTGTTGAGGGTGTAACCTAGAGATGCCGGTCTTGTTGGGGGTTAACCTAGAGACTGGAGCTAGGCTCAGGTTTTGTTGGGGGGCAACTTGGAAACTAATGCTAGAAACCAACCTGTTAATTTACCTGAAATCAAATTTAGGTCAAGTTCTCTAAAATGAAATCTGAACTTAAAAGATTTGGCCTCTCAGTGCCTAATCTTATTGCAACTTGATATGCTGTGTTTGATTGACATCTCTGGGAGACCTGCCTTTTATGAAGGGAAACAGGAGGAGTGGGAGGGGAAGGAGAAGGTGGAAGGGTGGATTGGGAGGAGAGGAGGGAGGGGAAACTACGGTCAGGATGTAATATATGAGAGAGTAAATTAATAAAGGAACCTAGCATGTTGGCACATGCCTTTAATCCCAGCACTGGGAAGGTAGGTAGATATCTGTGAGTTCAAGGACAGTCTCATTTATAGAGTGAGTTTCAGGACAGCCAGGGTTACACAGAGAAACCTTTTCTCGAAAAATAAAACAAAGAAACAAACAACAAAACAAAATCAAACCACAGAAAAACTATATATACACACACACACATATATATAAATATATATTTATATATAAATAAATATATATAAAATACACATACTGATACAAAATACAAAGTCATCTTGGGCTATATGGTGGAACTTTGTCTGAAAAAATAAAGAAAAAACCAGAACACATTAAAAAGGAAAAAAATACCAAACAGATGTATCTTTTCTCTCAACAATGTGAGCTCCAGGAAGAAGACTGTTTTGTCATGAGCTTTGTGCCCTAGAGTCCAAACAGTGGCTAGCACAGTCAAGAAATTTGGGAACGAGTTATCTCTTACATAGAATATAAACGCAAAGACCCTGTTCAGGTAGGCACTCTTTGGCAGGCTGCGGAAGGATATGGTACGCGTGCATTACCTAGACGCATGCGTACAAGGTCCGGGAAGTGTAAGGAAAAAGGGTGGAACATCAGTAAGTGTCTCGCGGTCATAGGCGGTTAGCAAGAGCGCGAGGTTGAGACCAACCTAGGTCCGATAACGCATGCGTAGTACGGCCTCTGGGCTGCGGAAGCTTAGGCATCTAAGGAGGCATATAGCTTTCGCGCGTGCGCAGTGGCACTGGTAGGGCCTGGACGTCTGTGAGGGTTTCTTTTGACTAGTATAGCACATGCGCAGTGTGAAAGGCGGAGGGATTCGGGTCGCATCTACCCCCAGTTCTGGTCGCGAGCTGAGGCCGCGCGGGTTGCGAGGAGAGGCCTGGTTTGCGCGCGCTGCGCGGACCACAGAAGATACCTGACGTGGGCACCGCCGAAGTGGAAGCCAGAGCGGGAGTTTTTGTTTGTGAAGGGCGGCCGCGAGGCCTGAGACTAACGTCAAGCCAAGGAGAGCGCCGCGCGGTGAGTGAGTGGGTGAATGAGTGGCCTTAACGGGGAGTGGGGCCGCTACCCACAAGCCCTTGCGGGGTCCCCGAGCCCTTTCCCCGCGGCTGTGGCCCGCTTCCCGGGTCAGTGCCTTGGACTTTTTCCCCTGCTTCCCCCATCCTTTACCCAGAGTTCTCTGGGCACTCCAGTCCTCTTTCCCTCAGGGTCCCCCTCCCCCAATCTCCTGTGGTCCCCTACCCACAGGCCCTTGCGGTTTGTGTGCTGCCTTTTTTTTCTTAGCTTTTTTTTCCCCTCGCATCTTGGACCTCTACCCATAATTCCTTTCGTCTCTGGGCTCCTAGATATTTTACTTAGAGGCCCCTGACCTGCGTGATATTTTCCTTATGGCCAACCTTGAAATCCCTACTTCATAATCTTCAAGGTATGAAGCGAGCAACTTCTAGAGCTAGAGGCTTTAGGGTCCCTGGATCACACACCTCCTGACTCCTTTTCCTCTTCGTTTTCTGTTACTAGCCTTTCGTTTTTCAGTTCCTGCCAAGATCTTTTTTCAAGTAGATGTTTCTCACTCGCTTAACGGGGATAGCAGCATCCTTCTTGTTTGTTTGTTTTGTTTTGCTTTTTTTGAGTGAAGGGGTCCTAAAAGAAACCTGTGCTAAATAAAGCGTGCTAACATAACGTTTCTGGTCTTAGATTTGGCAAGATGACACAGTTTCTGCCTCCCAACCTTCTGGCCCTTTTTGCACCTCGAGACCCCATTCCATACCTGCCTCCCCTGGAAAAGCTGCCACATGAAAAACACCATAACCAACCTTACTGTGGCATTGCACCATACATCCGAGAGTTTGAGGTGAGCACATTGGGAGGGTTTGCTTTCTGGGTGGGAGCAGGCTATGCTGAGGCTTTCAGCTTCAAATCATTTTTAGTTGTGTGGTTTGTGCATGTGGCTTTTACTTTTTCTGATTTTGTTTTGTGCTTTTGTGTGCGTCTTAATTTTTTTAATTACACATTTGTATATGTGTGGGTGTGTACGTGCAAACCTGTGAATGTCAGAGGACAACTTGCAAGAGTCTGTTCCCTCCATCTTGTGGGTCCTGGAGATGAAGCCTAGGTTGTCAGGCTTGGTGGCAAGAGCCTTAACCTGCAGAACCATAGTGCTAACCTCTTTTGGTTGAGTGTTGAAACAGGGTTTGCTATGTAGCTCAGGGTGGCTGTGATCTTATGCCCTCCTTCCTCAGTCTTGTAAATGCTGCCTATAATGGGTTTGTGGCTCGTTTCCTTATAGAATTAAGAATATCTTTTGTACGGATATGGTAGTTCCTAGCCCAAGCGATTGGCCAAATTGGTTACATTGACAAGTGTGTCTCCACCCTGACTCCCTAAGCCCCCAGACAAGGTTTCTCTGTGTAGCTCTGGCTGTTCTGGAACTCACTCTGTAGAACAGGCTGACCTCAAACTCAAGAGATCTGCCAGCCTTTGTCTCCCCAGGGCTGGGTGAGCCACCTTTGTTGATTTTGTTTTGTTTGTTGTTTTGTCTTGGGGGGGGGGGAAGTACAGTCTTCATGGAACCCTGGCTGGTCTTGTAGATTTCCCTTTGTTACTAAGGTTGGCCTTGAGCTCATGGTGCTCAAAAAGCCAGAATTATAGGTGTCTACCACTAATCCAGAAAACATGATATTTAATGCATAGGTTGGTCTTTAGCAAGAGGTAGCAGTAAGACAAAACCAGTAGAAGGCTAAGTCATAGAACTTATGTTAAAGGATTTGGGATAAGGCAGTAAATGTCAATGTTTGTTAATGTAGTTACTGTTTTTTATGTTGAGAGGGCAAGTTTTTGTAGTTGATATGACTTAGCAGTGAAAGGTGATTGCTGCCAAGAAATCTGAGTTCTGTTCCTAGAATCCACAATGTGGAAGGAGAGGATATGTTCTAACATGTTGTCCTCTGCATGTACAATGATACACGAATGCATCCTTATCTAAATAAATAAATAAACGTAAAATGGTTTTTCAAAGAGGATAGTGTTTACTGGGGCTGAGCAGTACCTCCTGCAGTGCTTAAGGCTGGAAGCTGGGGTTTTTGCTCTGTACTTGCTGAGTACATATGACTAAATCTGAATCACTTGGGCTCCTTGGAGTCAGTTTGTTTTCTTTTTTTTTTGTTTTTGTTTTCGAGACAGGGTTTCTCTGTGTAGCCCTGGCTGTCCTGGAACTCACTCTGTAGACCAGAAATCCACCTGCCTCTGCCTCCCAAGTGCTGGGATTAAAGGTGTGCCCCACCACTGCCCGGCGGAGTCAGTTCTTTTATGCAGAAAGTTTGTCGTGCCTACCTTCAGAGCAAACCTAAGAAATCCTAACCCAGAAGTCTTAGGAGGGACATTCTAACATTAAGTAGGAAAAGCAGAACTTACTAGATAACAGAAAGGTGATTCTTTAGTAATATTTGCCTGCCTGCCTGCCTGCCTTGGTAAACCTCCACTTGAGAAATGTTATTATCCAATAAACATTTTATTTAATGGGTACAGTTCATTGGCACCCTTTTTGCAGGTCATGTGCCAATTAACATTTAATGAGAGCCTGGAGAGGATTATCTGACTTGCTGCAGTGTTACAGATTGTCTTGCTGGGGAGGTCTGCCCTGTCCACCACTGTTTCAGACATGTTTCTAGCATTTGGCTCTCTGTATGTAAATCATGTGGAGCTACAGAAAGTTGACAGGATTCTTGGCTATGGGAAGGAACCATGCAGCTTTGGTACTGTACTTTATAGCTATGTCACCTATTCATGACAAATGTCTACAGGTATTTAGATTGATGTTTTGTTTTGTTTTGTTTTTTTCCCTGTCCTGAGCTTGCTCTGTAGACCAGGCTGGACTCCAATTCAGACATCAGCCTGCCAGTCCTCTCAAGTGCTAGGATTAAAGGTGTGTGCCACCACTGCCTAGCAATTGATGCTTTTGTTAAATACTAAAGAATTATTTCTGTGTTTTTTTTTTTTTTTTATTAAAAAAACCTTCAAAAATGAGACTTAATTTTTTTAATTATGCCTAGTAGACATAAAGTTACTTGGACTAGGCAGAAGTTTCTGAACACTGGAAATTTCTGTGTTGACCATGCCACAGATGTGCAGCAGTCCATAGAGTAAATTGGTCCATAGAGTATACCTCATCTGGACCACTCCTTGTCTCTGTCTATCAGTAGAGGGAACTTGGGATTTGTGTATGGGAAGGTGCTGAGAGTCTTCCTTGTAGTATGTCTTGCTATTTTCCATCGCCATTCCTTCCCTGTCACCTTATTGTTCCTAGGACCCTCGAGATGCCCCTCCTCCAACAAGGGCAGAAACTCGGGAAGAACGCATGGAGAGAAAGGTATGTTGTTTCTACTTCTTAGTCTTTTGGGTTTTTGGTTTTGTTTTGTTGTGTTGTTTTAGCTACGTTTTTCCAGATGGTCCCTGACATCAAGATATTTCTGGGTACACTCATTCTACTTTTTTCTACTGGCAGAGACGGGAAAAAATTGAACGGCGACAGCAGGAAGTGGAGACAGAGCTGAAAATGTGTAAGATTCTCCCTCCTAGCAATCCTCCCCTGCAGTCTGACTCTGACCTTCCTCCCAGGTCACACGTGGGTCTTCTCCTGGGCTCCTGAGGAGCAGACTTGGGTTCACTCTCCCAGCAGCCACTTGCCAAGCACTTGGATCAGGCAATCTGGGCTGTCCTGGTGACAGCCTGGCCTGCTTGTGTTTTCAAGTTAATTAATTCTGTTTCTTCGAGGAGCCACCCTTCCCCCCCCCCCCCCCCACGAGCGGTCAATCACTCATTCATTTGAACCTTCTCCCTGTTTTAACTAGTCAGTAAAGACTAGACCCTGTGATTGGGCCGTGGAGGGGAAAGGTGAGATGGGAGGTCTTTGAGGGTGGGGCCAGGTGGAGTGGAAAAGAGGATGAGAACGGGAGGGAGAGGCTGAAGAGGAGGAGGAGGAAGTCATGATGGAGCAGAACCACATAGCTCACATAGCCCGTGAGGGGTGTTAAACCTGGGGAATACATTAAATGTGGTATTAGGTTATGATTATAATAATTGGCTACATGCCTTTTACACCAGCTTACTGGGATTGGAAATTCCAACAACATCAGGCTTTCCTTTTTACAGTTCTTGTATGTTTTATTTTATTAATTTTTTTATACGCATGAGTGTTTTGCCTACATGCATGTAGAATATTAGAAGAGGGCGTAGGATTCCCTGGAACTGCAGTTGGACAGTTAGGAGTTGCTATGTGGCTGCTGGGAATCAAACTTCATCTTCTGGAAGAGCAACCAGTGCTCTTAACTGCTCAGCCATCTCATCATCTCCAGTTGGTTTAGGCTTTTAACATGTAGGAAGACCTCAGTCATTTGCCTTTTCTTGAAAGGAACATATTCCACTATGCCTTCAGGTAAGGCATGAGGCGATCTGGCCAGTTGGTCCTTAGTGTATCCCAGCTCCCTGATCTTGGAGTTGGAGATGCTACGCCCTCCAGATATGGAGGATTTAAGTAGTACTTGGTAATCAGACTCACAGAAGTATCAGGTCTCTGTGTTCAGTGGGTAAAGACTCATCAGAGGATGAGGTTAATCTCCGCTTATTATCTGCAGCCTTGTTGAATCAATCTTTTCTAAACTATATTTTAGAACTTGTGGATTTTCTCAAGATTACTTAGCACACATGATGAGTAAGCTAGCTTTTGTACTGTACCTGGATCTGTGTATTTTCTCAGATACCTTATACTCCATGTTCAAGCTGCTGGAACACCTCCTAATTTCTATGGGATTTTGCCTTCCCTAAGACATGGCTTTTCAGATGTGCATAGCTTTTCCAGATGATGCTAAATGTCTTTAGCACTCGTGCTAGGGTTCTTTAAAGGAACAGCACTGATAGAAATGGGTGTCTGTCTGTCTGTCTGTCTGTGTCTTACAGGCTGTGGTCTGGGTAGTCAAACAATGACTTTTCTCAACAAAAAGACTAAGAATTTGTTAGTTGTAAAGTCTATGTTGGAATCCTGAAGAAATAGGCTCTAGTACCAGTGAAATAATGTGTCAGCAGCAGGATGGATGACCCTGGCAGGAGAGTCTGGGCAGACAGGCAGAAAGCTTCCTTCATTCATGGTTTTATGCAGGCTCCCAACAAAAGGTATGACCCAGATTTAAGTTGGGTTTTTTTTTTTTTACCTCAAATGATTAAATCTAGAAGTCCTCAAAGGCATGCCTGGCTGCCTGGGTTTTAGCTGATCCCAGATTGATTAAAGTTGTCAACTAAGATTAGCCATCCCAACAACACTTATAACTTCCCCTAGCTTGTCACAAAAGACCTGTCCTTGTTACTTGCTGAATGGCACAACAAGAGAGGTTCCATGTCCGGGAACTTATATAGTGCTTTAGCAGTGTGTCTTTTTCACCTGTTTCCCCAGCTTGAATTCTCTAAAGGATCTTTCTAAAGACAAGTACTCATTTCTTGCCCTCAGCATAATGCCAGTCTCTTCCTTCTGATCCAGGTGTGCCTTGCACCAATTGGAGAATGTGGGAGATTATGTAGGGCAGACTCATGACCAGAAATCTTTTTTTAAAAAAAAAGAAAAGAAAAAAGAAAAAAACCTGACAAGGAAAAGTTGGGGGCAGGGAATAGGGGTAACATAGAATAAGGCCAAAAGACTCATCATCTGAGGTTGAGGCCAGCTTGGTCTACAGAGTGAATTCCAGGACAGCCAAGGTTCCTACAAAGAGAAACCTATTTGGGGAAGGGAAAAAAAAAAGATGGGAGGGGTAGGGGGACTCATCAAGCAAGACATTGAGCGTGATTGAATTGGAGTTTAAATGTGTGGTGTATACATGTATCATTCTGATACAGCCCCATTTGAGGGATTGTAAATGAAGTTAGAAGTTAGTCATTAACAATGATACTGTGGTTTCAATTTATTGAAATGTATTGAAGACCAACATAGCAAGCTCTGAGATGTCACTGAAATTCCCAAGTTGGATTGGGGACTGTAGAGATCAACTAAATCAGGCCCTATGTTGGTAATTGAGGCAGGTTCATTGTATTGTCCAAAATAGAGCAGGGGATGCATCGAGTGCAGTAGAGTATCTATCTGTAACTATAGAAGCTTGCCTTTCCCTGTCAAAAGACAGCTTCTATTAAAGGAGACTCTGTCCCTTTGCTGAGCACTTGATGGTCTTTATGTTACGAACTCCTGGTGGCTTCTATGTGCAGCAGGAATGATTATTTGCAAAATGAAAAACAAGTAGTGCCTTGTTGACTTGTAGAGTATCTAATAAAGAAGGGAAGTTTTAAGGTTTCACACGAACTCGTGGGAAGCCTAGTGAAGTTTTCTAGCTTTGAGGCTTCCTGTGGTCTACTTCTGTGTCAGGGTGCTGACAAGTGAGTCCTAAGTTCAGCCTTAACACACATGAACACTTAGGCACTGGCTCTTAAAGAGAAAGGAAAAGGGGACTGTAGGATTGAACCCTGCCTAGGGACAAGTAGCGGGACAGATCTTGGAATGAGGTTGGCAATGTTGAGGGGCATCTCTTAAGTGGTGGTGCAGTTGAAAGTCTTAATGTCTTGAAGAACCCTCTAATGTCACCATATTAACAGCCATGCCCTTAGATAGAAAAGACTACCACCATGGCTGATTCTTTGGATCTAGTTTGCATGTTGGTAGGAAGGTCACACTGATAACTAAAGAAACCTGTGAGATATTAATGCCTGTGACCTGTCAGTATGATAAACACAATCTATAACAAGGACTGTTTGTCTAGACTGCTTAAGCATCAGCATTGCTTTGGCTGCCAGTGGAAGACAGAAGAAATAGCCCTTTTTTTCTTGCTCAAAAACCCTAGGCATACCTGGTGTTCTTCCAAATTGCTATGATCCTGAGAAGGGCCAAGATCTTTATTTTAATATTTTTAAGATTTATTTATGTATACTAGAAGAAGGTATCAGATCCCACTACAGATGGTTGTGAACCATCATGTAGTTGCTGGGAATTGAACTCAGGACCTCTGGAAGAGCAGCCAGTGCTGAGCCATCTCTCCAGCCTCCCCTTTTAATTTTTACAGCGTTTACTTTCTGTAGCTCAGACTGGCCTCAAAATCTTAGTGTTCACCCTTCTCCCCACTTAAACTCCGTTTCTATCTCTTCTGTGATCTCTTTATTTGCCAGTTCAGCTACACTCTAAGGATCGTATGAATGAGAGCCAGGACAGCTAAGATGATGGGCACAGGATGCTCAGCACGGGTTATAGCTCATAGCACCCCCACATCCCATTAGGATTGCTTAATAGATTCTTGGTCTTTTTCTGAAGACTAAATGCTTGGTGTCCAAGGCCTTGGTAGTTCTCTATTTATACTACATGGTCTTGGTCATTTGCTTTTAGCACTAGCCCAGGATCCTGCCTCAGGCTGTAGGGTATGGAGGAGAAAACCTGTCCTTAACTGTCTTCCTTCCTTTTTGAGACAGGGTTTCACTATGTAGCCCAGACTGAGTTCTGCTTCCTTGGTACATGGGCCATCATACCCCACCTATCACGGACTCTGGTTTCATAGTCTGAGATCTGAGACTGTTTGGTATTTGGCTCCCCCTATTCTGTGGTTGCAGTCTTTCATAAGCTAGCTCAAGTCATCCCTCCAGAGAGATCCCAAGGACTCAGTTACTGCTCAGTTCACCTTGCACTGGGAGTGGCTAGCCAAACTATATAGTTCTGAAGTGGTGTTTCTTTCTTTCTTTTTAAAGATTTATTTATTTTATGTATGAGTACACCATTGCTGTCTTCAGACACATCAGAAGAGGGCATCAGATCCCATTACAGATGGCTGTGAGCCACCATGTGGTTGCTGGGAAATGAACTCAGGACCTCTGGAAGTGCTCTTAACTGCTGAGCCATCTCTCCAGCTCCTGAAGTGGCTTTTAGGTTTGCCACATCCTATCTGTTTGATGTCATTTTCATCAGAGCAGCCTGTTGTCATCATCTGTCAATCACTCTAGAAAAAGCCATTGAAGTTTAGTGAACCCAGACCTAAAACAGGTGTGTCCTCAAGCTTGCTAAGTCACTGAGCTTTTCTCTTGGGGAGTGCCTTGGTTCCATGTTCATGTACTCAGCCTCTTCCCATTACTCCTCTGTCCAAAACTCTGGGCACTGTCTACTTTAAAGATTCTCTTCTCCTTGTACAGGGGACCCTCACAATGATCCCAATGCTCAGGGCGATGCCTTCAAGACTCTGTTTGTGGCTAGAGTGGTAAGTACCCAGTACCTGTCACGGGAACCCTAGGCTGCTGAGCATTTGGGTCTAGTCCTGAGTGGTTCAAGGGCTTTGGAACAATGCACTTCTTCCATTTAACTTACTTTATGTCTTGTAGAACTATGACACAACAGAATCTAAGCTTCGGAGAGAGTTTGAGGTGTATGGACCCATCAAAAGAGTAAGTGTGTCCAGGTGGAGGGTTGAGTTGGGGGTACTTGGAGGAGGAGCAGTAGCCTGAAGAGAGGAAGACTGCTGGATTCCCAGCCCAAGGATGGGTCACAGTGTTCTGGGCTGGGTTTATTTCTTTTTGTATTGCTTTAATATCAGAAGTAACATTGGAAATGGCGAGTCCTTGTGGATTTAAAGCACAGGTCTGCAAGGTTCAGCTTGTTGTAAGTTGGTATATGTGCAGTCAGTCAGGCCCACTGAGGTTAGGTTGTGTTTGGGTAGGTGGGTGGCTTGTTTTTTTTTTTTTTTTACGATTTGTACTTGCCTAAAACTTAATGCAAATTATTGCCCAAGACCTAAATTAGTTATTTCTTTCTCTTCTGCTCCCAGGACTAGGGCTTAAGCCCAGGGTAGAGGTATATATGCTAAACAAGCACTGTACCTGAAACTATATCCCCAGTCCTTGTATTATTGCTGCTTTATAAATTTAAAAATTCTTTGTTTTATATATATGAGTGCCCTTTGCCTGTCTGCATCTAAGTGTATTACTAAACTGGTAGGTACCTGGTACACAAGGAGTCCAGAATAGGTTGCTAAATCCCCTGGAACTGGGGTTACACAGAATTAATTGTAAGCCACCATGTGGATGATGGGAAGCAAGCCTGTGTCTGCTGCAAGAGCATCAAGTACTCTTAACCACTGACCCATTTTACTTTAAATTTTATTTGTTAGATTTCTTAGAGATTTCTTTTATGTTCCTGACTGCTTGTATGTATGTGTATTCACATGGGTGTGGTGCCCTTGGAGGCCAGCAGAAGGCATTGGATCCCCTGGATCTGGAATTACATATGACTGTGAGCTGCCATGTAGATGTTAGGAACTGAACTTGGGTCCTCTGCACTGCCTTATTACATTGGGAAGGATAGGATTGGCATGTGTGGGAGCAACTTGTGAGATGGATTTTCTTCCTCGTTATGAGTCCTGGAGATCAAGCTCAGCCATCTCATTCACTGGCTCTTATCTTTTAAGATTGTCCCACATAGTCCAGGCTGGCCTTGAGTTCATTATATAGAGGATGACCTTAATTTTGGTGTTTTGGGGATTGAATATAAGGTTTCATGCATGCTGGGTTATCACTACCAACTAAGCCACATGCCCCAGCCCTTTCATAGAATTTTTTATTCAGTTATTTGTTAAGACAGGAACTGACTCTTTCAAATAGGCCTTTTTTTTTC
>JANHMN010000003.1:42592916-42614063 GCA_030674055.1 Rhabdomys pumilio | reverse complement strand
TTTTGTTTTTTGTTTGTTTGTTTAAGATTTACTTGCGTGTGTATTTTGCTTGCATGTGTGTATACCAAGTACACACAGTGTCCTCAGTCTGGAACTGGAGTTATATATAGACTGTTGTTAGCTGTCCTGTGGTTGGTAGGAATGGAACTTGGATTTCAGCAAGAGCCATTTATCCAGCCTTTTCCAGTTTTACTTTGAAATGTGTTGCTGATTTGTCCAAACTCTCCTTGAATTTACTGGTAGTTAAGGAAGACTTGTTAATTTTTGTATATCCTTGTTAATTTTTGTATAATCTGCAGAAGTTAATGCTATGAAGCAAAGGTAGGCACCTATGGTAGGATGTGTTATGTGGCTCTGCATCTGAGGTGTCTGCTTCTGACCCTCTGCCTGAAACATGCTGCCACACTACAGTCCTGTGTGTGATCCCAGCACTCAGGAGGTTAGAGGCAGATACATGTCAAATTCAGGCTAGCCAAGGTTAGTAAAATCTGTCACAAACACACACACACACACACACACACAGAGAGAGAGAGAGAGAACGAGAGCGCGAGAGCGCGCAACACATACATGCACGCAAGAGAGCCCGCAAGTGCACACAGGAGAAACAGAAGGGAAGTAGGAAAAAAGCACACGAATTGGTTATCCAGTACCAAATGGTCAGCCCTAAAATCATGTAGGTATGTATGGACTGAGCAAAGTGTACTTAGGGATGCACAGACACATACATGTAGCAACAGTTAAAAGCAATGAATTTGAAAGAGCATGAGGAGGGTTTGGAGGGAGGAAATATAGTAATTATATAATCTCAAGAAATTATTTAAATAGAAAAAACTGGACAGAAGATAAAAGAAAATGTACTAACTTTAAATATGGTGGCTCATAGCTGTAATCCTAGCCCTAGAGAGACTGAGTTAGTAAAATTTTTATAAGGTTAATACTAGCCTGGCTTACAGACTGAGGTCTGTACAGAAAAACAAGGAAGATAGTTGCTTCGCAAAGCTTTGGCATAAAACGTAACTGTTCTGTGTCTTACTTCCCTCTGCTGGGAGACACAGTAAGACCTGGTGCTCCTGAAGGACACAAGCTGCTTAGCCAAGGGCAAGGCTTTGGATGGGCTGGTTGGCTTTTTCTGTATTCCCGGGTCTCGGAAAATGGTGCCTCCCAATCCCCAAAGCCCAATGGAAGCTGACTGTATCATGTCAACTTGGAATCTCAGTTGACTTTTGAAGGTTTCAGGTTGTAGAGTTAGTCCTGAGCAAGCTTAAGACCATATCCATCCATGTGTGGGCAGGTAGTAATGTGCATAGAAGACTAGTCATTCCTCAGCAGCCCAATCAAATAGTGTTATCTCCCAGAAATCTGTTTGGCCCTACCTCCTGTGTCCCAGTATTCCTTTGTGAATCCTGTTTCTCAGTGCTTACACCTCTATGTCCCTGACATTTGGAGAAAGGGCCCAGAAGCCTCATTCTGACCTCACATGGCCTATTTGGCCATGTGTTCCTTCATGCCTGCTCTGTCCTACAGTGGGCTCTTAAGTGCTCTGGGTCCTCTAGCCACCTTGCCTTCCCATATACTGGGCTCAGCCTGCACATAGCAGCAGACTCCTGTTTGCCCTGTTGACATGGACTCCCCACAGTGGCCCTTCATCCTGTGCACATTGTTCATTCTTCACACCTGGCTCACTTTGGGTGCACTTGACTCAATGCCTATCTGCCTTGTGGCCTCATCTGGGAATAGCCACCATCAGAACTCTCAGTTTCTATAGATCTGTATCCACAGCCTTCTCCATACTGCTTTGCAGGATGCTGTGCCTGCCACATGTTGCCTCTGTGCACCTCTGGTTTCCTCTGGACTCTGGCTTCTACTGGAGTGAGAGTCCCTTGGGATGTTTGAAGGATAAATCTGTTACTGGTGTGCCCCCCAGCCCAAGGCCTGTGTTATAAGTTGTGTTATGGTGTGGGTAGGGCAGCCCTGTAACTTGTGGGGCTGACCACCTCCTGCCTTCCCTGCAGATCCATATGGTATACAGTAAACGCTCTGGAAAACCCCGCGGTTACGCCTTCATCGAGTATGAGCATGAACGAGACATGCACTGTGAGTACTGTGCCTCTGCCCTTCCTTCTGGCCCTCTACCTCTGCTGCCCGGCCTCTCCCCCGTCGTCTGTTCCCTCCCCTGCCATACCTGACTTTAGCATTGTCTCTTCTCCCTCTGTTTCTGATATATCTTTTTTTTTATATATTTATATACGTGTTTTTTAAAAATCAAAAACCAAACCCCCCACAACGTGTGTGTGAGCCCAGGGAGGTAAGTGTCACACGTTGAACCTCAGGGCCCAGGAAGGCACTGGGTGGGGTATGGAGCCAGCTGAGGTGGGGGGAGAAGGCGGATTTGGGGGAACTTCTCCCCATTAGGCCCCCACTAGAGTTGGGGGCCACTAGGTTGGAGTGAGCTGGCCTTTGAACCAGCCCTCTCCTCCCCCCAGTAGAACTGGGGTGGGCCACCGGACCTTCCACCTCCTCACTCCAACCCCCACCCAGTCCTCATTAAGCAGTGATCTGGTGGGTATGTTTAGCGCCCACCCCACAGCTACAAAGCCCCATTGAGGCTATGCGGCGTCCATTCGGGTAGGGCTGGATGGGTGGGGGTGGGCAGGGCTGCGGCGTGTCCAGGGGCCGCCGTATTAATTGACTGTTCTTATTGTCACTGCAGCCACCACGCAGCTGGCTTGCAGCTGATGCTTACGCTCCCCTTACAACACCTCAGTGTATGGTTGGTATAAGGGTTTGTATCATGGGTAAGATCACAGCACCGCACACCAGCCCAGCTTAGCCAGGCAGCTTAGGAACAGCGAGGCTTCCCCTCCCACCCTAGTCACCTTTCAGTCTCCCTTCACCCACAGCCCTTTCCTCATTTGGGTGCCCTTCACCCCTCTTGCCCCCATCCACATGCTCTCTGGTAATCTCACTGATCCCAAGGGGAAGGGTGGACCTCGATGGGAGAGGCATTTGCCTCCATCCATAGTCGGGCTCCACCCAGCCTCTGACACCTGGGTCATATTGGCAATCCTAAAGCTGGGGTGTCCTGGGGCCAGGGCTCTATGTGGAGCCCTTCAGCCCAACCCTCCCTGCCCTATGACTTCTGTGGAGTTGTCACCATAGTGGTCTTGGAAAGTCTCTGGTTTCTAGCTTGGGGTATTGTGTCCCTCTTGTCTTCCTTGGTGTGGTGGGAGCCTCCCGAGAAGGCAGCTGTGATGTCCAGTGCCTGAGCTCCTCAAAGTGCATGGATTGGGGTTCAGGGTATGGGAGGGGTGGAACAGGCTTTAAAACAACTGAAGATGTAGTTTTTTACTAAATCTGCACATAGGCGAAAGAGAGGGAAAGAGAGAGAGAAGCCTAGACTGACACAATTACATGGTCTTCTTGCTGTTTTCTGGGTTGGACCTCTCCTGGGGTTTGGGATGGGGAACCTGAGTAGGGTTCCTGTACTTGACTGACCCTCTCACTCTGTTCTGGGGTTAGGGGCCAATTGGCCCCTCCTGGAGCATGGGAAGCATTCTCTTGGATCCCAGGTGTGTCCCCTGTGTACTAGCCTCAGAGCTGTTGCCACTAGTGGGAGGGCATATGGAATGGAAGGTGGAAAGCAAGCCTGACCCAGTACTGAGTGCTGGGCCTTACCTAATGGAGCGTGACTGAGGCAGTGGTGAGCAGTAGGTGCTTTTGAGGCCTTGAGGCCCACTGTTTAGGTTGGGCAGGATAGATAGACCCAGGTCTCCCAGCCCGGGCGCTAATCGTTCCTCTGAGGCTCCCTTTTTTCCTTCATCCACCTGTCTCTAGATGATGTGGGAAATGTAGTCTCCCTCTCAGGGTTCCCTGTAGCTTTAGTTGCCCCCAATGGTGGTGGGTGTGGGGTCTGTGTGAGTGCTCAGGTAAGCTTGGGGTCTCCAGGTAAGCAGTCCCGTGTCCCAACCCCCACCCCACCCCCGGGAAGCCCGCCTCCTCGCCAGGCCCCCAGGAGTTGCCGGCCCCCCCCATCCCGCTCGGTTTGGACACCCGCAAGGCCGGCATGGTAAATGGCACCTTTTTCTCTTCCTCTGGTTGTTATTGGGGGGGATTGGGCAGGGGTGGGGTAGGGTATTGTGGTTGGTGAGCACAGCCCCTTAGGCCAGGGCTGGGACCTGGACAGGGACTTTTTGGCCTTCTTAACAGCCCTGCCTGATCATGGGCCTGGGCTCTGGGCCTTCCCACTATGTCTTATGCTCCTCAACTTCCCTGAGGGTTCAGGCTGGGCTGCATGCCCTGCTGACCATTGACCTCGGCTTGGAGGACAGAGCTGGCCAGGCTAGGTGGTGACAGGGTCAGTCGGCTCAGGTAAGGCAGGGATTTTGAGTAGCACGGCACATGTCCCTCTGGGTCCAGCCAGGGTCCTTGAAGGCCCCTGGGGAGCTCAGCACCCACCTGTATCTGCTAGTTCCTGAAGGTCTTTCCACTCCTTTTCATTTCTGTTCTGATGTCTGTTTCCTCACACTGACCTCCCCTATAAAAACACACAGAAAAAACAAACAAACAAACAAACAACAACAAGAAAAACCCTGGTGTGGTCTGGATGTGAAGGGGCCCAGTGGGCCTCCTTGCCTCAGCATGGTGTCTAGGGTGCATGCCTGGGTGTGGAGGGGCCTAGCCAGCCTCCTGCCCAGCATGGTGTCTAGGGTGCATGCCTGGGTGTGGAGGAGCCCTCCCCACAGCAGAGGCCAGCATTCAGCTAACCTCCAGTTTCTTTGCAGCAACTTTGGCCGCCCTGGCAGGAGGGGGCTGCTCCATCATGTGAAACCAGGGAGTGGGGGGCAGGCAGGGTAAATGTTTTATCCCCCAGTAGCACTTGGGGGTGCCAAAAAGGAACCAAGCGCTGGATGGAGCAGGCCCTTCAGGGTGTGGAGAGGGCTGTCTGGCTGTTGGTTGCCTGGCTGACTGGTGGGTGTGTGTGTGTATGTGTGCAGATGGGGTTTGAGGGGCAGGGGTGCTGTTGTACAGAGCCTTGTCTGACTAGAGGACCTTCTGGGGAATTCCCCCTCCCCTACATCTGTTGCAGCCGCTTACAAGCACGCAGATGGCAAGAAGATAGATGGCAGGAGGGTCCTCGTGGATGTGGAGAGGGGCCGGACTGTGAAGGGCTGGAGGCCCCGGCGGCTAGGTGAGTGCAGTATGCCCTCTCGGTTCCTGGGCCTGTGATTAGAGATTATTCTTCCTTCAGTCTCCCCAATCCATATGCCTACTCTCCATTTCCAGCTTGTCTTTTCATCATCTTCATGGCTTTGGACACTGGTGCACACAGACACCTACACATGAGCACCCAAGCATACCCTGGTCTTTCTGCATGAGTGACTGATCAGCAACAGCTCTTGTGCAGTGTGGGTGACTTCAGCACTGACCTCAGCCACCTTATACCCATGTACTTGGTATCATGGGCTGGGTTGGAGGGTAGTACTGGCTCCAACTTTGCTCTTGCTCTCACTAAATGGCTTCTTCATTCACTCTCTAGCTGAGTCAGCAGCCCAGTACCTGGCTTCACATCTGGAAGCAAGAGAGCAGCAGCCTGTGCTCTGAGCTTGCATCTGTCCCCTCACTGCCTTTCTGGTGGTTGTTGGCTATCTCCATGGAGGTTGTTGTGCCAAGTCTTAAACTATATCTGAGGGTCTTAAAGCATAATTAATAGAGGTGCTACTGATGTGAGGCTCTTGTCTCAATCCCGTGGGTTGTGGTATTAATAGATTCTCACCAAGGCCTTGAGGATGGACTTTGAGTGTTTGTTGCTCACTCTGTAGACAGGTGTCAGTCTCTGTGCTATTTGCTGATGCCTCAAATTAGGCCGGGGCTGAGTTTAGGTCTTTTGTGCCAGGTGTTTCACTCTGTCTTAGCCAGCATTACCTGGCTTTGCTTTCACCTGTGTACCTTTACTGAGTTGACCTACCATCCCAACCTCCAGGGACCTCCAGTTCTTTTTTTAAAAAAGGGTAGATTCTTGAGGCTGTCGCTGTGCTGAGTGAAGTCTCAGAAACAAGCCAGTTGTGGTGTACAGATTTGTTGGTATTAATCTAATAAGGTATGTGCCTTCTTGACTCACCTGGACAGACACTTTAGCCTAGGAGAGACTTTATGCAGCGTTTTTCCACATGTACTGCATGGTGGTATTTTACTATTTGTGTGAGGTTCTGAAAATGGTCTCACCTGTGAAGCCCAGGGTAGCCTCCTGCCTCAACCTTTAATGACAAGATGTTTACATTGTAGCTGCCTTTGGCTACTTTGTGCATTCTTTTTTTCAACTCTTATCCTTCCACCCTTTCAACTCCCTAACACTGTATAAAAGGGGGAAAGGGGATAGAGAGGAGTGGAAAGAGATGTGGAGTAACACACTCAGGGATTGAAAGGGAGGAGACTGCCTACTGATTAGGTGTTTAGTTCCTTGGGGCAGGTTGGGTCTTCACCATTAGGATATCTAATTTCTTCTCGTCTCTGTGCCTGACGACTAACAAACCAACAACTACCCTCTTGGATCTCCAAGACTCATATGCCCTCTGAAGAGTTTCCAGAATTCCAAATATCACACAATCACAGAAACTGTGCAGTTGGCAAAACCATGCCTCTATAGTATGATAAAGCAACCCAAATTACAGAATTCTCACTATAGATACTCTCTTGTATTGATGATGGCCTAGTTCCTTGTTAGGCTGTGATCCAGCAGTTGAAAGTCTGGGTAGTAGTCCAACCTGTTACTTATGCCTAGTTTAACAGCCTAGCATGTGGCTGACCTCTTCCCTTTGCCCGTGTTCCTGTGTGAAGCACAGCCCCAGCTCAATAGACCTTCAGATGGATGGTGCAGGAAATTACCACTGTCAGTTGGGATTCCCAGCCATGGCCCTTCCTTGCCAAGTCACTGGGGGCAGATAGAGTAGATCCCTATCTGAAAGATAAGACTGCCACCTGCTCCCTAGTGCGATTGGTTGGGTATACATCACCTATCTAGACCAGGTACTAAATCTGTGCAGGTTTGCCAGAATCTGGGGGTGGGGGTGCATGTGTGGTAGTTCTTTCCTTGAACAATTGGGGAGGTGCTGATGGCCTTTAACAGTTCAATGGAGGGTGGTGTAGTGTGGTGAGCAGGGCAGGGTCTGAATTGGTGCTTCCAGACTGACAGGGAAGTGAAAGGTGCAGAGAAGAGGAAAGCAAGGTAAACGTTACATGGCAGATGTGAGGAGCAAGAGGCAGCTGAGAAGGCTGGGATTGTAGGGTACCCTGGGAACCTGGGTGTGGTGTGTTTGGTTTGGTTGGTCTCACCATGTAGCAGTCGCTAGCCCAAAGTTCATTTCACTGTGGGCCAGGCTGCCTCTGCCTCCGAAGTATGGGATTAAAGTGGTGCAGTGCCAAACCTAGCTTCTCTCAGCTTTTCTGTGAGTTCACACTTTGGACTTTGTGCTCAAAGTACAAATTGGTAGTGGACTAGCCCAAAATCTCAAGCCTCGGGTAAGATTGGCTAGCTTGGGAGGCAAGAAGGTTCCTGTTAGGGTGTCTCCCAGCTTGTAAAAGCCTTGCTGGATAGCATGGCTAACCTACAACCACTGGACATGGGAATGATTGGCATGAGATTATGCCCCATGGCAGTTGAGTAGAGGTGCTCGGTTTTTGTTGGCTGCATAGGCCCCTTTAAGATATTCCCCTTTGAGGCAGTGGTGGTGCACGCCTTTAATTCCAGCACTTGGGAGGCAGAGACAGGCGGATTTCTGAGTTCTGAGTTTGAGGCCAGCCTGGTCTACAGAGTGAGTTCCAGGACAGCCAGGGCTACACAGAGAAACCCTGTCTCGAAAAAAGCAAAAAAAAAAAAAAAAAGATATTCCCCTTTGAATTGTTTCCACTGACCCTGTGTGTTCCTTTGCTTGGCCCATAGGAGGTGGCCTTGGTGGTACCAGAAGAGGTGGGGCAGATGTGAATATCAGGCATTCCGGCCGAGATGACACTTCCCGATATGATGAGAGGTAAGATTGGGCACCTGGTTTCTTGGGAAAGGGCAGTCACAGGGGGTGCCCTGCCACACAGTGCTAACCTCATATAGGCCGGGCCCCTCCCCGCTTCCACACAGAGACCGGGACCGGGACCGCGAGCGGGAGCGCAGAGAAAGAAGCCGAGAGCGAGACAAGGAGAGAGAAAGGAGACGCTCCCGCTCTCGGGACCGGAGGAGGCGCTCCCGGAGTCGAGACAAGGATGAGCGGCGCCGTTCTAGGGAGCGGAGCAAGGACAAGGACCGAGACCGGAAGCGAAGGAGCAGTCGGAGCCGAGAACGAGCACGCAGGGAGCGGGAACGAAAAGAGGAGCTTCGAGGTGGTGGAGGTGGTGGTGGTGGTGGTGGCGGCGGCGGCGGTGGCGGCGGCGATATGGCTGAACCCTCTGAAGCTGGTGATGGAGCTCCTGATGACGGGCCTCCTGGAGAGCTTGGCCCTGAAGGCCCTGATGGTCCAGAGGAGAAGGGCCGGGATCGAGACCGGGAGAGGCGTAGAAGTCACCGGAGTGAGAGGGAACGTCGTCGGGACCGAGACCGTGATCGGGATCGAGAGCACAAGCGTGGGGAGCGGGGCAGTGAGCGGGGCAGGGATGAGGCCCGGGGTGGGGGTGGCAGTGGTCAGGACAATGGGCTGGAAGGGCTAGGTAGTGATGGTCGAGACATGTACATGGAGGCGGAGGGTGGTGATGGGTACATGGCCCCAGAGAATGGATATCTGATGGAGGCAGCGCCTGAATGAAGAGGCCTGTATTGTGGACATGCTCCTACCTTGCTGTCTGCCTTCCTGGCTTTTCCACCATGGCTTGCCCTCTGAGGGTAGAGTTTTTTGTTCCGGTCCCTTGGGTTTAAAAATAAAATTAATTTCCTGTTGCTAGTGGGCACTTGGTGTCTTACTGCACTTGCTGTCTGTCTTTCTGAAAGGTCGCCTCACACTGTTGAGACTCACCTGGCCTACTGTTCCTGGTGTCCATCTTATAACCTGAAGTAGAGCTGTTCTCCTGGCCACCATAGCTGCTTACAAGTGAGATAGGGAAGCCCTGGCCCTCATAACAGGCTGCATCCTTATAAGTGAGAGAATAGTAGGCAAAGAGGCACGGTGCCAGCCATCAGCAGTCACCATGTCATTTCTCAGAATTGAACTCAGGACCTCTGAAAGAGCAGTCAGTTTAGCTGCCGAGCCATCTTTTTAGCCTACTTATTCTTTTTATATATATATATATATATATATAATTTATTCATTTATTTTTACTTCACGTGCGTTGGCGTTTTGCCTGCATGTATGTCTGAGTGTGAGGGTGTCAAATCTTGGAGTTACAGACAGTTGTGAGCTGCCATGTGGTTGCTGGGATTTGAACTCGGGATCTCTGGAAGAGCAGTCAGTGCTCTTAACTGCTGAGCCATCTCTCCAGCCCCCTAGCCTACTTATTCTTATTAGTGGGAAATAGCCACTATATCCACGTCCTTGAAAAAGTTACGTGAATGTTGAGGCATGAGCTGCTCAGTGTAGTCATGAGAGCATCTAGTACCTCATCTGGATGAAGAGTAGTGAGATCAAAGCAACCACACTGTTCTGGGGGAGTGCCTCCCACCCACTTCCTGGGTGTCCACTAGGAGACAGACCAGGCTATGGACTAGGAAGACAACAGGATTTAGGCCATCAGTGTTCAGCATCTACTCAAAAGTTAACTAGGCATACTAGGAAGGTGACATGGGACACAAGGAGAACAGTAGATAAAAAGATTCAGGGCCATTGAGGTAAAGCTAAAGCAGAAAGGAGAATAATTATCAAGTCTGAGGTTGACAGTTTAAGTTCTTGTTTTTATGACTGTTTTCTATGGCCTGGCTATCTAGGAACTCATGTAGACCAGTCTTGCCTCACAGATCCACTTGCCCCTGGTTCTACCTCCTGAGTACTGGGATTAAAGATATGTCACCATACCCAACTCTGGGGTGAATAACTTAGTAGGTGAGTGGCATGGTGACAGACAGCAGATCTGAGTTCTAGGTCAGCCTGATCTTTGGTAGTGAGTTCTAGGATATCCAGAGCTACACTGAGAAACCTTGTCTCAGATAATTAGTAGATGGACTTAGGAGAGGTTTGTTGCTGTGAAGGGACACCATTATCACAGCAACTGTTATACAAAAAAAAAATTTAATTGGGGCTGAGTTAAAGGTTTCAGAGGTTTCGGTCATCATGGGAGCATGGCGGTGTGTAGGCAGACATGGTGCTGGAGGAGCTGAGAGTTCTGGATCTAGATCTGCAGGCAGCAGGAAGCAAAAAAGAGCCACAAGTCATAGCTTGAGCATCAGAGCTCAAAGCTTACCCCTTCAACAAGGCACACCTCCTAATAGAACCACTCTTTGGGGACCATTTTCTTTCAAACCGAAATAACGAACACCCAAATCTCTTGTCATGAACACTAGGAATTCTAGGAAAGATGGACTTGGGCAAACTGAAGTAAAGTTCTTGGCATTAGGAAATGACTAAATTGAAAGTGGAGGAGCATCCCTGGATGGTGGTTTCTAGAGTCAGACTAGCAAGAATACTTAATTTCCAACTTTGGGAATTAAGGACATGAAGCAGACTGTGACACGAGGGAGAAGATCATTATTCAAAGCTGGAGCAAGCAAGTCTGCTTAGTTTGTGAAAAACAAGGACCTGGTGAAATAACATCTCGGAGCACAGCTCGAGTCCCTCAGTGAGGATGCCATAGGCAGACATCAGGCACATGGATTAAACCAAGAGCTGTTAACTAAGAATTCACAAGAGGATGCTGACCTACGTGTGTGCTGTGCTGTGCCACATTCACAGCTATAAAGTAAATTATTGTTTAAAGCTTACAAGAGGGAAAGTTGACTAAATGAACATATAATATCTAGGCCAATAAGCAGAAGTGATGTTAGATGCAGGACCAACTTGCAGTATTTGGGGGCTTTGCTGCCAGAGGGTCCAAAAGAATGCTTATACCCCAACCCTTTTTCAAGACGGTTTCACTGTATACCTCTGCTTAGCTTGGAACTTAATTCATCAGCCAGATTGGCATCCTCGTGCTGAGATCACAGATCCAGTTTGTTAGGATGGAACCCAGGGCTTTGTGCATTCTTGGCAGTTTCTCCACCAACCGAGCTACAACACCTGCAGCCCCATTGGACAGAGTTATAAAAAATATTTTTAATTATGTGTATTCTTTTGTGTTCATGTACAGATCCCCTGGGAGACCAGAGGGGTTGTCCCCTGGAGCTAGAGGTAGAGGTGATGGTGAGTCACCTTATGTGGGAACTCAAGGGTCCTCAGCCAGAGCAGTACCTGCCCATTGCCAGAAAGTCAAAACCCCCCACATCTAGCACCTGGTGAAGAGCAGACGGATTTTTTTACAGCACACTGGATAGAGAGACAAGGGGTCCAGTGACTCCTTGTCTGTTTTCTGGGGCACTGACAGAAGGATTATGGTTACAGAGTAAGAGCTTCATGATTGGACTGGAGAGTTGGATCAGAGGTTAAGAGCACTGAGGTTCTGAGTTCCAAAGGTTCTGAGTTCAATTCCCAGCAACCACATGGTGGCTCACAACCATCTGTAGTGGGATCTGGTGCCCTCTTCTGGCACACCATTGTATGTGCAGGAAGAATGCTGTATACATAATAAATAAGGTGGTTTTTTTGTTTGTTTGTTTTTTGTTTTGTTTTTTTAAAGAGCTTCATAATTAGACAGTCCTGACCAAGGCATGTTCTGGTCCATAATAACCCCATCATTTCTTGGCCCCAGTCTGCCCTGCAAGGTGTCCTGATAAGCCCATTGTTGAGAATGGACCCTATGATAGAGATTGTTTCCCTCTTTTGGGGTTGCCTGTCCAGTGAGATTTTGTTCTTTCTGGGACTCAGCTTGGCTTAAAAGATTAAGAACAATAATCTACCTCAGCCAAAGACCGGAAGGCAGAAGCTAAGCTTGCATCCTGCTGTTCTCACCTTGTGGACCCAAGAAGGAGTCACTTCTTTTTTTAAAAAAAAAAATTTTTTTTTGCCAGGCAGTGGTGGTGCACGCCTTTAATCCCAGTACTTGGAAGGCAGAGGCAGGCGGATTTCTGAGTTCGAGGCCAGTCTGGTCTACAGAGTGAGTTCCAGGACAGCCAAGACTACACAGAGAAACTCTGTCTCGGAAAAAAAAAATTAATATTTATTTATTTTATTTATATGAGTACACTGTAGCTGTCTTCAGACACACCAGAAAAGGATATCAGATGCCATTACAGATGGTTGTGAGCTACCGTGTGGTTGCTGGGAATCGACTGCAGGACCTCTCGAAGAGCAGTCAGTGCTCTTAACCTCTGAGCCATCTCTAGCCCAAGGAGTCACTTCTTGACAAAGGCTTCTTAAGCAAGTGCCTGAGTGGTTTGGGTTGCTGTTTTTGAAGCTGAGCATAGCGATTCAAGCCTTAAGTCCCAGCTCTTGGCAGGCTGCGGTGGAGGATCACTCCAAGGTCGAGGCCATCTTGGGCTATCTGATGAAATGGGTGGTTATGAAAGGCACATAGACTGGTGATCTTCGTCATTGACATAGCTGCTAGTAGCTTCTTGTGGTTGAGAAGCCAGAGAAGCTGCTCTCTCTTTGGCCTTGAACATGTCCTTTTCTGACACCACATCCCATCAGCTAAAGCAGAGTCCTGTGACCCACCAATCACAACAGCATCTCATGTTACTGACCACACGTCACATGAGCCAGCTCCTCATGCTTCCCACCTAAGCTTCCGCCCAGCCTCCTCTGTTCTTTGTTTCCTTGCACCCCTGTCCCCTGAGATTTATCACCTGTCCCCAAAATGTTGAGACAGCCAGCAGCAGCGTCTTTTAATTCCCAGGGCTCCATTCAGACATCACAGACTTAAGTGTTCATTTGTTTGATTTGTTTGCTTTTGATGTTTTCCCCCATAAAGCATCTCCTGTAACCTAAGCTCACCACCAGTTGAAGATCTTCCTGCCTTCACAGCGTAGGATTCCAGATGAACACCAAGTTATACAATGCTGCAGACGGAACCCAGGGCTTTCTGCGTGTTAGGCAAATACTCTATCTGCTGAGCCACATCACCAGCCAGGCTCCTCACATTGAGAATACCCGCAAGCACTCCCCACACAGTCACAAATGGTAACCTGTCCACCTCAGAGCTCCTCACTCCACCTCTTCCCCTAAACAGGCAACACTCCACATTAGTCAACCAGTCTCCTAGGCCTCATCTTGCTGGAACGTCATCCTCCCTCCTGTCCTTTCTGCAATCCACATTCCCTGGATGTCCCCAGAGATCTTCAGATACATATGTGACCATCCTGTATGCTCTCAGGGATTTATATGGAGACACAAATCCAAATGCAAATGATATCACAAGACCACTGTTCCACCATCATGACTGCCCACCCAGCCTCTTGACCACTTTCTGGGTGGCTGCTGGGTGACCCAGGCCTTACAGCTTATTGACCTTATCTTCCAAGCATCTCTGTGAACTATGAAGGACCTGCTCAAGTCTCTGTCTGTGTCTCTCTGTCTCTGTCCCTGTCTCCCTTTCCCTTTCCACGCTGCCCCCCCCCCCCCCCAGTGTATGTGTGTGTGTGTATAGACAGGGCCTCACTATGTATACCTGGAAGTCACTATGTAGAACTGGCTGGCCTCAAATTCATAGAGATCTCTCTGCCTCCAAAGTGCTGAGATTAAAGGGGTGGGCCACGGGGTTCTGTGTGTATGTTTTGGCAAAGTCTCATGTAGTCCAGGCTGGTCACGAGGTTTCAGTGTAACCGAGGGTGACCTTGAACACTGTTCTGATCTTCCTGCCTCCACTTCTGAATGCTGGAATTACAGGTGTGCACTACCACCCATGACTTCTGCTCTGCAGGGGACAAGACCTAGAATCTCAGCTTGCTATGTTAGCACTCTGACATCTTCAGCTTTTATTTCTCTGCTTTCTTGAAACAGGCTCTTGGTACGTGTCCCTGTCTTCCAAGTCACAGAGATCCTCTTCCATAGGCCCCTTGGGTTCCTGAGAAACCACACCTCTCTGGACTTGTGATTGTAGAAATGAGGGGAAAGTACCAGAAAAGCACAGACATACTGTAAAGAGCAAGGCAAACACACCAACGGAGTAACAAGATCGCGACTAGAACAGACCCATGATGGGCAGCTGGTAGTGATGTAGGAACAAGGAGAGCCAGGCACCCAGAGTACAAAGGTCTCTAGAGTTCTGGAGTGGGCGGAACCCTGCACAGCACCGCCTCCTGTCAGTGTTAGGGCAGGCCCTCTGAAACTGTTGGTTGTCCTGTGGGCAGGGCCTCATGCTGCACCACCTCCTCGCTGGCACCTGGTGGGCGGGGCCTCGCATTGCACCTCCTCGCCGGCGCCTGGACGAGTGGCTTGCATTAGAGGCGATATGGCTGCGCTGGTGGAGCCGCTGGGGCTGGAGCGGGGTAAGCGCTTCGAGGGTCCAGTCCGGACTCTGGGCTCCGTTGGGCCGCGACAGGTCTTGCAGATGCGGGGGCTGGGGGGCGGACCTAGTTTGGGTGGGCGGGGCGCGGCCTGCAGTCTGAGGGTGTGGGAGGGTCTGGGGCGGAGCGCCCCACCAACACCTCGCCCTGGGTTGGGGTCCCGGCGACCCGCGGGGCGCGTGGGTCGCTTCCAGTCTGACCTCGGTTGCCCTTCTTGCTGCCGGCGTGTGCTCTCGCGGCCCTTGCCGCTTTCTGCAGACGTGTCCCGGGCTGTGGAGCTGCTGGAGCGGCTGCAGCGTAGCGGAGAGCTGCCCCCGCAGAAGCTGCAGGCCCTGCAGCGGGTCCTGCAGAGCCGCTTCTGCTCCGCCATCCGCGAGGTGAGCTGTATAAGTTGTAGTTTCCTTATACTCCGCGGCGGGGGCGGCGACGGGCGAGGACACCCGTGTCTAGGGCTATGGACTGGCTGCTCCCTAACGTTGCCGTGTCCCTGACTCCCCAGGTGTACGAACAGCTCTATGACACGCTGGACATCACTGGCAGCGCCGAGGTGCGGGCTCATGCCACAGCCAAGGTAAGCTTCTGTCCCCTCAGCTCTGAATGACCACGAGAGCACAGTGCCCTCCAGGATGGTTTTTTCTGCGCCCTCCTTCACATTTGCATATCTCTGTTCCACCCTATGAAGATTTATTTATAATGCCCTTTAAATAACTGCACATTTTTAACTTGAATGCACATGAGATTCTCTCTAGCAACAGGCTTGGAAACTGGCCTCACTTTCCTGCCGGTAAGATGACCCTAAAAGGCAATCCGGTTGGATGTTGTGAACAGGGACACCTTTCCTTTCCAAACTGCAGTGCCACACTCTTATTACTGCCTGCAGACTCAGAACTGTCTCCAGCTGATCCCTCTCACCGCCCACCCCCAGGAGGGGCACTTGTTTCCATTTGTCTGAGAACAAGATTGGCAGGTGCTAAGGACTGAGGACCTACTTCTCCCTGACTTGTAGAAGAATACAAGTGTTTTCACAGGTCCGAATCGCTACAGGGAAACCATAGCCTCCCGTTGAGCTGTGTCAGGATTCCCCTGCTTGACCTTTGTGGCTACCCTGTTTGGAGTGCCCATGTCTCAATGAGGGTCTCTCTCATGGAGGCACCTTCTCTCTTGCAGGCCACAGTGGCGGCCTTCACAGCCAGTGAGGGCCATGCACATCCTAGGGTCGTGGAACTACCGAAGACTGACGAGGGTTTGGGCTTCAACATCATGGGTGGCAAAGAGCAGAACTCACCCATCTATATCTCTCGAGTCATCCCTGGAGGCGTGGCTGATCGCCATGGTGGCCTCAAGAGGGGAGACCAGCTGCTGTCTGTGAATGGTGTGGTGAGTGGGGTTGGTGGTGTCTGTAAGGCAACACTGGATGGTTACATTCCTCCACATGGCGAGCGCAGCCTTTGTAGACAGCCCTGTGGGGTGCACTGCTGACTCTCAAGGACTTCAGAGAGCCTAGCTAGTATACCAGTCCAGTGTAGAAGATGGAAGTTTTTTTGTTTTTTCAGAAGGAACATTTGGCTTGGAGGTTGTGAGGGGTGGTTCTGGCTGGGAGCAGATAGAATCCCTGAGATGAGGAGAAAGGCTGGCTCTGATCGATGTCTGGGCCGGTCAGCATCCTGAAACCCCAGTGATTAGAGTCCAAGGAAACACCACCGAGGAGGTGGTTTCTCCAGAAAGCCAGGCTTCTGTCCCTGGGCTATGAGGGCAGGAGAGCAATAGGTTTAGGGGTGTAGACAGACTTCTTTTCGACAGCTTTAGTGGCCTGATTCATTGAGGACACCGGAACTCTAAGCTATATTGACATGCAGTTTTAAAGTTGTGGTGCTGTGTCTAAAATTGGTGATCCACTAGAGGGATATGAGGCCTGAGAAGCTTGACCCTGGCAGCCATGTCACTATCCACTGTCCCATGTCCTGGGTAGGGTGGTAAGGGTAGCGGTTTGGGCCAGCAGCCTGTGCGAGGCCTGCCCTGCAGAGTGTGGAAGGCGAGCACCATGAAAAGGCGGTGGAACTCCTGAAGGCCGCCCAGGGCTCAGTGAAACTGGTGGTGCGCTACACCCCTCGGGTGCTGGAGGAGATGGAAGCCCGCTTCGAGAAGATGCGATCTGCCCGTCGGCGCCAGCAACACCACAGCTACTCGTGAGCTTCCAGTCACCACCCTCTCCCTGATGCCTACCCCAATCTCAGATACGCAAACCAGGCCAGTGATCTCAGAGGCCTTCAACATTTATCCTTGGCTCTTCACCAGGGGTTTCCTGACCCTTGACCCCTGCCGTGGTAGCCAAGGCCCTGGAACCCTCTGGCTCCCTAACTCCAGAATCCCTGTGCCTGTTTTTCTAAACTGTTGTCTCCAGAACCCCACCCTTGAACATCTTACGTGCCCCCCACCCCACCACTGAGCCTCTCTTGTGCCTAAAACTTCCCTCTCCACACCCTCACAGGTCCTTGGAGTCTCGAGGCTGAAATCACAGAACAGGACCCTCCTCCTCCCCTGTACAGTATTATTTATTGTCACCGGCTCCTTATTTAAAGATCTTTAACCCTCACCGAGTGTCTTGTGTGTCTGTCGCGCATCCTGGAATAGTCTCTGTGGGGGAGGAGGACAGTGAAGCTGAGGTTAAGAACAAGCTCTTTCCAGTATGTGTACCATGACAGACACCGCTCGCGCAGCTCTGAAGGCGGAGGCTGGCCGGTGTCCCAGAGACTGGCCCGACTCAAGGCTGCGTCTATGTGAGTGCCAGGGCGCAGCACTAAAGACCACTGTCCCCAACCCTAAAGAGGTTCGGAAGGCCAAGGCCTGGCAAGGTCCCCTGCTGTGAGTCGGACGCGGGAGTCTTGAAACGCAGGAGAAACCTGATCAATGCCTCTGTAGGCGGGGCGGAGCGAACCATCCGCTGGGGGAACCCTGCGGGACGTGCCACCGTCTGCGTGGGAGTCGGGGGTTGGTGGGGCGCATGCAGTTCCCTAGACGGGCGCAGGGGTGCAGAGTAACACGCACTCGCCACCCATCGTCCACTCGCCTCACCTTCCAACTGAGCACATCCTTCCGGGAGCCGCCCTTGTCTTAAAAAAAAAAAATCCCACCTTGAATGTTGAATTCCCATCCCGCCGCCCAGCCCTCGTGTCCCGTGAGACGCGCGCCGCCGCGGGAACCCGGGGTCGCGACTCGCGCTCCACGCTGCGCGCTACTAGATTCAGGTGACATCATCCTCTGCTCGGCTCCGCCTCCCTCCCAGGCCGCCTCACGCTGCATGCCTATTGGTCGCTGCACCATAAGTCCCGCCCCCAGCTCTCCGCCCGCGCGGCCCCTCCCTCCCGATGTGGAGGCGGGGCCTGGTTGCCGGCCGGCACGGACGCCAATTCTCATTGGCCATTCAGCGCCGTCCGTCAGTCTTCTGTTAAAGGGGCCACGACCGCCCGGGATCTGTGGGGGGGAGGGGGAGGGAGGAGAATTTTTTGGGGGGGAGAAGGTGGGATTTGGGGGGGCGCTGGTGGGCACCCCTGGATCTGGCGACTGCGGCCTCGCGGGGGGAGGCTGTATGGCGACAAGGGCAGGGGGCTATTTTAGGGAGTAAGAAGGCTGTGAGACTGTGAGGGGGAGGGGGGTCCCCAGCGCTGGAGCCGGAGCAAGAGACGCTGAGCCCGCGCTAGCGGCGTAGACAGGGCTCCAGAGCTCCAGATCCGGGCCCCGGCCGCCGCCAGGGGCCCCGCCCGGTGCCCCTACCCCACCCCGCGTCCCTCCTGCAGCCCAGCTCCTCCCGCAGTCGTCGCGGACCAGGTAGGTAAGAGCCCGGCCCAGCTTGCTAGGCAGCGCCCACCCTGGGGACCCCTGGGCTAGCGTCTCCGACTCGCTTGCCCGAAATCCTACATTTCCATCTTCATCCCAAGGGAACCCAGAGTCCAGATTTCACAAGCCAACCCAAGAGACCCAGGCGTGTCCCTTCCCGGAGCTCAGAGTGCCCTGCCGAACCCTAGTATCTCAGGCGGGCTGCCTCCTTGTGCCTCCTCCGGGGCCCAGATGCCTGGATCCCTTAGCTCAGCCCAGGGGACCCCTCAAGTCTAGATTCCTCCTCTGGGCCCAGTCCTGGGAGCTCCAGACACTGGTCACCTCTGTGGGGCTCCCCCATTGCGACCAAATCGTTCCCCCATTTGCGTCCCCCACCTTTTGGTTGGAACAGCCAGCGGCGATGAACCTCGGTCCAGGCCGGCTCGCCCTGGACACAGGCCCGCGCCGGAGCTGTCCATGGTCAGCTCTCTCGGTAGCCTGGCCTCCCCCATCTCCTGCCACCGCCGCCAGAGAGGGGGGTTCAGGTGGTGTGGGGGATCCCTCCCCCTCACCGCGCCTTTGACCTGGGGATCCCCGGCGCCCCCCTTCCCAGCTGGGCCTCAGGGTTCTCAGGCCCATCTTTAGGCACTCTAGCTTTCTGGGACTCTAGCTGCTTCACTTACATAGAGCTTGTGAATGTCCCTGCCCAGGCCACTTAGAAACCTTGGCATGGAGCCTCCCGCTCCCACCTGGTTCTGAAAAGCTGTTAGTTCCCAAATATCTGCTGGCCCTGACCAATGAATAACTGTCACCTTATTCAGCACACGGAGAATCCAGTTTCCCAGCCTTTGACCCCCTCCCCACTTAGCACCTACTTTAGCAGCTCCTCCCCACCCCACCCCCCAGACAAATATGTCCAGCTTCTTGGTATAGCAGCACCTGCTTGCTGACTTAGGGACTCAGGCGCCATGACTTCCTTTTAAAGACCTGGAATGCAATTCCTCAGCTTCTGTCCTCACTCCCCCTTGGAGATCTACGTGTCTCACCCCCATCTTGTAACCTCCACCCAAACAAACACACATCTCAGGGAGCCAGAATCTCAGCCTGTGGTGAGTGTCCTGTCTGTCAGACCACTCACCCAGGCCTACACTCCCATCAAACATTCAGGCTTTAAGTTTCTTCACCCCCAGTTGGATTCAAAGGTCTGGACTCTGGCTCTGCATTCATTCTTATCTTCAGGTTTTGGTGGCCTCAGCATTCTATCAACTTCCCATCTCCCATGACCTTAAGAAACACTTATCTGCTCTGTCATCTCAGGTGCTAGACTTCCAGAGTCTCCTCTCCCCCCAAAGTTGGATATTTCTGGCCTCTCATTGCCTCTAGAGACCCATATAGTAATATCTGATGTCTCATACTCCAAGTACCAAACAGCCATCCCTTCCTCCAGGTGTGTTCTGGGATCAGAGTTCACGAGGTGATCTGGAACCTGCCAGCCCTCTTTCTGCATTTCTAGTTGTAATGGGTCCTTTCCTTGTGTTGTGTTCACGGTTCTAAGTCCCAGCACATTTCCAGATGATGCATCTGTTCTGTCCTCACCAAGGCATGTCATCAATATTCAATGCCACGAACTAAATTCTAGGCATGTCTTTTTTCACTTGCTCCCTTCCTGTCTTCAGTGTCAGGATTTCGCCATGCATCCCAGGCTGGATTAGAACTCACTGTGTTGTATACATTTTTCCTCCTTCTTATTTTCTTCTTCCTTCTTCTCTTTCCTTCTCTGGTCTTTACAAATACCTAGAGTGCTCTCAATCCTCTCCTCAAACATGTCCTATATTTCTAGCTATTGGAGCTGGGGTTGTTGCTGGGTAGAGCACTTACCTCCTGTGCACAAAGTCCAGGGTTCGAATACCAGCACTAGACCAATAATAAAAAGGTCTCACTCTACCCCTGCCCTTAGAGACTAATATCTGCTGAGCTTCCATTTTAGATGTGTGTTATGTTCTGGCCACATCTGGATTCTAGATTCCTTCTTCTCATGGGTATTCTAACTTGCAGAATGTATTGTTTTCAGTTAAATAGTCTACTATTCTTTGGAACTGTAGTGCATACAATCTTTTTTTTTTTAATTGATGATTTATTTTTATTTTATGTGCATTAGTGTTTTGCCTGCATATGTTTGTGCAAAGGTGCCAGATTCTCTGGAACTGAAGTTAGACAGTTGTGAGCTGCCATGTAGGTGTTAGGAGTTGAACCTGGCTCCTCTCGAAGAGTAGACAGTGCTATTAATCACTGCACCATCTCTCCAGCCCCCATTGCTTGCACAATCTAAAACCTGGACGACTCTCTGCTGATCTTTGGAAGCCTTGGGTTCTAGGTCCCTGTCTGCAGCTTCTGCCTTTTCCTTGCTATGGCCTTAGGTGTCAGTCTTGTTCCCTGCTGGATCTTAGGCTTCCGGCTCCATCTGCTGCTTTGGCATTCTGAGCCTGTTCTAGACTCTTGCCTTTTCTAGAGTCTTCAGCCTCAAAATGTTCTTGTATCCTAAACAGATCACCCCCATCAGAGGATCTCTCTCTCTCTCTCTCTCTCTCTCTCTCTCTCTCTCTCTCTGTCGTTACTTGGCACATTTTGTTTTGCTGTATGTGTGCATGCATCCCACGGGGTGCATGTGGAGGACAATTTGCAGGAGTTCTTTTCTTCAAAAACCATATGTATCCTAGAGTCTCAAACTCATGTCTTCAGTCGTGGTAGCAACCTTTACCCACTGAGCCATCCTTCCTGGCCGTGTGTGTGTGTGTGTGTGTGTGTGTGTGTGTGTGTGTGTGTGTGTG
>JANHMN010000003.1:42527544-42592906 GCA_030674055.1 Rhabdomys pumilio | reverse complement strand
GTGTGTGTGTGTGTGTGTGTGTGTGTGTGTGTGTGTGTGTGTGTGTGTTTGGAACAGGATTTCATTGTGGTAGCTGTGAACTCACAATCCTCCTTCCTCACCTGGGAGCAGCTGTGGGCTCAGCTTATGTTAAGCAAGCACTGAGCTCCAGATTCTGTCTTTTGACCAAATCTACTATGTATAGCATTAGGGGTGCCCCTCTGTGTCATTTTGTCTGCATTTTGGGTTCTGGCACCTATTTATGTTACCATGAGACTTTGGGCTTATTTTACCTTCCAGTACTCACTTGTAGCATAGGACCCTCTAGTTAGCCAACAAAGCAGCTCTTGGCCTCAGTCACATGCTCAGTGTGAGAATGTGGAAGCTCTTAATCTTTTCTGTGTTCTGTAGCATCTTTTTAACATATATATTTTTTTTATTGGATATTTTATTTACATTTCAGATGTTATACCTTACTCCATACCCCACCCCCTTCTGTAGCATCTTGGTAACATTGACTGTCCATTCTCTTTCTCAGTGAGTCTGACGTTCTACCGTAATTTATATCATCCTTGGCCATATGTTCTGACCCAGTTGTGGGTTAGAGCTTTCACGTTGGGGTCTAGCCTAAAGCTGGCCTTCTCTCTTATAAACTTTTTGCTGGATCCAGTTCTGGGAAGTGTAGAGTTTCAGACAAATTAAAGTCAAAGGGGACTTAGGGACCCAGCTGCATTCTTTCCTGTGTTCCAGAGCTCTTCTTGTCTCGCAGGAACCCAAGGTCCTAATGGCTTTGGTCACAGTTCTCATTTGGGTGCCGCTGGGAAGTATCCAATCTCAAACCGGTTAGGTCGCTGCATGTATTGAGGGGAAGGAAAGGAGTGAAAGTCCCTCCTGCTTTCGGTCTGGCCAGATGGACTCGTTGGACCTGAAGTGCTTCAGGGAGAGGCTCACTGGGCCTCTCTACGTCTCCGCCCCGCCCCTGGCCAGGGGAACCCAAGTCCCGCCTTCCGGCCTTATAAATCCCGCCTCTCCCTCCTCCCACATTTTTGGTTAACGCCTCATGAGGGCGGGGCAGGAGGAGCATCCTAGGGCGGCTAGAACCTGAGTGGGCGGGGAGCGGGGTCCAACAGCTTAGATTTATGGGTGTGCAGGAGATCTAGAGCCACTGGAAGTAAAGAGGGGTCTGAAAAGAGGCTGTTGGAGGTTCAAACCCCTAGATGTAGAGAGCTACTAGCTGTGGGGACTCAGACTCCTGCGACCTGAGTTAGAGCACTCAGCCCTACTCCCTGTTATGCATTTTTGTTTTGTTTTGCTGAGACAGGCTCTAATATAACCCAGACTGACCCGGAATTCCCTAAAATAAACGAGGATGACTTTGAACTCTTGATCCTTTCATCTCCACTTCCCAAGCGCTGGGATTACAGGCATGCACCACCTAGCTCGGCTTAATACACGACTATTTTATTTTAGTGGTACAGGATTCAATCCAGAGCTTCATTTTGTGCCAAGCATGTGTTGTGTCACTGAGTTACGACTCCAGCCCTCCTGCTATGCTTTTTACTCTTTTTATTTTAAATGGAGTGTTGGCCTTTAGATCATAGAGATGGGCAAATCAGAGCCCAGTGACCCAATTCAGTATCTGAAGCCCTGTGACTTTTTAAAGGTGTGGTTCTGGCTTGGGGCTCAGTTTCCTCATCTACAGAGTGAGTTGAGGATTCCAAGCCGAGCCACAATAGGAAAAGGCTACTTTTAATCCATTTAGCCAATGACTGGTCCACTAGCTTTTTCCAGTTCCTGAGTGGCCAGACTTTGATTTGCTGCCGGTGTCTGGTGGAGTCAAGCCTCAGTGTCCTAAAGTGCTTTTAACTAAGAAGTCATCGCCGTTTATCTAAAAGCAATGATTTTCAGTTTATCTGTGCCATGATTACCCTAGTTTTCCGTTTTTGGAGGTCAGCACTTAGTTCTCCCCCACCCCCAACACACACATACTTGGCTGTACCTCAGTTTCCCCGTGTCACGATCAGCTTGGTTGACCTCAGTTGCCCCCTATGCAATGTCTGGATTGGGCCCCCAGGGAGTATTTCACTAGCCTTGCCTCAGTTGTCTCCCTGAGCCTTGACATGGTTAGTCAGCCCCCTCTGCGTACCCGCAGGCCGGCACCGCCGCCATGATGTGCGAGGTGATGCCTACCATCAGCGAGGATGGCCGGCGGGGCTCGGCGCTGGGCCCGGACGAGGCCGGCGGCGAGCTGGAGCGCCTCATGGTCACGATGCTCACGGAGCGCGAGCGCCTGCTGGAGACGCTGCGAGAGGCGCAGGACGGGTTGGCGACAGCGCAGCTACGACTGCGCGAGCTCGGCCACGAGAAGGACTCGCTGCAGCGGCAGCTCAGCATCGCTCTGCCTCAGGTTGGGCGGGGTCTTAGGGAGGCGGAGCCTAAAGACAAGGGCTGCCCTGAATGGGCGGGGCCAGGCGGAAGAGAGTGTGGGATTGGATTACCTTCGGTAGGCGGGTCTTATCTGCGAAATGGGCAGGGCTTATATAGAAAGAGCGGGGCCTGAGAAGTAGGAATTCTTGAGGATGCCAGGCCTGAGTGGCAAGAAGGTTAGGGGTTGGTGAAAAGGCGGAGCTTGAGAGAGGCGGAGCCTGGAGAAGGCAAGTTGGGCGAGGCCGGGACTATAAATAAGGGGCAGGGCCTGAGAATTTGGAGAATTCTTAGCTCAGAAGGAGAGGCATGGACTCTCAGAAAGGTGGGGCTTAGTAGGAGTCAAGGTCTAAGAAGTAAGCCGGGAGTGCCAGGCATGTCTTTGAGTTCGAGGCCAGCCTGGTCTACAGAGTGAGTTCTAGGATGGACAAGGCTACGGAGAGAAACCCTGTCTGGAAACACTAAGAAACAAAAAACAGACAACAACAACAAAACATTGGGTAGAGTTTACTAGGAGGGCAGAACCTGTAGAAGGTTTAGTTTGGAAAAGAGGGTGGCCTAATATGGGTAGTGCCAAAATATAGCTGGGAGTATGGAATTGGTTTAACATTGGTGGGCGGGTCTTACCATGGAGATGGGCATGGTTTATGTGAGAGGGCGCGGTCTGAGCATCAAGGGGAGATTCTGTTATAGGTCCATATAGGTCCGCAGCAACAAAAGGGAGAGTTTGCCCAGAGGGGCAAGATTTGAGCTGCTAGTCTAGCAGGACGTAGTAAGGGTCAATTTTGAGTGGCTGAGGAGGCAGGCCTAGCCAGGAGGGTCAGAGTCTTCAAATTCTCAGAAAGAGATAAATACAGAAATAATTGAGTCAGCCATCTGATTCTACCCACGCCTGGACAGGAGTTTGCGGCTCTGACGAAGGAGCTTAACTTATGTCGGGAACAGCTTCTGGAGAGGGAAGAAGAGATCGCAGAGCTGAAGGCGGAGCGAAACAACACCCGGGTGAGGGCTGTGGAGATGGCGCTTAAGCGGCATGGGGCAGAGGGTGGTGCTGGTGCCGGCCAACACATCTTTTTCCAACATCTAGTTTTCCATCTTCTCTTTTTCCTTGCTCCTAGTCTCCTGTATCGTTGCTCCCATACCCTTCCCCTCTCCCCCACCGTCTCCCTCTTTTCTCCTCACCTCTGCGTCTCCCTTATCTCCTCTTCCTTGTGCACTCCGAGCGCTTCATCCCTTTCCTCTTCCCCATGCTTCTTTCTCCTGACTCGATGCCTTATCCTTCCAGCTTCTTCTAGAACACCTTGAGTGCCTGGTGTCCAGGCACGAGCGTTCCCTGCGAATGACTGTGGTGAAACGCCAAGCCCAGTCCCCTGGAGGGGTCTCCTCTGAGGTGGAGGTGCTCAAAGCTCTAAAATCCCTCTTCGAGCACCATAAGGCCCTGGATGAGAAGGTAGAGTATCAGAGGATAAAGAAGAAAAAACATGTGATAGACCTCAACTGAACTAAGTGGGAAAGAGAAAAGCTGTTGGTTGGAGGTGCTTCCCATGGTGATGGATTGAAACATGACTTGATAAAAAGATATATGAGGGGGCTGAAGAGATGGCTCAGTGGCTAAGAGCACTGACTGCTCTTTCAGGGATCCCAACTTCAATTTCCAGCAACCACATGGTGGCTCACAACCATCTATAATGGGATCTGATGCCCTCTTCTGGTGTGTCTGAAGACAGCTACAGTCCTCATATACATAAAATAAATAAAGAAATGTTAAAACATAAAAAAGATATGTGAACTATTTAATCCCAGCATTCAGGAGGCAGAAGCAAGTAGATCTCTATGAGTCTGAGGTTTGTCTGGTCTACACAGAGTTGGTCCATACACGGCTATGTTGCAAGACCTTGGCTAAAGAAGTAAAAATAGAAAAAGAATAGTGTATAAGGGGGGATAGTTTGCTTGGTGCCTGACTGTAACTTCACACTCATTATATTGGTTTCAGACCTTTCTTAGGGTGTTCTGGGACAGGATCACCTGACCCAGACTGGGTCTTATCTCTGTATCACATGTAGACATTGAGTTTGGGATCCTTTTGAGTAGCTGGGACGACAGGACTACGGTATCAAGCCCTACAAGGTCTGCTCTTCTCTCACACCCATCTGCAGGTCCGGGAAAGATTGCGGATGGCACTGGAGAGGGTAGCAGTGCTCGAGGAAGAGCTGGAACTGAGTAATCAGGAGGTAGGGGGCGGGGTCGACACAGGAGGGGCGGGCCAAGTCTCGGTGGAGGACTAAGAAACTGACTGGTTGTGTTCTAAAGGAAGGGGGCCAATGGCATTGGATCCCAGAAAGAAATCCACGGGTCCCATAAGGAGGAACTCAGTGTGCTCTGGTGTTCTGACTCTTCTAGGCCCTGAACCTTCGAGACCAGCTATCTAGAAGGCGGTCAGGACTGGAGGAGCCAGGCAAGGATGGGGATGGACAGGTGAGAGGTCTCAGTCCCCTCCTTGTGACCTCCTCTCAGCGCTGATTGACTGATTGATTGTGCTGAGGATGGAATTCAGGGCATCTTATATTCTTTGCAAGTCTTCTAGCACTGAGCCACATTCCCAGCCCGTCACTACAGTATTCTAGGCAGGTGCTTTACTTCAGACTACGTCTTTAGCCCTCTTTTTACTTTTGGTGAGTTTGGGTCTCACTCTGCAGCTCATGTTGACCTTCAACTCAAGACCCTTCTGCCTCCCAAGTCATTGAAAATACAAGCCTACGCTGCCGCTCTGCCCAGTAACCTCCCGACTTTCTAATTAGCGTTTTTGTTTGTTTGTCTCTTTTGCTTTGTTTTATTTTTAAAGACAGGGGTTCTCTGTGTAGCCCTGGCTGTCCTGTAACTTACTCTGTAGACAGGGTGAACTTGAACTCACAGAGTTCCACCTGCCTCTCAAGTGCTGGGATTAAAGGCATATGCCACCATGCCCGGCCCCTTTTTAGTTTTTATTACATTCATCTGTGCAAAGATAATATGAAAGGTGCTGTTTCTGTGCATTCGGAGGTTGGACGACAACTCGAGGGAGTAGTTCTCTCTTTTCATAATGTAAGTCATGGAGATTGAACCCAGGTCCTCAGGCTTGGTGGCTGAGCCAGTTCATTGGCCTCCGATGGTCACTTTAGTGTTTGTCATGACCCTCACTGACCCAATGCTGTCTGATCCCCTATGATCCTTACTGGTCACTGTGACCCTCATGACAGACCCCTTTGGACTTTGTTCTACGAGAACCTTACAGTAGGTCTTTGATTTCTCTTCATCATACCCGGCTGCCCTCAGGGTGGATGACCAACCCAGCTCTGCACTCTGGGTTCTATTGTTTTTCTCTCTCTCCAGACCCTTGCCAATGGCCTGGGTCCCGTTGGAGAATCCAACCGGCGCACGGCAGAGCTAGAGGAAGCACTGGAGCGGCAGCGTGCAGAGGTGTGCCAGCTGCGGGAGCGCCTGGCGGTGCTGTGCCGTCAGATGAGCCAGCTGGAGGAGGAGCTGGGCACTGCTCACCGCGAGCTGGGTAAGGCCGAGGAAGCTAACTCCAAGCTGCAGCGCGATCTCAAGGAGGTGAGGCGGAGCCCCTGGAGAGCCGCTCTCTGTCCCCTGACTCCCACCCCAGCCTTCTCCCAGCCCTTCAAGAGTAACTGAGTTCAAGAATGACAGGACCTGGACTCAGTTCCCAAGATATGTGGAATTCCTTCCTCAGTTTTCTTACCTGTACAATGGGACTAATCAGAGTGTTTGTGTATGGCAGAGTGACCGTGGGCACCTGGTTCCTGTGTTACCATGGTGATAGAATCTAGGACTTTACATACCCTAGGCCCATAATCTGTCTACCTCTGAGCCATGGCTCTAGTTTCTCACAGGCAGGCACTTTATTTCTTAGTCTCTCTCAACCCTGCACTGTGGGACTCTAGGCACTGAGCTACATCCCTTTAGCTGCATTATTCTTTATTTTGAGACAGGGTAACTTGCCCTGTTTGGCTGTGGAATCACAGCCTCTTGCCTCAGCCTCCTGAGTACGAGGCCCTGCTGGTTTGGATACTTGAAGAAAGTGGGGAAAAAAAAATGAACGTTTTATTCCTCATTAGCCTGGCAGGTGGCAGGGGCTGTTTGCCTTGTCAAAGGCTTCTCACAACAGCTCCAGGCAGGTCTATCTCCCACCTGATTCTGGCATCTTTTCTGGACTTCTAGGCTTGGGCTAGCCTGGTAGCTCTATGAGAGAAGGGTGTGACCCTTCCAGAGAGACACCAGCAAGTACTCTGTGATTCTAAGACAGTGTTATGCTGACGTGTGGTTTGAATGAAGGCTGTATTCTTAGGTCTTTGGGTTTTGTTGTTGTTTGTTTTTTTTTTTTTTTTTTTTATCAGGTAGGGCCTCCCCATGTATCCCAGGTGGGCCTTGAACTTGTCTGGCCTTCAAAGTCCTCTTGCTTTAGCCTCCCACTTGCTGGGGTAACAGGAATGTGACATTATGCTCTGAGCCTTCCATCTTTTTTACGGGAGGCTCTAAGCCAGCACTGCTTTAAAAGTTGTGACACAGAATGGAGCAAGGAGCTCATTTTCCATAAACCCCCGAAATGCCTTGTCTGGAGTTTTTGGCCTCTGCTGCCACAAGGCTTTCTGGGAGTTATAGTCCACACATCCCATCACAACCTCCGCAGGCCCTGGCTCAGCGGGAAGATATGGAAGAACGCATCACCACGCTGGAGAAGCGCTACCTGAGCGCCCAGCGTGAAGCTACATCTCTACATGATGCCAACGACAAGCTGGAGAATGAGTTGGCCAGCAAAGAGTCCCTGTACAGACAGGTGAGAGCCCACCCAGCAAGAGACCCAGAACATCATAGGACGATGTTGTGACTGGGTAACTGAACCCCCTCGGCTCTTCTACCTCTTTCCCAGAGTGAAGAGAAGAGCCGTCAGCTGGCCGAGTGGCTGGATGACGCCAAGCAGAAGCTACAACAGACCCTGCAGAAGGCCGAGACTTTGCCTGAGATAGAGGCTCAGCTGGCGCAGCGCGTGGCTGCTCTGAACAAGGTGACAGCCTGGCAAGGGGCGGGGCCAGAGGTGCAGGGGCGGGGAGCGTGGTGGAGTCAAGTCACGCTCCACGGGTCCTGTCCACTAGGCTGAGGAACGCCATGGGAACTTTGAGGAGAGGCTTCGGCAGCTGGAGGCACAGCTGGAGGAAAAGAACCAGGAGCTGCAGCGGGTGAGAGGGCCAAGGGAGCCAATGAAATTGTGATGTGAGGGTGGGGCTTACCTGAGGGCGTGGCCTAGTTCGACTTATCTGAGAGGTGTAGCTCATATGACTGGAGAGGAATTGTATGAAGGGCAGGACTTGGAAGCTCACAAGCTTTTGTGTGTGTGCATGTGTGTGCGCGTGTGTGCGTGTGCATGTGTGTGTGTGTGTGTGTGTGTGTGTGTGCGCACACACGCAGTTTAAATGAGGGGCCAGCCAGCCTGGACTGGGACAAGGCTTAACTGAGGGGTGAGCTAGATGAGACTCATGAATGGCAGGACTTAGATGAAGGATGGAGCTTCTGGAATTTACATGAAGGAACTAGGTGGGATGTATTGGGACTTATACAACAGCAGAGCTTAAAAGAGAGAGCCTGAGAGTAAGAACAGGGTTTAGATGAAGGGGCTGGGGTTGGTAGATGGGGCTTTGATGAGGCTGCAAGCTGGGATTGGATTTAGCTGAGTCCTTGGCTAAGTGGACAGACTGTACATGGGAGTCAGGGCACAGTGAGGATATATCTGGGGAGGGGGTGGGCTAAAACGAGGGGGCGGAGATTAGATCAGGGCAGGTTTGGGTGAGACATGAAGGGTGGGGCTTACCTGAGGATTAGAGTAGTGGGTGGGACTTAGATGAAGAGAGTTTGGTTTGGTTGGGATGAGAGGTGGGTTAAGGAGGGGCTAGATAGGGGTCAGGCTAAGTGGAAATCAAGATGAAGCAAGGCTTAGATTTCGAGCAAGGGGAATGTTCTCTGAAGGACCCGCTTGACAGTCTCTGCCCTGTTTCCCTTTGCTCAGGCCCGGCAGAGGGAGAAGATGAACGATGACCACAATAAACGACTGTCAGAGACGGTGGACAAGCTGCTAAGCGAATCCAATGAACGGTTACAGCTTCACCTCAAAGAACGTATGGGGGCACTGGAGGAGAAGGTGCGCCCCTTCCAACCCCTACCCTAAGCCTTTGACAACCAGGGGTGCCTCTGTCATCCTAGGGCCCATACATCTTCCTCAGATCTGTCATTTGAGACCTCTGTACCCACAAACTCTGCTCTGTGACTGACTCTTCACCATTTTGCTTGGCCCTTCCAAGAGCAGAATTTTCCTAGACCGCAACCCCTGCACCCTGTCTTTGCCCTTCCATTTCACCCCTGTCTCCACAGAACTCACTGAGTGAGGAGATTGCTAATATGAAGAAGCTCCAAGACGAGCTGCTGCTGAATAAGGTGAGGTCTGGAAATTGATGGGGAGGTATGCAGTGGCCTGCTCCATCTCAACATCGCAACTCATACCTCGGCCTCCTCTCCACAGGAGCAGCTCTTAGCTGAGATGGAACGGATGCAGATGGAGATCGACCAGCTACGAGGGAGGCCGCCCTCCTCCTATTCCAGGTGACAGAAGCGCTCCTGCCCTTTCTGTCTAGGTCAAGCTCATCTTTTACTTTCTGCTTCTTCTCCTCAACTGCTCATTCCTAATTAGTTTATTTAAGATTTATTTATTGTATGTATATGAGTGTTCTATCTACATGTACACCTGCATTCCAGAAGTGGGCATCAGATCCCATTACAGATGGTTGTGAGCCACCATGTGGTTGCTGGGAATTGAACTCAGGACCTCTGGAAGAGCAGCCAGTGCTTTTCACCGCTGAGCCATGTCTCCAGCCCCCTCATCCCTTACTTTTAATCTTTACAGTACTGGGGATCAAATCCCAGGGACTCATGCTATCACCAAGCCACATGTCCTAGCCCTTCTCTGGGGGATTCTAAGCAGGGTCTCTGCCTATGAGCCACGCCTCCTCTTAGCCACACCTCCTCCAAGCCACGCCCCCAGCTCCACACTGGGAAATTCTACTTCTGTATATCTCCAGACTCTTTTTGCTTTTCCTTTTGAGACAGAAGCTCATTAAGTTGCCCAAGGTGGCTTTGAACCTGTGACCCTTCTGCTAAAGCCTCCCACGTAGCTGAGGCTACAGGGTTACATCACCACATTCAGCTTTATTAATTTTGTTTACTTACATTTAAGAATATTTTAGTCAGGTGGTGGTGGTTTATACCTTTAATTCCAGCCCTTGGGAGGGGGAGGGAGGTGAATCTATGAGTTCAAGGCTAGCCTAGTCTACAGAGCAAGTTCCAGGACAGCCAAGAGTACACAGAGAAACTGTGTCTCAAATTGACATATTCATACAGGTATCTTGATCATATCCACTCCCAACTGTCCCCAAAAACTTTCCATAAAACATCTCATTCCCAGTTGCATCCTTCTTCTCCTTTTTCTTCTTTTCCTCCTCTTCCTTCTCTTCTTCCTCTTCTTCCTCCTCCTCTTCTTCCTCCTCCTTCTTGAGACAGGGTTCTCTGTGTACGCTGGCTGTCCTGGAACTTGGTCTGTAGACCAGGCTGGTCTTGAACTCAGAGATCTGCCTGCCTCTGCCTCCCTAGTGCTGGGATTAAAGGAGTGAGCCACCACTGTCCAGCCACAATTTCTTTTTTAAAATAACCCACTGAGTTCAACTGTTGCTGTCCCCAGTGCAGACAGACTCCTAACGTCTATCCTTTTTCTGGCCCTTCCTGTGCTCACAGGTCTCTCCCTGGCAGTGCCCTGGAGCTCCGTTACTCCCAGGCACCAACCTTACCTTCTGGTGCCCCTCTGGATCCTTATGGGGCTGGCAGTGGCCGGGCAGGCAAGAGGGGCCGCTGGTCGGGGGCCAAGGACGAGTCTTCCAAGGTCAGCAGCCGGCTCTAGGGCCTAGATAGAGGGGGGCTGTGATGGGAGGGCATCTGGGTCCGTGGAGCTCAGGGAGGATTCTGGGATGAAAAAGCCATGTCTCTCTGACTCCCTGTCTTCTCTCCGACTTCCATCACCACCATCCACCTGCCTGCGCGTCTGATCTCCTCCTATGATGTGCACGGTGAGCACTGAAGATGAAGGAAGAGTGGAGAATTCCAGAGTTAGGCCAGACAAAGAGAAGCTGCTTAGCCCTGGGGAAGTGGGAAGAAGGGAGGAATGGTGGGTGTGGGCGTGGCTTAGGGACAGTTAGGAGCCAGTAAGAACTAGACTGATGCTGTGGAGAAAGCATGGTTAGTAAAACCCCTGGCACCCATATAATAAGACAGATGAAGTGGCATGTGCCTCTGGGCTCAGCTCTGGGGAGGTGCAAACAGGAGGATCTTTAAAGCCTGTGGTCAACCAGCCTAGATAGTGAGCTCCAGATTCAGTGAGAGACTGTCTCAAAACACCAGGTGGGGCTGGGCCTGTCGGCAAATGCCTTTAATCCCAGCACTCAGGCATGCTAGGCAGGTAGGTCTCTGTGGGTTCCGGGCCATAAAGGTCAATACAATGAGACCCTGTATGAAACAAATAACCAACAGAAAAGAAAAGAATAAAGGTGTGGCCGGGGAGATGGGTCAGTAGGTCATGGCATTTGCAGCTTAGCTTGATAACCTGAGTTCAACGCCAGGGCCCCATGGTGGAAGGATAGAACTGACTCTGAAAGGTTGTCCTCTGACTGCTATGTGCGTAGCGCGTGACACGTGCACAGGGCCCCACCAGACACAAAGAAGAAGTAATGTTAAAAAGAAAAATGAAGTTCGAAAGAGTAATGTGAACAGCGGAGGACATAGAGGTGCGACTTCCGCACGTGCACACCCTGGTGCATGAACACCTCAGTCAGTAGCCCAGGCTGTCCTGGAACTCACCCTGTAGACCAGGCTGGCCTCAAACTCTGAGATCCGCCTGCCTCTGCCTCCCAAGTGCTGGGATTATAGGCACATGCCACCACTGCCCAGCCAATACATTTAAAAAAAAAAGAAAAGAAAAAAAGAAAAGAAAAGAATGAGAGTTTAAAAACGTATGGGGAGTGCACCTGCCACAAAATACCCGTGGAGGTCAGAGGTTGACTCTGTGGACTCCATTCTTTCTTTCTACCTTTAATGTGATCTGAGGATTGAACCATGGTCACCAGGCTTGTGCAACAAGAATTTTACCCACTGAGCTATCTCTTAGGTCCAAGGAAGAGTCCTGCTAAGAGAAGCACAGGCAGGGGTCCAGCTCATGGAAACCTGGGCGTAGGTGACACCCTGACTCCACCACCATAATGCAAAGATAAAGGAAGGGCTTAGGCTGCCAGAACATCATGGGATGCAGGTAGGGTCAGCAGTGTGGGCAAAGTCAGATACCAACCTCAATCCTCACTCACAGGGACAGGACTGGGATCGGTCTGCCCCTGCTGGGTCCATCCCACCCCCGTTCCCTGGAGAGCTGGACGGCTCAGATGAGGAGGAAGCCGAGGGGATGTTTGGAGCTGAGTTGCTGTCCCCCAGTGGGCAAGCTGATGTGCAGACACTGGCCATCATGCTCCAGGAGCAATTGGAAGCCATCAACAAGGAAATCAAGTGAGTCCCCAGCCCAGGCCTGCTGTGTCTTGCCCAAGCTGTCCCCACTGAAGGTCCTAAAAGTCATGCCCACCCTCTTCTAAGCCTGACTACTTCCCCATGGCTCCCAAGTATCTCTCCCAGACCACAATACACATCCATGGACCACCCTGGTTATCGGGTCAGTGTCCCTAAGCCAGCACTTATACCAAAGAGTGCTCTGCAGAAATACTCCTCGACTCTGCAGGAGAACCTTCAAGAAAACCACAGCTCTATATCACCATATCCTAGAGCCTCCTGATTACTTGGTAGGGCGTTTACTTAGCATCTCTGACACCCTGGATTCCAGCCTTAGGATAGAAAAGCAAAGAAAATAGGGAAAGAAAGAGAAAGGAAGAAAGGAAGAAAAACATCTAGGAAATAAAGTGAAAGAAAACACGATGAAGAACAGGAAGACAGAAAGGAAAGGAGGAAGGGAAGGAGGGAGGAAGGGAGAGGTTTCAGAGATGGCTCAGCGATTAAAGTGATCCCCGTGCATACTTGGGGACTGGAGTTCAGATTCTCTGGAACGTCAGGTGGGTTAGATGGCTCACCTGAAATGACAGCCTCTGAAGACAGAGTGGACTCCTGGAGGAAGCTGGCTGCCAGGGCTAGCCATGTCGGCAAGCTCTGTGTCTGGCTGAGAAACGCCAGCTCAGTAAATAGAGAGTGGCTGAAGACAATTCTGTCAATCTATGTGTGTTCAGATCCACACACTGCCTGAACACACACAAAAACACACATAGCGCAGGCATAACTGTACATGCACACACACACACACACACACACACACACACACACACACGCATGCACATTCACACACAGAGAAAGAGAGGAATGAAAGACTTTTTTTTTTTTTTGGTTTTCGAGACAGGGTTTCTCTGTGTAGCCCTGGCTGTCCTGGAACTCACTCTGTAGACCAGGCTGGCCTCGAACTCAGAAATCTGCCTGCCTCTGCCTCCCAAGTGCTGGGATTAAAGGTGTGCGCCACCACCGCCTGGCAAGGAATGAAAGACTTAACTGCAGGTACGAAGAGTCTTTAGCTAACAGCACAGTTTTCCCGGCAGCTTCACCTGTTCTCCAGAAACCACTGGCTTTGGCATTTTGTTCCCGTGAATTTTTTCTGGTCCCCTAGAAACAAGATGAACACAGTCACATTCTAACTCATTCTATCTCACATTCTGACTAAATCTAGATCACATTCTAACTCAGACTTTTATCTGTCCACCCTGAATGAACTCATGACCTTCTAAACTGCTTTGACTGGCCTTGATTTCACCATGATCTCAGTATTTCGCTCTTTTAGCTCACGGAACGATGTCTGTTCCTGTAGTAATTTTATTGTCTTTAGAATTATAATTTGTTGTTTGGGGGTTGAACCCAGGTGCCTGTATGCCAAGTGGGGCCTCTCCTGCTCTGACACACCCCCAACCCCTCACCAGGGGATCTTAGGCAGGTGTTCTACCACTGAGTTAAACCACTAGGGCTGCCGGGCAGTCGTGGCGCACGCCTTTAATCCCAGCACTTGGGAGGCAGAGGCAGGCGGATTTCTGAGTTCAAGGCCTACAGAGTGAGTTCCAGGAGAGCCAGGCTTACACAGAGATACCCTGTCTCGAAAAACCACAAAAAAAAAAAAAAAAAAAAAGGAGAACCACCCACTAGGGCTTACTGTAACCATTTGGTTAACATCTAACTGATATGAATCACAACTACTCAGCCCAAGGCCTTTAGAGATTTCTTGAGACTCTCAGGATTTTTTGAGCTGCTGAAGCTATGGGCATGTGGTCCCTCAAAACATTCTTGAGTCCACTCAGTATCTGAGCCACACCCTCCTCCCCTCCCCAGCCTCTCTGAGTCCCCTCTATCCTCCACCTTGTGTCCTTTTTCTCCTCTTCCAGGCTAATTCAAGAAGAGAAAGAGACGACGGAGCAGCGTGCAGAAGAGCTGGAGAGCCGGGTGTCCAGTTCTGGTCTTGACTCACTGGGCCGGTACCGCAGCAGCTGTTCACTGCCGCCCTCCCTCACCACCTCCACCCTCGCTAGCCCCTCACCTCCCAGTTCTGGCCATTCCACTCCTCGTCTGGCACCCCCCAGTCCTGCCCGGGAGGGTACTGACAAGACGGTGAGTACTCTCTGTCACCCCAGCCCAGTGGAAATGGGAGAGGTCAGAAACAGAACTTCCCACAGATAGCTACCAGGGCCATGACACAATGGACTCCAGAGTGTCCTCGGCTTTTCTCGAAAGTTTGAAAGGACAATAAGGCTGGTTTTTGTGTGATTCATGCTATAGCACCCCTGGTCAGGGGACAATTTCCAGCACTTGGTTTTCCCCTAACATGCATACCCTGGTGGTTGAGCTCAGGTTCTCTAACTTGGTACAAGTCCTTTACCCACTGAGGCGTCTTGGCTAGTCTACGTGATTTGTTCTCATGCGTTATATTTCTGTAATTTTTTTTTTTTTAAGACAGAGTCTTGGTGTGTTCTCTAGGCTGCTGTGAAACTCATGAGACCAAGCTATCTCTCTTCCTCCCATAGCTTCCCAAGTATCTAACCTGGTCTATAGGCATGCACCACACCCAGCTTCATGGACTCACAGTATCCCTGGGAAATAGCTCAGCTGGTAAAGGCACTTGCCACCAAGCTTGACAACCTAAGTTCTATCCCAGGGATCCACGAGGCAGAAGGAAAGAACTTATTTCTGATAATTGTTCTCTGATCTACCATAATGGTGTAGGTCACACACACACACACACACACACACACACACACACACACACTCACACACATACACACACACACAAATAAATGTAATTTTTTTTAAGTATTTTTTTTTTAGATTTATTTACTTATTTATTTTTAATTTATGTGAGTACACTATCACTGTTTTTAGACACACCAGAAGAGAGCATCAAATCCCATTACAGGTGGTTCTGAGCCACCATGTGGTTGCTGGGAATTGAACTCAGGACCTCTGGAAGAGCAGACAGTGCTTTTAACCACTGAACCATCTCTCCAGCCTAATAAAATGTAATTAAATTAATGTTTTTATAGATTTCTTTGTTTTATTTATTTATTTATTTATTTATTTATTTATTTATTTATTTTTGAGACAAGCTCTCATTCTGTAGCCCTGACTGCCCTGAAACTCACTATGGAAATCAGGCTAGCCTTGAACTCACAGGGATATGCCTGTCTCTGCCTACTGAGTGTGGGCTGCTGCCACACTGCCTGACACAGTCAAACTATTTTTAAATGCTCATACACTTGAGATTTATAGTCTTTAAAGGACCTTTGAGAACTTGGGTAACTCAACACCTGTCATCCCAGTGACTGTGTGGCTGAGGCAGGAGGATTGCTGTGAGTTTGAGGCCAACTTGGACTACATAGTGAAACCGTATTTTAAAAGGAGGAGGGGAATTTACCTTGGAAGAAGTCAACATCACGTGCATTGGGTTTTGTTTTACTCTGTAGATCTTGCTTCCTGGTTCTGAGTACCTGAGCCCCTTTAGCTTTCTTTGAGGCCAAATCTAGTCCACATCTGTCATCTGTTGCAAAGCTACTGCCTGTATAGGATTTTACCCCATTTGATCTAGGCTACCTACCTTCACTTAGTGTCCAAGCAAGAGACAGCTCAGACACCCTCTCATACCCCACAATTGACATCTCTGTCATGATCTTCAAGCTGATTCTGCATCTGTCTCTGTCCCTAGAACCATGTCCCCAAGGAGGACGCTGGTGTTCCACGAGGGGAGGGCCCAGCCATTCCAGGAGACACCCCACCACCCACTCCCCGCTCCGCCCGTCTTGAGAGGATGACCCAGGCTTTGGCACTGCAAGCGGGGTCACTGGAAGATGGGGCACCTCCCCGGGGAAGGTCAGCAGGGGTGTGGATTGAGAATGGGGAAGGGACAAAGACTTGAGTGGTAGAGGACAGTATCATTCCAGGCTCTTCCCTGTGTCTCTAGTGAAGGCACCCCAGACTCCCTCCACAAAGCCCCCAAGAGAAAGAGCATCAAGTCATCCATAGGTCGGCTCTTCGGCAAGAAAGAGAAGGGCCGGATGGGACCCCCAGGCCGGGAAAGTGTTTCTCTGGGTAAGTACTGTAATGTCAACCCTCCCCTCCTCCCTCCCTTCTTCTCTCCCCCCTTCCCTCCTCTCCTCCCTCCCTCTTCTCCTCCCTCCCTGCCTTCCTTGCTCCCTGCCTTTCTCCCTCTTCCCCTACCTTCTCATTTGCTAGAAATTGGTTTCTGTTTTCATTAGGTAATACTTTTCTTTCTTTCTTGTGGGGCTGGGACCTGAACCTAGGGCCTCATGTGTGTTCAGCAAGTATTCTACCATCAAGCTATGTTCCCAGCCCCTGCTGTTTTAAAATTTCAAATATGTATTATAATTGTCTGTGTGTTCTCAGTGAATGTATATGGAGGTCAGAGGACAGCATCACTAAGTCAGTTTTCTCCTTCCACTTTGCTTACATAGCTCTGGCTGTCCTGGGATTCTCTTTGTAGACCAGGCTGGCCTCAAGCCCACAGAGCTCCTCCTCTCTTTGACTCCCAAGAGCTGGAATCAGAGGTGTGCAGCGGCGCCCAGGCCCTGTTTTATGGTCTTGCTGTGTAAATCTGGCTGGCCTGGTATTCGCTTTGTAGCATAGAGGTAGCTGGCGACGTTCTTGCTGCCTCTGCCTCTCCAGTGCTTGGGAATGTCAAGTGTGAGTCGCCGCATTCCCCAGACTAAGACTTCACTAACTCTGATGCTTCTTTGTCACCAGCCGGGACACCCTCTGATGAAACACTGGCCACCGACCCTCTGGGACTAGCCAAGCTGACTGGTCCAGGAGATAAGGACAGGAGGAGCAAGAGGAAGTGAGTGTCTGCAGGGTTTGGGGTGAGACCCAGGGAACCTGGGAACATCTTTTTTATTGCTTTTTTATTTTTACATCTTTTTTATTGTCTGGGTTGGGAAGGTGGGCTTACGCAGCATCAGGCCTTACCGAACTCTTCAGAGATGCTCTGATGGTGTGCACCTGTGTGAGAGGTCCAGGTGCCGAGCCCCTGTCTACCTTCTCTGTAGGCACGAACTTCTGGAAGAAGCCTGTCGCCAGGGCCTGCCTTTTGCTGCCTGGGATGGTCCCACCGTGGTCTCCTGGCTGGAGGTATTCTGACATTGAAATGACTTTACTGGAGAGCTATTAATCCAACCCCCCACTTAAGTTTTTGTTTCTGTTTTGTAATTAATTCAGGGTCTCACTCTGTAGCCCAGGCTAGCCTCAAACTCATGGCAATCCTCTTTCTTACCTCAGCCTCTTAAATGCTGGGATTACAAACCTGAGCCGCCGCGTGCCAGGCTTTTATCCTCAGCTCTCTGACAGCTGGTTGGCTTTCCTTAACACAAGTCTAGAAGTGGGGTAGGTGGGGAGGTCAGGACCCGAGGCTCTGAGGAAGGCCACTTCCTCTTCCTCCCACCCCTGCGCATTCCATCTGTCTCTTCTGGTCTCTCCCTTCTCTGCTGACTTGTGTCTGTCTTTCCATCTGTCCTGCTCGTACTCATCCCTCATCTTCTCCCACGTGCCTCTGTCTTGGCGCATCTGTTTCTCTGCCTGAGAACTTTCTCCATCTGTCTCTCTCTCCGCGGACTCCTTCACATTCTCGCCTTCCCATGACCTCAGCTCTGGGTGGGCATGCCTGCGTGGTACGTGGCCGCTTGCCGGGCCAACGTCAAGAGCGGCGCCATCATGGCCAACCTGTCAGACACGGAGATCCAGCGGGAAATTGGCATCAGCAATCCATTGCACAGGCTCAAGCTGCGCCTTGCCATTCAGGAGATGGTGTCACTCACATCTCCTTCGGCTCCTGCCTCCTCACGCACTGTGAGTACCTGCCAATCCACACCCCGCTGCCCGGCCCCGCCCCTCACTGGCAGAGAGCCTATGCTGGACCCACTGGCTCCATTCTCCATGCACTCTGCCTCCATGTGTCATGGGTGGGTTACTTGAGCTCCTTCTTCAGGGGACATTTCTTGCAGGGACTCGCTTGGCTTGTCCCCCTCCCCCCCACATCCCCTCCCTACCCCAAGACTTCCTTCCTGGAGATTTCGCCATTTCTAAGAAACCGTCCAATTCCCCCAGTTTCTTTTTCTTTTTTCTTTTCTTTTCTTTCTTTTTTTTTTTCATTTCTTTTGAGACAAGATCTCACTTATGTAGAGCTGGCTGGCCTGGAATTCACTATGTGAACCAGGCTGGGCTTGAACTCACAGAGATCCACCTTCCTCTGCCTCCTGAGCCAGCCCCACCATGCCTAGACCCAGTTTTTTCTTAAGAAGTCTCAAATACACAGACAAGTATTGGTACCTGTGTGAGAGGCAATGGGGTGGCAAGTTGAAAGTAGCCTGGGCTACTGGGCTATTTGGTGAGACTTTGCCTTATCAAAAAAAGAGGGATCATGCAAGATGGATGGCTCAGTGGGTGAAGGTGCTGGCCACCAAGCCTGCCACCTGAGGTCAATTCCTGGAACCCGCATGGGGGAAGAAGAAACTAACTCCTATAAGTGTGTCCTCTGACTGTCATTGAGTGCCATGTCACACACACACATAAAATAAGCAAAGGTGCTGGGCAGTGGCAGCACACGCCTTTAATCCCAGCACTTGGGAGGCAGAGGCAGGCGGATTTCTGAGTTTGAGGCCAGCCTGGTCTACAGAGTGAGTTCCAGGACAGCCAGGACTACACAGAGAAACCCTGTCTCAAAAAACAACAACAACAACAACAAAAAATAAGCAAAGGTTATTTTAAACATATATACTGTGAAGAGAGCTCAGTACTATAGCCTGGCTTATTTATTTAATATATATGAGTGAATACACTGTAGTTATCTTCAGACACACCAGAAGAGGGCATCAGATCCCATTACAGATGGTCATGAGCCATCATGTGGTTGCTGGGAATTGAACTCAGAACCTCTGGAAGAGCAGTCAGTGCTCTTAATCGCTGGGCCATCTTTCTAGTCCTGGAAGTTTAATCTTGACTTGGTTACTGAGAAGACAGAGAAGGAAATTCCACACAGATATGTCTAAATTTATTGTAAATCCTCTGTCCCATGCCTGTTTGCCCCTTGCGTTCTTTTCTTTTCTTTTTCTTTCTTTCTTTTTCTTTCTTTTTTTTTTTTTGGCTTTGGTTTTGGTTTTCTCTCTGTCCTGGAACTTACTCTACAGAACAGACTGGCCTTGAACTCATAGAGATTCACTTGCCTCTGCCTCCCGGGTGCTTGAGAAAGGTATGCAACACCACTGAATGCCCTCTTCTCTGGGGTTCTTGAGTGTAATTTAAGGACAAGACAAAAAGATCACCTCTCCAAATGCCATCAGCAGACGTCTTTCCCTCCCTTGGGCCTCCACAGTGTTGCTGTCATTGTCCCTTTTGGCTACTCTATCCATATGCAGATTCCCCAAAATGTTGTTGAAATGAGGTCTTCCTTTGAGGCTCACCCAGGCTGGCCTGGAACCTATTGTGAGCTCTTGACACAGACCTTGAGAATGTGGGTCACAATGTCATAGTCATTGTGTGTGTGTGTCCTAGGGATTCACCCTAAGTCTTGTGAATGCACACTCCTAGCTCCTGGAGAATTCCAGACAATGCCAGTGCCAAGGGAGTCCACAGTCTCTTAACTTTGTGACAATCTCTCTCTAAGTAGCTCTGACTTGTCCTGTTCTTGCAGCCCTGCCTCTGCCTCCCTAGTGCGGAGATTAACCCCTGCCCCACCATGCTAGGCTCCCGGGGTTACCTATGTTCACTGTGTGCTCTGGCCCGGTTCTCAGCATTCACCGGGAGCCAGGTGGTCTGAGTCTACACAGGCACTAATGATTCCTAGGACAGGTGTCAGCAGGAGTAGCCAGCACGGGTGGCAGGGGTAGCAAACCTCTTCCTGCTGGTGCACTCCCCTCCCTGTGCCCTGTCTGCTCTCACCTTCTCGGTCCTCACTGTGCTTGAAACCAGAGAGGTGACATCAAAGGGCCAGCCCCCTCCAAAAAAAACCAAACTCTTCTTTATTGTGTGTATGAATGGCTCCCTGCATAGATGGATGGGAGAATGCCTGGTGCCCCTGGAGGTCAGAAGAGGCCATCAGGTCCACTGGCAGTGGAGCTGCAGATCGCTATGGGCTGCCATACATGTGCTGAGAACCAAACCTGGATCCTCTGCCAGACCAACGCATGGTTTTGTTTATTCTCTGAGACAGGCTTCTCTGTGGAGCTGAGAAGGCTTGTAGACCAGGCTGGCCCACCTGCCTCTGCCTCCCAAGTGCTGGGATTAAAGGCGTGTGCCACCACCGCCCGGTGTAACACATGCTCTTAACCACTGAGTCTTCTCTTCAGCCCTGAGAGTTTTTATTACTTATGAAATTTCATATTAATTAAATATGAAAATTATATTTATAAATTTGTATATATTTATAAATAAATTGTGTGTGTGTGTGTGTGTGTGTGTGTGGCCGCCACAGAGCATGCGTGAAGGCTAGCAGTCTCTTTCTACCATGTGGGATAGAACTCAGGTCATCAGGCTTGGTGGCAAGCACCTTTACCTGCTGAGCTATCTTGTTGGATCTTTTCAACTCTTATGCCTCGGCATAGTCGATGCCTACGACAGGGCCATTTCTTTCCTCTGTCAGCTCGTCTCTGAAACCCCAGACAGAATGACCATAAGCGGATGAGTTGGGGGGTTGATTAGGAGACCATCTGTACTCTGTCATCCCCCATTCCTTTACGCCCTGCGTCCTTCAGCCCACAGGAAACGTGTGGATGACACACGAGGAGATGGAGTCTCTGACGGCAGCTACAAAACCCGTGAGTGCCTCCTGCTGGTGGCCCTGGGGGGTGGCACTATTCCTACTGGGTGTGGGGGCTGGGAGGAGTCTGTCTGTCCGTGCATCGTCTGTCCCTTCCGTTCTCCTCTGCCTGTCCCCTTAACCCACCCCTTCTCTCCCCCTCTTCCCACTAACGGGTCAGGAGACCAAGGAGATCAGCTGGGAGCAGGTAGGGGTGCAGGGCGGGCTGGACGCATGAGCAGGTTGTGCACGCTGCATGGTCTTTCTGTTTCTCTGCACCCCACCCCTCGTCTGAACATTCTAAGTCTCTGCCCCGAGGGGAAGGCTGCAGTGTGGAGCTCGGCTGTTCATAGTTCTTGTGTTCATAGTGGCTTGGTGGGGGACAAAGTGGAAGCCCTCAGTGTCCACCTCCAGCCTGGTGCACGGGCTACTCCATGGTTGTGGGTTGCTCGGAAGCAGGGGACTGTGGGATTGCTGGAACTGGAAGGAACTGCCCGGTGATGTGAGGGTTGCGTTGAGGGGGTGGGGAAGAGGGCTGCCTGCACCGTTCAGGGGCTCGGCACAAGTGCTAGCTGTGCTGGCTATGGTGGCCTCGAGGTGGGCCAGGCCAGTGAGAAGTGGGGAAGACACAGTACATCGTGGCCTGGAGAAGAGAGACACACTGTGTCTCACTCGAGCTTGCCAGGGGCACCGGCTGAGCTCTGGTCTGTCTCCTTGCCCTAAAGCTACGAAAGACTTTGTGCTTGTCTCATAGCCTTATCTTAAGCTGGGCTGCTGGGACTAGCATTTTCCGGGTATTACGGTGGTGGTGTTTGTGGGTGGCAGGAGAGCCACATTGAAGTCCTGACTTTCTGGGTGTAGTCATGTTTGGGCTGAGTGGATGCAGACCTGCAGGGCTGGGGGTCAGTTGGTGGAGCCTAGAATAGAGTCCTAAGTTCCAGCACCAACCTGGAGTATGGGGTACACATTTGTAACCCAGCACTGAAAAGGGTGGAGGCAGGGGATCTAGAGTTGAAGGTCACCCTCAGCTTCACCAAAAGTTTGAAATTAGTGTGAGCGACATATGATCCTCAGCTGGTCCAGTGTTCCCAGTGGTGGGATTATTCTGTGGTGGTGGTAGAACTAACTTGGGATGAGGGCCTGGACTTTATCCTTTCCCTATACATATGGGAAGGGACAAGAGGGCCTGACCCCCTCCCTACCTGCCCATGGCCCCAGATCCTGGCATATGGCGACATGAACCACGAGTGGGTGGGGAACGACTGGCTGCCCAGCCTTGGGCTGCCCCAGTATCGAAGCTACTTCATGGAGTCGCTAGTTGATGCTCGGATGTTGGACCATCTGAACAAGAAGGAACTGCGAGGACAACTCAAGATGGTGGACAGCTTCCACAGGTGGGGATTGCCTGGCCAATGGAACAGCCTGAGGGGAAGAAGTCACACCCCTAGAGAGGCTTTGGCCAATGGGAAGTTCCATTACATTTTTCCCTCGGTGCACCTTGAACCAAAGATGGTGGTCCATAGAAAAATTGGTATCTGGTGTGGTCCTGGTGACCTGCTACTGGGAGGTGTGTGTGTGTGGGGGAGCTGGAGGACTGCAAGTTTGAGGTTAGCCTGGACTACAGAGTGGGTTCAAGCCCAGGATAGGGTAAAATATCTTAGAGAGAGAGAGGGAGACAGAGAAACACAAGCAAGAGAACACAAGTAACCAGTACGGAACTGGGGATTTGTGCTTTTACCTAGTATGGGTAACACACACACACACACACACACACACACACACACACACACGGGAGGGAGCAGAGAGACAGAGAGAGAGAATGAATTCTGTAAGAGCAACAACAGTGGCCACAGGAAGGCTCCTGGGTGACTCAGTTTCTCCTACTGCTCAGGGTTAGTCTGCACTACGGTATTATGTGCCTGAAACGGCTCAACTATGACCGGAAGGACCTGGAGCGGAGGAGGGAAGAAAGCCAGACCCAAATCAGAGGTGAGGTCCTGTGGGGGCCATGTGGAAGTTGGGGAGCCGGAGAAACCAAGAGCTACTGGAAACAGGGTGGAACCACTATGGAGGCGTGGCCAGAGAATAAAATGAGTGTGGAGTTATGTGGTAGACTGATTGGGCATGGCCACTGGGGTGCGCTATCACACAAGGGGTGGAACCGGAAATAGGGCTTGGCTAAGAGAGAATATGAACCTGTTCTCTAGGAGGCGCTGTTCCCAGAAATAATGAGTAGAAAATGTGCGGGGCGTGGCTCGGGCGGGAAATGGGAGTAACAACACTAGCCGGCCAGTTTCATAGATGAGGGATGGAACCAGCGTAGAGACTTAGCTAGAAAAGGAAATGAGGGTGGAGTTAGGCTAACTTGGCAGGGCTGGCCACTGGGAGGTGCACAGCTAAGAGTCCTTTTCTTCCCCAGATGTGATGGTGTGGTCCAATGAACGGGTCATGGGTTGGGTGTCTGGCCTTGGCCTGAAGGAGTTTGCTACGAATCTCACCGAGAGTGGGGTGCACGGAGCACTGTTGGCTCTAGATGAAACCTTCGACTACTCCGACCTGGCCTTGCTTCTACAGATACCTACTCAGAATGCACAAGTGAGCCTTGGCTGGTCAGCAGACGTGTTGGTCACCCCCACCTGTGTGCTCTAAATAACCTCTTTCCCCTTTTGTTTTCCAGGCTCGGCAACTGCTGGAGAAAGAATTCAGTAACCTCATCTCCTTAGGCACAGACAGACGGCTGGATGAGGTGGGCGTGGCAATGAGGTCTAGTTTCCCAGTTGCACTTCCAAATCAGCGGTGAAGGGGTGGTGCTTGGTGCTGAATTTAGTAATGCAGAGGGGTAGAGTCGGAACTTGTGCCCGCCTCTCTCACCTTGGGTTCCTATCACACAACTAGGACAGTGCCAAGTCCTTCAGCCGCTCCCCATCCTGGAGGAAGATGTTCCGTGAGAAGGACCTCCGGGGTGTAACCCCCGATTCAGCCGAGATGTTACCCCCCAACTTTCGCTCCGCTGCAGCAGGCGCCCTAGGCTCACCGGGGCTCCCTCTCCGCAAACTGCAGCCAGAAGGTGGGGAACTCTTAAAAGTGACAGTCCAGGCCCTATTCATGTATTAGGACAACCTTCCATCTGGTCTAGCCTACCTACCTGGGCTACAGAAGAGTTCAAGACTGTCAGGGCTGCTTAGTGAGATTGTTTCAAAAAGTGAAAAGAGGGCTGGACATGTAGCTCACTGGTGAAAGAGCCGCCTAGAATCACACATTGAGGAGCTGTGGGGGTGTGGCTCGGTGGAGGGCTTTTGACTAGCAATTCCGTGGCCCTACCTCCGTCTCCAGTTCTAAGGAGTGGGGATTCCCTGGGGGAAACTAGTGTAGTTCCAGGTTGAAGCTCTGCTGCCCTTTCTAGGCCAGACTTCTGGAAATTCACGAGCAGATGGTGTTTCGGTCCGGACTTACTCCTGCTAGTGTGCACCTCCAGGAGGACTCTGTCAGGTGAATTTTTAGGGTTCAGGGTGGTGCGGGATGGTGTACCAGATGGGTCTCACTCTGTGAGCTGTCTTCAATGCAAGTGACCTCACTCTCACTCCAATGAAGACCCTTCCGAAGGTTGGACCGTTTTCCCTCCTTTCCAGGGTACTGTCTAGCCGGAGACCACCTTGAGGGAGCTCGCTCTGCGAACTGCACCACCTATACATACCAGCCGGGTGTGCGTGTTCCCGCCTCCCGAATGGACTGGGCCTGGACCAAACCACAAGAAATGGACTGAAAGGGGACAGCCGAAGAAGAGGACAGGAAGAAATCCCACCCCAAACTTCCGTCTCCCTTTTCTCTACTTTGTAATTTATTGATGATCCTTTTCGAATGGGAGCCAGGCGTCCTGCACTTGCGGAAAGGGGGCGGGGCTTCCCTCTTGGGCCGCATGCGGGGAGATGCCACCCCTCCCCTTTCTATTGCCCAGTCGCGGGGCCCAAGTCTTCCTTCTCCGTCCGCTAGGAGGGGAGGGGAGACTCGCTGCTACAAGCCTCGCCCCCCTCCCCTCAACCCTGTACCACTCAGCCCTGCCCCGCTGCGTCTTGTCGCCAGTCCTCGGGGTCATCTACAAACGAGGTTCCCTGACCCTCCTCCCTGTCTCGTGTTCCTCGGGGCCTCTCCGCCCCTGTGCTATGGCGGTGTCTGTGCCCAAGGGTCAGGGACGCAGCACTGCGTTCCCATTTCCCCTCTGGCTCCGGGGTTTGCATGGGAAAATCCCTCTGTCAACTGTGCCGCTGGCGATGTGGCTGGGGAGAAGATGGACAATGGGGAGCCCCACCCTGACTCAGCCTCCTGGCTCCAGGCATTACTCAGTGATCACGGGTAAAGACCTACTGTTTCAAAAGCTCTGCTGGTGACCAGCCTTTTTTTGAGACAGGGTCTCACTTTGCAGTCCTGGCTGGCCTGGAACTCACTGTGTAGACTAGGCTAGCCTCGAACTCACAGAGATCCGCCTGCCTCTGCCTCTGCACTGAGATTAAAGGTGTGTGCCACCAGTCCCAGTTTGTTCTTAAGTTGTTAAGAACCCAAACCAACCACCTCCAGATCAAGGAATCGAGGCTGTCCTGCATCAGGTCCTCCAGGAGAGGCCATAGCCTCACCCTACCCTCTGTCTCCCCAGGACACACCCCACGCTGGACACTGATGTTTCTAGGAGCACATTTATTTAGAGAAATAGATGTAGCTCTTGCCAGGTGGCCAGGTCAGGGCTCTGGACTCTCCAGCATGTCAGCCAGGGCTCTGGACACAGAACACGAAGTTAGCCAATGTGCAGAAGCCACTTAGCCATCATGACCCCAACCATTTCATAGAAGAGAGTCCAGGGTGGATCTTTAACTCAGCGAGCCAGCCCTTCTCTAACAGGTCCCTTGAACGGCATCATCTCCCAGCCCAGCCCCACACACTTACTGATACAGAGAGGAGGAGAAATAGTCAACGTAGCTTCCTGTGAGGGAGCAGAGAGAGGAGAAGTTTGAGGGGCCTCCTGGAGGGGCATGGAGGGGTAAGACTGAGGGCAAGTGCAGAAATGAGGTGATCAGCCCCCTTCTAATTCAAACGGCATCATGGCATCACGGCCCTTCTTGCTTTGGACCCTCTGGCAGCCCCGCCCCTCGGCAGCCCCGCCCCTCAGTATCTATTTACTTTGGCCCCACCCACTCACTTCTAGGACTATCGCATCAACATTACCTCAATTTTAGCCTGAGATATCAGATTCTACCGACATGACCTTTGCCACGGCCACACCCCCTACCCCACTCATTTGACCACAGATCACAGCCTTGGTTTACAGCTCAGGTTGGTTCCAACCCCACTAGGATTCACTTTGTTGGGCCCTGGCCCCTCTATAGGTGTCTGCCTCTTCCTCCTTGCTGCTCACCTGGAGTGCAGAGCGTGTCGCAGACCAGCGGGCAGAGGTAGCAGAACTGGCAGTGCTGAGGGCAGGGAGAGAGCCTGGTCAGGGGCCTGAGTCAGGGACAAATGAGGAAGGACCACCCAAGGTCTGAGGCTAGGTGGAGGGTCACGCAGGAAGGAAGCATGAAGTGACGTAAGGCCAGGATTATGCCTTGGGCACTCCAGTGGTCCCAGCCATCTTGGGACCTGAGCTTAGGGGCTTTGGGAAGGCCTCACCTGACACTGGTCACAGTGTTCCCCCATGTTCTCCTCATCGCAGTGACAGCTTTCACATTCAGTACATCGCTGGGAGTAGGAAGAGCCTGGTTAGAGGAGCCCCTAGCTCCAGTTCCCTCAGGAGACGATCACTTCAGCTGTTGACTTTCATGTCTGAACTCAGAGTCCCCCTCTTCTCTGGAGACACCACCCACCCTGGTTTTCCATCTCAAAACAACCCCAACCCCATATGACCCATTCACTGGACAGTGAGACCTGTGACCCTCACCTGAGACCTTAACTTCTTATTGCCCCAATGTCCCCACCCCTGGCCTCTGGTCCCAGCTTGTTCTGGAAGCATTTGTTTTTGCCTGCTCCTCCCGCTCCCAGGTTCCCAGGCCTCCCATGGCACCCCAGGGCGTGCCGGGCAGATCTGGGCTAGGGACCTACATTGCAGAAAGAACAGTAGCCACACAAGGACCCTGGCTGGTAGTTTTCATATTCCTGGGCATCCTGCTGACCTGTGGGGCAGGAGGGTAACAGTGACTCCAGTTGGCAAGCTCTGCCTTCCCCACCCCTGTGAAGCCAGGTCACTTACCTGTGATCTCACGACTCTCCTCCTCACTGGAACCTTCTCTGGCCACCTCCCTGCCAGCCAGTGGATTTGGAATAATGGTGAAAGGTAGCAGGTTTTCCTCCAGGATCTCCTCTTCTTCCTCCTCTTCTTCTTCCTCCTCCTCTTCCTCTTCTTCCTCCTTCTGCTTCCTGTGATGGCTCAGTGGAGCTGAAACTGCAGCCCTGTCTCTCTTACTTTTTTTCTTATCTTTTTCTTCCTCTTCTTCATCTTCCTGGCTCACGGGGAGGCCATGGCCCTCCTCTTCCTCCTCCTCTTCCTCCTCCTCACTGTGGGCTTCTTGTCTCTGCTCTGGGCCTTCATCTCCCTCTTGAGAGCTGTGGTCACCTTCCTTCCTTGATTCTCCAGAACTGGGCCCTGTGGGGTGCAGGGGCTGATGACCAATCTCTCCCTGAACAGATTCTCTGTGACCCTGCCTCGTCCATTCATCTTGATCTCGTAGCCTATGGCTCGGGGCCTTGTGGCCAAACTCAGTAGAAATGTGTTCATCAGCATCCCTGGAGACTCTGTGGTGGTGATGGCCAGGAACTCCATTCATATAGTCTTCTAGAGAGTCTTCATCCTTACCAGCAGTGTGGTCTTGGGGTTGGTGGCTTGCAACATGGTGGCTGTGCTTGACTGTTGCCTCTTCTTGATTCTCACGTCCAAGACCATGGTGAGCATGTCTGGGAGACTGGTGCCAATGTTCTATGGATACAGCCTCATCTTCCTCCTCCTCATTTTGGTGGCTTTGGTGGCCATGGCTGGGGACACGATGATAGTCTTTTTCTGAGTCGTCTTCCTCATCTTCATTCTCATGGCCTCTGTGTCTGTGGGCTTGGTGCACATGCTCAGTAGAGTCACCATCATCATCCTCATCATCCTCACCATCATCATCATCCTCATGGCCTCGGCGTCTGTGCCTGGAGACATCATCATCTTCCTCTGACTCATCCTCATCTTCTTCCTTCCTGTGGCCTTGGATCTGGTGCCTGTGCTCAGTAGAGTCTTCTTCTTCTTCTTCTTCTTCTTCTTCTTCTTCTCCTTCTTCCTCTTCTTCTTCATCATCATCATCAGCTTGTTCTTTTTTGTGGCCTTGGTGGCCCTGGGTCTGGTGTCCATATTCACTGGAGTCACCATCTTCATTATCATTTTCATCTTCTTGAAGTCTGTGGATGTGACTGTCTTCATCTGAGTCCCCATCATCTTCTTTGTCATGGTCCTGATGTCTGTGAGCTTGGTGTCTATACTCAGTGGAGACACCATCATCATCATCATCACCATCACCATCATCATCATCATCACTGTGGGCTTGGTGCCTATGGCTGTGGGCATGATGGAGTCCATCTCTCTCCTTTGAGTGGATCTGGTGACCATGGGCCTGGTGCTTATCATCAGAGTCCTCCATCATGTCCACCCTCTCCTTCTCTTCTCCATCATCTTCTCCATGGCCATGGTGGACATGCCTGGGATTGTGATGGTGATACTCACTGGAGACAATGCCATCCTTATCTTCATGGCTGTGGCTCCTCTGTCTGGGGAAGTGGTTCTCTGCTGAGTCCCCTAAACCTTTCTTGTTGTGTTCCTGGTGCCCATGGAGCTGTCTAACATGCCCTCTGAAAACCTCTTCGGAGACATTCTCCTCCCCAACCTCGTGGCCAGGGTACCTGTGGTCTTGAACCTGGTGGCCATATTCCCTGGAGAAGTCTTCATCCTCTTCTCTATGGTCTCTGTCCTTCTCACCTTGATAGCCCCTGTGGCTGTGGATGTGGTGGTCAAACTCAGTTGATAGGTCTTCTGAGGACCCAGGGATGCCTGCATTGTTGTTCCAGTTGCCGAGGCCCAGCCCAGACCCTCTCAGCTCCTGGGTCACCACTGGACGGACCAACAGGATAGCCACGGTGGTCCAAAGGAGACAAGTATGTAACCATGGCCCCTGGAAGCCCATGGAGACGGTTAGCAGCTGAGCGGCTGACCAGGCTGGCTTCAGCTGCCTCTGATGGATGGTCCTTCTGCCTTTTGGCTTTGACTTTCAGATTGTCTCTCTTTTGTGGTATGGCTCCCACTCTCTGCTTCTCTATCTTCCTTAGGTCTTGGATGACCCTCTGAGGATGTCCCCTTTGGAGCTGTGACCCTGGTTCCAGGACCTCCCTTCCTACTGCTGGGCCAATGGGGTCTGTCCCCTCCCCTTCTTGTGGCTAAATTTATCCAGAGCCTAAGTTATTCTGGTCACTCCCTGCCCGCCCCTCCCCTCTTGTTCCTCTGGCTCAGGACTGGGTGGTGGAGGGGTCTTCATGGACAGGAGGGGGGCAGGGACTTGACAAGCTCAAGTTTAGCACAAAGGCCAGATTTTTAGGGTGTTTTGCTGGAAAAGCCTGGGGCACTGGGAGAGGGAGGCCTCCAGCAAGGTAAACACCGGGAAGAATGCAGACAGAACTGGACATTCGGTGTGACAGTGGTGTCATGCAGAAGCTGTGGAAAACAGTGAAGGAATCCTGTCCCCAACACCCCATGACCTCCTCTCCCTGGAACTCAGATCTGGGGGCAGGGGACCAGACCAGTGCTATAAATACAACAGGGGGAGGTGCTGGGGGCTCAGGTTACTAGGTCCCAGCTGTCCCCTCCAAAGGGACTTGGCTGGAGACAGGTGTCACTGCCTTCTGAGGGCCAGCGTCACCGACCCTACACTTGTCAGTATATGCCCGGTTTTTGGGTTTTGTCCTTTATGAGCCAAACCTTCCCACCCCATTATAGTCACTGTTCTGAGGGTCCCTGTTTCTTCTCAGGATTCTAACCCCCCACCTACTGTGTCTTCCCTGATCTTTCTCTTCTGGTCCCTCTCTCTCTCTCCTCTTTTTCTTTCTTTCTTTTTCTGTGTGTGTCTGGCTGTCTGGCTGTCTCTCTGTGTGTGTGTCTCTGTCTCTCTGTTTTAGTGGGTCTGGCTGTCTGTGTGTGTTCTCTCTCTCTCTCTCTCTCTCTCTCTCTCTCTCTCTGTGTGTGTGTGTGTGTGTGTGTGTGTGTCTTTCTCTCTGTCTCTCTGTCTCTGTCTCTGGGTCTCTGCCCCCTTTTTTTTTCTCTGGGTCCCTCTCTTAGTTTCTGTCTCTGTCTCTCTCTGGGTCTTTCTCTCAGACTCTGTCTTTTCGAATCTATGTTTGTTCCATGGCTGATATCTATCGTGTGCCTCATCCTGCTTCCTTCGTTCCTCCGCTTGCTCTGTCTTACAAGTCTCCGTCTTTCGTGTCCCCCAAACCGACCCCATTCATGGTTTGGCAGCAGAGTCTGTCCCTCCTCCGCAGCCTCCCTCTCCCCGCCTCCTGTGACGTGTCCCGGGACTCCCCGCCCCGGGCTGGGCTGCGAAGTTGCGGATCCGGTTTGGTCGGGCAGGTCGGAGGCTGGAGGAAATACACGGAGCCCCAGGGGCTGCGGCGGCAGCATGGTGGGGCAGGAGAAGGAGCAGGTATCGCACAGAGCGGGGCTGGGAGTGAGTGGGGTCCAGAGGCGGCGCCAGCTCCGCGGATCCGGGTCAGATGCAGCAGTGGCTGGACCAGGAGTTCCCAGACCGAGAGGCGTGGGTTCCCGGCTGAGCCCGAGGGAGGAGTTTCCAGTGTGTCCCGGGGGCGCGCGGGGTTGTCTTCGAATCCTATGAGTCTGACCCGGGTGCCCGCCCTGCCCTTTTGTTCCGGTTCTCAGAGCTGGATCCCTAAGATCTTCAGGAAGAAGGTGTGCACGACGTTCATAGTGGACCTCAACGATGATGCGGGGTGAGAGTTCGCGGCTGCTGACCTGGCAGCGTAGGTTCGCGTGCCCTGCCCACTGCAGACAGGCTCCGCCCCCATAGACCGGACTCGCCCCACTCAACGCAGGCAAGGCTACCCACCACAGACATACATCCCTTCACTGCCCATGGCAGGAGGCCTTGGTGCACAAACACACCCCACCCACCACAGAAAGCCCCGCTCAACACACTCAGGCCCCGCCCACCAAGGACATGCCCGCCTTCACTTGAGACAGGCCCCTCCCCTGCTCTTTTTTGGGTCACTCTGCCTAGGGCACACACCTTCTAGGTGGGGACTGGAGGCATGTAAACGCTTCAGGGATCCATTCTGTGTCTTTGTGTCTCGTCCATGTGTCTCTGTCTCTTTGTGTCACTTTGTCTCTGCTTCGGCTTTCTGTGTCATCCTGGCTCATCGAGCATAGCCACACAGCCCTGCCAGCCTCACATAGCTCTGCAGCTTTGGGATAATAATTCCTTTCTTGGGCTGCGCTTGTCACCTGGGCTCGGAGCAACTCCTTCCTTCTGGGAATGCTGTGCAAACTAAACAAGGTCACTCTGGGATGTTTCTGGAACTCTGCCCACCACCTGATAAACATCTGGAAATATCTGCAACTCCCACCAGAAAAGGGCAATTACCACTGAGTGCTGTGCTTTGCTGTGGGTGTCAGGGGACAGGAGCAAGCCCTATATGCTTCTTGGCTGCATGCTTAGTCTCCCTGGCTTCGTCCGACTTTAACTCAGTTCTCAGGGTGGACTTTTGGCCTGGGGCAGTGTCATCTGCTTTCCTTAGTGTGACTTTATCAGGAGCCTGTTGGCTCACCTCTGTGGGACAGGAATATATTGTGTAAATAAATGCAGATACTGGTTTACTGGTGGGACTGGCAGAGTGCCACAGACATGGTGATTGAAGTCAGTGGGAGGAGATGGGAACTGGTGGGATACAGGTGTCATTGGGAAGATGGAGCAGTGTGGTGCTCTGAGGGGGGCTCTGGGCCTTGGAACAGCTCAGCTGAAGTCCTCCCTAAGGGCGGCTGGAGTGGCTTGAGAGCAGAACAGAGCTGTAGAAACTGCTGTGAGGGAGAAGGCTGGTGCGAGAGACCTCATGGGCTCTCAGAGGCCATCCTGAGTGTGGTTTTTTGGGGCTAGATAGGCTTTGTGTGTGTAAGCTGTGTGGGGGTGGGTAGGAATTCAGAGAAGTGAGAAGAGATTGGGGACCATCACCAAGATGAGGAGCCCAGGAGAACAAGCAGGTTTGGAAAGGGATGCTGAGTACTGGCCTTTCTGTGTACATGGCAGGCCTTGGAGAGGAGTATGGGGAGAATGGGGACCCAGTTGGTACTTAGCAGAAAATTGAGGTTCATACTGGGGTCTGAGAGGTCCCAGTTATAGGTGGAAATTGAAACCATGGAGGCAGGTAAGGAAAATATGAAGACCCCCTCCCCTCCCTCTCATGCCCCTCTTTTCTTTTCTTCTTACACCGCTGGGCTTAGGCTGTAGTTCAGTGGTAGCACACATACTTAGCATGTGTTGAGTTCCATCCCCAGGACCGAAAATCCAAACCCAAGAAACCTGTCAGGTGTGGCAATACAGGGCTGTCGTTTGCTCTAACACTCAGGAGACTGAGGCAGGGGATTGCTGTAGTTCTGAGACCACCTGGGCTACCGAGACAGCCCTTTAAAAAAAAAAAAAGCCAAAAAATAACAGCACCAGAAAGCAACCAGGGACTGCAGCAATGGCTCCATGGTTAGAACACTGGCTGCTTTTGCAGAGGACAAGTGCTCGGTTCCCAGCACACATGTGGCAGCTCACAAATACCTGTAACTCCCATTCCGGGGGATCTGACGCCCTCTTCTGGCCTCCACAGGCACTGCACACATGTACACAGACACACATGCAGGCAAATCCTCACCCAAAAAATAAAAAACCCAAACTCACCCAACACCCCCAACCCTCATATCTCTGAACGCCTTTAAGACAAGTGCTAGCTGCTGTTGTCCACTTCCTTTCATGAAGCTTCTTTACTGTCTCTCTCGGCCCCTGGGGACGGTGGGCTAGAGTACCACGAGGGGTAGCCAAGAGGCTAGCATGGATCTTGGGTGCTCTGAGGGCAGCAGAGGAAAAAGAAAGCCACCATGAGGCTTGCGTTACAGTTTGGAGGAAAGGAAGGACCAGACCAAGGTTTCCAGAAGGAGTGCATTCCATGGTGGCCAGCCTCCTTCTCACAGTGAGATGACACTTGAATGGAGCCATTGTGCCTCATAGCCACACGAAGCAAAGGTGACAGGAGGCAGGCAGGCACAGGAGACGTTGCCAGCACCATGTAACCAGAACCTACTTTCTTCTGTGATGGTGACGCTCACTGCCCATATTGAGTATGGAAACTAGTGGTGGTGACAGAGCCCTGAGTTACGAACTGTGTGACAAGAAACTGAGTTTTCCTTTGATTTAATTTTGTGTGTGCTCCTGGGCGCAGGTGCAAATGTGTGCATCTGTGCACACACAAGCCAGAGGACGACCTCAGGTACTGTTCCTTGCACGCTGTGTGCCTTGTTTTGTAAGATAGTGTCTCGCACTAGCTTGGGGTGACCTGGCCAGCCCCAGGGAGCCTTCTGTCTCTCCTCCCCTGCATTGGGATTACAACTTGTTTATGGGACCTAGGGATAAGCTCAAGTCCTCCTCTTCTCAAGGTGGGCACTGTCTCCTCTGAGCGTCTTTTACTGTTAGTTTAGGGTAAGGAGCCTGTGTGAGTAACAGGCCCCGGGCCCAGGTGCTTTGGGGCAGGTGCTCCAAAGTGTTCCATGCAGAAGTTTTGACTAGAAGAGTAGAGGGAGCAAGGGCGTCCAAGAATGAGATCCCAATGGGTAAGAGGATTAAGTGGGGTGAAGCTGAAGCATGTCAGGGTCCCCTGGCATTAGAGGAGGAGGTTGTGTTCTTAATTGTAGCTCTGGAGGGACAGCAGGCCATGTGTGTGGACCTGATGTGTATCCTGTGGATGACCGGTACTGTGGCCTGCCTCACAGCATTACCTGGTCCTTATGCTGGGTGTGCACTGGTGTGCACTGGTGTGCACTGGTGTGCACTGGTCATCCCAGCACTCAGGAAGTGGAGCAGGAGTTCAAGGTCAGCCTGGGCCACCAAGTTAGTTTTAGACAGGCTTGGACTCTCAGAGGATAAGGAGTGGAGGGCTGCAGAGATGGCTCAGTGGTTAAAAGCACTGGCTGCTCTTGCAGAGGACCTGAGGTTCAGTTCCCAGCACCCACGTGAGGCCTTACAACCTCCTTTAACTCCAGTTCTGGGGAATTCAACATCTTCCAGCCTCCACAGACACCATGTGTACGTCTGTGCGTTGTGCTGACATACAGGAAGACAAATATTCATACATATAAAATACAGTAACATGGAAGAAACCCGAAACCCCCAGGGCTTGGGGATGTGGCTTAGTTACTAGATTGCTTGTCTAGCATGTGCTCAACCCAGGGTTCTGTCCTCAGCACTAGAATAAGCCAGGCATGGTAGTGCATACCTGTAATTCCAGAACTCTCCAGGCTGAGGCCGGAGGATCAGAAATTTAAGGCCAAAAATAAAAATAAATAAGTAAGAAGAAATAAGTTTTGGCTATTGTAAGTTTGAGGCCAGCCTGGGCTACTGAGAGCCCAGTCAAAAAACCACCCCACCCCCAACCCCCATTTCTCCAACAGCGGTTCAGCTAACTTCTGAAACTACAGGTGAGCCCCAGTATTTGAATTCCTTCCAGAATCAGGGCCAAGGAGAATAGCTGTTTTCCCCAGGTCCCTGCTCCTTACTCTTGGAAAGGTGACAGTTACCTGAGTCCAAGGGACAACTGTACATTTGAATATTCCTTTTGTTATTTTTTTTACATTTATTTTTATTTTACCTGTATAGGAATTCTGCCTGCGTGTGTGTTTGTGCACCACATGCATGTATGGTGTCCAAGAAGGCCAGGAGTGAGAGTTGGATTCCCTGGGTCTGGAGTTACAGATGGTTGTGAGCCACCATGTGGGAGCTGGGAATTTATTTCAGGCCTTCTGTATGCACTTTTAACACTGAGCCATCTCTCCAGCCCACTGTGTCCTATTTAGAGAGGTCTATCTAAGGAGACAAGGAATGGAAACCGTCATCTGTTGTCTGTTTCTCAGAACGAGAAAAAACGGAGCTGGGAAGGAGTGTATTGGGGTACAGTGAACGACTCTCGCCTACCTTTCTGCCTGAGAAGGCAAGCCTGGGCCCGGGCGGAGGCTAGCAGATAGGCCAGCGTCTGGCCGAGCGCCCTCCTTACATTTAGGGAGCTTTGAAAAAGGCTTGGCTTTTCTACTGTGGAGTTCTGAGTTATTTAAAGCTCTGTTTGAAGTTCATGCAGCTGGGGCTGGTTGCTATCCTCGCTTCAGGAAACACTGTGATTTTTCTGGCTCCCCTGAGTTCCGTGGGGCTTTTACTATCTTTGTATCTTTGGAGGAGGAAAGTTAGTTTCAGAGAGATGAAGATGCTTGCCCCAAACTGCATAGCGTCCTCAGCTTCCAGTACCCAAACACCCTTTGTCTTTTTTTTTTTTTTTTTTTTTTTTTATTTTTTTTTTTTTTTGAGACAGGGTTTCTCTGTAGCCTAGGCTGTCCTGGAATTCTCTGTATATCATGCTGGCCTCAAATCGGGATTAAAGCTGTGTGCAACCACGCCTGGCCTTATTTTTCTTTTCTTGTTCTTTCTTTCTTTCTTTCTTTCTTTCTTTCTTTCTTTCCTTCTTTCTTTCATTCTTTCTTCTTTTTCTTCTTTACTGTTGTTATTTTCTGGTTGAATCATTCTTTAAATTTTTTTTTTCATAGTGTATGTCCTCCTCTGGGGCTTGGGGCAGCAAGGACACCTGCCAATGGTGGTATGCTATTCTTGATTCTGATCCTGCAGGCCACTCTCCCTGTCCTGGCTTATTTGGAATGAAGCTTGGCTATTAGGGTTCCTTGCCTCAGTTTCTTCTCCAGACAGTCAGAGCCAGTGCAGGCTTTATGGTAGACTCTGTCTCTAGGGATTCAGAGTCCCATGTGGACAGGATATGGACATTTGTACAGGATGGATTCAGTGGGGACACCCAGGGTTCATACTCTACCCTCATGCCCCCAGAGGGACCTTTTGCCAGTGTGGGCAACCTCGGGATGCCCACCCTTCTGTGGCTGTGGAGGATGCCTTTGGGGCAGCTGTAGTTACCGAGTGGAACAGTGATGAACACACCACGGAGAAGCCCACAGATGCCTACGGGGACCTGGACTTCACGTACTCTGGCCGAAAGCCCAGCAACGTGAGGCCTGCATGTCCGGGACACCAGGCTGGGTGGGGCTGGGGCAACGCTGAACGTGTCTACCCACTGGTCCACCCTGTCTGTGTGTGCCTCTGTCTTAAGAGTCTGTCCCTCTCTCTCTCTAGGTCCTTATAGCCTCCCAGTCCGTCTGTCTGCTTCTCTCTAGGTCTCTGTCTGCATTCGTCTGGGTCTGTCTCCTGCTGTCTCTGTCTCTTTCCCCCATGTGTCTCTTCCTCCTGTGTCCACAGTTCCTCCGGCTGTCTGACCGCACGGATCCGGCCACTGTGTACAGTCTCGTCACCCGCTCTTGGGGCTTTCGTGCCCCAAACTTGGTGGTGTCAGTGCTGGGGGGGTCGGGGGGCCCCGTGCTCCAGACCTGGCTGCAGGACCTTCTGCGTCGTGGGCTGGTGCGAGCTGCCCAGAGCACAGGTGACCACGGGGTTTGGGAACCGTGTCTCCTGGGCCTCGTCCCCACTGTTGACCTGCTTGAAGGACATTGCTTCCCTTTCCATGTCTTTGCTCACTGTTTTCCATTCTGTCCCTCCCTCTGCCCTACATAGGGGCCTGGATCGTCACTGGGGGACTGCACACAGGCATTGGCCGGCATGTGGGTGTGGCTGTGAGGGACCACCAAACGGCTAGCACTGGGGGCAGCAAGGTGGTGGCCATGGGTGTGGCTCCCTGGGGAGTGGTCCGGAACAGAGACATGCTGATCAACCCCAAGGTGGGTTCAGAGAAGAGGCCCTGGCCCGAAGTGCTGGTCTGAGGGAGTAGGGCAGGTAGTAATACTGAATTCTGAGGGAGGAGGCTGGGAAGGACCCCTGGGTCTAAGAAAGTCTGGGAAAGATCCTTGAATCTGAGGGAGGAGGTCAAGGTCTGGTCTTCGGGTCTGTGGGGGAGTGTCATATCCCCTCTAAAAGATTTCTCTGTCTGGCATTGTCCCCAGGGTTCATTCCCTGCAAGGTATCGGTGGCGTGGTGACCCTGAGGACGGAGTTGAGTTCCCCCTGGACTATAACTATTCTGCTTTCTTCTTGGTGGATGACGGCACCTATGGCCGCCTGGGTGGTGAGAACCGCTTCCGCCTTCGGTTTGAGTCCTATGTGGCCCAGCAGAAGACCGGAGTGGGAGGTGAGTGGGCTTTGTGTTCCGAAGCCAGCACACAGGACCCCACGGGCCAGCTGTGGGCAAGACTGGGCAGTTTTCCTCTGTTAAGAGTCTCGTCAGCCGGGCAGTGGTGGCACACGCCTTTAATCCCAGCACTTGGGAGGCAGAGGCAGGCGGATTTCCAAGTTCGAGGCCAGCCTGGTCTACAGAGTGAGTTCCAGGACAGCCAGGGCTATACAGAGAAACCCTGTCTCGAAAAACCAACCAACCAACCAACCAAACAAACAAACAAACAAACACACTTAGACTTATACACACATACACACAGTAGCGCACACATACACATGTGAAATAAATTAAATTATTCTAAAAGAGAGAGAAAATAATTTTAGCAGGATGTAGTGATGCTTGGGAGGCTGGAGTAGGAAGGCCAGAGCAGCAGGACGGGCCACAGAGTAAGACCCTGTCCCTTAAAAACACAAACCAGCAGCAGCAGCAGCAACTACAAAAACACACAGTTAAACTTAACCGTCTTGTTTGCTTCTGCTGCGTCCTCGACCCCGAGCTCCAGGAGGCTGTGATGCCACCCAGCCAGTGCAGTCTATTTGAGTATTTTACTGAGGGTGGAATCAAACTGCAATTCCCTCGTGTGCTTTGACTATTGGACTTTTTTAATTGTTTTATGGTGCTACGATTGCCCATCTATTTGTATTTCCTTCCTTTCCACTTGAACTCTCACCTCACTGGCCTTTGGAGTACTTAGCCAATCATAAGACTGACTTGGGCACCAAGAGTTCAGGTCCCAAGCTCTGCTTCCATCTGAAGTTAAGGTGACCGCCCTGGACTTCTGGACCTGGTGCTGTCATCCCCAGCACCCTGTAAAAGGATCAGAAAAGTTCAGGGTCATCCTTGGCTACATAATGAGTCAGAGAACAGTTTGGGATGCATGAGGCTTTGTCTTAAAAAAAAAAAAAAAAAAAAAGTGGCGTCTGGGAGTGTTGGGGCATGACTTGGCAGATATGCGCTTGCTGTGCAAAAGTGAGGACCTTAGAGTTGATATCACGTTGGCTGCGCAGCTCACATCTGCAATCCCAGCTCTCCTTGTGGTGAGAGGGGGAACAGAGGCTGCTAGCTTGGTGTATAACAAGATACACTATGCCTCAAATCAAGGTGAGGAGTAACACCTGAGCTTGTCCCCTCCTCACTCACATATGGCACGTGCACACCTGTATTCATGTGCACAATCACTTGTGTGTGCACAAATACACACACCAAACAATACACAAACACACACACACCATACAACACACACATACCATATCACACACACACACCATACAACACACACACCATACAACACACACACACCATATCATACACACACATACCATATACCACACATATACCATACAACACACACACACCATACAACACACACACACAAACACACACACACAAACACACACACATCATACAATACACACACATTAATAATAAAACCCAGAAAGTCTTCAGCGATTAATGGCACCTGCTGCCAAGCCTGATCACATGAGTTCTAGCCTCAAGACCCAAACACCAAAAGAGAAAACAGACTCCCACAAATTGTCCTCTGACCTCCACACATTTGTGGGCACCATCCTCCCAACACTATATAAATGAATAATAAAAAATTTTCAAAGAAGAAGGACAATTCCCATGATTTTTGCCCTCGGGGTTGGGACAAGGTCAATGTCTGCCCCAAGGGATTCCTGGGAAATGTAGTTCTTTCCCATTCCTAGCAAAGGCTGATAGAAGGTGACCAAGTTTCTCTTTCCCCCTTTCTCTCAGGGACTGGAATTGACATTCCTGTGCTCCTTCTTCTCATCGAAGGCGATGAGAAGATGTTAAAGGTATCTGGAACTGCATCCCTGTTTTTGAGGTGGGAGGAGAGCTGAGGGCCAGTGCTGGGGCAGGTGAGCGTCTTAGGGATAAGGGGACCAGAGGGCTGAAACCTGATTGGCTCTCTTCTTGCTTCTGAAGCGGATAGAGGATGCCACCCAGGCTCAGCTCCCCTGCCTCTTGGTGGCCGGCTCTGGGGGTGCTGCAGACTGCCTGGTGGAGACCCTGGAAGATACTCTGGCCCCAGGGAGTGGAGGACTCCGGCGAGGCGAAGCCCGGGATCGGATGAGGCGTTACTTCCCTAAAGGAGACCCTGAGGTCCTGCAGGCCCAGGTATGGCATTGTGGAACCATGGTGGGAAGGGCTGGGAACCTGGCTGGCAGGCCCTAAGGATAGGCGGAACCACAGGGCTGAGCCGGGGACTAGAGTTCTGCCTTCTGCAGGTAGAGAGGATCATGACCCGAAAGGAGCTGCTGACAGTCTATTCATCAGAAGATGGCTCCGAGGAGTTTGAGACTATCGTCTTGAGGGCTCTTGTGAAAGGTAGGATGAGCCTTGTCTTCACCTCAATCCTCTAAGCCTAAGGCCACACCCCTCTTTGTGTCTCCTGGGTCTTTCCTGTTCCCTAGGTTTCTGCTAGATGCTGTTGATCATTTCTCTGTAGATGCTTGCATTTCAACCACTTATTTCCCTGTTGGATCCAGCCATCCATATGTCCATTAACCCCTTCCTATTTTCATCTATCCACCACTCTATTTGTCCTTCATTCTTCCATCCGTTTTCCATCTTTTCATCCAACCTCTCACCCATCTACTATTCACTTATCCATCATTCCCATCCCCCTATCCACCTATGTATCCATCCACCCATCCACTTGTCCATCCATCCATCCACTTACATGTCTATTCATCCATCCATCCCTCCACCCCTCCATCCATCCATCTGCTTGTCCACCCATCCATCCAACCATCCACCCATCCACTTGTCCTTCCATCCATCCACCCACCCATCCACTTACATGTCTATTCATCCTTCCACTGGCCTGTCCATCTACCCATCCATACAACATCTAGCTACGCATTCAGTCACCTAGCCACCCCCTCAGTCGTCCATCTGTACACTCACCCATAGCCCACCTATCCAATTACCCACCTTTAATTATTCACCACCCATCAGTTCCACGATTCATTGACACATCCATTAACAATTCAATCCACATATTCGCCTCTCCATTCACCTTAAAATCTCACCATTCTGAGAGATGTGCATGTGGGTTGTAAGCTTGGCTGAAGAGGCTCATGGGACCAGTGCCACCACCTCAGGCTCAGAGGGAAGAAAGAGATTTTGCACTAGTCCCCCCAGGTAGCAGCTTTGTGTGGCTGAGGATTTAGGTCTGCATGGTGCGGTCTTTAGCATGGGATATGTCTGAGAAGACCAAAGAGACCAGGAAGTATGTACTTGGTAGAGAGTGCTGGAGTCAAAAGTAGCGAGAGATACAGGCCCTACCAGCTGAAGAATTGGAGGCTGGGACTTTCCCCTGAGAGGCAGGGGTTGGGGCACCAAGACCAGACTGTGTTTGGGAGGCCCCTGTGGAGCAGGAAGTGTGGGCTGGTGAGGAGAGATGAGACCATGGGCAGAAAAAGGGACTGTAGTGACGCAGAACACGAGATGTGCTACGGCCGCTGGGACTGGATGCAAGGCATGGAACAGTGGCTCAGGGGCTTATGGGCTACGGGACATGAGGGGTGGATCCTGAGTAAACTGACTTCAAGAAAATGGGTGTGGGACAAGGTAAGCAGGAAGGTGAAGGGCAGGAGACTGGAGATAAATGATGCCAAGTGAAGGCACAGGGAATGTTGTTTGTTTGTTTTGAGGGGATGTATGTCCACACTCTTCATCCATATACTCACCAACCCCTTTGTCCAACCTACCCACCGCCACCATATACCCCTCAATCTCTGCATCCACCAGCCCACACTTCCCTCATTCATCCATGGACCAGCCCACACTTCCCCCATCCATCCATGGACCAGCCAGCACTTCCCCCATCCATCCATGGACCAGCCAGCACTTCCCCCATCCATCCATCCTTGGACCAGCCTGTACTTCCCCCATCCATCCATGGACCAGCCAGCACTTCCCTCATCCATCCATCCTTGGACCAGCCCGCACTTCCCCCATCCATCCATCCATGGACCAGTCCACACTTCCCCCATCTATCCATCCATGGACCAGCCCGCACTTCCCCCATCCATCCATGGACCAATCCACACTTCCCCCATCCATCCATCCATGGACCAGCCCGCACTTCCCCCATCCATCCATGGACCAGTCCACACTTCCCCCATCTATCCATCCATGGACCAGCCCGCACTTCCCCCATCCATCCATGGACCAATCCACACTTCCCCCATCCATCCATCCATGGACCAGCCAGCACTTCCCCCATCTATCCATGGACCAGTCCACACTTCCCCATCCATCCATCCATGGACCAGCCCGCACTTCCCCCATCCATCCATCCATGGACCAGCCCACACTTCCCCCATCCATCCATCCATGGACCAGCCCACACTTCCCCCATCCATCCATGGACCAGCCCACACTTCCCCCATGGATGGATATCCATGGACCAGTAGGATCTTATCAACTGTTTGCTTTCTTTCTCCTGACACTTTGGAAGAAGTACCAGGAAAGTACAGAATGACGATATGTCTGACAATATATTTTTGCTTTTCCAAATAAAATGGGAGGTCATACGACCCTGGGCATGTTCACTACCCCTTTTTGGACATCTGTTGGCCCAGACATCAGTCTTAGGGGCTGCTGGACAAGCTGAAGATGGTCACCATTTGTAATCACTTGTCATTGTTAACAGCTGACATTGCTGTCAAGAGGGTCGCTCTGACTCCAGTTCTGTAGATGAAGAAACAGCAAGATGGACATCACCCTCTGTCCCTACCGTTCCCCTGATCTCAACCTCTCGATTTCGTCCCTCCAGCCTGTGGGAGCTCTGAGGCCTCGGCCTACCTGGATGAGCTGCGTTTGGCTGTGGCTTGGAACCGCGTGGACATCGCCCAAAGTGAACTTTTCCGTGGGGACATCCAATGGCGGGTGAGAAGTCAGGACCTGGGTCCACTTCCCTTCCTGGCTGAGCCTTCCTGATCCTGCCTTCCATCAAGATCTGTCTGCCCTTTCCTTAATTGGCCACTCATCTCTGGTTGTTCTTCTGTCCCTGACTTATTTCTCGTCTCCCTGTCTACCCACTCATCCATTATCCACATGCTGTCCATCCACCCACCCATCCATCTGTCCATCCACCCATCCATCTATATTGTCCACATGCGGTCTGTCCATCCACCCATCCATCCACCCATCCATCCATCTACCCATCTCATCTATTGTCCACATGCAGTCTGTCCATCCACCCATCCATCTATCCTTTCACCCATCCATCTACCCATCCATTGTCCACATGCTGTCTGTCCATCCACCTATCCATCTATCCACCCACCCACCCATCCATTGTCCACATGCTGTCCATCTACCCACTCATCCATCTATCCATCCATCCATTGTCCACATGCTGTCTGTCCATCCACCCATCCATCTCTCTAGCCATCCACACAACCAATATGCACTTACTCAACCATTCTCACCCTCTTTTCACCCACCAGCCTACTCCACATATCCATCCTCCATGGATCCTTTCATCTATTCACCCACTTATCTGTTCACCCACTATCTATCAATCAATCTATCAGTCAGTCAGTCTGTCTGTCTATCATGCTTCCTTTGTGGCCTCTGTCTCTCGTCCTCCATTTCTGAGTTCACCCGGCATGTCTATCTCAGCTCATCACTGTCCCATCCCTTCCCCTCACACAGTCCTTCCACCTGGAGGCGTCTCTCATGGATGCTCTGCTAAATGACCGGCCTGAATTTGTACGCTTGCTCATCTCCCATGGCCTCAGCCTGGGACACTTCCTGACCCCGGTGCGCCTGGCCCAGCTGTACAGTGCAGTGTCGCCTAACTCGCTGATCCGCAGTCTTCTGGACCAGGCGTCCCATGCGAGCAGCAGCAAATCCCCGCCTGTAAATGGAGCTGCAGAGCTCCGGCCTCCTAATGTGGGGCAAGTTCTGAGGACTCTGTTGGGAGAAACGTGTGCTCCTCGGTACCCTGCCAGAAACAACCGAAACTCCCTTCTGGGCCAGGACCACAGAGAGAATGTAAGGCCTGTCAAGACTGAGGGTGAATGGTGGGGCTGCATCTGGGAAGGGGACAGGGCTTTGGGAAGAGTGGGTAGGTAATGAGATGGGGAAAGGCAGTGTTTGAGAGAGGGGGTATGGTAAGCCCTGGGGTGGGGCTAGCTCTTGACAGGCTTGTCTGTGCTTCCAGGACTCTCTGCTTATGGACTGGGCCAACATGCAACCATCAACAGATGTGAGCTTTGAACAAGCCCCCTGGAGTGACCTGCTTATTTGGGCTCTGTTGTTGAACCGAGCCCAGATGGCTCTTTATTTCTGGGAGAAGGTAAGTGGTCCTCGTCATTCTGGCATCCTACGGCCCTCACCTTGGCCCTCACCTTAGAGACACCAAGGCTCCGTAGACTGCTCTGACCTCTGACCTCAGCCCACCTGCACTCAGTTCTCTCTTTCTTCCTTTTGTGGTTTGTTTTGAGGCAGGGTCATACATAGCCCAGGCTGGGTTTGAACTTGTTATTAGCCTAGGATGATATTGAACATGCGCTATTATCTGATTCATGTGGTGCTGCGAATCAAAGCCAAGGCTTTGTGCCTGCTAGGCAAGCACTCCACCCAATGGGTACCGCCATCCCCACCCCTAGTTCTGATCTGCTGAGACACAGTCTTCCTTTGTAACCCAGGGCCCCGTGATTCTCCTGCCTCAACCTCATGAATGCTGCCTGTGACCCTTCCCCCTGCCCCAACTCTGAATTCTTTAAAGATGTATACAACGATGACGTTATCTTCCCAGACTGAACCCAGTGCCCAGGAAAAGAGCACTGCAGTGCTCCAGGCACCACTTGGTCATCTTACGTCTTTGCTGGAATGATAGCGACCCTGTCTATTGACAGTGTGCATTTGTTTGGGTGAACCCTTGGCCTTAATGACTCCATTAGCTTTTGCTCTTCCACGATCACATGATTTCTCTCTGTTCTTCCCCAAACTTTACTGCAAGGTCACCATGTCCTCTTTCCCTGTCTCTTCAGGGCTCCAACTCAGTGGCCTCTGCCCTTGGGGCCTGTCTCTTACTCCGAGTGATGGCTCGCCTGGAGTGGGAGGCTGAGGAGGCTGCACGGCGGAAGGATCTTGCTGCTACATTTGAAAGCATGAGCGTGGGTGCGTGGGGCACGGTGCGTGGGTGCACACAGGCACCTCCCTGCTGCTCCCGTCCTCATCTGTGTCCTTGTCCCCAGACCTCTTTGGCGAGTGTTACCACAACAGCGAAGAGCGAGCAGCCCGCCTTCTTCTGCGCCGCTGTCCCCTCTGGGGAGAGGCCACCTGCCTCCAGCTTGCCATGCAGGCTGATGCCCGAGCGTTCTTTGCCCAGGATGGAGTACAGGTGAGCGTGTGACTCAGACAACCATGAGCCCCACCCACAGAGTGCACTGTCCCTAGAACAACGCTTCCTAACCCCTGAGGATCGAACAATTCTTTCACAGAGGTCGAGTATCATAAGATATCATTAAGATTTACAACAGCAAATCTGGTGGTGGCGGCGCACGCCTTTACTCCCAGCACTTACGGCAGAGAGGCAGGTGGATCTGAGTTGGAGGCCAGCCTGATAGACAGAGTATGTTCCAGGACAACCGGGGCTACACAGAGAAACCTTGTCTCAAAAAAAATTTTTTTTTTGTTTTACAACAGTAGCAAAATTACAGTTATAAAGTAGCAATGGAAATTTCATAGTCACCACAACGTGAAGAACCGTATTAAAGGGTCACAGCATTAAGACCATTGAGAACCACTGCCTTAGAAAATGTTGTTTCCCAAGAAGACCCATCTATAACCTTTTCCCCAGGCAGTGTTGTTGCTACCAGGAAGTACCATTTCTCACATAGGAAATCCCTCATTCTCACAGGGGAGTTCCTCTCCTCCTAAGGGCCACTTCCTCAACAGAAAGCTCTTTCCAATTTTTTTTTTTTAAATGGGCATTGGTGTTTTGCCTGTGTGTATATCTATGTGAGGGTGTGAGGTCCCCTGGAACTGGAGTTGCAGACGGTTGTGAGCTACCATGTGGGCAGCTGGGAATTGAACCCTGGTCCTCTGGAAGAACAGCCAGTGCTCTTAACCTCTGAGCCGTCTCTGCAGCCCATCGCCCCCTTCTTTAGGCTGTGTGTAGCTCTGAGCCTGCACAGTTAGAAGGTTCCTAGGGACATCTAGTGCTTTAGACAAACACAAGCTTTGGTTTAGGAAGTCTTTCCCTGAATGAAACCCTGTCACTCGCTACAGTCTCTCCAGTGGTGACACTCGGGTTTTGAAAACTATCAGTATCATGAACTGAAACCTGACAGGGGTGCAAACATTCCCACACTCAAAACAGGAAGTCCTGTCCACTCTGCTAGGAAGTCTGGTTTGTCCCAACAAGAGGTCCTGCTGCCTTGCTTATTGAGATGACTTTACCGGCATTTCAACCGATAACCCTGAGTTCTCCGCTTTCAGCATGGTGGAGCACCTGAATTCCAGCTCTGCTGATTTCCGTGTTTGTCTGTCTGTCTGCCTGTCTGTCTGTCTGTTTTAGCCAATCTTGTGTGTAAGAAGGAGAAAATACTCACCCTCTTGGGTTAAGTGATTTGGTCCATGCAAAGTGCTTGGCACAGCGTCTGCCCTTTTCAATGTCAATAAAAGTTGGCTGCTCTGGGCCTGGAGGAACGGTTCACTGGTTAAGGGCTCGGGCTGCTCCTGCAGAGGGAGGACTTATCCCTCCTCCCATAGGCAGCTCACAGTCATCTGTAACTGCAGTCCTATGGCCCCGGTCCCTCTTCTTACCTGTCTGGGCATCAGGCACGCCATGGTGTTAATCCCACAGTGTGAGAATAAGATTCCTACCACACTTTTTGGGCTGAATTTGGAACACTTTTGCTTTATAGATCTGTTAAGCACAGTAATTTAAACTTAAAACATGATCTTAGCCCCCACAATGGTGCACAGACACGCAGGCAGGCAAAACACCCACACACAATAAAACAAAAATTGGCTGTTCCATTTTCCTGGCTGAGCCTGAAGAGTTTGCCTCTGACGATTGTGCCCCATGCTCTAACAGTTGAGACCCCATACGGATGCTTGCTCTGGGCCCTGGTGTCGGACTCCAGCCCTCCTCAGGGTCTCGGGTTGGGTGCTGTGGAGGCAGACTCTTAACATTCCCACATTCCGCAGTCTCTGCTGACACAGAAGTGGTGGGGGGAGATGGACAGCACGACCCCCATCTGGGCCCTGCTTCTCGCCTTCTTCTGCCCGCCTCTCATCTACACCAACCTTATCGTCTTCAGGTCAGTGCCCTCGGCTCGGGCTCAGTCCCTCACTCCTGCTTACTTCTCTCTGCCCTCTCACCTGGCCACCTCGTATGTCTGTTCCTCCCTTCTCTGGAGGGAATGTTCTGGAAGTTGGGGGTGGTTGTACTGCCTTTTCGTTATCTCTCTATGCGATTTTTCTACTTTTTAGGCCATGGCTCTGGAGGAGGGCAACTTCCTTATCTCTCTGCACTGTCTGTGGTAATCTAAGTCTGGGTCTTTCTCAAGAACCCCTCTATTTCTTACTCTGTGTCCTGCCCCTCACGGCAGGAAGTCAGAGGAGGAGGCCACACAGAAGGACCTTGAGTTCGATATGGACAGCAGCGTGAACGGAGCAGGCCCTCCTGGGTGAGTGACAGCCCGGCACTGTGGGGTGGGGGTGAGGGTGCCACCTCGGGCAGTTTCAGGATCACTCCAACTCTCACTTCTCAGCAGGCATTGGAACAAGTCCTGAACTAGTGCAGGATAGGGCTTTTAGGAGTTGATGGCTTCAGTGAGCCACGGAAGATACTGAAGTAATTTCTAGAAGTCTACACTCAAGCACTGATTTAAAATTTAGTCCTTGGCACCAAGGAAGTGGAAAGACCTGAGTTCAAGAGAGAAACAATTCTTTTTTAAAATTTATTTATTTTAATTGTCTTCAGACACCAAAAGAGGGCATCTGATTCCATTACAGATGGTTGTGAGCCACCATGTGGTTTCTGGGAATTGAACTTAAGACCTCTGGAAGAGGCTGGGCGGTGGTGGCACACACCTTTAATCCCAGCACTTGGGAGGCAGAGGCAGGCAGATTTCTGAGTTCCAGGCCAGCCTGGTCTACAGAGTGAGTTCTAGGACAGCCAGGGCTACACAGAGAAACCCTGTCTCGAAAACAACAACAACAACAAAAAGACCTCTGGAAGAACAGTCAGAGCTCTTAACCACTGAGCCATCTCTGCAGCCCCAGAGAAATGATTCTTAAGTGCTTCTTCTGTTTGACCTCCTTGTTTCCTAGTTCACCCACTCCCATGCACGCGCGCATACACACACACACACACACACACACACACACACACAGAGTTAAAACTTTAAAAATTTGTCTCTGGGTACAAGGATGTCATCACAAGAAATCAGTTTGAGTTGGGCTGCCTGTGGTCTCCTGCGGTTGCTCCGCTAGGGAGTATTTATTTGCTTTTGTGTTATGTTTCTGCCCCCCTGGCTGTTGCTCTGTCTCTATGTTGCAGTTCCCATGAAGATCTTTTAAAGACCAGGCTCAATAGTCTAGTTGCTGAGTACTTTGTCTAAGCTCTTTGTGGCTCTGGGTTCCATCCCAAGCCAAACAAACAACACAAAACCTACAGGAAAACAAAGAGAAAGATCAAGGAGTCAAGCCAGTTAGGTGCCTAGCGCACAACCGTGAGGAGCTGAGTTCAGATTCCCAGCAGCTGTAATAAAATCTAGGCTTGGCAGTGCATGCCCGCACCAGAGCTGAGAGACAGAGAAGGAAGAATCCCTGGGGCTTTGTGGTTCAATCTGTGTAGCTGAATCAGCAAGTCCTGTGTTAAAAATAAGATGGGAGGCGACTGAGGGAGACATCAAACCCTGACCTCTCATCATCTGCCCAGGGTTCTTAGTCTGGTTAATAAAATAATTTAGAAATGGAATCAGAGGAAGGTTGGGACCCTTTTATTAAGATGCTGAGAGAAAAGCAACAGAGCAGGCGACTGTGAAGAGGAAGAGAGGAAGCCACTCCTTTTGCTGCAGAGGTTGGCAAGCAGTGGCGTGCAGGAGAGCAGGTAGCCCAGAGCACCAAGGAAAGCAAGCCCAGGCTTTGGGAAGTATCCAAAACAAACAAAGACATGGAAAAGGAGAAGGAAAGATTGTGTTTTTCTGAGTTAGGAGTCAGAAAATCAGTCAGGTTGCATGTGGAGGATTAGGGTTGTCGTCTCCAGGGAAACAAAAGTAAACTGTATTGTATTATATCATTTAAGAGATAGTTAATCTTTCCCTCTCCTTCAAGTGACTCAGACTCCCTGGAGCAGAGGAAGACTCTAGGACAAGTGACTGGCAGGCTGTGCTGGATTAGCCCCTTAGATACTTTAAAAGGTTTTATTTTTAATTGTGTGTGTGTGTGTGTGTGTGTGTGTGTGTGTGTGTGTGTGTATTTGAGTGTTGTGGGGTATGTGCATACGGTTGCCTTCTGAGACTGGGACTGGGAATTGTCACACACCACACATACCACACACACACACACACACACACCATGACAAACAAACAAACAAACCCCCACAGCTGCCACTTCAAATGGAATAAGAGACAGCTTATTCTTGAGCCAGAGAATGACCTACGCCTGGAAACACAGAGCTAAGTTAGTTCTATGTTCAAATGTGGAAACAGTTTCTTGGAGTTTTTATAGTAACAGAACAAAGAAAGTTATATATCAAGGCATTTCAAAATACAGTGGTAGAAATAAGTGAGCAGACAGGGCAGACAGAAGAATCGCAGCCTTGGACTCAGGTCCTATTTTATTGCATTCTTAAGTGCCTATTGTTAGAGTATAGGGTCTTGAGAAGTTAATACTTTGCAAAATTTGTATCCGTTTATCAAGATGTTAGATCTGAGGCTGATGTAGACAAGGGGTTAAAGATAGCCCAAAGGAAATTAGACTATCAGATGGTAACATCCAGGCTCGGCACAGTCTCTGAACTCTTTGTCCGTTTATCAGCCTCTGCAAACAGCATCTTTCTAGGAATTCCCAGTCATAGAGTCAGACCTGGTCCTCTGGAGGAGCTGCCAGTGCTCGGAACTGCTGGGCCAATTCTTCAGCTCCTTACATTTTTTTCTGAATCAGATTTCATTTTGTTATCTGTACATTGTTTTCTGAGGGTGTGCGTGCCACTTGCAAGGGTGTAGAGTCCAGAGGACACTTGTAGAAGCCGGTTCTCCCCTTTCACCTCAGGGATCAAGTTCATGGGCAGACACTCGTATTTGCTGAGTCTCTCCCATGGTCATAAGAGGAGGCAACAGTCTCCACGCAACCTGTCTCCACGCAACCTGTCTCCACGCAAGGCCAGACGAAGAGTGTTGGGGCACAAGGGTCTTTGCACCCACAGATCACCAGGGAAACCAGGAATGTTATACACACAGGGGCCTCTTCTCAGTGGAGGAGAGAAAATTCCTGTTTTCCTGCCCAGACGTCTGGGAATAGATTTTGTTAACAGTCTGGTGACTTTCCTGCTGTCTGCCGAGGCAGACCTCACCCAAATCCCCCAGAATGCCCACCCCGACTCTGTCTTCCTAGACCATTGCCCATCCTTTGGGGAGATGTCACAGGTACCTCGTCGCCTGCTGCCTTTGTTATTAGTCAGAGACCTCACTACATTCTAGGTCTTTTAGCTATAGAACCTGCCCTCCTGGTCACATGTAGTTCATAAAAGCGTTTCTAGGCAGTCACACGAAGCTTTTTTGTACACCTGGAACTGAACTCAGAACTGATTGTTGCCTGGAAGCCTTTTCCCAGACCGAACTGTGTTTTAAATACGCTGACAATGGACCTGACATTAGATTCTTCGAATCAGCAATCAGTCCACACTGGCCTCTCAGTCTCATCAGTTCAAACATACTGTGTGTTTCTAATCAGTTTTAAAGACAGATATTGTGTTCAGTGGTTTGTTGCTGTTGTGTGTGGCTTGTTTTTGTTTTTGTTTTTGTTTTTTGTTTGTTTCAACAAGGTTTCTCTATATATATATCCTTGGATGGCGTGGAGCTGGCTAGGTAGACACTGCCTCACAGGAATTCTCCTGCGGTTTGCTGGGATTAAAGTTGGTTGACACCATGCCGGGTTTATGCTCAGGTTTTTTTTCTTTGATGTTTGTTTTGTTTCTTCACAAAACTCAGGCTAGCATCAAACACATGGCAATCCTCCTGCCTCAGTCTCCCAATGAACCCTCATCTCATGTTTTATGTCCCTTCCTCCCTCACTCTGTATATCAGGCTGGCCTAGAACTTGAGGCAATTCTCCTGCCTCAACCTCAAACATGCTGGGATTGACTGTGTCTTCAGGTTCCCAGAATCCGGAGTGGGACAATATGGAAGTTAGAATGCAAGGTGGGCAGCCAGTCCAGGCTCAGTGGTCCCTGAGGCTCGCTGTCTTGCAGGCCTGCGGAGCCCTCGGCAAAGGTGGCCCTTGAGAGGCGACGGAGGCAGCGGCCAGGACGTGCCCTCTGCTGTGGTGGTTGCTCCAAGCGCTGGTCGTACTTCTGGGGTGCCCCAGTGACCGCTTTCCTGGGTAACGTGGTCAGTTACCTGCTCTTCCTGTTGCTGTTTGCACACGTGTTGCTGGTGGATTTCCAGCCCACAGAGCCGAGCGTCTTCGAGCTGCTGCTGTACTTCTGGGCCTTCACACTGCTGTGCGAGGAGCTGCGCCAGGGCCTGGGCGGCGGCTGGGGTAGCCTGGCCAGCGGTGGACCTGGTCCCGGCCAAGCTCCCCTGCGCCATCGCCTGCACCTCTACCTCTCAGATACCTGGAACCAGTGTGACCTGCTGGCACTCACCTGCTTTCTGCTGGGCGTTGGCTGCAGGTGAGTGAGCAGGGGACTGGCAGAGCCCCTGCCTAGAATCCTCCAGTGAGGGGCTGGGGGCGTGGCTCAGTGGTGGAATGCCCTAGGTGATGGACAGTCACCTACCAACCACCCCCTTTACTGAAGCATTCCGCAGCGGGCATACCAAGGGGTAGAATTCCTCCATTCCAGGTGAGTTTGAAACAGAGTAACTTGGTATGAATAATTTATCCAAACAGAAGTGAGATAAGTAGGTTTAGCAAACTATAATTCTGCTTGTCCCAGGCTGTATTTAGTGTAAGTGTATCGTCTGAGAAGTCAGGGCCACAGGCTTTGCAGAATGCAGGAAAGCCACTGTCGAGGATATATTCGATACATTTTATTATGCACACATTTCCATGGCTGACAAATCATTGCATCTTGGGAGGAAAAAACATGGTTACCTCCGGTCTACTTGACTTGTCCTCCTTTAAGCCAGTGCCCTCCAGATGGACACTTGGGTTATTTCTATTTCTAATTTTTGTTGTTGCAAAAAATAAGTTTATATCCCTGGTGTAAAGTGAGTGGGCCAAAGGGCAGGTGGATTGCCTGCCTGCCTGCCTGAAAGAAGTAGCTGTGAGCGCCCCCGTGAGGACACACTAGGCAATACCTGGAGCTTTGTAACCTGGAGCTGTCAATCAAACCAGATTTACAACCTCTCTCAGTCGGCACCCTGTAAATGTTTTTATTTATGCACCTCTAACCACTCCATATTTTAGGGGTCCTCTCCTTTTTTGAGGGCACAGGGTCTCAATTTGTAGCTCAGGGAGGCCTGTCTGGAATTCCCAGAGATCCTTCCTTCCTGGCCTCCCCAGCACTTGGATGACAGGCGAGTGGCATTCCAAACATGATTCTTAGAAGGCCATCCATCCATACTGAGACCAGAGAAAGCTGGTCAGAGGGTCCCTGCTTCTGCCCTGTGAGCCCTTAGCTTCATCTGAGGAGACATCCCGATCTGAGCTTGCTCTCTCTCCCCACTCCTCAGGCTGACCCCTGGGCTGTTTGACTTGGGACGCACCGTTCTCTGCCTTGACTTCATGGTCTTCACACTACGCCTGCTGCACATCTTCACGGTGAACAAGCAGCTGGGGCCCAAGATTGTCATCGTGAGCAAGATGGTGAGTCTGAGGAAGAGGGGCAGAGCAAGGTGGGAGAGAATGGGACCTGGAGTGCAAGGGCGGAGCCAGGGATGAAGGGCAGAACCTAGAGGGACTACAGAGGAGATGGGGAGGAGTTGGGGGAGTAGATTCTGAAAGGGAGGGCCTGGCCTTTAAGTGACTGGATGTGGACCTGGGGATAGAATGTGGCCAGGGGGCTAGGTAGGGCTTCTGAGGTGGGTAGGGCAGGACAGGAAGGGAAAGACCTTTGAGGATGCTGTGTCTAAGGCAAGGAGAGTAGCCAGGGCTGGGGTAGGGGCTGTTCTGGGAAGGGGTAGAGCCAGGGAGGAAAGGGTCAGGTCATTTCACCCACACCTTCCTCTGCTTCCAGATGAAGGATGTATTCTTCTTCCTCTTCTTCCTCTGCGTGTGGCTTGTAGCTTATGGGGTGGCCACAGAGGGGATCCTGAGGCCCCAGGACCGCAGTCTACCGAGTATCCTGCGCAGAGTCTTCTACCGTCCGTATCTGCAGATCTTCGGACAAATTCCCCAGGAGGAAATGGACGGTAGGAAAGGGCTCTCCAGCTGAGTCTAGGTCTCTCTCAGTGGGTCTCTGACTATGTCTCTGTCTCCCATCTCTCTTCTCCCTGCCTCCCTTTGCTAACACCCGGTGTTCCATTCGCAGTGGCCCTCATGAATCCTGGTAACTGCTCTGTGGAGCGGGGCTCCTGGGCTCACCCGAAGGGGCCCGTCGCAGGCTCCTGTGTGTCCCAGTATGCCAACTGGCTGGTGGTGCTGCTCCTCATCGTCTTCTTGCTGGTGGCCAATATCCTGCTGCTCAATCTGCTCATCGCCATGTTCAGGTGTGCCTGGCCTTGCCACCCGGGGCTTCTCCCGACTTGAGCCTGTTCAATATGTGCCGTGTCCTGACTTTCACCCAGTGCCGGCCCGATCCTGTGCCTTACTTGTGGTTTGAGACTTGTTGCTACTGTTTTGGCATCGCGGAGGCAGGGTCTCACTCTGTAGCCTAGGCTGATCTTGGAATTTAGGGTCATCTTGCCCTGCATCCTAGCATTGGGCTCACATGCATGAGCCTCCAGAGTGCTAAATGCTTTTTCTTTTGATGAAGCCCACTTTAGTGACTTATTTTGTTGTTTGCAGTTTTCTTTACTTATGTGTATGAATGTTTTGCCTGCATGTATGTATGTGTACCATGTGTGTGGACAGTGCCTACAGAAGTCAGAAGAAAGGCATTGGAGCCTCTGGAACTGGAGTTACAGGCAATTGTGAGCCACCAAGTAGATGCTGGGAACTGAATCTGGGTCCTCTGCAAGGGCAGCCAGGGCTCTTTAGCTGAGCCATCTCTCTAGTCCCGATTTTGGTTGCTTATGTGCTTGCTTTTGTCCCATGTAATGGGATTTATTTTGTATGTCTGGTCCTTCAAAGGATCCCCAGTTCTTTAAGAATTCTTAGCTGAGCCGGGCCTTTATCTTAGCACTTGGGAGGCAGAGGCAAGCAGAGCTCTGAGTTCTAGCTCAGTCTGGTCTACAGAGTGAATTCCAGGACAACCAGTGGTACCAGAGAAACCTTGTCTGGAAAACAAAAAGAAAAACAAGCAAACAAAAGAATTCTTAGCTGTTAGAATTGCCTGATGCCATGGGCTTCAGTGTTGATTGCCTCTTGGATTTCTGGGAACTGAAAAGGATTTCAAAAGGCCAGCTGAGGCTGAGAAAGGGATTGGGCTAGCAGAGTGAGGAGAAGACAGTTGAGCCAGGAGAAGCTGAGCTGAGCAGATAGGCTGGAACAGTTGTTATAGTTTGGAGCTGCTAGTATTGGGGAAACTGGGAGAAGGGCTGTTTAAGCAGACTGTTGGCAGCTGAGGGAAGATCAGATGGGAGAAATGTTTGAAGGAGCGGCTGGAAACTGGGAGGAGGGCTGGCAGGGAGTTAAGAAAACTGGTTACTATTTGTAAGAAAAGGAAACATTAAAAGAAAAAAAAAAATCAAAACCCCCCACACATTTTACAGTCCCATACAGAGGGCCAGTCTCAACTCCAGAGTCTGGAGACTTATTTCCAGGCTTCTGCTAGGAGTTGGTTTTCGGTTTTAGCTCTTATCTGTAGATCACTGGCCCATTTGGAGTTAATTTGGTTTGCAGTGTGAGGACAGGCCCTGCTTCAGTCTTTGTGTCCATTCAGGAGAGTACATTAAAGACACTGGGCTTAAAGTCCTTGTTAGAAACCAGCTGGGCTCAGGTGGGTCTGGTGGAGCAAGCTTGCTGTCCCAGGACTTGGAAGGTCAAGGCAGGAGGATCGGAAGCCTGGGCTACATGAAAACCTATATCAAAATCAAACAGGCTGGAGAGATGGCTCAGTGGTTAAGCTCACTGACTGCTTTTGTAGAGGACATGGGATTGATTCCCAGCACTCACATGGAAGCTTGCAACTGCCTAAAATCCCAGTTCTGGGAAACCTGACATCCTCTTCTGGCCTCTGTGGGTAATATGCACAGACATACTTGTAGGCAAAATAGCTATACATGTAAAAATAAATAAACCTAAAAAAAAAAAACAGGTGATGATGGCTCATGCCTTTAATTCCAGCACTTGGGAGGCAGAGGCCAGTGAATCTCTGAGTTCAAGACCAGCCTGGTCTATAAAGTGATTTCCAGGATAGCCAGGGCTACACAGAGAAACTCTGTCTCAAAAAAACCAAAAAACAAAGGCAGGATGGCGGAGTGGGGTAGGCATGGCTCAGTCAGTGAAGGACTTGTCTTGCAAGCTCAAGGATTGTTGGATGACTGTAATCCCAGTACTGGGAAAACAGCGACCAGAGGCTCTCTGAGGATTACTGGTCTACTCTACCCGTGAGCTTCCGGCCAGTGAGAGACCGTGCTTCAAAGGTGGGAAGCGTCCTGAGGACCACAGCAAGGTTGTCCTTCGGGCTCCATGTGCGCACACACATATGCACCTGTACATACACAAACATGCTCACGGACAAGCATTAGATAAACAAGCATTTGTGCTGGAGGGATAGCTGAGCATTGAAGAGCACTTGTAGCTCAGTCGTGAGGACCAGAGACACTAGAACCCACATAGCAGGACTCACTAATGACTGCAGGTCCGTTTCCAAGGGATCTCACAGCCTCGTCCCGTCTCCACAGGCACGTGCATATAAAATTTTGATTTTTGTTGTGTGTGTATGTTTGCCAGCATGTATGTATGTATGTATGTATGTGCATATGTACATACATCACATGAGTACAGTGCTGACAGAGACCAGAAGAAGGCACTGATCTTTTGGAATTAGAGCTTCCATATTAGTCTGGGAACTGTTTGTGAGTCCTCTGCGGGTGCCACATGCTCTTGACCACTGAGCCGGCTCTATCTCGGCTCCTAGTTCAATCCTATGATCAAGGTCCTTTTTTGGCCTCCACTGACTCTGGACCTCTGGCCTCCACAGCTACACATTCAGCAAAGTGCATGGCAACAGCGACCTCTACTGGAAGGCACAGCGCTACAGCCTCATCCGGGAATTCCATTCGCGGCCTGCCCTGGCCCCACCCCTCATCATCATCTCTCATGTGCGCCTCCTCATCAAGTGGCTGCGCAGGTGTCGGTGTCGTAGGGCTCACTTGCCCTCCTCCCCAGTCTTCGAGCACTTCCGTGAGAGTGGAGCTTGGTCTGCAAGGGAGTGGGGCGGGGAAGCGGGTGTTGGGGAGGGGAAAAGAAAGGCTGGTGGGTGTGGCTTGGGGGGGTCAGGTTCTGCAGCCATCTGGGGATGAGGCATGAGGTGGCTTTGGGAAGGGACAAGGTCCCAAGTGGGCCTGCCTTTTGATTCCTGGGACTTGGCCCTGCAGGTGTCTGTCTCTCTAAGGAAGCCGAGCGGAAGCTGCTGACTTGGGAGTCTGTGCACAAAGAGAACTTCCTATTGGCACAAGCTCGTGACAAGCGTGACAGTGACTCTGAGCGTCTGAAACGCACGTCTCAGAAGTGAGGCGGGGACCTGGTATGGACAGGATCTGCAGGTGGGATGTTGTGACTTCAGCTGCGAGAATGCGCTCTCTTTTTAGGGTGGACACTGCGCTGAAGCAGCTGGGACAGATCAGAGAGTATGACCGGCGTCTGAAGGGGCTGGAGAGAGAGGTGAAGACTTGGCCATGGCGAGGCGTGGGCTGGCAGGGCTGGGACCACCTGGTTCCCTGCTCCTGCCTTCACTTTCTTCTGTCTTCCCAGGTCCAACACTGTTCTCGAGTCCTGACGTGGATGGCTGAGGCCCTTAGCCACTCTGCCTTGTTGCCTCCAGGGGGGCCACCCCCTCCAAGCCCCCCGGGGTCCAAAGGTCAGTGTGATCCCCGGCTTCTGCCAGACATCCCGGTGCGCCTTCCCGTTGTTCCCGAGTCCCCTGCTCGATCTGCTGAAGTCTCTGTTGACTGCTTGTGTGGGGATGCGTGTAGCTGGTGTGAGTGTGCATGCCTGTGGAGGCCAGGGTTGATATCTGCCGTCCTCCTCTCTCTCTCCATCTTATTCTTTGAAACGGGACCTATCCCTGGGCACAGGGGTCTCTAGTTGGCCAGACAAGCTGGCCAGTGAGCTCTGGGAAATCCACCTGTATCTGCCCTGCTCCCCTGGCTTTTGAAATGGGTCCTTTGTTCACCCTAGGGTGCCAGTGTACCTTCCCCCCTTTTTTGTTAACATAGGTGCCTGCCCCAGCCCCCCTTTTTTTTTTAACATGGGTGCTGTATGCTTGTTCTGGTTTCATATCTCTAGCTAGGATAAAATACCAACCAAAAGCAACTTAGGGGATGAAGGATTTATTTGGCTTATATTTCCAGGTTACAGTCTGTCAGTGAGGGAAGCCAGGGGAGAACGTGGACGTTCTCACCTATAACCAGAAAGCTCACAGCCAAAGAAATGCACCAGAAGCCACAGAACAACGCTGTTCGCTGCACCACAGCGCCTTCCGTTCAGCCAGCTTCAGCATACAGTTCAGGACTCCTCACCCCAGGAAACAGGATTGTCCACAGAGGGCCAGGCCTTCCTACACCAATTGGCAATCAAGATAATCCCCCACAGACATGCCCACAGGTCAATTTGATCTAAACAATTGAGGTGTTCTCTCAAACGGCTGTAGGCCGCATCAGGTTGACAGAGCTAACCAGGGCAGAGTCAGAGCCCAGGTGTCAAGCTTGTGTGATAGGCCCTTTGCCCACCGAGTACGTCCCCAGCACGGCTTCTTTTTGCTACTCTCTTACTTCCTGGTACTCATCACCCACTGTCCTCTCTGTCTCTTCTAGACTGAGTGTTCCTGGTGGATGTCTAGGTGTTTGCATCCAGAGAGGCTTCATTCCTAGAGCTGGGTCCAGCCTGCCTCAAGCTACACAACTGGTGGCCTTATCCTCACCGTGGACCCCATGCTCATGGGTTGCTGGCCCAACAAACTTCTAGTGTCACCATAGGGACCCTGCTCCAGAAGCAGCCTCACCTTGGGTGGATTAAACTCTGAGCTGGCAATGTTGGCCCCTTTGTGGACCCAGCCACAAGCAGAGGAGGCCAGAGGGTCCTGGGGTGCAGGAACCACAGATCCTATGCACAGCCTTCCCCACAGTGGGGAAATAAAGCCATTTGATGAGAATTATAGCATATGCTTGACTCATGTGGAAGAGGTAGGAGAAGACGCTGGAAGTCTGTCCCTCCACCAGACCACTAGAGCTGCCAACTTAGACCCAGAGCCTCTTGTGCAGACCTCTTGTTTGGATGGCTCTCCCTGCAGGAGACAGGGGCCGTCTGAGCCCCTGCTGCTTTCTGCTTCCCATGGGAACGTAACAGGGTGGTAATAAGCGAGCCGGTCGAGAGGGTGGGTGCCGCTGTCATTTGCTCTGGCAACATGTAAACAGATGATGCAGATTTGAGTAGGTAAATGCCTATGTGTATTTAAAAAGTCTAATTAGTGGAAAATTGCAGGCCACACTCACACGGGGGTGGAGGCAAACCCACATCATTATCTATTGCAATTTAACTAAATAACCCATAACAAACTAAGCCAGTAATGACAAGGCTGAACTGACAGCGATTATTAGTTAAATAGTGAGAAAGCCACCAACAGCCGACACATCCAAAAATCAAACCCAAAACATCCTCCAAATTGGAGGGGTTCCAGCTCTGCCTCTCTGGGTGTAGAGTCATGTTGGAACACGGCCAAATGTGCAACAACCAGGCTCTCCCTGGAAATGCCGCATCCTTTCCACCAACCCAAGCAGTCACGAGAGTGCATTAAGAAGGGGCTGGTGGTAGCACTCATGGATACATGTCTTCTGTGTGGTTGGCCTTGTGTTGACTGGTTCATGGATACTGACTTTTCCTGGCATGCATCAAGGTAGGGCAAGTCTATTTTTTTTTTGGTGCTAGGAATTTAGATTTTTAAAAGTTCCCCTTTTTATTTTGTATGTGTGTGTTTGTGTGTATATGTGTGTACACGCACATATATATTCCTGTGTATGTGGGATGTATTGATGCCACCATGTATGGATAAAGATCAGAGTGACAAGGTAGGAGAAACTTTTTTCCTTCTACCATGTGTCTCCCAGAGCTCAAACTCAGGTACAGCAAGCATCTTCCACACTGAGTAATGGCAGCCTGGCCCTTCACTGGGGGATTCTGGACAGGAGCTCTCTACCACTGGGCTACTTCCTAATCTCTCTCTGGACTCTAGGAAGTTGCTCTAGCTATGTCCCCAGACCCCCTTGAGCCTTTTTTTGATCTAGGAATAAACATATCTCACCAGCAGAAATTTCACTCCAGATGGCTAAATTTGGCTGAATCTTTTTGCAAGAATCCTTTAAACTCAGTCCAGGAGACTGTATCAAGACCCCGTGGAGTCTCAGTGTCTACTAGGACTCTTGGGACTGCGGAGTCCAGGAAAACCAATGCTACTGTGTTAGGGCCCCTCCCCATCTCTGACCTTGGAGTCTTGTGCCTTTCGACTGCATCTGCAACGCAACACTAGACTAACTTGTAAGCAAGGCAAAGTCAAATCCCAGACCTGGTGGTGTTTAGTGGGGAGTGGCTTCCTGCTATAGGAAGAATGGGGGCTCTATAGGTCAGGATGAGAGGAGCCTGCTCAGGATCTAGCAAGAATTTGTCAGACAGGAGGGGGTGACCAGGAACAGGAGTCTGTATGGGTTACAAAAGTACAGACAGAAGCAATGGAGGAGAGGTTTATTTTGGCTCATGATTTTAAGGAATACAGTCCACCGTGGTAGGGGTGGCATGGCTACACTGAATCTGTGGTGTTAGCCAGTTCACATCATGGCTTACTAGGAAGCAGAGATACACTGGAAACAGGGACAGGCTCAAAGTCTCACCTCCAACGACCTACTTCCTGTCTTCAGCTTTTCATCATCAGATGTTCCACAATTTCCCCAAAGAACGTGACCTGGTGGAGAACAAATGTTCAAGCACATGAACACATTTCACATCCAAACACAAGGAGCCCGGGACTGAAGAGCCAGCGGTGCACAGGGCTCCCAGCACAGTGCTCATGACACCTCCCTGTGCCAAGCTGGTCACAGGGCCGGACATGATATTGAGGCTGGAGGCTGATGGTGGGTGAGGCCTGTGGTGTGGAGCGGATATTCTCCTAGTGCAGGCGGGTCCTGGGGGCTGCCCTGGCACCCTGACCATGGCCCAATGAAGGAAGTTCATCACGGTCTTCACTGTCCTAGCATGCTAGCCCCATCCATGCTCCTGGTTGGTGGCTGAAGCTATAGTTTCTGACTAAAGGTTTGCCTATAGCAGGGAAAACACCCAAATCCAATTTATGAGGCTTGCGGTGGGAAAAGACTGCCAGTGGAGCCTCAGGGCTTTCCGTTGCCATGGAAGCAAGGCGTGAGCAGCTATCGCAGAGGCTTCTATTTCTTGGGTGCCAGGGGATCCTCCAGATTGGGAGCTGCTCTTTGCCCCCAGGTTACCTAAAGAATCTGGAACCCCACAGGGAGAAAGGAAAAAGCAGCTTTGGTGATTTCTTCGGGGTATCCTCAGATGCCGCTTTCCATTACAACAGCGCCACCTGCCGGATGCAGCTGCGAGCACATGCAGTTGGAGAAAGGCCTCTATCAATCACTCTCAAGAGATTCTCCAGGGACAGGCCGGAGCCCAGAGACTTTGATTTCCCCATCTCACATCCCCATGTCAGGGTTGGTTAGTGGAAAACAGACTACTAAAGCCCTGGAACTGCTGAATGTGAATTCTGTGCTCAAGAACTCACCTTGTCCAGTCCTTGGACTATTTCAGGACATTTATTTTTATTTATTTATGAGACAAGGTCTAGCTATGTAGCTAAGGCTGGCCTCTAATTCATCACTCTTCATCTTCAGCCTCCCAAAAGCTGGGATTATAGGCATACACCTTCACCACACTCCCACAGTTAGGTCATCTTGATTTTGCATAAAAAAGTAGCAACTATCCCTTTGCCCCTTTGAATAAAATCTAAGCCACCTCCCCACTCCCCCACACTGCTAGAAGTATATAATGGCTGGTGCCTCAATTCACAGACACCCTACCCCTTGCATGACTGGTTGCGACTGTGATAAGGGCTGATATGTCTGCTAGGTAGCATCAGCCACCAGAGTCTCTATTGAAGGTTTCTCTACACTCTCTGAACTCTACCAGCAAGAGGAATAGCCTGGTCAAAACTCCGCCTGAGGGGGACCAGAGCTCCACTTACTCAACTCTGGGCTCACGCAGCTTATGCCGTTTGTTAGTGTGTGTGGCCATCCCCAGGAAACTTCTTATCTTCTTGGCTGTGTTTTGCATACTAACAGACCAAAACAGAGGGAGAGCCATACAAACTGTTATGAAAATTTTAGGTCCTGTGGCCTGTTGTCTCTTGTGGCTGATGTGCCTTTATCCACTGAACACTGTGACAGAGAAGTTGGTTCAGTCTACCGTGGTGTCACTTAACTCTAGTTACAATTTTCCTTAAACTCACATAGTTCTAGATCAACAAAGGACTGACTGGGATAAATCTGTCCAATAAGCTAAAATGTATTTGTACCTAATGTGGATATACAGTAGAGGCCATATGTCCTGCAAAACTCAAATTATTATTTGAGCTTTTAGGTCTTAGCCTGCTTGCTGAGGTGCTCACAGCTTAATTAACATGCACGTCTCCAAGAACAAAGTGGAATGACTAGCTGGGTGGAACCAGTGCATTCCTTTAGTCCCAGCGCTCAGGAGGAAGAGGCAGGAGGATCTCTGTGACTTTGAGTTCCAGGACAGTCAGGGCTGTGGAATGATGATGTATGACTGTGCTATGTGGGCAGGTGGTGGTGTCAAAGATGAAAGCTCACTGTGACTGATGGGGTCTCTGGATCTACTGCTTCCTGGAGTCACTCCCATGGTCTCTGATGGGTAGCACAGAAGTTGGCAGCACATGTGACATGCCCCCTAGATGGGTTCTAGTAACCGGGAGCTAAAGATAGTGGTCAAGGGAGGGAGGGTCTGCCAGAATAATTCTGGGCGATTTGGGTGAAGTCTGTCTCCACAGATAGTAAAAAGGTCACCAGGTCATAAGCAATATCCACTTCCAGCTTTCTGGGCAGGACAAAAGGCATTCCCTACTCTGAGAAAGCACTCCTGTATGATCAACATTCCTGATTATTCTCTCCATGGTGATCTGTGGGCAAAAAGACCTTTGTGCTCCAGCCCTTAACAGCACAGCTGGGGTTGTTCAGAGAGAGAAACAGACCCCTCCTTTCTTCTCCTCCCTGCTGCAATTTTTACAAAACAGTTCCTTAGTCTGTTGCCGTCTGGCCTGGAACGTTCATAGAACTTAGACTGCTGACCTCAGCTTCATGGCGATTCCCCTGCTTTAACATCCTTGTTAGGTACAAAGGAGACTTCAGTTCCCTCAAACTCCAAAAGGCCCTCCAAATGTCCAGAAATGGGCTCAGCCTTGAACTATAGGGGGATTTCTGGTGGTTAGATAAAAACCAATCCTCCTGAAACTTGTGAAGCCGGTCCCTCTAGCAAAAAGTGTCATTTCCCTTACCTCTAGTAGAAGGGACAAATGGCTGTCTGTGGTGCCTATTATGTTACCAAAGCACATGCTGGCCTCCAGGCTCCCTCAGTATCACAAGTATTACCCATTTCAGAGTCCAAGTTAGTTCTTAACACCTCTTCCCTATCCTAGACTCCCCCAAGTTCACAGGTTTCCTTTACCCAGGTTAGCCATTCTCCTTATAACCCTGCTATTTTGGGTTATACTATCCTTCTTGGTTAGGGTTGTTATTTCTATGAGGAGACACCATGACAACAGTAACTCCTATAAGGAAGACATTTAATTGTGGCTGGCTTACAGTTTATGAGACTTCATGCATTATTGTCATACAGGAAGTGTGGCAGTGTGTAGGCAGACATGGTGCTAGAGAAGGAGCTGGGAGTTTTCCATCTGGATCAGTAGGTAGGGAGTGAACTGGTTTTGAGCTTCTGAGACTTTAAAGCCACACCTCCTCCAACAAGGCCACACCTCCTCCAACAAGGCCACACCTCCTCCAATAAGGCCACACCTCCTAATATAATAGTGCCACTCCCTATGGGTCAGTAGGGCCATTTTCTCTCAAACCAGCACACTCTCTCTCTGCTAGGCCACCCTTTCTCTCTTCCTTTTCTCTATTCTCGATCCCCTGTCTCTTAGTTAGGGTTTCTATGGCCATGAAGAGACATCATGATCATGGAGACTCTTATAAAGGAACGCATTTAATTGTGTCTGGCTTACAGTTTCAGAGGTATGTTCACTCTTATAGAGCGGGAGGCATGGCAGCTGCAGGTAGACATGGTGCTGGGGATGTAGCCAAGAGGTTTACATTTGGACCCACAGGCAGCTGGATGAGAGCATGACACGCAGCCTGGCCTGAGCTTCTGACACCTCAAAGGCCTCCCTCTGTGACTATTCCATATGCCCCTGGCTCTTCCCTCATATCTACAATAAAAACCTTCCCCGTAAAACATACCACACTTTTGTCGTGTTGTAGTTTATACACCGGAGTGCTAGATTACATCCTGAGCTGTCTTTCGCTCTTTTACCTATTTGTTTCATTTTGAAACAGCGCCTCACTCTGTAGGCCTGGCTGTCTGCAAAATCACTATACAGACCAAGTTGTGCTCACACTCATAGCAATCTGCCTGCCTCTCCAAGTACTGAGACTAAAGGTGTCCACTGCTATGCTATGCCAGTGTAGCATTTTGTCTTTATTTTTTCCGCTACCTTAGTGGGTTCTTCTGTCTCCTAACAGTCTCTTCTCTGGCTCAGCTCAGCTTCTTCTGAGGTACGATTGCTATCTCTGATTTTTGCTCTGCTCAATCTCTTCTTCAGCCCTACTCAGTCCTCCTTCCAGCACCAACCATCTTCTCTAACCCTCTCCCCCCTCCCCCGACACTACCCTCCTGCCAGCTGGACTCTACCCTGCCTCCTCGGCCTCCTCTGGCTTTTTTATAGCCTCTGCTTTCCCAGTAGTCCAAGAGGCAACCAACACCAAAGGTCATGGAGTCAAGCAGTCCTAATGGCTAAGCATTCCAAAAGGGCCAGTTGACTAGCAACTGGGGATTCTTTAAAGGGCCAGGCACACAAAAATAAATCACACTACACTTCCCCCAATCTGGTTTATCTACTAATTATGCACTTCCTGTAGCCACGCTACTGTTGTGGTTTTTTGCTTCTCCATTCTGTTTAATGTCTTTTCCAGGGTTCTCTTGCATCTGATGTAATCTTTCTGTCAGTCTTTCAGGAACACTTCCACAACTGAGATAAGAACCTAACAGTGATGCTTCCCTTCTTGTAACTTCAGTATCACTTCCTGAACATTTTATACTCCTGGACTGGTTCTTGTCCAGGCTTTTCTGGCTGGCAAGGAAGTCAGTAGCTAGTCAGGCTCTCTTCTCTCTTTTTGGGTGAGTAGCTAAGGTTTTCAGAAGACCTCCCCTGCTCAACTCTGAGCTTTATTAGTTTTGATGGTATCCACAACTATTTGTTTCCTACGGAAATAGAAACAAATCTGCATCTCCAAGGCAAAACATTCACTGACTTCCATCTGATGTTAACACATCCTTATCAGTGTTAAGTGATGGAAGGGTATCCTGGGACTCGGAAGCCCAGGAACCACACAGCTCAGGGGTGAGACAGTGTTACAGTGGTAGGGACGTTTTAACAGGAACCTCCATTTTGATGGCTTTTGCTGCATGCTACTTAGGGACTACAGTCAGCAGTTTCTATATGCAAAATAACTCTTTCTGAATATTGAGAGTCAGTAATTATATCAGGAAAATCTAATAATACCATAAGAATTACATATAACTTTGATTTTTAAAAAAGATTTATTTATGTATACAAGTATTCTATTTACATGGATGCCTGCATGACAGAAGAGGTCATCAGATCCCATTATAGATGGTTGTGAGCCACCATGTGGTTGCTGGGAATTGAACTCAGGACATCTGGAAGAGCAGCCAGGGCTCTTAACTGCTGAGCCATCTCTCCAGCCCAGAACACTGATTTTTGAACTGAAGTATATGGGCTTTGAAGTACTTTGCTGGTTTTTTTTTTTTTTTTGTTTTTTTTTTTTTTTGTTTTTTTTTGTTTTTTGTTTTTTTTTTTTTATGACTTATGTGGGAGAATCCAATTAGTACATTTTATAAACTGAAGATGCTTAATTTTAAGATATTTATTACTATTTTCTCTCAAATGGTTACTACAAGTTCTTTTCCAATCATCTTTGATCACCCATAATGACATAGTCTCAGCATTAGTATAAAGTACAATTTCTGCTGGGTTTGTTCCTAACAAATGGCATAGTCTTATTCTTTCTTTTATAATTAAATCAGAAACCATTTCTATGTAAATATTTTTTAGTTTATGTGCTATGAAGGTTCATTCTAAAATACCATCTTCCCTTTGCATAACAAGCCCAGTAGGGGATATATC
>JANHMN010000003.1:42481022-42527144 GCA_030674055.1 Rhabdomys pumilio | reverse complement strand
TCTCTCTCTCTCTCTCTCTCTCTCTCTCTCTCTCTCTCTCTCTGCTTCATCTGGTAACATCTTGGACTGTTTAAGTGCAAATCTCTTTGTAACAACTGAAAAAAAATTACTTAACCCTTGAGTAGTTAATCCAATAGTGAGACATAGCCAATTAATAGCACCCATTAATTTTTGAAATCATTAAAATTATTAAGAGTTGCAACTATTTCTTCTGATCTGTACCTTCTGCCGTGGAATTTTTTTGGTTTTTTGAGACAGGGTTTCTCTGTATAGCCTTGGCTGTCCTGGAACTCACTCTGTAGACCAGGCTGGCCTGAACTCAGAAATCTGCCTGCCTCTGCCTCCCAAGTGCTGGGATTAAAGGCGTGCGCCACCACTGCCCGGCTGCAGTGGAATTTTTGTTGACTAATTTTATAATCCAAATAGTTAATAGAATCTCTTCTCTGAATTTTTTCAGAAGCAATCTGTAAACCCCATCAAGAGAAAATAATTTTTGTTTCATCAAACATTTTCTCTATCTGCATCAGAATCAGCCAACAAAATATCACCCATGAAATGATAAATAATGGATTGAAGAAATTGCCTACAAATTATTTCTAATGGTTGTTGCACAAACTATTGACATAAAGTTGGACTATGTCATATTCCTTGTGGAAGAACTTCCCACTGATACCTTTTTACAGGCTGAGCATTATTATACATAGGCATACATGAAGGCAAAATTTTCTTTATCCTGCTCTTGCAAGGGATAGGAAAAAGAAAACAGCCTTTAAAATCAATTACTATCATAGGCCATGCCTTAGGTAATAAAAAAATTCCAGGCTGTAACGGATTCATTGGTTGGATTACTCTATTCACCACTCTCAAATCTGCTGTCATAACCCATTTCCCAATTTCTTTTTTATAACAAATGCAGGGGAATCCAATGGGCTGGTAGATTCTTCTATATATTGAGCCTCCAACTGCTCTCGTACCAACTGTTCAAGTGTCTATAGTTTTTCTTAGTTAAGGGCCACTGATCCATCCATACAACCATTGTTTGTCAGCCACTTTAAGGGTAAGGTCATTGGTATAATAGATAGGTTTGAACAGCTGTTATAGCTTAGAGCTATTAGTATTGGGAAAGCTGGGAGAAGGGACTGTTTAAGCAGACTGTTAGGGAACTAAGGGAGGAACAGTTGAAATATTTGAAGGGATTGGGCTGGAAACTGGGAGGCAGGCTGGCAGGAAATTAAGAGACCTGGCTACTACTTGTAAAAATATGAGATGATTAAGCCAGGAGAAGCTGAGCTGAGCCAGAAAAGAGATTGTTAGGAGATCATTAGGAGGAGAACCCATGAGGAGCCCAAAAAGTAGCAGAAAATTAAAGTTACACGCTATTTTATAAAGCTATTTTACTTTTAGGTGTGTGTGTGTACATGAGTGCAAACACCCGTGCAGATCAGAAGCATTTGCTCTCCTGAAATTCTAGTTTTGAGCCACCTGACATGCTCTTAACTACTGAGCTATCTCTCCAGCTCAGCACTCAGCATTCCTTGGCTATTGAGACCAGGTCTCAATGGTCTTCTTATGTCTCCCACTGGTCTTACTAGGCTGGCTAGTCAGCAGCCCTAGGGATCTAGCTGCCTCTGCCTCCCCAGACCTAGAATTACAAGTTCACCCTATTATACCCTATTATTCACCTTATTATAGATTCTCACGCTTGCAAGCACACTACCAACTGAACTACCTCCAGCCTACAGTGAGGTTGCTGCTCTTGTTCAAGTTAGGTACAGGTGGGTTGGGAGATATTTTGGTTGCTGTTAGCTTCTCAGGCTTTTCCTCTTCTTTCCTACTACATGTAGGTTGGAGCAGAAGGCTCCTGACACAGTCCTGTCAGTCTGTCAGTGTTTCTCTGTTGTCCTTTCAACACAGCTTTGACGTCTTTGCTATTCAATTCCGACATTTGTATCACTTCTCTCACCTAGAAGTCACTCAAATCTTTTTCAAGGAAATTGTGCCAGGTTTGGGCTCCCTCACACCCTCTGTGGTGGTTTGAAAGAAAATGGCCCCCATAGGCTCACAGAGAGTGGCACTATTAGGAGGTGTGGCCTTGCTGGAAGAAGTGTGTCACTAGAGGTGGGCTTTGAGGTCTCAGATGCTCAACCAGGTCCGTGTCTCTCTCCCTTCCTACTGTCCACAGATTAAGATCTAGAACTTTTGCTACTACTCCATCATCATATCTTCCTGTGTGCCAACATGCTTCCTGCCACGATGATAATGGATTAAACCTCTGAAACTGTAAGCCAGCCCCAAATTAAATATTTTCCTTTATAAGGATTGCTGTGGTCATGGTGTCTCTTCACAGCAATAGAACACTGGCCAAGACACCATCTAAATTAACAGCATCACTGAATTCACCTCAGAGATGACCTAAATTATACCTGAAGCTTGAGTGACCACTCATCATACTCATATGCCATGGAGCCCTGAACTTCTGGTGAGGTAGAATGGAGCAGACAGACAGGGTTCACTCTACATTGCTCTCCAGGACACAAACAGCCCACTGAACTTTGCACTCAGTCTAGTCTCTTGGAAGTTCTCTGTGACAGGCTTTTTTTTGCTTCTCGTCCTGATCTTGAGTGCAGACCAATCTAACAAGCTCAGGAAATATGCCCACTGTGATGGGTAATATTATCAACTATCCAGGAGTTAAAACTGCCAATCAGATAATCCCAAGGGATTATCCATATTAGGCTTATTGATGTATGAACACATACATTAACTGTGGGCTGGGTCCTGTAATGACTAAAGAGTAGAAAGCTAGCTGGACATCTGCCTGTCTCCTCAACTGGAAGGTCCCCAGGTGACAAGCTCCTGCTACTTCTCAGTGGATCCCGAAGCTTGAGCTGCCTCAGATTATTCTTCTGTCCCCAAAGAATCAAGAGTGGTGCATGTGCCAGGCAGTGGTGGCGCACGCCTTTAATCCCAGCACTTGGGAGGCAGAGGCAGGCAGATTTCTGAGTTCGAGGCCAGCCTGGTCTACAGAGTGAGTTCCAGGACAGTCAGGGCTACACAGAGAAACCCTGTCTCGAAAAACCAAAACCAAAAACCAAACAAACAAAAAGAAGAGTGGTGCATGCCTGTGACACCTGTACTCAGGGGTGGAGGGAGGACGATCAGGGGTTCAAAGTCATCCTGGGCTACCTAGTAAATTGGAAGTTAGACTGAGCTATAAGTGACCCTGTCTCGAACAGTTAATAGCCAGGCATGGTAGGTGTCTTTCTTTGGCTTCATTGCTTTGAAGCCAAGGCAACTTATACAAAAAGAGCTTATTGAAGCTTACAGTTTCATAGGGTGAGTCTGTGACCATCATAGTAGGGAGAATAACAGAAGGGAGGGAGGCAGGCATGGCACTGGAGTAGCAGATGAGAGTTCACATCATTATCTCCAAGCAAGAGAGAAGGGGGGCACTAATTGGGAATGGCATGGGCTTTTGAAACTTCAAGCCCATCCTGTGTGACACACCTTTTACATGAAACCACACCTCCTAATCCTTCTCAAACAGTTTCACTAACTTGGGACCAAGTATTCATATAATTGAGCCTATGAGAGTTATTCTCATTTAAACTACCCGTAGTGGCACACACCCTTAATTTTAGCACTTGAAAGACATATGCAGGGGGAGCTTCTAGGTCTGTCAGGGCTACATAGTGAGACCCTCTCTAACAAACACACACACAAACAAGGAAAAAAAAAACCATCCCCAAAGAATCATCTGTCCACATTTAGCTAAATGAGTGTCATCCGTGTCCTTGAATAATACTTCTGAAATTGTCCTCTTGGTGTGAGGCTTGATGGAATCTCTCTTATCTACCTGAAAACTTCATGATTGCCAAACATACCAAGAGACTCACTCTCCTGAACTCTGTTACTAAAAAGATAGCAATAGCCTCTGCATGTCCTCTCGGCTCTTTTGTTTATGAAGTGGTTCTGACCTCCTTTCTGCTCTGAGAAGGTGCTGTGCTCAGTGCATTAGAGTCCTGCAGAGGACCCAAGGTCAGTTCTCAGGGTTTGTGTTGGGAGAAAATACCTCTCCATACCCAAATACCACCGGGAGAGAGCAGGTCTCCCCGAGTGCTGATACACAGGCTTGCAGGAGGGACAAGCAATAGTCAGAGACAGCAAGACAAGCTAACACCAGAGATAACCAGATGGTGAGAGGCAAAGGCAAGAACATAAGCAACAGAAACCAAGGCTACTTGGCATCATCAGAACCCAGTTCTCCCACCATAGCAAGCCCTGGATACTTCAACACACCAGAAAAGCAAGACTCTGATTTAAAATCATATCTCATGACTCCAACCAAACATGTGAAAGATCTGTATGACAAGAACTTCAAGTCTCTGAAGAAAGAAGACCTCAGAAGATGGAAAAATCTCCCATGCTTATGGATTGGCAGGATTAACATGGGAAAAATGGCCATCTTGCCAAAAGCAGTCTACAGATTCAATGTAATCCCCATCAAAATTCCAACTCAATTCTTCATAGAGTTAGAAAGAGCAATGTTTCAGGAAGTATTATAATTGAACTGCTAGCCGGGCGGTGGTGGTACACGCCTTTAATCCCAGCACTTGGGAGGCAGAGGCAGACGGATTTCTGAGTTCGAGGCCAGCCTGGTCTACAGAGTGAGTTCCAGGACAGCCAGGACTACACAGAGAAACCCTGTCTCGAAAAACTAAATAAGTAAGTAAATAAATAAGTAAATAAATAAATAAATAAAAATTGAACTGCTTGTTCCCGTGCTATGCCCAGCAGCGGTGGGCCACATGGCCCTAGCTGGGTGTTCTCATCTCACAGACTCTCTGGTTCGGGGGCCCCCCAAGACTTTGGCGTGGTTGCTGCCTCTGCCTGCCAACTCCGCTGCCTCCATGGCTCTAAGCCTAGCCCCATAAAATGATCACCAACCTCATGGTTAGATATCACAATACCCAGTAACCCAGTAAAATCAAAACTCTTGATGCTTATAGTTAACCACTCAGATGGTTAAAATTAAAATCTCAATACACAAGATGCCCACACAATAATTTCGAGGCCAAATGATAACAGTACAAGCTACCCACCTAAAATAGACACGTTACCCCAATCTTTCTATCCCTATATGAAATCATATCTACCTATGGCTATTTAAGGCCATGCTAGTTCAGAATCTTCTTCCTGTCAGCCCTCCATCTTAATTCTCATTCCTCTCTCCCTGCATGTCCCTTTCTCTGCAACTTTTAGCTCTGTCTCCCTTTCCCTGTCTAATCACAGGCCTTCTGCTGCACTAATATTTAAATAGATTGGACAGGGAAAATCTTGCCACAGAGCAATTCTCAAATTCATTTGGAATAACAACAACAACAACAAAAAAAAAACCCCTCAGGATAGCGAAAACTATTCTCAACAATAAAAGAATTTCTGGGAATCACCATCCCTGACCTCAAGCTGTATTACAGAGCAATAGTGATAAAAACTGTATGATATTGGTACAGAGACAGGCAGGAAGATCAATGGAATAGAATTGAAGACTCAGAAATGAACCCACACACCTATGGTCACTTTATCTTGGACAAAAGAGCTAAAACCATTCAGTGGAAAAAAGACAGCATTTTCAACAAATGGTGCTGGTTCAACTGGAGGTCAGCATGTAGAAGAATGCAAATTGATTCATACTTATCTCCCTGAACAAAGCTCAAGCCCAAGTGGATCAAGGACCTTCAGATACACTGAATCTAATAGAAGAAAAAGTGGGGAACAGCCTCGAACACATGGGCACAGGGGAAAAGTTCCTGAACAGAACACCAATGGCTTACGCTCTGAGATCAAGAATCAACAAATGAGACCTCATAAAATTGCAAAGCTTCTGTAATGCAAAGGACACTGTCAATAAGACAAAACGGCAACCAACAGATTTGGAAAGATCTTTACCAACCCTACATCTGATAGAGGGCTAATATCCAGTGAACTCAAGAAGTTAGACTCCAGAGAACCAAATAAACCTATTTTAAAAAATGGGAAACAAAGGCCGGGCGGCGGTGGCGCACGCCTTTAATCCCAGCACATGGGAGGCAGAGGCAGGCGGATTTCTGAGTACGAGGCCAGCCTGGTCTACAGAGTGAGTTCCAGGACAGCCAAGGCTATACAGAGAAACCCTGTCTCGAAAAACAAAAACAAAAACAAAAACAAAAAAAAAGAAAAAAAGAAAAAAAAATGGGGAACAAAGCCAAACAGAGAATTCTCAACTGAGGAAACTCGAATGGCCAAGAAGCACCTAAAGAAATGTTCAACATTCTTAGTCATCAGGGAAATGCAAATCAAAACAACCCTGATATTCCACTTCATACCAGTCAAAATGGCTAAGATCAAAAACTCAGGTGACAGCAGATGCTGGAAGGATGTGGAGAAAGAGGAACACTCCTCCATTGTTGGTGGGATTGCAAGATGGTGCAACCACTCTGGAAATCAGTCTTGCGGTTCCTCAGAAAATTGGACATAGTATTACCTGAGGACCTATCTATACCACTTCTGGGCATATACCCAGAAGATGCCCCAAGATATAACAAGGACACATGCTCCACTATGTTCATAGCAGCCTTATTTATAATAGGCAGAAGCCTGAAACAATCCACATGTCCCTCAATAGAGGAATGGATACAGAAAATGTGGTACATAAATGTAGTGCAATGAAATACTACCCAGCTGTTTAAAACAATGACTTCATGAAATTAGCAGACAAATGGATGGAACTTGAAAGTATCATCTTGAGTGAGGTAACTCAGTCACAAAAGAGCATACATGGTATGCACTCACTGATAAGTGGATATTAGCCCAAGAATTCAGAATACCCAAGATAAAATTCACAGACCATATGAAGCCCCAGAAGAAGGAAGACCAAAGTGTGGATGCTTCAGTGCTTCTTAGAAAGGAAAACAAAACACTCACAGGAGCAAATAAGGAGACAAAGTGTGGAGCAGAGTCTAAAGGAAAGGCCATCTGGAAACTGTCCCACCTGGGGATCCATCCCATATACAGTTGCCAAACCTGGACACTATTGAGGGTGCTGGGAAGTGCTTGCTGATGGGAGCCTGATATGGCTGTCTCCTGAGAGGCTCTGCCAGAGCCTGACAAGTACAGAGGAGGATGCTCGCAGCCAAGCATTGGACTGAGCGCAGGGTCCCCAGTGGAGGAGATGGAGAAGAGACTGAAGGAGCTGAGGGGGTTTGCAGCCCCATGGGGGAGCAATAGTGTCAACAGGCCAGACCCTCTGGAACTCCTGGGAACTGGACCACCAACCAAAGAGTATACATGGAGGAACCCATGGTTCTGGCCGTCTATGTGACAGAGGATAGTCTTGTTGAACTTAAGAGGAAGGAGTGGCCCTTGGGCCTGAAGGTGTTCCATGCCCCAGTGCAGGGGAATGCCAGGGCGGGAAGATGGGAGTGGGTGGGGGAGCACCTTCATATAGGCAGGGGGAGGGAGGATGATATGGGGGTTTCTGAAGGGGAGACCTGGAAAGGGAAAAACAATTGAAATGTAAATAAAAAAAATATCCCATAAAAGTATTTTTTTTTTTAAAAAAAAAGCAGCTCACTGGGAAGTGCATGAGAGAGAACACTGTACATACCACTAGTATGTGTCTTCCACAGCCCCATTTATTGACAGACAACATTGCTATCTTGGTGCCATCAGAGATGGCCACCCCGGAAGGTCAGCCACACTTCTAACAGGCATGATGTCTAGGCATGGCTAGAAGGACCTCTTTGTCTCTTGGTAACTGGGACTGTGCTAGATGCCCATCTGGGCACACCAACATTGTGTCCATATCAAAGAGGGGGGTGGCTCGGCCCTGCTCTGGGCACAGTGTTCAGTGCTAGAAGATGGACTTCTGAGTCAGCCATGGCTGTCTTGGGTCCATGGGGGCTACCACAGAAGTCTGGGCTGGGTGTCTGCATGCCCGTCTTCTGCTTTCTGTGGGGCCTGTACTGGGCTTGGCATGCATCACTGGTTACCAAAACCAGATAATGTGGTCACAGCTAAGTAGAGCTCTCATAAGGCTTTCGTTCACAAGTCTCAAGCCTGTCACTTCTCTCCAGGGATGTAGAAGTCAAGATCACCTTCCTGGAGGCCAGTGTGCTTCGATGGCCCAGGGACAATGAAGGCCATAGAGTCAGGAGGAGAGGCAAGTGTGACACCAGGGAAGCTGAAGCTAGAGAAGACTTCACTGTCCTTTTTTGTTATCAGGACTTGGGGTTGAATGAGGGCATTTGGTGGATTCTTGCTTTGGAATAACGCCTTGCTTTTCTCCTGGTTTCTGAGGGTGAGTTTCCTCATGGGGTGCACAGGCCACTGGGTGACTCTGTTGGGCACTGTAACTGTCTTTTTGGAGGACAAAGGCTTTTCTAAGGTCTCACAGATGTTTTGGTCATCCAGATACCACCAGTGCTGCAGCGGGTACATGGGGATCGGCAGCAGCGCCAGGATGCTGAGGAAGGTGACCCAGCCTAGGGCTATCTTCTGGTAAGGCCGCTTCACTTCCTGGCTCTGGGGACAGGGATAGTGGACCACAGGGGGAGAAGCTCAGTCTGGGTGTAGTGTCCCCAGGTCCCTGGGGATAGGATATACAGGGTGAGGGCTCAGTCTGGTTGCTCTGAGTGCAGGGTTCCCCAAGTCCCTGGGGTAGGGTGGGAGATGTAGGATGGGGGCCTGTGCCTATGTGCTTGGGATTTGGGGTCTCCAGATCCCTGAGGGTAGGAGATAAAGGGTGGGGTGCTGGGACCCCAGCTCCCCACAAGCAGGGGCCGCACCATGCTATTATTCCAGGAGACATAGTAGAGGGATTCACTGTGGTAGAGATTCAGGAAGTAGATGGTGAGCAGGGCCAGCAGCGTGGGCAATGTCACGTAGCTCCACAGGAAGGTGAAGGGTGCCCACACCAGGAAGCCCAGCTGACTGTATATCTCAGCCCTAAACCTAGGTGAAGGAGGTAACAGTCAGGACATCTATAACTTGGAAAGAGAGAGAGCTTCCATCTGTAGTTCTCTCAGACACTCCTGATGCTTGGTGTGGGGACCAGGCCCTCCCTGGCTCTGGGACAGCTATGTTGTCACCGCATGAGAATTGTTCAGTCTACTGGACTGTATCACTACAGTTCTTGGCCTTCAGTGTACTTGAGCCTGCATCTCCCTGTAGGATCTGTCTGCTGTCTGAGGACCCATGGATGGGTGCCTATGTCCTGGGAAGACCTAGAATGGACTTAATCACTAAACATCCCTCCCACTCCTCCACTTCCTCAAGACTGGAAATCACCTCTTGACGCCATAGACCCAAGCCAGAGAAAGGTTCTGGATCACCACAATTACGATGAGGATCATAGGGACCAGGTGGTCATCGAACAGGAACACCACGTAGCTGCCAGGGCGGCTGGAGAAGACGAGGCTACCCAGAAGTCCTCCCAAGCAGACGAGCACTAAAGGTCAAAGTGGATTGGGCCACACTGGGTTTGTGAGCTGGGGGTCCGTGTGAATGCTGGAACACTTGGGGTGAGTATGGGGAAGGTTACAGGGTATGGGTTCTTTACCTGGTACCAGGTTGGGATGCTTTGTGAAGATAGAGATACTTCTCTGCAGAGGAGGCACGATGCCCTCCAGGAGTGTTATCATGGTACCCAGACCCGTGATAGCCAGAGACATGAAGAAGATGATGGCCCAGAAAGAGGAACCAGGAAACAGTGAGATGGCTTGAGAGAAGGCCACATATGGCAGTCCAGGGCCCTCCATGAACTGTGGGGGAGAAGGGTTCTGAGGCAGTGCAGATCTGGATAGGATGGGGACGGTGCAGTACTTGATTAGTAATGTCTTTTGTGGGTAGAAATATGACACCCAGCATGGAAGTTTGAGGACAAAGTGTTGAAAGTGAGCCTTCCTTGGCTGGGTGACCTGGGTGACATTCATTTTCTGGGTTGTTTGATGTCAGCCACAGTATAGCTGTGGCACATGGATACAGTCTGTTGAGAGACTGCCAGGCCTGGCCCCCCTGGCAAACACACCTTTTCCTCCTCCTTCAGGAGGCTGCAGGGCAGGGCTAAATGGAAGATCTCATTCCGTAAGTAGCTGGGGAGCTGGTTGATCCAGTCTAGGTATTCCTGTGGGGATTTATGGATGATGTCTTTGGGAGGCCAGGCAGCCTGGGGTAGCAAACCGTTGGCTATCAGGTTGAGCAGATTGGAGACACTCCTGACAGGGTTGGAAGGGAAAAGAAGACAGGTAGAGAATGGACTGGCTCATCAGCCATCACCATCCAAAGAGAATGGGGACCAGGTATGGTGGGATTGTCCAGGAGGCATGCTGTCATGGCTCTGGCAGTCCACAGTTGAGGGGCCCCATCTTGTGAGAGCCTCTTTGAGTTGTAAGGACTCAGCAGGGTCCTGACACAGCACAGGGGCTGCATGGCCCCGCAGAGCAAGCTTCCTAGCTTCCTTTTCCATTTGTTTGTTTGCATTTTTGCTTTGGCTTTGTTTTGTTTGTTCATTTTTGAGACAGGGTTTCTCTGTGTAGTTCTGTGGCTGTTCTAAAACTGGCTCTGTAGACCAGGCTGGCCTTGAACTCAGAGACCTGCCTGGCTCTGCCTCCCAAGTGCTGGGATTGAGGACATGTCCCACTACCACCTGGCTTTTTCTTTTTTAATTTAAAAAAGATTAAAAGAAAACCTAACAATGACTCAGCTCTGAACTCACTCAAAAGGACCTGAGTTTTGTTCCCAGAAACCACATGACGGCTCCCGGAAGTCTCTCCAAGTCCCACCCTTCAGATTCCCCTTGCCTCCTGCATGTATGTAGTGTACAGGAACTCATACAAGCACAGACCAATACACATAGATAAAAATTTTGAAAATTTGTTTTGAGACAGTTTCAGTATGCAACCATGACTGGCCTGGAACTTGCTGCGTAGTCCAGGCTGGTTCCCCTGCCTTGCCTCCCGTGGACTGGGATTGAAAGCATGTACCACTACCACTACCACTGCCTCAATCACTTCCTCTTCTTATAAAGCTATTAACTGTATCATGAGAATCCCAGTCTAGTTACTTTGTCGAATTGTAACCAACACGCTCAGATATATGCCTCCGAATAACACATACAGTTTTGGGGAGTAAGCTTGTAACACATGAAGCCACAGACACTCAGCAGTAGTGCCTAGTGTGGAGAGTTGGACTGTTCTCCCAGGGTCCTGAGTTCAGTTCCCCGAAACCACATGATGGCTCACAATCATCTGTAATGGGATCTGTGCCCTCTTCCGGTGTGTCTGATGACAGCTACAGTGCACTTACTTAAAACAAATAAATCTTTTTTAAAAACCTATTAATGTTACAACTACTAATGAAAAACAAAACAAAACAAAACAAAACACCCCTAGGTTCAATGAATTTGAAAAAGAGCAAGGGGAGGTGTGTGGAGAGGTTGGAAGTGGGAAAGGGAAGGGGAAATAAAGTAATACTTCAAACAAAAGTAATAGCATTGACGTATGCAAAACAAACTCCGGTGCTGTGCCCACTGTGGTGGCACACACCTTTATTATTTTGTGTGTACAGGTGTTTTGTCTATGTGTGTATGTATGTGTACCCCAAGTGAACAGTGTCCTCAGGGGCCAGAAGAGTATGTTGGATCTCCTAAGACTAGAGTTATAGATGGTTGCGAACCATCATTTGGGTACTTACAATTGAATGCAGGCCCTGAGTACCCACTGTTCTTGTTTTATTTTTGCTTTTTTGAGACAAGGTTTCTCTGTGTAGCCATGGCTGTCCTGGAACTTGCTCTGTACACCAGGCTGGCCTCAAATTTCACATATCCACCTCTGCCTTGCCAATGCTGTGATTAAAGACATGCACCACTACTGCCTGGCTGTAGCCAGTGTTCTTAACCACTGAGAAATCTCTCTAGTCCTGGCACACACCTTTAATTCCAGCACTTGGGAGGCAGAGGCAGGTGTGAGGCCAGACTGGTCTAATTTTAATTATGTGAAGTCCACACCAGCCATGGACAGACAATGAGACCCAGTTTCACGTGGTACTGGCACGTGCTTTACATCCCAGCACTTGGAAGATAGAACAGTAGATCTTTGAGGGTCTGCGGTCTCTAGAAGGAGTTCCAGACAGCCAGGGGTACATAGAGATACTCTGTTTCAAAAAAATGAAGAAGGGGAAGAAGAGGAGAAGGAAGAAGAAGAGGAAGAAGAAGAAGAGAAGGAAGAAGAGGAGGAGGGGGAGGGGGAGAGGGAGGGGAGGGAGGAGGAGGGGAGGAGGAGGAGGGGGGAGGGGGAGGAGGAGGAGAGGAGGAGAGGAGGAGAGGAGGAGAGGAGGAGGACGAGGAGGACGAGGAGGACGAGGAGGAGGAGGAGAAAGGGAGGAAGAGGAATCGAACAAATAGCCAAAACTCCAGTGTCAGGCTCCAGCCATGGCCAGCAAGGCTGGGAGGTAGTTCAGATACCAGTACTTCCTAAGACTTCCCAGCTACAGCCATCGATGCCAACCACTGCTTCCGAGGCTCAGCAGGCTGGGAGCAGCAGCCTTGTGGAGTAAATGAGCAACATGGAAATATCCCCTAACTTCATTTGCGATTCCTGAGACTGAGGGTGAGGTAAAGCAGGTACCATCCAGAGGCATGCTTAGCAGGATGGTGGGGCTGAGGAGAGCTGGGGTGGTCCCTCCCATCTGGGCTTCCTGATTATGTCACCCACCTCTCAACACACACAGAGTTGGAGGTTTTGGTCCAGAAGCCCAGCACGAGGAAGGCGACAGAAGAGCTCAGCAACGAAGTCACCAGGTTGACCGCGGCCACAAAGGATGCCCACTTGATGTGGTTCTCACCTCTAGTCTGATAGGAGGAGAAAGTTGTGATGGTGCCCATGCCAAGGCCGAGGGAGTAGAGAACATGGCCTCCAGCCTGACGCCATGCGTCCAGCGATGCCAAGGTGGACAGCTGTGGAAGACAGAGGCATTTGGAGTGTTTCGTGGGTGAGGCAAAATGAGGGGCGCAGGCCAGGCAGAGGGACAAAAGAGGGGTGAGGGGTGAGGTGGGAGGCCTGGGGGAGGGGATAAGGAGTCTGGAGCCCCGGCCTCACCTCTGTGGTCACCAGGCGCCAGAGGCTGGACCTCACATCTTTCAGGAAGAAAATGCGGATGAAGAAGCAGAAGAGTAGTAAGTTGGGGAAAAATATGGAGAAAAACATCATCTGCCCAGGTGGGTCAGGAGAAGCAGGGAGGAGGAAGACAGAGAACACATTAGCAGGGGCCAAGCAGGTCATCAGGATGGTGTGAGGAAGGGACAGGGAATGGGGCAGGGAGTGTGAATGCATGCGCGGCAGGGCAGTGCCTGAGGAATGCCACCCAAGGTTGACCCCTGGCCCTCATGAGCTTATGCATACCCACCTGCACACAAAGAAGTCTATGACAGGGACCTTCCAGCACCCACTCTGATGCCAAGCTCCCAAACCACATGGTAGACATGCTTCTGTCTCCAAAGTCTCTCCTGTTTCTTTTCTTCTTTACCTACAAATCCTCCCACTCAGCCTCAGGCCCTGCTAGCTCCATTCCTCCTTGCTATCCACCTTGGGTTTTGAGATGGGGTCTCACAGCACTGGAGCTGGAGCATACGGATTAGACAAGGCTGACTGGCCAGTGAGCTCCTGGGGTCTGGCCTCCTGTCTCTGCTTCCCAGTCCTTGGATTCCAGGCATGCCACCATGCCTGCTTTTTTACCTGGGTGCTGGAGATTAAAGCCAGGAACTCCTGCTTCTGTTTCTTTTTTTGTGTTTTGTGGGTTTTGTCGTCGTTGGTGGTGGTGGTGGTTTTGTTTTGAGACAGGGTTTCTCTGTGTATCCCTGGCTGTCCTGGAACTCACTCTGTAGACCAGGCTGGCTCTCAGCTCAGATCCACCTGCCTCTCTCTCTTGGGCGCAGGGATTAAAGGCATGCGCCACCACCACCTGTGCTTCTGTGTTAAGCCATCTATGTCCCCACGATGAGATAATTAACCTTGTCAACCTGACTGGATTTAGAATCATCCAGGAGTTTGAGGCATTCCTCTGGGTGTGTCTGTGAGCTGTTTTAGAAGAGGACTGACCAATCTGGAAGGACCAACCTTGAACGTACCTGTCTACATCCTTCAGCCTTGAGCTTGATGGAACAAGAGGAGAAATGAGAGAGCCACCTGAGCAGCAACAAGCAGCCTACTCTGCTTCCTGCTCTGAGGATGTGTCAAGTCTCAGCTGTATGTTCCTAGTGCCACAGCGCCTCACGCTGTCATGCCTTCCCCTCCACAGTGGCCTGTATACCCTCAAGCCATGCTCCGTGAAGTTGTTTCTGGTGAGGCCACAGTGATAGGAAGAGTAATGATGAGAGGCCTCTCACACTGCGCCCACTAGTCCTAGTGGACTCTATATTTGCAGGACTACATCAAGACTCAAGTGTTTTTGCCTCCAAGGGTGTGCGAGGGAGTCCAGATGTTCATGTGGACACAGAAACCAGAACAAGGACATGGAGGTGGACACACACACACCACATATGCTACAGATGAGGTGCTAGAAGGAGAAGAGTTGAGCACACTAACGTGCACATGGTAAAGCCCGGGAAGGCTGGGACCCAGGGTGAGTCTAAGAGAGAAGAGAGATAGATCAAGTATCTGCACAATGATGGTGACCAGGAAGCCGAGCACACAGCTTCCTTGAAGTGGGTATGGCCTCTTTCGTGGGACTTTTGCCAGGGACACTGGTGACCCCGAGGCCGAGGAGAAAGGTGGCCATCGAGGCACTTACTAGCACTGAAATCTTTATCCTGGTGACCATGGTGACATAGATGAAGATCCATGTGGCACAGAGGCACAGGGTCACATTCAGGGCCAGAACCTCTATCCCTTCTTCTATTTGATTGGAGGCTTGGAGGACAGTGTGATACCAAAAATACTGGTGGGGCTCTATCAAAAGGCAGGAGAAGTCTGAAGAGGGGACAAAGAGATTCACATACTTACAGGCCATCTCGCAGGGTGTCTCCCCTATCTTTTGCATCCTCCTGTCCCTTTCCTCACCAGTTATATTGAACTTTTCCACCAAGGGGCAGTGGTCCCAGGATAGGGGGTGATCAAAGGACTGGACAAGGTAGAAGAGGCTCCAGGAGACCAGGGCACTGTTATACAGGATCACCAAGACAGAGGCCTGGGGAGGAGGCGGTAGGTTTAAGGGCCTCATAGAGGAGAGAGGACACAGGGGACTTGTGGCTCTACCAGCCCACACCTACCAGCATGCTGGAGTAGCCCACACCACTAAGCCAGGGGACCAGATATTTCCAGGCCTGGATGTTGTCCTTCCGTAGCCACTGTCCTATGAGCATCTCCATGTACATGAGGGGGATCCCCAGCACGAGGAGGATGATGAGATACATCAGCAGAAAGCTTCCTGTGGAGAGAGTGGAGGCTTGCCTAGGCAGTTGGGATCCCCTCACCCCTCACATTCTTCCCTGGGGATCTTGACACCCCTTCCTTAACTTCAGAACACAGTCCCGGGCCTCACCTCCTCCATTCCTGTGGCAGAGGTACGGGAAGCGCCACATGCTGCCAAGTCCGATGGAGAAGGCCACCAGGATCAGGATATTCTCTGTCTTCTTCGCCTGGAGCTGGTTTGGGATCTTCGTAATACGGACCTCTCTGGTCTTGAAGCCCCATGACAGGGACGTGGGATTGTTGTTCTTCTTGCTTGCTGGGTGCTCTTTCTCCATGGGCTTTTCCTCCTTCTTAGGTTCTGGAAGATCTTCAAAGGATTGGTCTATGGAGTTCTCTACACTGGCTCAACTCCTGAAGGGGTTTTGAGGTCACCAAAAACAGACTTTAGGGACAGATTTTTGTGTAGCACTAGCATCCAGAGAGGCACAAAGTGTTTGCTTTATATGAATCATCCTGGCTGGGGGCAGATAGAATCCTGTAAAGGGGCTTGCTGCCAAACCTGATGGCCTGAGTTCCATTCCTAGGACCCACATGCTGGAAGGAGGGAAACAATCCTGAAAGTGTCCTCTGACCTCCATATGTGCCCAGTGGCATGTCTGTGATACACTCACGCACACAGCACAGTAAATAAAATATTTAAAAAGCATACATCATTGGATGTTTGGGTTTTACACAGCTTTGGAGTATATATATATATATATTTGTTTAGAGACAGGATCTCATTAGCTCAGACTGGTTTCAAGCATCATATATAGCCGAGGATGGCCTGAAATTCCTCATTCTCCTGCCTTCACCTCCTGAGCCCTGGGATTACAGGTGTGAACCTCCATTCCTGGTTTTGCTTTATATTTTATAATTTAAAAAGAGGCAGATGCTCTACACACATTGGTCAGGAAAAGGCCACGTGCTTCCAAATACGTGTCATTTATGTCACAGAAAATACACAAAAAGAAACCACACATTTTTCAGTGGTGAGCACTGTCTGGGTGCCGAGGAGGCGGGTCAGCCTTTAAGAATGTGCATTGTTCTTGCAGTGGATCCAAGCTCAGGGCCCAGAACCCACCTTGGGTGCCTCACAAACATCTGTAATTCCAGCTCCAGGGGATCTGACACCCTCCTTCTGTCCTTTGCAAGCAGGCACCTGTATTCACGTGCACATACCTATACATAGACACACACACACAATTTAAAATAAAAGTGAATCTCAAACAGTGAATGTTCACGTGTGTACATGTGGAGATCACAGCTCACAACAGATATCTTCCTCAATTGTTATCCATCTTACTGTTTTTGGACAATGCTAGCACAGCCTGGTGTTCATATTTAGGCTAAATTGGCTAGTTAGTGACCTCTGGGGATACATCTGTCCCCACTTCCTCAATCTGAGGTTATCGATCCTTGCCCTGTGCCACACACCAGGCTTTTATGTGGGTACTAGGCAGGAAACTCAGGTCTTCCCGCTGTATTAAGCACTGAACACACTAAGCCCTCTCTCCAGCAGCTTTAAGACAGCCCATGAACCACAAGAGGGCACTGGATCTCCTGGAGCTGTTGAGTGCCTATGTCTGCGGTAGGTCCTCTTAGCTGATAAGCTCTCTGTCTCTCCAGTTGTCTGGTTGATATTTGAGGTTTTAGTTTAACAAGGTTCAAGGACTGTGTGGTTTCCTATGCCACATTAATTATTTTGTTTCATGAGACAGGGTCTCTTTATAGTTCTGGCTGACCAGGAACTTGCTAGTAGCCAGGCAAGCCTCGAACTCCCAGTGATCCTATTGCCTCCCAAGTGCAGAGATTAAAGGAATGCTCCTACTTATTGAGACAAGAACTCACTGTGTAGCTCTAGCTGCCCTGGACCTCTCTATGTAGATCAAGCTGGCCCCAGAAATCCTCCTGCCTCTGCACCCACAGTGTTAGGATTACAGGAGTGCGCCGCCACGCCCAGACTCAAAGCCTGGTTGTTAACAGTTGCTCACTGTCCAGTCACTACAGAAACCTGCTGGTACCTTCGGTGGTCTTCCGAGACCGAGACAGCCCTGCCAGCAGCGTCCGGACGGCGCGCCCCGCGGAAGGGAACGGCGGCCTTGCCGCGGACGGGCAGGGCTGGCGGCCGGGGAGGACGCTGTGGTCCGTACCCGCCTCAGCGCGCGAATAGCGGGCTTCGGCCCCGCGCCGCTTGTGGGCAGAGAGTCCCACGTCTTCGCGGCCCCGTGGTCCGAGAACCTGCGCGGAAAGTGGCTACTTCCCTCTCTGTCCCAACAAGCTAGCCAGTGACGTCACCGGTTGCCCAGAGGATTCCCTGGAGTCAGCTGAGGGAGATTCTGCCCTGGGGCTGTTAGGTCACCTGTTGCCAGGTAGCTATAGCTCAATGGACTTTGTGAGGTCACTGGTTGCCATGTAGATTTGGCTTTGAGCAGGCTGAGTGATGTCACTAGTTGCCAGTTAGACTTCACATGTACACATGAAGGAGGAAAAAAAAAAGAATGGCAGGAAAAATGCCAACTGTTGGGGCACATACCTATGATCCCAGCGCTTGAAAGGTAGAGAAGTCTGTGAATTCCAGGCCCTCTTGGAAACAAGACAGAGAGATAAATAGAAAATAATAATAATAATAATAATAACAGGAGGAGGAGGAGGAGGAGGAGGAGGAGGAGGAGGAGGAGGAGGAGGAGGAGAAAGCAGAAAAGAAAAAGGAATAAAACAAACCAAAGATAAAAAGCACCGGGCGGTAGTGGCTCACGCCTTTAATCGCAGCACTTGGGAGGCAGAGGCAGGCGGATTTCTGAGTTCGAGGCCAGCCTGGTCTACAGAGCGAGTTCCAGGACAGCCAGGGCTACACAGAGAAACCCTGTCTCGAAAAAACAAAAAAAAAACAAACAAACAAACAAACAAACAAACAAACAAAAAATTCAGAAGATAAATACAGATTTACCCAAGAGAGGAGCATGGACCCCACGGGCCAAGAGAGAAACTTCACTTGGGCTTGTAATGTCAATTAACTCATGCTGCTCAAAGTGCTCCCAAACCTTCAGTGTCACTTGCACCAACTTGAGACCCGGCTCCAGAGCATAAAGCCAGAATCACTGCAGGGTGGGGCTGAAGATGTGATCTTTTAAAAACTGCATATGCATGTGCGCATGTGTGTGTGCATGGGCATGCATGTCAAAGGACAACTTGCTGGGTCAGCTCTGATTCCACCATCTTGTTTCCGGGTAAGATTTGAGCAGGTGCCTTTACCTGCTTTACACCTCACCAGTCTCTTACTCATGTTCTTTGCTATTTCTTGCCTCTCCTGGAGCTGCAGAAAGGGGTTTCTGTGAGTTTTTTGCATGAAGTAGGCAGGGACAGGGAAGAAAGCAACAGTGATGAGGGTGAGGGACGGGGCACTGGCCACAGCGGGTAAGTTAGAAAGTCTCATTTGACTGTAGGACCAGGGAAGAGCAGGGTCAGCATGGCATGCTGTGCATCCTAACTCAGAGCAGCTGTGAGCACCTGCACACTAGGGACCATCAACATCTTGTCATGGATGAGGGAGGAACTCACAGGGCCCGCCTCTAGCTGAGGTCTTCTGTGCAGGCAATGGTTGCTGGCAGGGGAGACACATTTTCCTCAGTGGTGCAGCCTCCCCAGGGTGCCCAGGGGCCTTTACCCCTCACCCATGCTCCTAGAAGAATTAGACTCTCTAGGTCTTCAAGAAATAACAAGGACATGAGAGTAGAAGGTGGCCTCTCTAGGAAACGAAGAGGATAAGTGGAGCTTGAGGACAAGAGAGGGAAATGAGGGTGACCACAGTCACAGTGCACTACACACATGTGCGGAAATGTCACCATGAGACCCAGGGTTATGTATGACTAACGTGTGCTAATAACTTTTTTTTTTTTTAAATTGGATGTAAGACTCAATCAGTCTGTGGATTTAAGCACCAGTTCATAAGAAGTACAGCACATTGCCAGGCCTGGTGGTACAGGCCTGTCATTCCAGCTGCTTAGGAGGATGGGGAAAGAGGATTGCAAAGTAAAAGCAATCTCAAACTCACTCCTGGGCAAAGGAGTGAGTTTGAGACTAGCATGGATGACTCACTGGGAGCCTATCTTAGAAAGTAAAAAGAGCATGTGCTTCTTGGGGATCAAACTCAGACCACTAACCTTGGTGTCAAATACTTTCAACACAGAAGACAGCTTGCTGACCCAAATCTCTTCTCTCTTTCCATCTCTCCTTTCTACATTTTTCAGTACTGGGTATGGAATCCAAGGCCTTGTGTATGCCAGACAAGCCCTGTACCACTGAGCCATGTCTACTCTGGTAGAAAGTAAACCAACTCCCACAAGTTGTTATCCAAATACACAGGCACCATGGAATATTCACACCTACACACATGTACACATATACACACACTCATACACACTCATACACAATAAATGTAAAAAGAAAAAAAAATGAAGACAAAGCTACCAGAAAAAAAAAATCACACAGTAGAAAAATCTTGTGTAGATATTTACTGACATTGAGCACGTGTGGTTTGTTTGGTATATAATATTATTTTGTTAAATTTTAAGAGGGTACAGAGCATACCAACAGCTAAAATGATCAAGTTGGTATCTGCTTTAAAATGGTGGAGAGGCATGTGGAAGGCAGCTTGGTCTCGTGGGAGAGACAGGCCAGGTATTGAGCACATGGTGATCCCTCAGGCTCCTCCTCTAGAGTGTTCAGAAACATCAGAATGACAGTGAGTGAAACCAGAGGCTGTCAAGCCTTGCCAGGTTCTAGCCAGCTCACTGAACCAACCCAGAGCCTTTTAAGACGTTGACTATCCCACCACTATGGTTGGGGTGTGTGTGTGTGTGTGTGTGTGTGTGTGTGTGTGTGAAAGCACACAAGAAGCCAAAGGGAGGGCTTGGTCATACCCATGAATGCTGGAAAACTGACTCTGGACAAGAGGGATCCAGAGTTATCCAGGAACCTCAGACGGAACCTGACCTTCCTGTTACTCAGCCACACCCACTGCAGCAGCCTGGAATATTCCCCGGCAGTCTTGCAGCTAGGTGCCTAAGGGCCATGAGTAAGTGGCTTCGGGGAGAAAACTTGAGTATGAAGAGACTCAGCAAGGCTTGATGCACTCCATCTGCTCCTCCAAAACCTTAAGCTCTGCCTTGTAATCCTACTCCCATGGTTGCAACCCCAAATCTGGAACTGAAATGAGGTAGAAGGAAGGATGATGAAGAAATAGACTCTGACCCAAGTAGAAGGCTCTGCCTTCATTTGGACCTAGCAGGGAGAAGCGACTTGGTCCCTTGAGCTCCCTACAGAGGCCCTCCACATCTCCCCGTCTTCTGAGGTCCAAATGTGAGCTGGGAACCCCAAGTCCCATGACCTTGGCACATTTGGAGAACATCCATTCTCTGGCTCTCTTAGAATAAAGCTACTGCTACCCAGAATCTCTTTGGTCTCTGGTCACCTGGAAAGTAATGTTAGCTCAACTCTAGAACCACCTGACCTGACTTAGCTGGGCAGGCTCATCCAATCAATCCCACCATGAAACTATCGATATCTCTTTTCAAGCACTGGGGGACCCTTGGTGGACTCCAGTGACACAACTCTGTGGGACCTCAACCTGGTTATGTACAGATGTATGCATAATCCGTAGTGTTGAAAAGTAAACTTCAAAAATGAGTTTAGTGGATGGTACAATGACTTGGTCTATACCTGATGACCTGGGTTTTATTAATTGGGCTCACATATTAGGAGGAGAAAAACAAATCCTGCAAGCTGTCCTCTGACTTCCACATGCATGCTGTGATGTGTGCATGTGTACAAACACACACACACACACTCATACCCATACACAAACACAAGATTAGTTTTAAGACTCTGCTGCCTGTGATGTGATTACTATTCTTAGCGCAAGTATGATGCTACCTTTCGCATTTTGTTGAGGCCATTTTCAGATCCTCTTAGCTGAGGAGCACGCTCTGGACAAGGCTTGAGAGCTGTTGAGCATCTGAATTGGGGCAGTGAGAACACAGGGCTGGATATGTGGCTCTAAAAAACAAATGGCAGCATCGTGAAGGCCAACTGCCTGAGACATCTACAGAAGAAAGCTTCACGCGCAGAGTCAGGAGCTGCAGTGACTGATTTATTGGCCAGCAGCCCCGCACTTCCCTGCAAGAGACCCACAGACCAGGAGCAGAGCTGGCAAGCCAAGCCTGGCTGCACTGAACACTCACATGCACTGAGCAAGGGTATGGGGACACACTGTATGGGAATGGAAGAGCCCAGCCAGGAACGTGCTGCAAAGCCAGCAGGCCCCACAGCTCCTCTGCCCTGGGCGTCCAGGCTGGTGATGGCTTTAAGCTGCTGTTCAGAGCTGCCTCTTTGGTCTGCTGTAAGAGATGCAAGATGTCTGGCCTGATGAGGGAAGCTGGGGGCTCTGCTGACAGGCTCATTGGGACTCTGTTCTGTAGCCTTGTAGAATATCCTTTGAGGCCTCCTTTGTAGTCAGAAGATTATGAGATGATGAAGCTCTGAAGGGAATCCCCAGGGTGAGGCAGTATGCAAAGTATGCAGGGATGGGCAAGAGGACAAAGACAGACAGCCCAGCAATCAGGATCAAGGACCACATTGGGAAAAGACGAACCACCTCTTTTGACTATGGAGAGACAGGGAAACACAGATTAACACAGCAAAGTTCCCAGAAGAGGAAGAAGAGGTGTGGTGGGGAAGGGGGAGGGGAAGCTGGTGAGTTTTCTATGATCAGGCCAAGGGCCAGGTCCTCAGCTCACGGGGGAGTGGAAGGAGCCCCAGGATCCGAGAAGGGGCACTCACAGTGCTTGAGTCCCAGGCCATGTAGACAAGGGGTCCCTGGACAAGGTATGCAAAGATGGACATTAACAGGCCTAGCAGCACCACTGGAGACACATAGCGCCACAGCCAGTCACAGCCAGGGAAAATGGGGTGGCCTAGCAGAACCATCATGTCTGCAAGGAACCTGTTGAGGAACACAGAATGTGGTAGCCAGTCCAGCCTCCCCGCCTCAGAGGGGAGGTTAGGTGATGGCAGCTCAGGCCTGCTTTATGTCAGCCCTCCTGTTCTTGCCTTATCTAGTCTGTCCTCCATTCCCTGCTCACCAACACCTTCCATGGGACCAATATGATGATGGGTTCATCCCAGAACCTAAAGGGTTTTCCGGCACTGTGGAAATGGCTTCAATATACACAAAAAAAGCCAGGCAAAGTGGTGTGCACTTGTGTCCAGTCTACCTGGGGAGCTCCAGGTTTATGAGAGATCCCGAATGTACAGCACACAAATGCTGACACAGCCACACTTGAGTCTCAAATGTTTGCTGATAACCATTGAGATGGCTCAGCAGGGAAAGGCATTTGCTGGCAAGCCTGAGTTCAATCCCTGAGACCAATGTGATAGGAAGAGAGACCCGACTCCACAAGCTGTCCTCAGACCTCCACACATGCCCTGTGTCACACACATGCCCATATACATACGCTCAGCCACAAGGGAAACGTGAGGAAATGTGGGGCGGGAGATGGCTCAAGAGCACTTGCTGCTCTTGCTGAGGATCCAGGTTCCATTCCCAGCACTCACATGGCAGCCTACAGCTCTCCCTAACTCCAGTTCTAGGGAATCTGATGCCCTCTTCTGGTGTGTCTAGGACAGCAGCAGTGTACTTACACTCAGCACCTTCTGCCTTGGACTTAGACCACTGTGTGCTCTATCATTGCTTCTTTTTGGAGATAGCGTCTGTGTAGGTCACACTCACCTAGCCCTCACTGAGACCCCCTGCCTCTGCCTCCGATGTGTGAGATTAAAGGCCTGCCCCATTATGCCCAGTCTATTAGTTTTTGAACTGCTGTGACAAAACACCTGACAGAAAGAAGCTGAAGGGAGGCAAGGTTTACTAGGCTCTTGATTCCGAGGGGAACTGGGTCATCATGATGGGAAGAAATGGCTGCAGAGATGGCTCTGTCCATGGCACTGGAACATAGAGTGGACTAGGAAGCAGAGAAAGCCTGCTAGGGTCGGGACTGAGTATCACCTCTCCAGCCAGGCCCAGCCACCTAACGGCTGCACAGCCTTCAAAACAGCCCCACAAGCGAGACACAGACTATCCAAAGACAGCGGCTGACAGTTCAGATCTGAGCTACAAGAGAAGAGCCTCAGGCTAGATGCTGAGCTGGCTCCGTTCCACTCCAGTCCCCAGATCAGGCCATTCTTCCACCATGTCTTTGTCACACTAGCCGAAGACACTGCCAGCTCTTGTTTTAAATCTTATACAGCCCCCAAGTCTCCTCCTTGGTTCTGCTTGGTTTTCCTCCACAAAGTCACCAAAGGTGCCTACTTTAAAGAAAAAAAAAAATGTTTTTGGTGGCACATTCCTTTAATCCTGGCAATTGTGAAGCAGAGGCAGGTTGATTCCTATGTGAGGCCAGCCTGGTCTACATGACAAGTTCTAGGGCAGTCAGGAATATATAGTGAGACTCTGTCTCAAAAAAAACAAAAAACAAAAAAACAAAACAAAAAAAACCAATTAACTCTGACCATGGTGCTCCTTACTACAAACCATCAGTGTTTCTGGTACGCGCTGCATGCAAAGCTGGGCCACATCAGGGTTTACAAGGCCCCATCTTCTACCCTCAGATTTCCTGATTCTATTCCAGCTGCACTGGATTCCTTGTTCCTTAACAGGTTCCAGCAGGATATTTCCTCTGGGGTACTCAGATGCAGGAATGCTTACAGAGATATGCTCACATACACACATATACATGCACAGCACTTACACATAAAGCATGCCTGCTCCTTTAAGGAGTCCATCCTTACCACTGGGTCCGAAGCACACACACCTACACCGAATCAATGGAGCCTTCGATTTCTTCATGTCTTTGTTTATATGCCTGTGCATGGATGTGGAATCTGGAGCTTGATGACAGGCGACTTCTTGACTTTTCTGAGCCAGGGTCTCTCACTGAACTCAAAGCTGTCCTCCCTGGCTATCAGGGCCCTGTTTGTACCTCCCATCTCCTCTGGTGTAGACAGAAGCAGAAACACCCAAACAGATAAGCTCACACACATGCATATATGTGTCAGGATCCTAGAGGTCTGGCAGACGAAGGGGCTAAGACTAAGATCATAGGCCTGATGTTAAGGCAGTGGGGGAGCAGGGCCATAGGTGAAGTACCTGTGAGCATCCTCAGCTGTCTTCTGCAGGAGTAGGTGTCCTGGTTGCTAGGCTGAGGGGTTAGAACGGTGCCACCATGACTATTATGTGCGTTCTGAGGACAGAACTCAGACCTGCATGCTTGCACAGCAAGGACTTTCCCAGCTGAGCCTCCTCCTCTCCTCACTTGTAATTTATGGTTTTCATGTCTGTCAGTGTTGCTGCTATCTGTCTATACTACTCACATGTAGGCTCCTGAACACAGGGTATACTATCTTTGGTTTATGCAGTGTCCCCAGTCTCTAGCAGGTCATACAGTGCATGAAATACACCAAAGTATGATAAATAAACATTTCTCAGAGCCCTTGTAGTTAAGGGCCCTCATGTCACTCTAGTTTGAGATTAGAAACAAAGGAAAACCATCAAGCCTCCCCACAGATCCATGCTCTAGGGGCTGGGCCTGGCCCTTCACCTCTTGGCCCCATAGGCCCAGGCCACGGCAAGGGTTTCGCATATGATGATGATGATGATGGGCACTGCTACCCAGTACTCAGTCAGCAGTGAAAAGTAGTAGATGCCTGAAGGTTGGATGAAGATGAGGCCAGCCAGGAACATCACCATGGAAACACACACTGGAGGAAGCATTAAGTCTGTGTCAGGATCCTAGAGGTCTGGCAGATGATGGGGCTAAGGGGAGATCACAGGTCAGGGCTGGTGACAGAGCAGTGGGGGAGCAGGGCCATAGGTGGAAATACCTGTGAGCATCCTCGGCTGTCTTCTACAGAAGGGGAAGGTGTCCTGGAGTGTCAAAATGTTGCCCAGCATGAACATGAGATTGGAACCCAACCCCAGTCCCAGCAGCAACAGGAAGAAGAGCATAGTCCAGAAGGCAGACCCAGGTAATAGTGAGATGACCTCAGTGAAGATCAGGAACAGGAAGCGAGGGCTGTCCTCAATCTGCATGCACAGAAGAGTAAAGTGGTCTCTCTACTTTTCTAGAAACTCCCCGAAGCCCCTGAGTCTGAGAGGAAAGCAGACCACAGAAGGTGTTCTGTGCGTAGTGTTTCCTGAATTACCGGGATTATGTATCACATTTCTTTCTGGAATTAATGAAAGCTGAACTCTCTGTGGTGCAGAGCATGCTTTCCAGCATCTTATTTGCCCTGGGCCATCTCCACTGACCTTCAGAAACTGATTCTGGATGTTGCATTCAGGCACCATGCTGAGGACGGCGCTCCTCAAAGGTGAAGGGAGGCTGTAGAGCCAGTAATTGTAGATGGAGGTCGGGTTGTCATGCAGGTCAGGGGGCTCCACCTCAGGAGGCAGGATCCCCTGGGCTATCAGCATTATAAGTTTCTTTGTGTTCCTGAGGATGAGGTGAGTCAGAATGGTCAGGCTTTGGCACTGGCCTTCCCTTATCCATGAGAGCCATCTCTAGCCCAGCGTTACTGACTTGGGCAAAGGAAAGCCTGCAGTGGAACCTCAAGCATGCCCATTCTCGGGACCATCAAGAATGTATGCCCCTGGGGAACCTGGGGCAGGGATTCTCTATGGGCTTCCTGGGGACTCTGTGGTCTTAGTCTTCATGACCTTTTCTGAGACTTGTAGGGAAAAGCCAGCCTTTTCAACTCCACACTTCAGAGAGTCAGGACAGCTTCCCTGGACTTTGAAGTGTATGATGACACTCCCAAGCTGTGCCATGTGAAAGAACTGTTACCTCAATCCTGAGCAGAGCCCTTGATGAGAGCTGTGCAAGCTTTGTGAATGCAAGTGTAGATTGACCATGTCCTACAATGTAAAACAGGATGCTATTCTGGTGACAAGCCCATTACACATTTGGACTAATATTCTCATTGTGAATAAGTTAAACTGAAACATATTTTTAATCTTCTTATGAAAATAAAACTGTTGGGCTTGAAAGATGGCTCAGCAGTTTAAGAACACTGACCACTCTTCCAGAGGTCCTGAGTTCAATTCCCAGCAACCACATGGTAGCTCACAATCATGGGATTTGATGCCCTCTCCTGGTGTGTCTAAAGACAACAACAGTGTACTCATATGCATAAAATAAATAAATAAATCTTTTTAAAAAATTTAAAAAAGAATAAAACTGTTAACAAGGGGCTGGAGAAACTGTTCAGCAGCTAACACGAACACGCACTGCTCTTTCAGAGGACACAAGTTTGATTCCCAGTACCAATGTGAGGAGGCTCACAACTGCCTGCAGCTCCAGCTCCTGGGCATCAGAAGCCATACTCTGGTTTCTCCATCTACTTACACACTGAATAAATGAATGTTAACATTAGTTAATTAAAATATATAAATAAATGGTGGTATAGAAGCCCAAATCACCCTCCTTTTGTTTCTTGGTTTTGGGTTTTTGTTTCATTTGTTTTGTTTTGTTTTGTTTGGTTTGGTTTGGTTTGGTTTGGTTTGGTTTGGTTTGGTTTGGTTTGGTTTGGTTTTAAGATAGAGTGTCTCCTGGGCAGTGGTGGCATTCGCCTTTAATCCCAGCACTTGGGAGGCAGAGGCAGGCAGATTTCTGAGTTGGAGGCCAGCCTGGTCTACAGAGTGAGTTCCAGGACAGCCAGGACTACACAGAGAAAAGAAAAGATAGGATGTCTCCTCCTCATGCCTGTCCTAGAGCTCACTATGTAAACCAGACTGGTCTCAAACTCACAGAGACCTGTCTCTGCCCTTTTGCCCCTCTGCCTCTCTGCTCCTGCTCCTACTCCTGGCCCTGACTCTGCCTCTGTCCCTAGCCCTGCCTCTGCTGGTATTAAAAGGATGCTACCATACCTGGCAGAAATTCCCATCTTAAACTCAGCACCTGAAGTGAGAAGGCCACTCCTTCAGTAGCAGAGTGAGGCAGAAACTTGCTGCCAGTCCTTCTGAGCAGCAGGAAATGAGCACACAGGTGTTTAACAACAAACAAAACAAGAGGAAATTTGAAGTTTCTAGTGGGCTGTATCCAGAAGCTATATCTTGAAGCCCAAGTTTTGACTCTGATTATCCCCAAGACCAAGATTTTAGTTCCAAGAAGTCTTTCCAAAGCTCCTGTCCAGAGGAACTCACCTCAATCTAGGCTGCTAAAGTTCTTCATAACTAAGCCAAGCCTAGTGCTGTAGGCCTATAATCTCATATCTCAAAGAGTCTGAGTCAGGAAGATCACAACTTCAAGGCCAGGGAGACTTAATGAGACACCTATCCTTAAGGCTCAGGGAACAGCAGGGCAGAAAGGTCCTGAAAGCCTGGCAGACCAGGATGACTTCTGTGTCAGGGTCTTCTTGACAGGAGAGGGGTGTTGCTCCCACGAACTCTCAACAATATGGCTGCCTGCACAAGACTTGCAAAGACTGTACCAGTAGATACGTCAACATGAATGGAGGAGTTTACAAGGCACACTCCTAGATGAAGAGCTGCAGGCGGCCAATGGCTTTAGAACCAGTGTCTGTTGTTTGTTTTCAGGGACATAGAGAGAGAGAGAGAGAGAGAGAGAGAGAGAGAGGGAGGGAAGGAGGGTAAAATGATGCAAACACAGTGTCCTCACAAAGGGTATTCTCAACTTAATACAAGTAAAGAAGTCTGGGGGGGAGGTGCACACCCTTAATCCCAGCACTTGGGAGGTAGAAGCAGGTGGATCTCAGAGTTCAAGGCCAGCCTGGACTACAGAGTAAATTCCAGGGTAGCCAGGGCAACACAGAAAAACTTTGAGTGAAAGAGAGGGGGTGGGGGTTGGGATGAAGGGAGAAGAAGACAGAGAGAGGGAGGAGAGGGAGAGAGGGGGGAGGGAAAGGGAGAGAGGGGTTAGGGGTGATGGATCCCTTTAATCTCAGAATTTAGAGCGCAGAGTCAGGTGGATCTCTATGAGTTTGAGCCCAGCCTGGTCTACATAGTGAGTTCCTATCTACATAGTAAATTCCAGGACAGCCAGGACTACATGGTGAGACTCTGTCTCAGAAAAACCAACCAACCAACAAATCAACCAATATTTCAAAAGAGGACTAGAGAGATGGCTCAGTAGTTAAGAGCACTGGTTGTTCTTCCAGAAGTCCCAACTTCAGGTCCCAGGACCCACATAGCAGCTCTCAACTACCTGTACTCCAGTTCCAGAGACTTTGACACCCTCTCTGGCCCCTATGGGCACCAGGCATGCACAGTTCTACATGCAGGCAAAACACTCATGTACATAAAATAAAATAAAAGCACCTTAAAAACTAAAAATAAATATAACCTTAAAATGAAAAGGGCTGGAGTATATCTCAGTGTAGAGTACTTGCCTGTCAGACACAAGGCCCTGGGTTCAGCTCCAACCACTGCAGAAGCAGAGGCAGGAGATTTTTTGTAATTTCGAAGCAAGCCAGATCTACACAGCAAGTCCCAGGCCGAACAGGACCACTTGACTCAAAAAAAGAGACATTTATTTTATTATTTTTAAATCATGTGTCAGGGACATGTGCATGTAAGTGCAGGTGCCCAGAGAATCCAGAGTATGTCAGGTCTCCTAGAGCTGCAGTTACAGGCAGATCCGAGTGCTGGGACCCCACCTTGGGTGTTCTGCACAAGCGGCAGCTCCCTTCTTAGCTGCTGAGTAGTCTCTCTAGCCCCTATTCCCAACCATTAGGAGAGAATATTAAAAGCGAGAGCAAAAGTCAATGAAACAATTAACAAAATTAGCAAACAAAAGAGGAAAACAGTCAAAAGGTGATGGAAAGATAAAGAGGAGGCAGACAGCTAGATCCCTAGAACTTGCTAGACAGCCAGTCTAGCCAAAATGGAGAGCTTCCAGTTTAGGAGAGAGCCTGCCTCAAGGCAGTAAGGTAGAGTGATATGGAGCTGGTTGGCACCCTCGTCTGGCCTCCACTGGCATAGACATTCTCAGGAAGAAAGAAGTAAACAAACTACACAGAGAATTTTCTGGGGGGACAGTTCTTCATGTGGGTGCAATGAAGCTCATAGAGCTTTACACTGAACATTTGGTTTTATGTGTCTTTTTATATGTATGGAATATCTCATAAAAAAAAAAGGGCCTTTAAAAATATATACACACACACAGGGCTGCAGTGTTGTCCCACACCTTTGATCTTAGCACTTGAGAGGTAGATGCAGGCAGATCTCTGAGTTCAAGGCCAGCCTGGTCTACAAAACAATTTCCAGGATAGCCAGGGCTACAGAGACCCCCCTGTCTGAGTTACTAGCCGGCTTAGTGGGTAAAGGATTTGCCACACAAGCCTTGCGACATGTTCCCTGGAGCCCTGAAGGTGAAAGGGGAGAACTGACACCACAAAGTCGTCCTCTGTGCTCCATCCTCAGCCATGACATCCCTGCCCCCACAAGCATATATATAACGATAATCGAACAGCTAAACCAATAACACAAATATTCTATTATATGCTTCTCACACTTGCAAAAATAAGAAGTCCTGCTATGACTAGTAAAGTGCTGTGCAAAACAGAGATGGAGACCTTACACTTCCTTCTGGGAGGGTAATTCTGATCAAACCACTGGAGCAGTCCAATACTGAGCAGGCCCTGGCCAACAACACCTTCAGTCTGCCCTGCACGGCTGTGGGCACTAAATGCTTGGACTGCAAACTCTATGCTATCGCTGAGTGTCCATGTGACTAGATCCCAAGACTGCATTCTGCGCTAAACAAGTACAGACCATTCCTGACAGAGCTGGGCATGAAGGCACACACCTGTGCATCTAGCAGATGGCAGGCTTGGACGGGAAGACAGATGTGAGCCAAGCCAGCTGGGGCTACAAAGATAAGAAGCAAATCAAAACTTCTATTCCCTAAACAGCTCAGTTTAGTTAAACAGTTAAATTTAGTCACAGCAGGACGCCGTTCAGAGTTGTACTGTCCTGGGTGATTTCAGTCTACAGGAAGACATGGTAGGAACACATTAGTGCAATAGTACATCACACAGAAAGTGGGGCAGCTGCAGACTGCAGTATTTGGCAGGGCTCTGGAACCAGTCTCTGGTTTATGAGAGACAACAGTATCTGCCATGCAGAACTGGGTGCATATATGTGCTCAGGTTATCATGTGGCTAATTTTTATAAGCCTGAACTGAAATTATCCCTCCTGAACTGAGGGAGAATCATAGGACTCAGGGACCTAACCAAACTCAGGAGGCACCAGAAGCTCATAAACTTACAAGACACACAAGGCCCCTTCCCTATGGTTATACACAGTGACACGTGCTGTGATGAGAGGAGGCTTCCTACAACTTCCAGCAAGTAGTTCAGGGAGCTCCCGGAGGCAGCTTCCATAACGCATCACCCGTGTATGGTGGGCACACAGCCACAGTGCTGCCTTTAAGTCAGCCATTTCCTCAGGTAATCTCTCACCCTACTCCTGTGATAACCCCGCTAAGTCACTGGTTCACCAGCTGGCCTGAAGTGACACACTCTTTGGCCTGTTGTAATTTCCCTGTCACCCAGGAAGAGTCAAACAACACCAGCTTCTAGGAGAAAATGACAGTCATTTATGGAGACTGCAATTACTATGAGAACTCCAATTCAGGCTTGCCCCTCTGACTCTCTCAGCTCACACTGTCAGTTATCAAAAGCTTATGAAAAGCTGACGTAAGGCCCAGTTCTTCATTCCTTCTCCCTCAGAGATTGAAAAAAGCAGTAAAATCAAGCAACACCCTGAGGATCCAGTCCACGATTCTGTGGTGGGCTGAGGGTACTTTACAAGCAGCAGCAAGCTGTCATGACTGCAGAAAAGCAGGAAACTTTGGTGCTCTCTCACACAGTAGGGTGTTTATAGCTAATCATAGTGTACTACATATTTAAAAATAGCAAGGAGGCCAGAGACATGCATGAGCCATTAAGAGCAGTTGCTGTTCTTCTAGAGGACCCAGATTTAGCTCTCAGCACACACATAGTAGCGTCAAACCACTAGTGACTCCCTTCAGGGGATCTGATACCCTCTCTTGACCTCCTCTACAAGCACCAGGCATGCACACGGTGTACATACATCTATGCAGGCAGAACACTCATATGCATGTAAATAAATAAATCTTTAAAAACAAAAGTCACTATAGGAGCTGGGAATGATAGCATACAGCCATAAACCAAGCTTTGAGGAGGCAGAGAGAGGAGGGTCAGAAGTTCAAGGTCAGCCTGGGCTACAGGATCTAGGGGAACATGGCTTTGGACAGGCCTGCTGGATGCAGCAACCCCCCATTTCCCTGCCTCCCTCTGCTGCCTTCCTGTCTTTCTCTTCATGTCCCTCCTTCTCTTTCCTCCTCTTCCCAAGTCCCTTCATTTCTCCACTTCTCCTTCCTCACCAAAGTCACTGGAATTCTTTTGTAAGGGACACTTCTCCCATGGGGCAACAAAGTTGAATATGAGGCATTTCAGGCCTACATAGTGAGACCCTGTCTCAAAAAGCAAAACAACTTGAGGGAACTTTGATTTCACCACAAAGAAATAATAATGTCTGAGGTGAACGTGTGACCAATGATTTTAGCCACATGTAATGTACACATATATCGCTATATACCCCATGAGCACATGGGATTAGAATGTGTCAATAAAGCCAAAACCAGTTGTGAAGCTGATGGACAGCCTCAGCTAGGAGAGGACTTCCTTAGGTCTCTAACTCTTTAGAGTTTAAGTTTGCCAGAGGGGCAGAGACTGCTGGGTTTTGGAACACAAAGTTAAAGGGACTGTGCAGGAAACAGACCTCCACGCTGGCTCTGCGTGCTGTGGCCTCCAACTCTGTTCTCTGTGTCGGGGTGACCTGTGCATGCCTGCCACTCTGAGCATCTGTTAGCTCATCAGCTCTGAGGTGCAGGTTGACAACTTCTGGAGCTTTCTAATGTTAGAAAGCGGCTCTGTTCTCAGCTGAGAAGAAGCAGAGCTTGTAGCCTCCCTGAGAGTAAGGTGTGTGAATGGGTTTTTTGGCAGGGCTCTGGAACCAGTCTCTGGTTTATGAGAGAGAAGCTGCCTGAGATGGACCTGCCAGGGACTGGCCTTACCTCTGACAGCAGTGATGTGTGGTTATAGTGGCCCAGAAGCCTAGGATGGAGAGGAGGAAGGGCGTGGTGATCAACAAGGTGAATATCTTGAACAGAGCCATAAAGATGGCATCGGCCAGACAGTTGTTGAAGTCATGCATGTGTGAGGATAAGGAGATAATGGGGCCAAAGCCCAGGCCGATATCAAACAAAATCTGGATCCCTGCTTGGCACCACATAGTTAAGTCGAAGATGCTTGCCACCTAAAAAGGAGAAGACAGGCACAATGAGGACATCAGGATTTGGGAAAGGACACCTGTAAGAGAGAAGGGAGGGGGTATAGGAGACCACAGCAGGCAGCTGTGCGGGTCCCAGTGCTCAGAGAACCAAGGAAGATCCTCACCTTGAGAATCAGCAGGTATTTTAGTCCGTATTCTGTGCCGCCCATTGACAGAGTCCGGATTAAGAAGCAGAACATGATGAGATAGGGAACCAGCATCAAGACACATACGACCTACACAGGGAGGGCAGCACACCAGCTGTCTGTCAAGAGACTCAGCTTTGAAGAGCTAAGGGGCTGGATGAGGACTCAAAAGAGTTATCAGCCAAGCACAAAGCTTTCAGGGATAACTGTCCAGGAGGGAGAATGCCAAGGGCCAAGTGCAGCTCACCTTCCCAATGGACTTGATCCCATTGACCATGAAAGCACAAATGAGACACCAGGCCAGAAAGAGAAACATGCCCAGGCTGAAGGACGGTTGCCCTCCATCCTCGAATCTGTCTGAGGCCTTCAAGGTCTGCCGGTACCAAAAGTACGTGTAGGATGTTGCCTGTTCACACTCAGGATCTGGGGGAACATAGCTTTGGACAGGCCTGCTGGATGCAGCAACCCCCCATTTCCCTGCCTCCCTCTGCTGCCTTCCTGTCTTTCTCTTCATGTCCCTCCTTCTCTTTCCTCCTCTTCCCAAGTCCCTTCATTTCTCCACTTCTCCTTCCTCACCAAAGTCACTGGAATTCTTTTGTAAGGGACACTTCTCCCATGGGGCAACAAAGTAGAATATGTGGCTCATGTAGAAGAGGATCCAGGAATTGAACACATTCAGGTAGGTGTTACTGATGAAGCACACCTGCAGATCAGGGAGAGCTGTCTGGTGAGGAAGACCAGGGACAGGGAGAGAGAAGGAACTGACAAGGGATGGAAGGGCTGAAGGAGCACGGTCCACACCAGGACAGTCATTCATGGCATTTCCTCCATAAAGGGGGGAGGGAAACAGCTGTGGGGCAGGCTTGTGAAGCCTGGGGTTCCTCACCATAACCATGCTGTATCCCACTCCACCAAACCAGGGGCTCAGGTTCTTCCATAGGTCCATGCTGCCCTGCTGTGCCCTCTGACCAACTGCCATCTCCAGGAAGAGGAGAGGAATCCCGATGCCCAACAGCATTAAAATGTACGCTATAAAGAAGCTCCCTGCAGAGAGAAGGCACAGGGTTCATAATGCCTGTACTTCTTTATGCAGCTAGAAAGACTGCTCACCAACAGCAACCTCCCTCAGGCCACAGGCTTGAGGCTTGACAGCCCCACATCCATCACTGCCCAACCTCCTTGCTTCTAGGAGTCTCAGATGCCTGATCATCTCCCTTTCCCCACCAACATCCTGCCTAGTCAACCCACTGAGTAATGCTCAAAACCCTTCACCTCCACTTCTCCTGACCCTGGGTGCTCAGATGCCTGGTTTCTATCCTGCTCTAGCATCTCAGAGACATCAGCACTGGAAGCCAGGACTGGCTTCACTCCTGTTGTCCCTTTTGGGTCCACGTGTCCTGGTTCCCAGACTTACAGCTTCCTTTGTGAGCCCAGTATGAGACAAAGCGCAAGAGTCCAGATGGCATCAGCATGTAGCCCATGAGGGCCAGGATGTACTCAACCTTGCTGGACCACAGGAGCCGGGGAGGGAAGCCTTCAGTGCTTTTCTTACTCATCCTTTTCACCAACTGTAAGGATTCCTGTTCCAGGGGTGTCACCATTGATGATTCTGCGACACTGGTCTTGGGTTGTAAGGCAACTCTTGCCTGAGCCTCCAAAGCAAGGGTCTCCCAGGCCTGAGCCTTTTCCATCCTGGTCTCTGAAACTTGAGTCTGTGTAATCCAGGCTGATGGAGACCAGGTTACTAGACCACCTTCCAATCCCTCAAGGTTTGAATCTATATCCGTATCTATGGATACATTCTTTTCTATCCAGGACTCTGAAGCCTTTACCAAGGTAGATTCTTGAGACACATCTGATGGAGAAGCTCTGAATTTGGCAAGGGAAGGTGCATTTTCACCTTCCTTAGTGGACCTTAAAATCAAAAGTCACAATTTTAGTAGAAATCTAATAAGGAAATTATTCTCAAGCTTATTTAAGGATTCACTGAGTTTCAAAGTATCTTAAAGGAAACTGCCATTTCTACACACTCCACTTACCGACATTCAAAACACATACACCACAAACATCACATGTATACCATGCATATAAGTACCATACTTACACCACACGTATACATGCCATGCACACCACATAAAGATATCATGTAACACACACACACACACACACACACACACACACGTACCACATTCATATATACTGCACATAGGCACCACATGTATCACACACACACATCACATATAGTAACTCAAGCATGACATGCATCATCACCTTCATGTGCATGATGAATACATACAACACATATACACATGTACCACATACCACAGCCATACCGTACTGACAAATATCATACACACAAGCACTACATACGCATCTACCACACATACACCATACATATGAATGACTTAGCACACCCACACATACACATGCATCACATGTACACATATGCATCATACCCTTCCACCACACACTCGCCACACACAGAGAACTCATACCACCCACACATTTCGTACGTGATGTTTTTACTTCTTCAGGATGTTTTAGCACAAGGGACAGGGGTCTGGGTAGCTAAAGTTAATAGGAAGAAAGGTGGAAACCACACTAAGAATTTCTGGAAACAGAGATAGACACCCTCCAAAACTCACAGATCTCCACTACCAATCTCAGCTGTCAAGCTGCTAAGGCAGAGGTCTGCCATAACATGGGGTACAGAGAGAGGCAGAATAAGGAGCAGGGAGGGAAGGGAGGAGAACGGCAGGGGAATATATCAATATCAGTCTGGTTCTTTTGGCAGTGGGCTTTGTTTACTGTTTTGAGAAGAGACTTACTAGACTTTCTATGCAGCACAGGCTGGCATGGAGCTCAGGACGATCCTGCCTCTACCACTCAAAGAAAGGCTTAGAAAACCCTACTTTACCTCTCAAGCCTTCCATTTGTCAGCACTCCACCTGAGCTCAGACAGGTCTCAGAGGAGCCTGCCTTCTCCTGTTTCAGACAGCAGCTGCCTTCCATCCTCTCCACCTACCCACTTTGCTCTTCTTCATGGTCTTCTGGATTCCTGATTCTCTGTCATCTCTGCCTCCTACTCTACCCCCCCACCCAACTTCTCAGTCAGAGGATGGTCCAGCACCTCATGTCTGGGGCCACTTTTGGCCTTGCCAGCTGTGTCCCGACGCTTTGACCTTCGTTGGCTCTTCAAATGTTCTGCAGGACAGAGGGCAAGGAGTATACTGAAAAGGAAAAAAGAGAAGGTCTGTGAAAGAGATGAAGAGGGCAGAGAACGATGGACTCAAACAGGAATTACTGAGCTGAAGCTGTTCAGCTGTGAATGGACTTGCCTCGGAAGCTCAGGATGTGAGTCCAATTCTGGATGCACATGAAGGCTGTGGCTATGGTGGCATGCAAGTAATCCCAGCACTAGGGAGAGGGAGACAGAGGCCAGCTAAGCCTAACTAGCCAGCTCTACACTGGAATAGAAACACTGTCCCATAAGAGAGGAGGGACAACTGAGGAAACACATAGGAGGTGATCCTCTGGCCTACACACACACACACACACACACACACACACACACACGCACGCACAAACACGCACAAATGAACACAGCAGACACACATAAAATCATCTACGGTTGCTAATACAAGATGGTCTACAAGATAACCCTCAAGCTGGAACACTGTGCTCTGAGATACTAAACACCCAGTGATGTTGTGCTCTCCTGACACGACACACAAAGAACACAATACCAAAAATGAATAACCAGAATGTAGCCATGAGGAAAATCAGATAAACCCCTAAGTTAGAGATGTTTTATAAAACAACTGGTTTATACAATTGATTCAAATGATGAAGCAGGGCTGATGGGATGACTTAGTAGGCAAAGGTGAGTGCTGCCAGTTCTGAGGATCTGAGTTCAATCCCTGGGACTCACATGGTGGAAGGAGAGAACTGATTCCTGTCAATCATCCCCTGACCTCCATATTTTGCTGTGACATGTGGTATACATACATACATACATACATACACACACATACATACTGTGATTAAAATTTTTAAATGTCATAGTACTGAAGGCAAGAAAAGAAGGAAGTATTATATACCCAAATTATAACTTTAAGTGTGAAATTATGTCAAAATTTATTTTATTTTTAAAGACACTGATTATGTATTATGTGTCACAGCCCTCTATAGGATAGAACCACTCAGTAGTGGTTTATCTGTAGGATAAACCCAGGCTGGCCTCAAACTCAGAGATCCACTTGCCTCTGCTTCCCAAGTGCTGAGATTAAAGGTGAGTGCCAGCACTTCCCAGCTTGAAACAAATTTTTTTAGTGAAAAAAAAAATTCAGAATGGCCAGGGCTACACAGCGAAACCCTGTCTCAAACAAACAAACAAACAAAAAACCCCAAACCAAACCAACAACTCCATAGTGTCAATATGAACGAATCGCTGGAGTTGGAGCGACACAGCCAGGTCACGGGAGCTGAGGAGATAACCCAGTGCAGGCTGGGTAAGGACCTGAGCCCAGATCCCAGAGCCCACATAAAAACAACATCACCACAGACCAGAAGAGCTAGGCAGAAGGGTAGAAAGGTGTCATCCTAGAACAGGAAGGAGAGACAGGGAGACCTGGAGGGAAGCAGTGAGGAGATGCCCACTGGGCAGCAGTCTAGCTGAATCCATGCGTTCCAAGTTCAGTTAAGCAATGCTGTCTCAAAAACTAAAGTGTAAAAACTAAACACAAGACACCTGATGGGGGGAGGGGCATGGGGAAAGGGGATCACATCTGAAATGTAAATAAGTAAAATATCCAATTAAAAAAAATAAACATTTAAAAAAAAAGACACCTGATATCAACCTCTGGCCTCCACATCTGTAAACATAAACACACAAACATGCATACTCACACAAACTCATGAGGTAAACATTCCAGATAGACTAGGTTTAAAAAGAAGCGAAGTTAAACTATGTCATGTCATTAAGTTGTGTCCACACATATGGGAAAGTACAAAGAAAAGCCATGACGTGCTCATCCCAGTCAGATGAGGTTGTCTCAGGAAGGGAGGAGCACTGACTGTAACCTAAGAGAATGCTCTAGATTCAAGCCATCTCTCTTGTTTTTGTTTTTTTTTAAGATCGGGCTTCCCATTGTAGCGCAGGCTTGCCCAGAGCTCACCGTGTGCCAAGCTGTCCTAAAACTTGTAGCAAGCCTGCACCCTCAGCCACCTGAGCCTGGGATATAGGATAGAGCCAGCGCCCTGACTAGAGATGCTCTGTTTCCTGACTGGGTTGGAGGTGCACTGCACTCCTATCTTTTGAGTTCAGACTCCATTTTAGAGAACCTGACCTAAGTTGGAACTCAGGTAAACTAACAAGCTGGTACCTAGCATTAGTTTCCAAGTTGCCCCCGAGACTAGTTCCAGTCTCTAGACTAATTCCCAACAAGACCAGTGTCTTCAGGTTACACCCTCAACAAGGCCAACATACCTGCACTCCCAGGTTACAAGCCCACTCCCTTCCTAAGGACCATCAATGCAGAGGGGAGCAAAAGTTAAGTTGATGATATGACTCCCAGCACTAGTCAACCATGTTAAAGGCCACAGTAGCTTTCCAATTAGATGGTTGCACATTTATCATCCTCCCCCCCACCCACTGCTTGCTACTTACTATAAAGTCTTGTCCCAGATATTCGGGGCTCCCCTACCACCAAAACTGTCTGGTGTGATGGTGGTGCACTGCCCCCACTCTGAGCTAGCTCCAAGAAAATAAAGAACCTGCTGTGATTTACATCGGATTAGCTCCTGTCTGGTTTGGGGTGGTTTAACCCTTCCCTGGCACTACAGATTGTCCCCGAAGGACTCATTTGTTAGAAGTGTGGACCCCAATGAGGAGAGGTGGAAGAACCATTAGGAGGTGGCAGCTGGTACAAAGTAATTGATCAAGGGGGCTGGAAAGAGGCACATATACTAAAATTGTAACAATACAGAGAAGATTAGCATGGCCCCTGCACAAGGATGACACACAAATTAGTGAAGCATTCAATAATAATAATAATAACAATAATAATAATAATAATAATAATGATAATAATAATAATAGCAGCACTGGCTGCTCTTCCAGAGGTCCTGAGTTCAAGTCCCAGCACCCACATGGTGGCTCATAGTCGTGATCTGATGCCCTCTACTGGTGCATCTGAAGATAGCAACATCAAAGAAATGAATCTTTTTTTTTTTTTTTTTTTTGGTTTTTTTTTTTTTTTTTTTCGAGACAGGGTTTCTCCTGTGTAGCCTTGGCTGTCCTGGAACTCACTCTGTAGACCAGACTGGCCTCGAACTCAGAAATTCACCTGTCTCTGCCTCCCAAGTGCTGGGATTAAAGGCGTGTACCACCACCGCCGGCCAAATAAATGAATCTTGTTAAAAAAAAAAAAAAGTAATTAGGTCAAGGGCTGGAGGTATAGATCAGGGCAGTAAATCTTGCCCAGCAAGTCCAAGGCCCAGGTTTGACCCCCAGAAATGCAATGACAAATATTATGTTTCTGAAACCATTACCTTCAGAAAAAATTAATCCTGGTGTCACGTGAACCATGCTGAACTCTAACTAGTTCTGTAGCCAACAATTACCTTGAACTGACTCTCATGCCTGCACTTCCTGTGTGCTGTCCTTACACACCTGCACAACCACACCTGTGAGCACTGTCATGCAAGCAAGCTTGACTACTGAGTCTATCTAATCCAGATACTATGTGTTTTACTATGTGACTTCTTCCTCTTCTTCCTCCTCCTTCTGCTCCCATCTTGATGATATCCAGACTGCCGAGACGCGGCCAAGCCTCAGCAGAGCAGTGCAGATGTTGACATCATGCTGTTAGATCATCAATACTATGGGCTAAGTAAACTTCTTTTCTTTACTTAGTTCAGGGCTTCGGATATTTTGTTATAGTAACAGAATATGGGTTAATATACACAGATGGGTGCTTTATAATTATTCATTTAAAGCTGTTCTGTTCTTATGGGCACATTCTATTTTTACAATTTAAAATATTAAAGGATAAAATACTTTTTAAATGAGATAAAAATAGTTGGTACAAATATCCATAAGAAAATGGTGTCAAAAGACTAAAAGGGAACTGTGCATAGCAGGTGGTGCCTGCAATCCCAACACACAGGATGCTGAGGAGAAGGGTCATGTGAGTTCCAGCCCAGTGTGAGCTCCAAAGGGAGACCCTTCCTCAGAAATAAACATAAGAAGAAGAAAGGGGCTGGGGAGACTGTCTCCTTGCTGCTCTTGCAGCGGGCCTTAGCACAGTGCCCAGCACCGACACTGACCGGCTCATCCTGCCTGTAACTCCAGTTCCAGAGGATCACACACCCTCTTCTGGCCTCCAGAAATACACATGCACATAAAAAATACGCTTAAAAATAACAAGCAAACAAAAAATACTAAAACCATAAAAAGCGGTTGAATCCAATATTATCAACACAAAAGTAAACAGCATACATTCTTTTTAAAAAGTATCTGTCACAGGCCTGGCACTGTGGCTTCTAATCCCAGCACTTGGGATACAGAGGCAGCAGGTCTCTGAGTTCAAGACCTAAAGTGAGAGGTTTGCCTTCTTTAAAAACCCAGTTATGTTATGTGAATGTTTTTGCTTTAATCCCGATGTGGGATAAAGATATGGGGCTGTTTCAGTTTGTCCACATCTCAGGCTCTAGGAGGGGTGTGTTTGCAGCTGCAGGGACTTTACATCCGGAATTCTGGGGACTCTGAAGAGGGGATAAATGCCAGAGCCCAATGCAAGGGAGTGGTGGGGGGGATGCTGAAGAAGAAGAGGTAAAAGAAGAGGAGGAGGAAGAATAGGAGGAAGAGGAAGAAGAATCAGAGGAGGAGGAAGAAGAGAAGGAGGAAGAATAGGAGGAAGAGGAAGAAGAATCAGAGGAGGAGGAAGAAGAGAAGGAGGAAGAAGAGGTATAGGCATAAGAATCCAATACAATAGCTAAAAAAATATGACAACAAAGGCCAGCCTGGTCCACAGAGCAGCTCCAGGACAGCCAAAACTGTTATATAGAGAAACTCGGTCTCGAAAAACAATAAAACCAAAACAGGGCTGGAGAGATGGCTGGATGGTTAAGAGCACTGACTTCTCTTCCAGAGGTCCTGAGTTCAATTCCCATCGACCACATGCTGTGTCTGAAGGGAGCAATGGTATACTCATATACATTAAATAAATAAATCATTTGCCGGGCAGTAGTGGCGCACGCCTTTAATCCCAGCACTTGGGAGGCAGAGGCAGGTGGATTTCTGAGTTTGAGGTCAGCCTGGTCTACCGAGGGAGTTCCAGGATAGCCAGGGCTACACAGAGAAACCCTGTCTCGAAAAACCAAAAAACAAACAAACAAACAAACAAACAAAAAACCAAAAAAAAAAAAAAAAAAAGAAAGAAAGAAAATAAAAGGACAATACTCAACTTTGTATGGAAAAACACAAAACGCAGGATAGCTAGAACAATCCAGACCAACAAAAGAACTTCCAGTATCATTCTCCCTGATCTCAAGCTGTATTACAGAGCTATACTAATAAAAATCACATAGTACTGACATAAAAAACAGATAGGTTGATCAATGGAATTAAATCAAAGACAAAGATATAAATATATACATCTATGGATTCCATTTTGATTAAAAAAAAAATACACAATGGAAAAAAGAAAGTATTTTTCAACAAATGGTGCTGATCTAACTGGATGTCTGCATGCAGAAGAATGCAAAGAAATCCATACCTATTACCCAGCACAAAACTCAAGTCCAGATGGATCAAAGACCTCAACATAAACTAGATACACTAAACCTGAAAGAAGAGAAAGGGGGGAATAGCCTTGAAAGCAATGGCACAGGAGACAACTTCCTGAACAGAACATCAATGGTGCAGGTGCTAAGATTAACAATCAATAAATGAGACCTCATGAAACTAAACAGTTTCATAAGGCAAAAGACACCACCAATAGTACAAAATGGCAGCCGACAGAATGGGAAAATATTTTTACAAACTCCATATTTAATAGAGGGCAATATCCAAAATATATAAGGAACTTGAGAAACTAGACATCAACAAACTAAATAACCCAATTAAAATTGGGGTACAGATCAAAATGGAGAATTCTCAATAGAGGAATTTCAAATAGATGAGAAACAAATAAATATTCAACATCCTTAGCCATTAGGAAAATGCAACTAAAAACTATCCTGAGATTCTACCTTACACCAATCGGAATGGCTAAGATCAAAAACACAAGTGATAGCTCACACTGGTGAGCATGTGGAGTAAGGAGAACACTCCTCCACTGCTGGTGGGAGGGCAAACCTATGCAGCCACTTCAGAAATCAATATAGTAGTCCCTCAAAAAATTTGGACCAATCTACATCAAGACCCAGCTATACTGCTCTTAGGCTTATACCCAAAGGAGGCTCCATCCTCATACAAGGACATTTGCTCAACTATGTTCATAGCAATTTTATTAAAAATAGCCAGAAACTGAAAATAATCTAGATATCTCCCAACCAAAGACTCGATAGACAAAATGTAGTACATTTACACAGTGGAGTACTACTCCCCAGTTTTAAAAAATGATATCATGAAACTTGTAGGCAAATGGATGGAACTAGAAAAAAATCATCCTGAGTGAGGTAACCCAGACCCAGAAAGGCAAACATAGTATGTACTCACTTGTAAGTGCACAGTAGCTGTGCACACTTACTCAGGCTACAATCCACAGATCCAGAGAGGCTAAGTAACAAGGAGGGTTCAACAGGGGATGCATGGCTCTCCTTGGGAAGGGGAAATGAAATAGATTCTGCTGATGGGGTGGGTGGGGATGGTAATAGGAATAATCAGGTAGGGAAAAGAGATGGAAAGATAGAGAACAGAGCATTCGAGGTGTAGGGCGTTGTAGAAACTTAGTGCAGTCGAAACTCCCAGGAACCTACAAGGATGACCCTATCGAGGACTCCTAGCAATGGAGTTCATAAAGTCCTAACTGTCCATCTTCTGTAACCAGGCAAGGCTTCCTCTCATGGTGGGACTGGGACACCAATCCAGACAAAACTTTTGACCTAACCTGTCCTGCCTGCAACATGTGCTGGGGCAATGGTGGTGAAGAATTTGTAGAAGCAGCCAACAAATAACTGGTCTAATTTGAGACTTTAACAGGGAGCCCATGCCTGACACTGCCTTGACAACCAGGAACTAGAGGCTGGATAGCCCAAGGACCTAGCATGAAACCAGACTGGCCAAAAAACAAAAACAAACAAAACCAAAACAACAACAAAAATGATACCTATTCATGTTCTGCTATACTCATAGATCAATACCTCCTATTGGGTTTCTTTGCCCAGGCTTGAGGTTTTGTGCCTGATCTTATCATACCGTGTGCCATATTTGGTTGATGTCCCTGGAAGGACTGCTATTTTCTGAAGGGAAATAGGGATGGGTAGGGGTGGGGGGAGTGGATCTGGGGCCAAGGAGAGGTGGGGAAATCTCAAGGAGTAGAGGGAGGGGAAGGAAGAGAAAATGTGGTCAGAATGTATCATATGAGAGAAGAATAAATTTAAAAAACTTATCTACCATTACTTCTTTAATTTGGTTTTACTTTTTCTTTGGGGACAAGAGTGGATGTGAACAGAGGAAAAGTTTTTTTTTTTTAATTTTATTCATTTATGTATTTTATGTATGTCAGTGCTCTGTCTTCATGCACACCAAGAAGAGACAATCAGATCCCATTATAGATGGTTGTGAACCACCGTGTGGTTGCTGGGAATTGAACTCAGGATGTCTGAAAGAGCAGTCAAACACTCTTAACCATTGACCCGCCTCTTTAAAAACCTGAGAAAAAGGTTTTTAATGCATATGGAATTTGACTAAGCTGAGGGCTGGGGAACATAGCTCATTTGGTAGACTGCTTGCCCTGCATGCACAGGACCCTAGGTTTCATGTCCAGTATTGCGTTAGGGGAGGTTTGATGGCCTGTGCCAGAAATCGCAGTACTTGGGAAGTAGAGATGAGAGGACTTGAATAAAGTCCTTTGTTATCCTTGACCACACAAGTTCTAGGCCAGCCTGGGCTAGTTGAGATCCTGTCTCAAAAGCTAATCAAGTGTGAGTCCAACATGATGGCTCAATGGGTAAATGTACTTGATGCCAATGTAATAATGATCTAAGTTCAATCCTTGTATTCCACATGAAGAAAAGAGAGAACTAATTCCCTCAAGTTGTCTTCTGACCCCCACATGTCCGGGCACATGTACCACAGACTCATATCCACACATCGATCAATCAATACACACAATAACTTTTAAAAGTTGGGCATGTTGAGGAAGTAGAGGTTTACCTATGATACACAAAATTTCACTACAACTAGATATTTTGTCCATATCAAAAGTGAGACATATCTCCAAATACAAAAAGCCAAAAATCTCAAAATTGATAATTAGTGTTGTCCCTGACTCTGTAGTCCATCGGATAATAGTAACAATTTAATAATAGGCAAGTTGTGTGAAAAGGAGATCAATTTGCCTAACTGGAAGGCATTTAAAAACAAGCAGAACTGAAAATACATTTTCTGGAAAATCCAGTCAACTGGAACTTTCCGTTGCAGAACTGAGCACTGGATTTACTTCCTCGTTTATTTTATTTATTCATTTCTCCGTTCAATACTTGGACTTGTCCCTGCTAGGCAAGTGCTCCCTTACTGAGCCCCAGCCCCAGTTCCAGGGCTGAGCTCTGGCGGGCTGGCCACCCTGAACTGTCTGACCTCCTGCCTCAGGACCGTCACAGGCCCCTAGGAGCCTCCTCAGAAACACCCCCTCCACTCACTTTACCTCCTTCCCTGGAACTATGGCCTCAGAAAGGAAAGCAAGCTGGTGTCCTGATTCCTCCAAACCGGAAATGGCTGTCCCTACCGGGCTGGGAGCTGGGCCGGGTGGCCGCCGCTTATGCGCCTTCCCAAAAGAGCAGCCCTCAAGGGCTGTGGAGGTTGACTCTCAGGCCTTGCCTCAGGCAGGCGCAGCAGAGCAGCGAGGAGGCAGTTTTCCGGGTTCTGACGGAGAGGGGGCACGGTGACCCCTGACCTCGTGACTCCCCCCTCCCTCCCTCCTTGCGTCCTGTGGAGAGCCTGCGGCTGCATAATGGCCGCCCGTCTCACCGCCCGGGCCTCGAGATCCCTGCTAAGCTCTCCAGCGGCTGTTTAGGTGAAAAGGTCCCGGAGGCCTCGGCTTGGAAACCTAGCAACCTCCCCAGGCCCTCCGGCCTCCTCCAAGGCAGTTCTCACATCGTGAGCCCACGCGGCCTTTCCCGCCTTTTCCGCGCCTCTGCGCCATTGCTGGCGTCTCGCCTCCTCGACCAACGCGGAGGAGTTTGTGGTGGAGCCTGCCGCGCGCACGTGCTCACAGCTCCTGACTGCGCGTGCGCGCTGCGGTGCCTTTTCCTCTGTATGCAGCCTAATACCCTGTGTGACACAAGTACTTTGTTTCCTTGATGCCACAGGCAGAAATGGTGGAAAGACTTTCACTTTTTTTTTTGGCTTTTGGAGACAGGGTTTCTCTGTGTCGCCCTAGCTGTCCTGGAACTCACTCTGTAGACCAGGCTGGCCTCGAACTCAGAAATCTGCCTGCCTCTGCCTCCCAAGTGCTGGGATTAAAGGCGTGTGCCACCACCGCCCGGCCTCCGGCCTCCGTGTGGATTTCAAACCATTGATATTTACTCAAATCCCCCCTTTCAGGAGCAAAATAAACATACACCCAAGAAAGTCCGATTAGGTCTTTTAAGGACAGCAGATAAGAATTGAAAACGGGGCCAGGCAGTGGCGCACGCCTTTAATCCCAGCACTTGGGAGGCAGAGGCAGGCAGATTTCTGAGTTGGAGGCCAGCCTGGTCTACAGAGTGAGTACCAGGACAGCCAGGGCTATACAGAGAAACCCTGTCTCAAAAACACCAGAAAAAGAAAGAAAGAAAGAAAGAAAGAAAGAAAGAAAGAAAGAAAGAAAGAAAGAAAGAAAGAAAGAAAGA
>JANHMN010000003.1:42464774-42481012 GCA_030674055.1 Rhabdomys pumilio | reverse complement strand
AGAAAGAAAGAAAGAAAGAAAGAAAGAAAGAAAGAAAGAAAGAAAGACAAAAAGAAAGAAAGACAAAAAGAAAGAAAGACAAAAAGAAAGAAAGACAAAAAGAAAGAAAGACAAAAAGGAAGAAAGAAAAACAAAAAGAAAGAAAAGAAAAAGAATAAGAATTGAAAACGGGCAAATGCGATGCCCAGATGTGCCACCAAACAGTGTTCCATTCCAGATCCCACAAGGAGAAAGGGAAGATAAGCTAAGTGTCTCAACCTATCTGACAGATTATTGGAACAACGAACCCCAAAGAAAGGGGAATTTCACCTTAGGAATCTCATGCTGGGAGAAGGAAAAGGTGCCAACCAAGGGGTAACATCTCCCCGAAAGAGATTTCACACAGTTCTAAGAGCTAGCACCTTACAGGTTGAAACTGAAGCCCAGAAGATGGCGGGTCAATGGTGGGTAGGACCACACCGTGGACTGCACAGACATGCATAACATTATCCCTCTATTTACGCCTCAGTCTCACTGTGGGACCAGAAGATGGATTGGAGGGGATCACTGGATCGCGTTGTGCCCTTCCTAGTGTGTCTACATTGAATAAGTGTCTTTTCTCTGCTTTCCACTATTAATTTGGTTCTTTTATTTGGCTTATTGAGGATGGCTGAATCTGCCTTGGAACACAACCTATGACAGAAGAGACCCAACCCCCAAAAGCTATCTTCTGCCCTCTATAAGCACAATGTGACACACACACACACATGTACGTCATTAAAAATAGAAAAAGGTGGATAGCTTTTGATGTCCTCTAGCCTCCAAAAGCACTCACACACTCATGAACACATACACATACAGAAAGAAAATAGATGACACACATCTCAGAAGGCAGCTGCCAACTCAGAGAGCTAGGCTTTGGATAGGTAACTAGGTGATGGGAACTTCCCACAACACTAGAAATCTGTGAGGAACTGGGGAGTTGACAAGTATCAGGAACTTCCGGGCACATCATAGGGGACTTTGGAGATGCTAGGTGTGCTCAAGTGACCCTCATTACCAATGCCTGGCTCTTCTGGGGCCTCCTCCCCTCAAGTTTCTCCACAGAGGCAGGAAGTGCCATCTGAGGTTCACTTCCTCCGCCGGATGTTCAGGCACTGCCTAGAGGCTGTCCTCACCCGTGGGACTGTCACACCTCCTCTGCAGCACTTTCACTTCCCCAGGGGTTCAAGCACATTGGAGCACCTGGTCTAGAAGGGGGTTGGGAGAGAGACCCAGAGAAAGAAGCACACAGGACAGACTAAGAGGAAAAGAAGACACCCAGAGAGACAGAGACAAAGAGACAGAGAAACAGAGACGAGCACACTGGCTCAAGTGGTGGGTGCTAAGCAGGAGACCACAGGCTGCAGGGGGCGGGGCTAGTGGTCAGTGAGGTCAGAGTGTCTGTGAGGTTGGCCTCTGCAGAGACAGCCCCAAGGTCCCAGGAGCTAAGTGAGTGGAAGTCCATCGGAAGCCCCTGTGGCTCTGTCTGAGCCATGGACACCTGCGAGGAACCCCCCATTGTGTCCCTGGTACCCACATATTCCAAAGACCCTCAGGTACTGCTGTGCACCCTGTGGAACCCATGAAGAAGATAGGGCCCCAGCTGACAGTCGCTAAATGAACAGGGCGGGGTGTAGCTCCACCCCAGAACTTCCTCTTTCTCTGCCCTCTTCCTTTGTGCCTCTCAGTCTCTGTCTTTCTCTGCCCATTATCCCCTTTGCCCCCCGTGGCCAACACCTCTTCTGTCTGGGTTCCTCGAGTGGGTCGCTCCCCATCTAGGCGAAGATGTCTGCCCAAGAGAGTTGCCTCAGCCTCGTCAAGTACTTCCTCTTCGTTTTCAACCTCTTCTTCTTTGTGAGTCTACTCATGGCCACCCAGCCGGGGTCCCAGAGCCACAGTGGCCCTGGGTTTGCCCTCGCCTCATTCTCTCTCTTCCCCTAGGTACTAGGCGGACTGATTTTCTGCTTTGGCACCTGGATCCTCATTGACAAGACCAGCTTCGTGTCCTTTGTGGGTGAGGGGGGCTGGGCAGTAGGGGAGGGTCTTGCTGGAATGGACTTAAACCCAGAACCCCACCCCAAGGCATCTCCTGGTGTCTCCCTTGCCCTGAGGAGGCCCTCAGTAATTACCATCTTCCCAGGCAGGGCTCAGGCTCTGGCACCCCGCTGGCCACTGCCACTGCGCCTCTAGTACACTGTGTCTTCGCTGGCAAACAGGAACTATAAACCAGAGGCAGTGGTGCATCCCTGTCGTCCCAGTGCCCAGGAGGTGGGAGACAAGGGGTTCCAGGCCATCCTAGACTACACAGTGGGTTGGAGCCCAGGCTGGATAATGAGGTCCTGCCTCCAAAACAACCACAGCAAAATGAGGTCATGGTTAGAAACCGTAATAACAGAAATGATAGATATTTCTCAAATACTTCCTGTGTCTCATTTTGGACTGGGGATCAGAGACTCTCCCTTGTTGAGGTTCAGAGAAGGGAAGTCTCTTGCTGGGTGTCACACAGCCAGGAAAGGGAAGAGCAGAAATAAACTAGTAATAACTAGGAAACCACTTAAGGAGAGCCCATCGAAACCATAGCAACTCAGACTTACCACATTGACCGCTGGGTTGAACAGCGGTCATGCGAACCTTGGAACAAGTCTAGTGTATGTGTGGTGGTTGTCACCCGTCATCCCAGCATAGGGAGGTGTAGTAGGAAGATGAGAAGGTCCAGCTGACCCCTGGCTACAAAGAGAGTCCAAGGCCAGCCTGAGTTACCTGAGACTGTCTCAGGAAAAAATGAAAAATCCAAAAAATTGACCTTTTTCTTCCTTGCCCTCAAAAGGTTTAAGAAATGGATTCAGCTGGGCATGGTTGACACATGCCAACACTTGGGAGGCAGAGGCGGGCGGATCTCTGAGTTCCAGGCTAGCCTGGACTATAAAGAGTTCCAGGAAGGCCAGGCTGTTACACAGAGAAACCTTCTCTGAGAGAGAGAGAGAGAGAGAGAGAGAGAGAGAGAGAGAGAGACTGACTCAATGTCACACGACAGAAGTAGTGTGAGGAGAAAGGTCAGGAGGAAAATTCGAGGACCAGAAAGAGGAGGAGAATCTCAGAGGGAGAAGAGCCAACTCAGCGTGGGGCAGAAACAGAGGCCCACCCGGGCAGATTCAGAGTAAGGGACACATAAATCCCAGAGATAGGCCCTCCTCAGCGACCGAGTGGGACTGCTGCCTCCCAGCCACTCACTGACTGTTGTCACCCCAGGCTTGTCCTTCGTGCCACTGCAGACCTGGTCCAAGGTCCTGGCTGTCTCCGGTGTCCTCACCATGGCCCTGGCTCTCCTGGGCTGTGTAGGAGCTCTAAAGGAGTTGCGTTGTCTTCTGGGCCTGGTGAGTGACATTCCCCACCCCCACTTGGGGTCAGCCCCTGGAAGGCCTGGGGGTCTGAGCTCCTTCTCTCCTCTGTCCTCAGTATTTTGGGATGCTGCTGCTCCTGTTTGCCACACAGATTACCTTGGGGATCCTCATTTCCACTCAGCGGGTCCGGGTGAGTTTATTAACATTACCCCAGGCTTGGAGGTTGAGCATCTGGGACAGAGAGAGGTGGGCACTGCTGTCAACCAAGAAGCTGGGCCATAGAACAACACACAGGGACAGAGAAAGACACATGGACACAGAGGTACAGAAGCATGTGGAGAACGAAAAGCTGGGAGGGAAAGCTGGTGTAGCGTTTCTTGTGCTTCTCGATACACACAGGTTGAGGTGGAGAATCGTGTTGCCATAAGAGACCAAGGAGGCCACACAGACTAAAATGGCACACCCCTTTAATTCCAGTGCTCTGAAGGAAGAGGCAGGCGGATCTCTATGAGGCCGGCTTGGTCTGTACAATAAATTCCAGAACATCTGAGGTTAAATAGAGAGGCCCTGGAGGGAGGTGAGGGCAGAGACAGATACAAACTGACTTCCACTTGGCAGCATTTATTCAGCTAGCTGAGTGTTTGTTGGTTTGATCCCCCACACTTGGTACTTGTAATCCCAGCACTCAAGATAGAGACAGGAGGATCAGGAGTACCAGACCAAATGCAAGCTACAGAAAATTAATTTTAAATTTATTTTTAAATAATAATTTAAAAACGAAGATGCAACGGAGACCTAAAGACCCTTAGAAACACTTCTGAGACTCTGAGGAAGAGAGTCACTGCCAATCATTCAGGAAGAAACCTAAGAGTGGCAAAGTTATGTTCCTGGGGTGAATGCCATGGGAGATGGCTGGGGCAGACCGGATGACTGAACCTAGCTTCATCCACACACCTCTCAGCTGGAGCGAAGGGTGCAGGAATTGGTGTTGCGGACAATCCAGGGCTACCGCACGAATCCGGATGAGACAGCAGCTGAGGAGAGCTGGGACTATGTGCAGTTCCAGGTATGTGAGCTCACATCTCCTGTCTCCAAACCGTTAGTTACTACTCCTTAGACTCCGGGCTGTAACATCTCAGCTTCGCCTTGGACTTTTAAAAGAGGCTCTGCCCGTGTGTGGGAGTCAACTATCCCCACGCCTGCCAAACTGCTTGAGGTCCCCCCCCCCAAACGGCAGTATTTCTGCCCTTGTGTAACTAAGTCTTCAAATCCTAGACCCTGGGGTTGCTCCACCCCAGTCCTCAAATTTCTAGGTTAGGAACTCCCATCCATAGACACATATAATCCCGCTCCCTATCCACCTATCCTGAGACAATCACACCGCCCAAAATCTCAGGTTCACCCTAAGCTATGTGCTTAGGACTTCTCCAGCCCATTGCCCTTTCACACCCATCATCCCTACCCTGCTCTCAGGCCTGGCTGCACACCTACACTGGTGACACCGGGTCCCTGACTCTGTACCCCTCCCCATCAGCTGCGCTGCTGCGGCTGGCAATCTCCGCGGGACTGGAACACGGCCCAGATGCTGAAAGCGAATGAGTCTGCGGAGCTCTTCGTGCCCTGCTCCTGCTACAACTCCACAGCGACCAATGACTCCACCGGCTTTGACAAGCTCTTTTTCTCCCAGATAAGCAGGCTGGGGCCGCGGTCGAAGCTGAAGCAGACTGCTGACATATGTGCACTCCCCGCAAAAGCCCACATCTACCATGAGGTGGGACTAGCGGTAGCGCTTAGCTCTGGACCTGTGGGCCTGGGGCAGGGTGGGGCGCAGGAGAAGTCGGCCATCGGGTGGGAGAGACTTTTAAGGGGTGGGATCTTAAGAGAGTGGACAGGGTTTGGAGGGTGCGGCTATAATCAGAAGTGTGGCTTCAGGAGGTGAGAGGAAGGAGTTGAAAAGAAAGAAGAGGTGGGAGCCCCGGAGGTGATTGTGGCCCACCCAGGCTTCAGGATTCTAGAACAGAGAGGGTTCAGGGGACTTCTGATATGGTCCAGGCCTACGCATGATATCAGGAGGCTGGTCTTTTGGGAGGATGAGGCCAAGAGGATAAGACAAAAAGAAAAAAAAACACGAGACCGAAAGGGCAGTCTCTTATAAGTAGGCGTGACCTATTTAGGGACATAGTATGCCGGCAGAACTTAAGCTGGATGGGCTACTGGAAAGGTAGTTGCGAAAAGGGCAACTGCGGGTGCGAGGTGAGGTCTAAATAAGGGCGGCACCTGGAACGCTGCCCAGGGCAAAGCTCGTCTTCAGGGTGAGTTCTAGAAGCAATGCCTCCTTTACACGTCTTCTGCATTCCCAGGGCTGCGCGCAGAGCCTCCAGAAGTGGCTGCACAACAATATCATCTCCATAGTGGGAATCTGTCTGGGAGTCGGTCTTCTTGAGGTGACTTGACCCTGTACCCATCAGTGATTTCTCTATTGTAGATGTTTTCCCATTGCCGAGGTAACGCGCTTACTTAGTGAAGGGGCTGTTATTTAGGACAGCAATAGCATGGGGTGGGGCGGAGCCCTGGCTTCTCTAAACTCTGATTGGCTGTACGCACAGTGCTGCCTCCTCCCCTCTCCCGCAGGTGAGCGGGATGGCGCTGTGTCAGCAGCTACAGCGCCGAGCTCTCAGCAGAGAGCCCGCGCTGCCGCTGCCAGGAGCCGAGGGTTCGAACCCTACGCCAGGGCTGAATGCTGAAGGCAGCGGCGGGCGCTGGGGCGGGTTAAGCAGCGGCAGCGGACGCAGCAGCATCCCGTGGGGCAGCTGGGGCATGGCGGGTGCCTGTCCCACATGGGGGGACAAGGCTCCACAAAGTAAGCTGCCCATGGCGCTGGGGCCCTGGCCCTTGTGGGACACAGAGGAGGAGCCACCTGAGACTGAGAGTGCGGGTGCTGAGGAGGTCGAGGAACATACAGAGGCTGCCGAGGAACATACAGAGGCTGCCGAGCCTCCAGAATAAAGGACCCTAGGCTTGCCTTGAGCTTTCTCTTTTGCAGACTGCTGCTGAGTTTTCTCCCCGCTCTCAACGCTACCAATAACTCACAGATCTTATGCATGCCCATCCTTTGCCTCTCCCTTTGAGTACCACCTGTTCTCCAACCCTGAAGCATCTCCTTTTTTCCCAGCTCGGCTTCATGACGCTCTCAATATTCCTGTGTAGAAATCTGGATCACGTCTATGACCGGCTGGCCCGGTACCGCTAGGTCCCAGCCCACTCGTCGGCACCCACGCACCCCCATGCAGTCAGGAAATGTTTCCTTCCTGGTTGGTCACAGGCTTGGAGCCAGTGCCTCAGGCCTCATTCCCTGGGGACCCAGCTGTCTGCCCTACCGACAGCCTTCACTTCCCCCACAGGGCCAGGGACTTTCATCCCCAGCTTCCCTTCCTTCCTTGCTCCCTCCTCCCCACACCATCTGTCTGCCACCTCCCACATGACACCTCAAATAAATCCTCTTCGTTTTTTGGTAAAAATAGCTTTATTCTCCTTCAAACATAAACCATCACTCTTGGGGGAAGGAAGGTGGCAGGGTGGTCCAAGGCTGACTTAAATGGGGTGGGGGAGATTAAGAAGTCCCACCCCACTGCCTAGCTGAGATAAGATTACATCCCTAACACTGTGTATAAATATCTCCTTATATTAAAATTTTTTTCAGGTCCCACTTCACCCTACCCCAAGCTGGGAAACCATTATCTTCCATTTGTGACATTACAGATCCCAGAGAAAGGGGGGAGGAGTGCGGGGGGAAGAGACAGACATGAGACAACTGGAAAACAGAAGGTTACAAGGCAATGAGTAACATGTCCCACATAGCCCAGCTCCCCTTTCCAGAAGAGCAAGGAGGGGCCAGTGCTGTGCCTGTGGGCATGCACTCCTGTCCTCGGTCCCTGGTGCTCAGGAGTGGTGTGTCCTGTCACATGCTCTCTGTGAGGTCCTCGTGTTGGGGATCTAAACTCAAACCCAGCTCACTTAGCTCCATAACCAGGTTTCCGGTTCCTTTCCAATAGGAGCCAGCCACCATGGCTCATGCTTCTGAGATTAGGCCTTTTAAGACATCATGGTCCCCTTTCCAAATCTCTCTTACAGGGAGAGAGAAAGGGTCCTTCCTAGGAAGGGGGTCTTCTGAAACATCAGCAGTGGAACTCCATCAGTCCCTGACCAGGCGGTAGATGTGGTGCTGAGCTCCGCGTTCACTGGTGGAGACTTCAAAGACATAGGCAGTACACAGCAGCAGTTCCTGAGTGTCCCTGTTTGTCACCACCTGCCAGAACAGGCTTACACTGTAGGGTGGGGATGCGGGCAGGGGATGGGGTACAGGACACGGGACTGCCCTGCACACCCTAGTTATCAAGAAAGGGAAACCTGCCATGCTATGTACCCCAAGTAGAAAGGATGCCCTGCGGGTCAGGTTCCTTGAGCAAAGAGGTCACCCCTAAGCTGAGAGATGGCAGGAAGGGGCCTCCCCATGATATCACATTCCTAAGGGGTCCCCACCATGCCACAGGCAGAGAATCAGCAAAGCATATTAGCATAACCCCCAAATCAAAGGAACTCCCTTTTGCTCTGGACTTCTCAGGTAAGGCAGATGCTCAGAAGCTGAGGTACCTCAGCTGCCCTAGGGAAGATGGGCTCTCCACATAGCACAGCTGAGACCTGTCCTCCTAGCCCCACCCCCACCATGTTCTGCATGAAGGGATCTCATCTTTGGAGTCCCCAGCATATCACCTGGAGGATGGTGAAGTTCTCCAGAACACTGTTCATCATGTAGCGTTCAGGCAGCTGACGGAGCTTGTGCAGGAAGTTAACCAGGTACTCACACATGGGAGAGCGCAGCAGTCGATAAACAAAGCGTCCGTCCTCCAGCTGCGCCCGCTCTGTCTGGGAGTGGGAAACACAGCGGCTGAGACCACAGCCACCCTAGGACCGAAGCTTCATTCACCCTTAGCCTTTAAGAGGCTACTGTCAACTCCCTTAGCCAGAGTCCCCAAAGTACCTCAACTTTAATGACTAGAGACCCTAGGCCTCTGAACCTGCAAACAAGGCACCCTCCATCTTCTCTGTCTGAAACCCCAGTGACCTCCAAACACCCTCAATAGCATCTCCACACTGAGCTTGAGCCTTCAGGACCTCCCAGGCCCTCACAATACTGCCTAATTGCCCAACTCCTGCCATTCCAGAGCCCTTTTCATCTTGCAGAACCCATCTCTATACCTTTGAAATAAGCCCAAATTGTGACTTTTAGTGACTTGTTTATGTTTAGTTTAAGACTATCTCATGTAGCCCAGGCTATCCCAGACCTCATGTAGCCGAGGATAGACTTGAAACTCTAGATGCTTGTTTTACATAGGCAGGGCAAGCACTTCACAAAATGAACTACATCCTCAGCCTTTGAAGTCTTAATTCCTCGTGCATATACTAACCGCCAGAGAAGCTGGGATGGCCCGGCCCATACACACCCCCATGCTTGTGACTGCTTATTCATGATGCACGCAGCACCCTACCCTTGGGCCTCACCTCAACCTTCTCTACCACTTGCTTGCCAAAGGAGCAGACCTTGGAGGAGCAGGTAAGTGTCATGAGCTCCCGGCTCTCGTACTGGCTGCTTACTCCGTAGAAGCCACCACCACCTCCGCTGCTCCCTGCCTCCTCAGCACTTGGGCCCCAGTTCAGGTCCGCCTGAAAGGAGATGGAGAGGCACAAGTGAGCTGACCGACTTGCACACACTTGCCTGTGCCCACACCCTGTCTCAACTTCCAAAGTCCGTGGGTCAGCATGGACTGTGCTCTGTAGAAGACTTACCTACTGTTCCAGGAGGACTAGAGAAGCCAAGGTCCCCAAAACAGTCCTGACTCTCATTCTCTAGGCGACATAGAGCCAAGCTGTTTTGCCTGACGCCCCTAGCTTTCTAGAGTTCAGCTCTAGCCAAGCAAAACAATGCAAGTTTATAATGCCAGCACTTGAGAGACCAATACAGGAGGATTGTGAGTTTGAGACCAGCATGGTCTACATACAGTGGGAGGCTGTCTCAAAACAAGAAGAAAAAAAGTGGGGGAGATGGAGTTGGGAGTTTTAAAGACTAAGAAAATGGGGGTGGGAGGGTGGGTGGGGGTGGGAGATGATGTTAGCCCTGCCAAGGGCCTAGTTACTAGGAGGCATTTTACCCCTAGCAATGGGTTACAGTTTCATATCCTCCCTCAGCCCTCCCCCGACTGGCTATGAAGGCAAGTGGAAACTATCCACTAGCAGCAAGGCCAGCCTCCTCCCTAGAACACTGTCAATCAGGAACGGACCCGTGCTTGTCAACCAAATGCCAGACAGGTGGGACAAGCCTCATGAAGCCTGTGGCCTTGAGTGGAGACTGCCTGTTCTCTGTCCAGGACTCCACCTACCACCCCAGCTACAAGCAGTTCAGTGCAGGGCAAACCCTATGCCTGTGGCCGCAGTGGCTCTCACTGTGCTGAACCCTCAGCACTCGGGAGGCTGAAGCACGAAGAGAGCAGCCTAGGCTACACTGTGAGGGGGGTTCTGTCTCACAATAGAAGGCCATGTGTGTTGGTGCTCAGCCTTCATCCCAGCAACTGGAGGCAGAGGAAGGCCAATCTCTGGAGTTCGAGACCAGCCTGGTCTACAGAGCTAGTTCCAGAACAGACAGGAAGGCCTCAGCAGCTGCCTCCAACAGCCTGTAACAGCTGAGACAATTCAGAGCCATCTCAGGTCCCCACCCAGAAAGCTTAGGGACCTTGTTGTTTTGTCTTTTACTTTTGTGCTCGGCCTGCACATCTGTCTGTGCATTACATATGTGAAGTATTCTCAGAGGCCAGGAGAGCTCCTCTGAACTAGAGTTAAGACACTTGTGAGATGCCATGTGGTCCTGGGATTGAACCTGGGTCCTCTGGAAGAGCAGATCTTAACCACAGAACCATCTCTCCAGACCCTTTATTTTGTTTTGTTTGAGCTAAGGTTTCCCTAAACAGGGAAAGCTGTCCTTGAACTCTCGATTCTCCTGCCTCAGACTCCTGAGCATTGGGATGACAGGCGTGCACCATGATATAAATCTCGGGAAGCTTTATAACCAGACACCCAAGGAGACCGAACTGACTGAAATCCTGTGTGGACTTCTGTGCCCTTCCCCCAGGCCTGAGCAGGCCTGCAAGTCATTGACCACAGCAAGACCAAACAACAATAGGACCTAGAAGGAGGCATTGCCTTGCCAGTCTTGGCGCCCTGAGGTCTGCTACAGAGCTAAGAAGAATGGACTGCCTGCTGAGCTAGCCTCGACACCTTCCGGACTACTATCTCCTCACCTAGCCCCTGGGCGGTACCGAGAAGAGACTCTGGGGGGCGGGGCTTCCCCTTTATATGTGAAAGCAAATTATTAAACTTCGGGCCTTGATCAGAATACTTTGTCTTGGCCCCACGTTTCTCTCGCCCTCCTTTCCCGTTAATTCCTAGGCTTCGTCTCAGGAGAACCTGGTGATCGTGGCTGCAGGCAGCTACAGACTTCCTTTGGAGGACCAGACCCACCGCCCTGAGATCTTCAGTGCCAGTCATGCAACTGGACACCAAACCAGATGATGGGCCTGAGAAAGACTGAAGGTGCTCTTAGCCACAGCTGGTTACAGATAAGATAGTCCTTCATGCCCCCAAGATCTGCACCCAACTCCATCCTAGAGCAAGTCAGAGCAAGCAGTGGCATGCCACTTCCACACTCTCCCACATAGCTGTTGGTTCTCAAGTGTAGCTCAGGCAGACCAGACTGAGAGTGTCATTACTCAGGAGCACTCACCCAGAACTTGACCAGGAAGAAGGCATGTGGCGGCCCTCGGTCATAGAGCTCCCGGAGGCCGCCTTTTTTCTCAGGGAATTTGTCGTAGATCTGTCGCACGTCCACACTCTCCAGGGGTGGTGCTCCTGGGCTGGGGCACTGCTGACTGATGTGGACAAACAGATGCCTCTGAAACTGGAGAGGCAGCAGAGGGTGAGGCGCTGTGGGCTGGACCTAGACCCTCACCCGGCAGACCCACCGGCCAGCACATGGCCATGCCTTGAGCCACATCCAGCAAGCTGCCCATTCCTTCTCTGTCCCTACCGTCCCACCCTGCTCCTATCTCATGTGTGGACTTCCTTTGGAGGACCAGACCCTTCCACCACCCTGAAATCTTCAGTGTCAGTCATGCAACTGGACACCGAAGAACTGTTCCATCCTAGAGCAGGTTCTAGGAAGCAGCGGCATGCTACCTCCACACTCTCCCACGTAGTCAAATCTCTGGTCTAGCTTATCCAACATTTTTTCATCTCTCACACAGCTCTAAAGCTGATCCAGTACCCAAAAAATCCAGGGCCTGCCCTTCTCTCTGCAGCCTAACCAGCCCCACCATATTTTGTCATTTATTTCCTTGGAAATTTCATTTCTGAGCCTGGAAATTTACAATACTGCACAGAGCAAACTCCTATATGACCCTCAAAGCCCAACTCACACATATCCTTTCAGGAAAACGTCACTAGCTCCCCAAGGGATAATGCTCTGTATAGACAAGAACTAGACAGGCTGGTTATATGGTGATACTGGTCTGGTTCTGGGGCTAAAAGACCACTAAAACCTCCCTGAACTTGCAAAAATCAGTCTACCACAAAGAAGGGACGCATAAAATAACTCACAGGTAATGGAAATGTCAGGAATAACTTATATCATGAAAAGAATCCTTGCAGCCGGGTGGTGGTGGCGGGTGGTGGTGGCGCACGCCTTTAATCCCAGCACTTGGGAGGCAGAGGCAGGCGGATTTCTGAGTTCGAGGCCAGCCTGGTCTACAGAGTGAGTGCCAGGACAGCCAGGGCTACCCAGAGAAACCTTGTCTCAAAAAAACCAAAAAAAAAAAAAAAAAAGAAAAGAAAAGAATCCTTGCAAGTATAGAAAAAGGCTCAAAAATGATGGCCCATGAACCAGGTATGGTGATACATACCTGCAAAAGAGGTGGTCCACAACCACCTGTAACTCCAGCTCCAGGGGATCTGATGCTGTCACACACACACACACACACACACACACACACACACCCCAAATAAACATGGTATTTTCTAGCAAGTGCCCTAGTAAAGTCTTGTGAAAAAATTAAGCCTATATGAGCCAGAGTCACTCACAGCTAGGCCCAGGGAAGGAACTTAGCAGACTGTGGGGCAGGCGGGCATAACAGCTCTGAGGCAGGAGGGGCAAAAGACACAGCGGGAACAGGGTTCAGATGGCACAGTCTGTGAGCAGCAGAGAGGACTTCAGCTCCAGGTGAGTTGGAAGGGCGTTCTTCATCTTGGTCGTGGGCGTTTTGTTTGATTGCAGCTTGGTTTTCTCGTGTGGGTTTCAGTTTTGTTTTATGTAAGTTTGTTGGGATTTGGGGGTTCTGTTGGAGGAGTTTTTGTTGAGGTTTGTTTTTCTTTCTGGTTTGGTTTTACTGTTGCCGTCCTGTTGGCCCATTTGTTGTTGTGCACCAGGGCTGCACTCTGCAAATCTGGCTGGCCTGGAACTCAGTCTCACCTGCCTCTGCCTCCCTAGTCCTGGGACAGATTAAAGACACACGTACCGCCACACTCTTCTTTCCGGTTTTTGAGACAGGAACTTTCTGTAGCTGGCTTTGAATTTACTCTTATAGTGCAACTGGTTTGTTTTGTTGTTTTTTGAGATGGGGTCTCTCTATGTATCCCCTGGCTGTTCTCAAACACTGTGGACCAGGCTGTCCTCAAATTCTCAGACATCCTCCTGCCTCTGCCTCCAAGTGCTGAGATTAAAGGCATGCAACCACCATACCTAGCTTGTGTTGCCGAGATAGCATCTTGCATATTCCTACTTAAGATGCAAAACTCCCAGTGTAAAAGAGGAAAACCATGAACTTCTGACCCTCCTGTCTCCACCCCCAAGGGTGTGGAGATTGTACACAGCACCACCACACCTAGTATTTGCAACCCAGGGCTGGACCCCAGAACTTCATGTACTCTATGAGCTAAATCCCCAGCCCTCAGACCGACTTCTGAACTAAAAGCAACACTGCTTCAGCCTCCAGGGTGCTAGGATCCCAGACTTTCAGTGTGAGTCTCAACAGGATCACCCTTTTTAGTAACCTTGATAACCTGAGCTATGGCATCAGTTCGGCTGCAGAGACAGCACATGCAGGGATCTCCATTTCTCAGGCCTCTGCAGTTAGCTGTGAGCACATGACTGAGACCTGGCCACTGGGATGTGAACAGACTATGAGTTCCCTCATTCAAGGAAGACCCACAACACCTGGGCACCTAGACACTCCTACCCTCCCTCTTCCACCGCAGAGAACTCAGAAGATTCTATAACCCTAGAACATGGTAGACCCACAAAATGGAAAGGGGCAAGTCCTGAAGCCTTGGGGCCAAACATCTGCTCAGCATACCTGCTGAAAACTCACATGCAAAGCTGGGCACCACAGGGATGCTTGTCATCCCAGCCTTCACAAAGCTAAAAAGCATCACTGAGAGTTCAAGGCTAGCCTGAGCTACAGAGACGTGAGTAACAATATATTAATAAAAACAGGAAAAAAAAAAAAAACCCTACGGGCTGGAGAAATGGCTCAGCGGTTAAGAGCACTGGCTGCTCTTTCAGAGGTCCTGAAATCAATTCCCAGCAGCCACCTGTGGTGGCTCACAACCATCTACTGGGGGAATCTGATGCCCTCTTCAGGCAGGCAGATGTATATGCAGCATAGCACTCATACATCAAATAAAAAATAAAGTCAAATCTGCTTCAAAGGACAAAAAATAAATAAATAAAAATATATAAAAAACAAAAAGCAAACAAACAAACAAAAAAAGTTGAATTACGGTCTTTCCCAGGTCCCTCGTGTGTTATTGCAAAGCCTGCCAAAGAGCAGGACTTCGATGTCACGTGAACGGACGAATGTGCTGTTCAGTCCCCAGAACACAGATAAAAGCAGGCATGACATGTGCCTATAATTTCAATGCTGCTGAGGGCCAGACAGGTTTGCTGAGGTTTGCTGGACTGCTGGGTAAACTGAAGTTCAGTGAAAAACCATCTCAAAAAACCAGGCGGATGCAGCTCAAGTTGACTGGGAATGGCACTTCCTGTGAGGACGGGCGCTGTAGGTAGGGACCTCGCAGCTGCTCCCCAATGGACACAGCTGCTCTGAACTCACTCCCTTCCCTCTTTGCACCCCACCATCACCCATCATCTGCCCAGGTTTCACTCACCGAGTCAACTGCGTCTGGCGGTTCCACAAACGCTGAGAACTCTACCAGCTGCAGGCGCGCAGTTCCCAGGGCCCGAGCCTGCCAGGCTGGGGGAGATGGAGCGGGTGGGGGCAGGGGGGAGAGGGCTGGGGGCGGCTCGTACCCTTGAAAGAGAAGAAAAACTACTCAAAATGATGGGCTAGGCTGACACTGTTCTCTCTCAGCCACCTTCTCTTTGAGCTATAAGGGCCAGGGATGGAAAGGTAGAGAGCCCGCCCATCATACAGGAAACCTGGACTCTCCCTAACAGCACATCTACTGGATATAGGGGCACACACTATCCTAGCGCTTGGGAGGTGGAGGCAGGGGCATGAATTCAAGGTCATACTCAACTACAAAGCACATTCTAACCTGGGATACATGAGACTGTCTCAAAAAAATAAATAAATAAATAAATAAGGTCAGGGAGGGCACTGAGAGATGGTTGGTTCAGCTGTTAAGAACACCAGGCGCTCTTGAGAAGACCTGAATTCACAACAACCTGTAACTCCAGTTCCAGGTGATCTAACGCACTCTCCTCTGGCCTCCAGGGACACCAGGCACACACAGCACACTTACATATATGCAAGCAAATCACTCATACATATAAAATAAATAAATCTTTAAAAGAAAAAAAAAAATAACTTTTCCTCCAGGCTCCCATACAGCTAAAGTTCTTGCCGATGTGCAAGAAGGAATCCATGGAAAGGAATTCAAAGGCAAAAATTTGAAAGACTTTGCCCCTGACCAAGTCCTATTTACAAGGGGTCTGGTTGAGTTACAGCAGACATGTCGACACAATGAGGCAGAGGCCGAGAGACACATGCTTTGCGATGACTAAGCAGGCAAGCCCATTTCTAGACCTTGCATCAACTGGAATCACTGTTATTTCTCCGGATATGATTTCGGATATTATGCTATTTGCAGCCAGACATTTATAATTGATGAATTACAGAGCCAGAGTGTGATGGCTTGCATGAGCTGTCTCTCATGGTGCTCTCTGGATAGGTCTAGGCAGTATGGCCTTGCCAGAGGAAATATGCCACTACACTATGCCCAGTTTGTACTCTCAGCTTCAACCCTATGGTTCAAGATGTGGGCCCTCAGATTGGGCGTAGTGGCACATGCCTTTAATCCCAGGAAGCAGAGGCAAGTGTGATCTCTGAGTTCTAGCCCACCCTGGTCTACAGAGGAAGTTCCAAGACAGCTAGGATTACACAGAGAAACTCAGGCTCAAAAACCCAAAAGCCCAAACCCCACCCCCACCCTCTGGGCACCATGCCTCACTCAGCTATCATGGATAGAATGCAAGCCTCTGGAATCCCAAATAAACTCTTCTACAGTTTGCCTTCACCATGGTGTTAGCATGTCACAGCAACAGAAAAGTAAGCAATCAACCGGAGGGAGTTAGGAATCATTTCACCAGTCCATGTGGGGATTCACAGTGTAGACTTCTGCGATGCTGGCAGAGTCTACAAGGATAGGAAGCTGACACGGAGGAAAGCAGAGGTAATGCTGACACAGAGCTGCTAGATCCACCCATGCCTGAAGCCATCTTTTCTCTTTTCCTCCTTCCTTTGCTTCAGCTAC
>JANHMN010000003.1:42416960-42464749 GCA_030674055.1 Rhabdomys pumilio | reverse complement strand
TGTTTTTCGAGACAGGGTTTTTCTGTATAGCCCTGGTTGTCCTGGAACTCACTCTGTAGACCAGGCTGGCCTCAAACTCAGAAATCCGCCTGCCTCTACCTCCCAAGTGCTGGGATTAAAGGCATGCGCCACCACTGCCCAGCAGCTTCAGCTACTTTTGATTCAGGTTTTGATCACTCGGTTGTGCCCAGCTGGCAAAAAAAGGTGAAGGAATTCATTCCTACTGGCGTCAGGAACACAATGAGAGGGGAGACAACGGGGGTCACAGCTCACCTGGTAGGTCAGAGGCTGGGGGTGTCAATGACACAGAGAACGGTGTCTGTGAGAAGGGCTTCACACTGCAGGACAAAGGGAACCCCGTGAGTGCGGTGGAGTGATGCTGGCTGAGCCAGCCAGGATTGACCTGTGCCCACGAAAAGCCAGGCTCCCCCACCAGAATATTCCATGCATGATGATGTGGTGGCTGCCATGGCTCCTCTTGTGCCTCACAAGACGAGGTTGATGCCCACCTCAGCCCAAAACCACACAGTTAGGGTGCCATAAAGCCTGGACCCCAACCCCAGTTAGTCCCAACCGCAAGGACAAGGATTTTTGTTGTTTGGCAACACTAGAATCAAACCTAGTGCTTCAAGTATGCTAAGCATGGGCTCCACAGTGCAGCATCTGCCTACTGTGGATTCTAGGCAGGTGCTCTATCACTGTGCCACAGCCCAGCCTGCCACTGAGAGACTAGGCCAGTTCCTGCATTTTGCTGCAGGACCTTGCTGGGTAGCCCAGGCTGGAATCAAGATCCTCCGACATCAGCCTCTAGGGTGCTGGATTGACAAGAAGTAGTCACTACACCTGCCCTATGTGATGGAAATGTTCCACCTCTGTGCTGGCCCAAAGAGGCCATCAGCAGTGTTGGGCTGACAGGCCTAAGGGAAGAACTTTTATGTAAATTTAATTCTTTTATTTTTTAAACAGAGTCTTACAATGTAGCTCTAACTGGAACTCACAAAGACCCATCTGCCTATGCCTCCCAAGAGCTGGGACTAAAGGTATGTTCCACCATGCTCAGCTGTACACTTAATCAATTCTAATTTAACTGGCTACTCACAAATAATAATTGTAGACTCACACTCCAAAGGCCTAGAGGTAGCTCAGGAGACTAAGAGGCCAGAGGTGAAGGGTAACAAACAAACCCTGGGGGTCTCCGATTTCCCACAATGCCATGATCTCTTGTTATCTGGCATCACTCCAATGTCAGCTCCTCAGAAAGGCCTACCTGGCCTTCTAAAACGGAGCTCTTAGTGGGTTCAGTGACACACAGCCAGCATCACAGAATCTCTGTGATATTTGGGGGCTGAGGCAGGAGGATCTACCCTGGGCTGTAGACCTGAGAGCATGTCTCAAATAAATAAAAACAAAAGCAAAATACTGGAGGTTAGAGATGAACCCCAGTAGTAGGGCATTTGACTAGTACACTTGCATGGATGGATGAATAGATACATATACATACATATATACATATATATATACATATATATATACATACATACATACATACACACACATACATATATACTTTATACATACACAGGTCAGGAAGATTACAGCCTTTAATTTATTCCTTAATAAGAGCACACACCAGACACTCAGTAGGTATTTAGTAAACATCTGGTGTCCCTGCTGCTTATGACAGTAGAGACTCACCTCAGCTTCCTGCCTATGGGCATTACACATGGTGTTTATCTGCCTAAAATATTCCCAGCCCCAGCCCCACCCTTCACGTGGCTAAACCCAACCAATATTAGAGAAAACCCCAAAACTTTCTCCCTCGCCAGTAAACCCACAGCGGCTCCTCACAACGCTGCACACACTTCCATTTTATATTTCTGAAGGTGACAGCTTAGTCAGCACTGGTCTCCCCCCATTTGCCTATGGGCTTGTCAGCGCACACCTGCAGTCCCCTTGGTCCCTGGGGACTTAGTCTGATCTTTCCTGAGTCTCTGATGAGTAGACCCCACAACCTAGCTTCTTCTCTCACAGTACACATTCCCATGTTGCACTCATGCAGCCTGGTTAGGCTGGACCTAGGGCCCCTTTTTCTATGGCACATCTGGGTACCCTCAGTGGCCAGAGGTCTCAGAGTTGAGGCCATTCCAGTTACCCCTGAGACTAATTTTCTCCCTCCCAAGTATGAACAAATAAAGTAACCCCTTCCCCACTCTCAAGCCCTAGAGACACTCTAGAGGTCTGGAAATGGGCTTTTAGAGGCTCGGTAAAGGCATTCACAGCCCCTCCCAAGAGTTTCTTGATCTATATCTGACCTCTCATGACCCTCTGAGACCCATTCATTGTTCCCAGAAGCCTCTAGGTCTACTATTGTCTTTCCATAAGCCTCTTGGGAATCCTTCATCTGTCCTGATCCTAGGGCCTTAAATCTCCCTTCTCATAATACTTAGAGGAGTCCCCCTCTCTCCCCAAAGAGCCCTAAAACTTCCTCCCCTTTATATTCTGAGCCCTTCTTGTCTCTTCCAGAACCAACTATATCCTTAGCTGTCTTCCCACAAAACCACACGGCTTCGTCTCCTGCAGGAATCTCTAGTTCTGCAACCACCTTCCCATGATCCCCTGGGTCCCCTACATCCCTTCTAAGTGATCCTTTGGAGGCCCATTCATCCCTTCCAAGAGTACTTGGGCAAACAACTGCCTTCCCAAGATGCTTTGGACCCACGTGCCCTTCTAGTAGACTCCGGGCCTTACATCCCATGAGTCTCTGGGACTGATGTTCACACTTAGGAGCCCATGTACATGACACATCTTTTCAGAGATGAGGTAAAAGGAGACCCTAAGCATAGAAGAGGTCACACCCACCAACACCCTAAAGAGCAAAGTGCACTGCTAGACTTCAAAGCTACACGGTATGGTTCCAGAATCTACGTCCAAACTGAATGTAGGTCGAAGGGAGAGAAGGGGGAAGTCCAGGGGACACAAAGTACTCACTCTGGAACATTCCACGGTGGCCCAGAGCTCCCTGACCAGAACTGGAAGAGCTCAGTGGCCTAGAGAGGAGACACGGATGAGAATCAGACATCCCCTATTGGTCACTACAGCCCCATCCTTCCATCCCGGATCTCCACAGTCCCCAACCCAGGCCACCTGAGGGCCAGAAGGACCCAGCTTGGCCTGGAGGGAAGGTGCAGAGATGAGCTGTGCCGAAGACATGGTGGCCATTGTCTGGAAGGCCTTGTCCTTGGAGACTTGGTCCTGGGGAAAGGTTGAGGTCCAGGTTAGTGGGGAGTTCTAATTAAGATAGTCAGGGTGCGACGATGTCAGGCTTGGGGTAAGAGATAAAGACATGGCAAGCTGTGACACAGGGTCAGGGAGGGGTCAGCTCCCCACCCAAACCTTCTGCCTCTGCTGGCCTCCTCTGGAATGGCAGTGTGTGAGGTACAGATGTGGGTACAGCCATGGGAAGATGGGCAAGGGGACATGGCACACTCAGAGTCTGACCTAGGGTGGGGGGAAGGTGCCAAGGGAAGAAAGAAAACAACTTAGAAACTGCAGCCTATACTTCATCTCCCTTAGCACCAGACGACCACTGAGAGAATGGGGGCTGCACAGGGAACAGGACACACTGATTTGCACGTCCACAAAAAGATACTAACAGTTTTCTAAGTCAAGAAAGGGCTGGACACAGTGTTTCCTGATGCCCAGGCTACAGGAAATGAGACTTTCCAGAGCCCCCTGGGAACAGGAAGGGGGTGTTTTTATTCCAGACAGAACACAGAAAAGACTGAGAAATGACAGAAAAGATTAAAACCTAAGGGTTTCAGGTCTACAAAAAAGGAAGGGACCATTTCCGGATAAAAGAACGGATGACTTCTGGGAAGTCATCATCCCTGAGGCTAAAAGGAAAGAAATCCCACACAGAGGGACAGTGATAAGGGTTCAGCCTTGAGGGCACAGGGGAGAGCAGATGATATACTCTCTCACAGGAAAACCATACTGCCAAGGGAGGCGAGGCTGGAATAGGGGACAGGAGAAAGATGAGACCAGCAGGGACAGACAGAGAGAGGGAAGGATGGTAGCAGAGACAGAAGCACCCTGTCTGCTACAGGAGCCACACAACCGTCTGTGGGCAGGCTGCTCCCCTCAGCGTCTCTGACCCCCACAGACCTCTATTTCTCTCTCTCCCTCTCCCTTCCCCATCTCTCTGCGTCTGTCTGTCTCTCTGGGTCTGTCCCTCTTACCCCATCCCTCCTTCTAAGCATCCACACTCAGCCTCCCCTCCATCAACACTCGCCTACCTGCCTTTAACCTTACCTTCAGCTTCGACTGAATTTCTCTCGATTTCCTTCGAGCCAAAACCTGGATGTGACTAGAGACCTGGAGGGATGAGGAGCAGGTTGGGCATCCTTTGTCCACTCCCCTCCCTTCCTCCCTGCCGCTGCACATGCTGCTCGTCCACACACATCAGGCGTGAGACACAGGCTGTCTAAAGGAGTGTAAGCACTGCCATGGCTGGTCCATCAGGCCCCTCTTGGTAATAAACCTCCTACCGACAAGACAGCTCAGCAGTAAAAGCACCTGGCAGCAAGCCTACCGTCCCAACTTTCATCCCTGAGACCTACATGGTAGAAGGAGAGAACCAACTCCTGAATTCTGTCTTCTGATTTCTACAGGAATACTATGGCACAAGAGCTCACAGGCACACACACACACACACACACACACACACACACCTCTTGTGATACAGTTTACGTATGTGGGTTAAGTGTATCCTGGTGCACATGCAGAGGTCAGAGGAAGAGCTATGAAAGCTGCTTCTCCTACCATGTGGCCCCAGAAGCTGACAGCTAAGGCAATCAGGTTTTAGCAGCAAGCCCTTTACCCATTAAGCCATTTCACAGGCACATAATAAAAACATTTTACAGAAATATCTGGCATGCCCACAACTTAGGGGAAATCCACATGAGCCAAGGCCTGAAAGATGCCTCAGTCAGTAAAGTTCACCCTCCCTGCACGAGGACTTTAGTCCACGTGAACTAAATCCCAGCAACAGGGAATACAGAGAGGTACAGACTGGCACTTGCTGGCTGCCCAGTCTAGGCAAACCGCAAGTTCCGGGCCAGTGAGAGAGGCAGTCTCAAAGAAGCGGGTAGCTGCCTAGATGAGACCTGGGGTCTCCCACTGACCTCCACATGCCGGTGCACATACATGCACACACATGCATGCACTGATACCTCCCACACTCACATACAAGCTTTTTGTTTCTTTTTTAGCCATATGAACCACATCTGCCTTGAACCTGAACCAGACCACATGGAGATGGCCCTCAGGAAATACCCAGCCCCAGCCCCAAGCTCCAGAGTGTCAGTCGAGACCTGCTTTCGAGTTCTCGTCTTGCCTGTCCTCAGCTTGATGTAACGGGCAATGAGTTCGTTCCGGCCTGGAGGAGTCAAAATGAAAAAGAGTAAGACTCTCAGCAGAACTTCCTGCCAAAGAAGACAGGGATGATGGATAAGGTCATCAAGCCAGCGATCCCCACCAAGCCAGGTTGGGGGACTCCTCAGCCACAGGGTCACCAGCTCAGCCACGTACTAGCTATGTGGCTACTTCCTGTGTTTCCCTCATCTGTGCAGGGAAAATGCTAGAGCCCAAGTCATGGGAAGGATATAATCCTTTTTTTTTTGTTTTGTACTTTGCTTATTTTCATATTTATTCATTTATTTTTGTTTATTTATTTTTGGCTTTTTGAGACTTCAAAAAGGGTCTCTCTACATAGCCCTGACTATCCTGGAACTCCCTCTGTGTAGACCAAACTGGGCTCGAATTCACAGAGGTCCACCTGCCTCTGCCACCAATGTACCCTGCCTTATTTTTATTATTTTGAGACAAGGACTTACATAGGTCAGACTAACGTAGAGCTCAATATGTAGCTGAGGATGGCCTTAATTCTTTTTTTTTTTTTTTTTTTTTTGGTTTTTCGAGACAGGGTTTCTCTGTGTAGCTCTGGCTGTCCTGGAACTCACTCTGTAGACCAGGCTGGCCTCCAACTCAGAAATCCGCCTGCCTCTGCCTCCCAAGTGCTGGTATTAAAGGCGTGAGCCACCACTGCCCGGCCTTAATTAAATTCTTAAAAGTGTATACCACCACAGTTGGCTAGACTCTGGACACATTGGTCAGTGTGACTTTTTTCACTAGGGTCAGGACAGCCACCACAGGGACTCACCGTACATCTTGCCCTCATCTGACAGGATGATCTTGCGACGGCCACAGGGAGGGTAGATGGCCAGGGCCTCCTGAAAACTCTGCTCGATGTCAGGGCTCCACACACCTTCTGCATCAGGGCTCCCGTCACCTCCAACGCCCTCACTGCCTCCGGTGCCCTCCTCGCTGCCTTCCTCACTACCTGTCCAGCCCCCGCCATCATCCAGGGGGGCCCCAGTCCGGGGATCCCCCATCTGGGCCTGCAGAGAAAAGATCAGTAGCTACATATGGTATTGCAAGAACAGTGCAGGAGGCCTGGACCTCAAGGTTGAAGGAGCCTGGGACCTGAACCCCTATGTCTGAGGGAGAAGAGGAATCTAAGCTGGGATCTGGGAGGCTGTTCTTCTCGAGCTTTCGAGGAACTTGCCTAGGGATTGCACTGGATTGAAGTCACCTGACCACCTCAGGGCAGTGCCTGAGGCCATTCTATAAGACTGTTTGGATCACCGATTTTAGGGAAGACCAGAAGAGTCTGGTTAATTGCTAGGAATGAGACCCTCCCGTCCCTCTGAGAAAGAACAGGTGCTCAGAAGAGCAGCAGCTGCTGGAAAAAGCAGAGGCTAAGTCCAAAACCAACACCCAGAGAGAAGGGGACAGAGAGATCCAGGACAGAAACCCAGATCGACATGGCAAAAGGGGGCACAGTCAGGGCCGAGCCAAAAAGTAACCACAGAACCAGGAGGGGGAGGGGCTGGGTCGCCCATCAAACTTCAGGCCTAGGGACTCAGTCGCCCAGCCATCTGGAGGACAGAACAGAACAAAGAGCCCAGGCATCCCCTCCCCCAGTTCCCCCACAACCCCTACTGTGGGCGGGGCCAGCGTGCGAGCAGCCTCACCGGCCCCGCCCCTCCCCCGGGCTCGGCTCCAACCCAAGTTCCCATCGACTTTCCGGAGGCCAAGAACAGGGAAAACTTTCCCCATACAGTCCGATACCTCCTCCCTGGAGGTTTTATGTCTTCCAGAACTTCCCCAGGACCCCAACCAAAGTTCTGAGTCCCATCCCTCCAACTCTGGACTCTTGACCTGGTAGAAGTTAGGCGAACAAAGATCCCAAGCCCAGCCCAGTGTTGTGGCGAGGTTCAGAACCCCCCGTAGGCCAAAATCCCAACCCAGCCCACCCCCATGTGGCAGACAAAGAGACAGACGAGCCGGGCAAGACAGACGGACATCTCTAATCTCCTGCCCTAGTCCCCAATCCTCGGGAAACCAAAGAACGAAGGTCCAAGGGGCCCCGTGGCTCTTCCTCAGCCACTCCCGCGCCTGCCCTGCTCCGTGAGGGGGCCACATGCCCACAGGGCGGACGCTTGCAGGAAAGATGGCCCGAGAGGCGCGCTTGAACTAACAGAAGACCCGCGGCCGCCCCTTCGCTCCCACGTCCTGCGTCCGCAGCCCCCGGCCACCCCGCGCGCTTCCCCAGCCGCAGACCCTCCCCAGGCCCCTAACTCCGGAGAAAGTTCCAGCTCCACACTTCGGCTGCGTCCCCGGCGCAAACTCCGGCCCCGGGGCAGAAAAAGGACGGCGGGCAATTCCCACGCGATCTCAGGCACACGCGCCTCACCTCATGGCGTGGAACTTCCCATCCCAACTCACAAACCCCAAGCAGGATCCCGATTCCCGCTAGCGCCTTCCTACCTCCCGGCCTGGGCAGGGGAGCCGCGGGCGGGCGGGGCGAGACCGGGAGAAAGTTGCCGGGAGCTTTGTTTGGGAAAAAGTGGGAGGGACCCGGGGGGGCGGGCCCGGCGGTAGGCTCGGAATCTCACGGGGACACTCGGGGCGAGGTGCTTGCTTTGGGAGAGATGAGTACATCTAAGGACTAGATGCGGATGCTGGGGTCCCTAGGAAAGAAGGTAAGGTTATGGAGGCCCAGATTCATGACTTTGGAGGAGGAGACTGAGGTCTGTAACTATGGGTCTGAAGGAGGAATATTAGGATCTGGACCCCAGGTCTGAGGGAGAAGGTACCGGGAGTTGAGGGAAGTAGACTCCTAGATGGAGGAGGGGACGTGACCTGGGTTACCCTGTGTGTTTGCTGAGGATGTGGGATTGACAGAAATAAAATACCAATTTTATGCGTATTTATTTTACTCTGTTTTTAGACATTTAAATTTTATATGTATGTTCTGTCTGCATGTATGTCTAATGCCTACAGAAACTAGAAGAGGTCACTGGGCACTGGATCCCCTGGAACTGGAGTTACAGATGGTTGTGGTTAACCATGTGGGTCCTCCTGTAAATCAAATCCAGACCCACGGGAAGTGCAGGCAGTGTTCTAAACCACTGAGCCATCTGTCCACCCGTGAAGATCAGAACCCAGGACCTCACAAAAGATAGGCAGAAGTTCCAGCTCAGAGCTGTCTCTGGTCCAACCAGTTTCTGTTCGATAAGTAAGGTGTTAGGGTGGGTTGGTTTGCTTCTGATGAGAACACAGCTTCCTTGTGACCTGGCCAGAGGGAAGCCTGTTAGGCTGGATGTACAGAAATGCAGACTCCACAATCGCTTAGGCACTAGTGGCTTCTAGTGGCACCTGTCCCAGGATAGAGACAGACCCTGGGTGCCTGAGGGCAGAGAGTTCGGGTCCTGGGTCTTGTTCTGTTAGAACTGAAGGTCTGATAAGAGTGGTAGCACTGATTTATATTCCCAGCTCTTGTAGAGTTGAAGCCTGGATGTTCTAGTTTGTTTTTCTATGATGGTGATAAACACATGGCCAACAGTTGGGGAGGAAAGGGTTAATTTAAGATCACAGTTGTAAGCCAGGGCGGTGGTGGCGCATGCACGCCTTTAGTCCCAGCACTTGGGAGGCAGAGGCAGGCGGATTTCTGAGTTCAAGGCCAGCCTGGTCTACAGAGTGAGTTCCAGGACAGCTAGGACTACACAGAGAAACCCTGTCTCGAAAAAACCACAAAAAAAAAAAAAAAAAAAATCACAGTTGTAGTCCTTAATGAAAGAAAGTCAGTCAGAGAAGAAATTCAAAGAAGCTGGAGACAGGATCTGAAGCAGAGACCTTGGAGAAGATCAACAACAGCAAAAATAAATAAATAACCAGCACACTGAAATAAAACATTCTCTGAGAAACCAAACAAAAGCCCCCAACAGCCAGCCAGGTAATGGTGGCTCATGCCTTTAATCCCAGTGCTCTGGAGGTAGAGGCAGGTGGGTCATTGAGTTCGAGGCCAACCTGGTCTACAGAGTGAGTTCCAGGACAGCCAGGGCTACACAGAGAAACCCTGTCTCAAAAAGAAAAAGAAAAAAAGAAGCAAGAAAGAAAGCAGGGCTATGGGCTGGACAGATGGCTGAGGGAAAAGCACTTGCAGCCAACCCTAACAACTTGAATTCAGTGTCCAGATCCCACACGGAGGAAAGGAGAACAGTCTCCTGAAAGTTGCCATATGACTTCTGTGCCTGCCACACATGCACACGCACTCAAGGTCATACTCCTCGGCATTGTTGAAGGCCAGTCCACGATGAGAAGACCCTATTTTTTAAATTTGAAAAGCAAAAAATGAGAAAAGGAGGAAAAACAGGGGCTGACTGTCTTCAAACTCAAAGCCAAGAGTGGCTGGCATATGGGCTTTGGAAGTCTGAAAGAAAGGGAATCTTGGATTTGGGATTTCTTGGAAAATACAGCACAGGACTGTAAAGTAATTAGGGGCTGTTGTTGTTGTTGTTGTTGTTGTTGTTGTTTTGGAGGTGGCTGGATTTTTTTAAATGAAATCAGCTGGAAAATGGGACACATCTGCAGTGATGCTCAGAGAGTCAATAAATGAGGTAAACCAGATGGCAGAGTGCCAAGGGCACTTGCAGCCAAGCTTGAGTTCGATCCTGGGGATCTACACAGTGGCAGGCAAGAAAGTTGCCCACTGACCTCCACATCTGTGCCATGGCAGTCCTGTGCACAAACACTCCGAATAAATAAAATTAAAAGCACCTGGGTATGGTGTGAATGGGTCCGAGGAGTTCTGGAATACAGAGGCATGACCTGAGTGGAGCACTGCTCTAGTTTCAAGGGAGTGGCAAGGACACTCTCAGGCAAACTGACTAGCTAGGCTGTCTGAAGCAAACAGAACTGCCAAGCCAACCACAGGAAGCTGAGACAAGACAAGCCGCCTGGAAGAGGCTCATATCAACTGATTCTCCAGCTCGTCGACCTGCCTGCAGGCAATAGTGTGTGCTCCAGGTTTTTAGACTTCATGATTGTCACCCATGCTGAGATGGACTTTGGTGATGCAGCTGTCTTTGGGTCATTTCTGTTCCTTACAGGAACCCCAATAAAACTCATTGGTTCACCATGAAAAAAGGGGGCATGACAATCTGTGATTGATGGTTGACTCCCTTGGGAGAGTTAGGGTCAGAGAACAGTAGGCAGGACTGAGGGCTTGGGGCTGAGGCCAGTGATAAATCCAGGTAATAGAGGCTGGAGGATAAAATCTTCAAGTGGGAGTGTGTTATAGAATAGAAAGGACCTAGTGGTCTGACTTAAGGGAAGTAGTTAGTGAAGAATGGAGGTGTGCAGAGGCATGACCACGGAAGGAAGGTTTATCCATAAGGTCATCAACTCGAGACAATGGCAAGGGCAAGACAATAGCTGTGGCTTAAGGGGCAAGCATGTGTCTTCCAGAGATCAGGGAGAATTTAGGTAGCTCAGCAGGTGGAGGCGTGGTCAGGAAAAGGAGGCGTGTCCCTTTGATGAGTCAAGGCCAAAGGAGAAAATCTGTTTTAAAGGACATTGTCGCTGAAAGGAAGAGTGGCTCTCAGGCACTAGGTAAGATAAAGGCCTGTTCACCAGGTGTGGGCGTGGCCACCCATTAGGGGGTTGTCTTAAGAGGTGTGGTTATGACAGAGACTTGATGGTGGAGTAGAGAGGATTCTAGGTGACGGTGGGTGGTGGGCGTGGTGAGACAATTGGGGCGTGGCCAGTCTCGCGGAGCTGAGGCACCCAACGAACGCGCCAGTAATTTGCCCAGGCTCGAGACCAAAACTGGATATTAACTGTCTGTATCCGGCGGTGTCCGGAGCCGGGTGGCCGAGCTGCAGTCCAGGAGAAGGCACGAATGTAGCCAAAGGTGAGGAACCGGATCTGAGAGAGGCCAAACCTGGCCGCCTCTCTCAGGGGCGCCTGAAATGGAAAGAATGCCTACAGAATCCAAGGGATGCAGGGCAGGTGGGCGGGGCGGGGCCCTCACCGAGGGCGGAGCCTGGGAAGAGGTGGCCAAGGGGTGATTGTGGGGTCTGAAACTGCCCTTGTCACAGCCTTCCACCCACCCGCAATGTGTCGACTGGGGGTCCTGCTGCTGCTGCTCCCCTCGGCCTTCATGTCTTCCTCTGCTATCCCGATCCATGATGTCGACTCTCAGCAGAACTCTTCCGGGTTTCTGGGCCTTCAGAGGCTTCTCCAAAGCTTTAGTCGACTGTTCTTAAAAGTGAGTGATGGGACAGAGATGGACCAGGCAGAAGACCGATAAAAAAAGGAGCAAACAGAACAGAGAGTTAGAGATGTGTCTCAGATGGGAGAGTGGTTGTCTAGCTTGTAGCTTGATGCCCTGCAACAATTATACCAGCACTCAGGAGTCGGAGGCCAGAGAAACAGGAGTCCAAAGCCACCTTCCTCAACACAGGAAGTTTGACCAGCCAGGAATACATGATACATAGCAAAGCAGGGGTATAAGGTGGTGGGTTGAAGAGACAGATGAGGAACATAACACAAAATAGGAAGGGAAGCTGGGTCTGTGGCTGAAAGCCCATCATCCCAGCTAGCAGGTCCCAGATGTGGCCGAGGCTCACATGAAATCCCAACATGAGAAAAAAAAACAAGTTCAAGGTAAGCCTAGGCAGCTTCCATCAAACCCTGTTTCAAAACTTAAAAAGAAGCAGGCCTGGCAACCCATCCACTTGGGCGGTAGAGTCAGGGCAATGTCTGAATTTGGGGCCAGCTTGCTCTGCATATCAAGTTCCAAATCAGCCAGAGCTACATGGTGAGACCCAGTCAAAATAAATCAATAAAAAGAGGGGCGGGGTTATAATGGCTGAGAGTGTGACTCAGAGATAGAACCCCCCAAGCCAGAAGGCTGAGGCTATGGTTAGGGGGTGCAGGGCTTACCTAGCATGTGTGGGGTGAGAGGTAGAGAGAAGGGGAGGAGAGGTAGCCAGGACAGGCAAGGAGCAGGAACAGGAAGGCACTGGGACAGAAAGACAGATGGGTATTGGTGGCTGGAGACTCTGGGGATGGAGGACTGAAGGAGAAGAATTTGGAGGGCATCCTGGAAGGACAGCAGGTGTGCACACCATTTCCCTCTGGCCCTAGAATGACCTGCTACGAGACCTGGACAACTTCTTCTCCTCCCCCATGGACTTCCGAGATCTTCCTAGGGACTTCCATCAGGAAGAGAACCAAGAACACAGAATGGGGAACCATACCCTCTCCAGCCACCTACAGATAGACAAGGTGCCTCCCTCCACGGGGCAGCCCTTCCTGAGTTCTCCCCACCACCCATTAAGCTGCTTTACCTGGCAGGAAAGGGGCACGTGAGGGAGGAAAGCAGGTTTGTTCTAACTCTTGTGCAACTCTCACAGATGACTGACAACCAGACAGGGGAGGTGCTCATCTCTGAGAAGGTAGTGGCCTCCATTGAGCCAGAAGGGAACCCAGAAGGTGACTGGAAGGTAAGGGCCTCTCTTGCCGCCAGGTGTTCAGGAATCAGCATTTTTCTATAGCTGAGGAAGTCCACTGTGCCATACTGTTCCAGTTTCCTCTCTGTTGCTGTAACAAAATACTTTAGCCAAAAGCATGTAGGGAAGGAAAGGGTTATCTGCTTTACAGCCCATCACCTAGGAAAACTCATGACATACTCTCAAGAGCAAACAGAGAAAAAAACCATATCTGCTTGTTTTGTCCTGTCTTAGGAGATGGTTCTGCCCACAATGGGCTGGGTCATCCTACATGATAACGATCTTGATCTACTTAATACAGCATTCAGATTCTCTTCAGAGTGATTCTACGCTATGGCAAGTTGGCATTTAAAAGTAGCCAGCACACACTCCACACATGGAATATCCTCACCGGGCAGTGGTGGCACACGCCTTTAATCCCAGCACTTGGGAGGCAGAGGCAGGCAGATTTCTGAGTTCAAGGACAGCCTGGTCTACAGAGTGAGTTCCAGGACAGCCAGGGATACACAGAGAAACCCTGTCTCGAAAAACCAAAAAAAGAAAGAAAGAAAGAAAGAAAGAAAGAAAGGAAAGGGAATATCCTCGAACTTTCTGGGGCTCAGGGTGATGTGTCAAGAGGGAAAGATAGGTCAATAGGTGCAGTTGTAAACACAGGTGACCCAGGACCTGAAAAGCTGAAGCAGGAGTATTGCCACAATTTTAGGCAAAAGGCAAGAGAATCTCTGTGAGTGGAAGACCACCCTGATCTACTAAGCAAGTGCCAGGCCAGCCAGGGCTACATATCAGGACCCTGTGTTAAAACAAATATAAAAAGCCTACTTGTAAATGTCAGAAAGTGTTTTGGTCATTCCAGAAAGTTTGACTGTCTCCTAACAGCTTTGTAAACCTTAGTATTCAAAACCTCCACCAATCTCAGAAGTACGGGTCACATCTCAGTGGGGTTTTATTTGTTTTGAGTTTGTTTGGAGTTGGTCTGCCCATGCGCACACATGAGAGTGGCCAAGTAGGGACTGTCTTCCTCAGTCCTCTTCACTTATTATCATTTTTATTTTTTCTGAGGCAGGGTCATTCTAAATAGTTCTGGCTAACCTTGAACCCAGCAGAGATCCCCAGCCCTGATTGTGCCTCCTGTGTGCTGGGTTTGAAGGTGTGGCGTGCCACCACCACAGCCCTCTCTACCTTATTTTTTGAGCCAAGGATTCTAACTGTATGTGACTCTCATCTTCAGTTAATGTGGCTGGCCAGCAAGCCCCAGGAGCCTCCAGTCTCTGCCTTCCCAGTGCAGCATCACAGACATGTGCTGCAGCTCTTGCCCACTCCATGAATGCTGGAGACCAGGACTCCCGCTCTCATAGTTGGGCACAAGTACTTACTGACAGGCCCCTTCTTGAGGTAGAGTCTCACTCTGTAGCCTTGACTGGCTCTGAATTTTCAAGGCCCTGTCTCGGCCTACAGGTAGCTGGGAAAACAGGCCTGAACTGTCAGGCTCAACTGAGATCAGGGTAACTTCAAAACAGGAATTGGGCATAGGCAGCCAGGAATGGTGACACACCATGTTTTTTGTTTTGCTTTACTTTGGTTTGGGTTTTGGTTTTGGTTTTGGTTGTTTGAGACAGGACCTATCTATGTAGCCCAGGCTATCCGAGAACTTGCTTTGTATTCCAGGCTGACTTCCAACTCTGAGATCTGCCTGCCTCTACCTCCTGAGTTTAAAGGCCTGTGCCACCATACCTGGCATAAGTTACGGCTTTTGACTTAGGGTGACCCAGTACTTCTGTGCCACCTCCCAAATGTGGAGATTCCAAATGTAAACCACCACACCAAATTTATCATGTGTTTTTGTTTGATTTTGTTGTTGTTTTTCCAAGACTTTTTTTCTGTGTAAGCTTGTTTGGCCTCAAACTCACAGAGATTCTCCTGCCTCTGCCTCCTGAGTGTTGGGAGTAAAAGCATGTACCACCACTGCCCAGGAAATGCTTGCTTGCTTGTTTTCTTTCTTCCTTTCTTTCTTTCTTTAATTTTTTTTTCTAATTTTAAAAATTGCTGTTAGCATATGAGTGCAGGTGCACACAATGGCCACAAGAGGGTATCAGATTCCCCTAAAGCTGGAGTTACCTGAGCCTGAAGAAGCCTGAGCAGTGGGTGTTGGGAACCCAGAGAATTTCCTCTGCAGACACTAATAATGCATGCAAATGGTGCACACACTCAACACTCAGGCACACCCACATAAGCATAAATGAAACAATCTCTAAGGCAGCCATCGAAATTTAACAATAATCGAGTTTGGGTGCTTGGAAAGATGGCTCAGTAGTTAAGAGCACTGACTGCTCTTCCAAAGGATCCAGGTTCAATTCCCATCATCTACATGGCAACTCATAATTGTAACTCCACTTCCAGGGGTCTGGCACCCTCACACAAACACACGCAGGCAAAACACCAATGCACATAAAAAAATAAATAAATACATAACAAATTTAATACACAAGAATGCAGCAGGCCAGACTGAAAACAGAACTGTTTTTCCAAAAAGGGTTTTTTAACCCAAAAGCACCAAGTGAGCTGAGATGTAGGTTGAGATGTCCCAGTGGAGATCAAACATCTTGGATGTGCTGTGTGGCATCTGAAGATCACCCTGTGCCTCATTCCCAGGTGCCCAAAGTGGAGACAAAAGAAGCACTGGTGCCCGTGCAGAAGGTAACCGAGAGCTTGCACCCAGAGCCCCGGCGGGTGGCTTTCTGGATCATGAAGATGCCAAGGCGGAGGACCCAGCCAGATGTCCAGGATGGAAGCCGCTGGCTCATAGAAAAGCGACATCGCATGCAGGCTATCCGGGATGGGCTCCGTGGAGGTGCCCGTGAGGACAACCTTGAGGAAGGGGTCCATGTCCCCCAACGCGCCAAGCTGCCTATCCGAAAGACACACTTTCTCTACATCCTTAGGCCATCCCAGCAGCTATAAGGTGGGGACCAGATATCCCTGCATGTCCCACACCCTTCCCCAACACCCTATAAAAATAAAGTTTTTTCTTACATGTAGCACAGTCTCCTTTGGGTATCTCTTCCCAAACAGGCCAGAGTCCAGCACATACACTTAGTCTGACCATGGCTGTAGCAGCTCTTGCTTACATCTCATTCAAAACATTGTCTCTTGGTTAGGCAACTGGGTCTCCTGTAGCACCATGATACACTGGGTACTGAAGCCTTTGAGCCAGCCTATCTGCCATTCCAAGTCTCAAAGTACTTTGCTGAGCCACCCCAGCCACCAAAATATAGTTTTTAGATTTTACAAAATTACCCAAGATATCACAAAAGGAAAAGCTAATATTGAAAAATTAATATTTTAAATTTATATGTATGAAAATTTTGTCTGCATGTATGTCTGTGCATCATATTTGTGCCTGGAGACCAGAAGAGGGCATCAGGTCTGCTAGGAGTGCAGTTATAGACCTTATGAGCAGCCATGTGCTATGGGATGGAAAACCATGCCAAGAAGTTTGGTAAAGTAGACCAGGAGACTCTGTAGCCGCCTTCAGCCACAAATCAACTGGGTTCACCTGAAAGGGGGCCTGGAAATGAAAGCGGATAGAGGGCGAGAAGAGATGAAGCCAAGACAAAGTTCTCTGATCAAGGCTCAAAGCTTTAATGTTCAGCTCTCAATTTAAAGGGGAAGGCCCAACCCAAAACCCCTCCTGGTTTCATCTCAAGGCAAGCCCAGGGGCAGTTCTTCTAAGTCCCATGCAGCCCAGGTGGGTAACTCCACCTAGATCCTATCACTTGGTCTGTTGTGGTAAGCAAGGTCTCTCAGGCTTGCTCAAGGCTGAGGGAAGGGCACAAGACTCCGTGGACACACTACCTGAGGCTTAGCCGACTCCCAGCTCCCTGCCAGACTCCCGGCTTGGAACACATGCCATGCTTCTCACATAAAAGAAACATGTCCTACAGTCACACAAGCCCAAAGCAGAGTTCTCCGTGCTAAATACATCCCTAGAGGCCCAGAGGACTTATCCAATAAGCTTCTTTCCCAGACATTCCTCCCTGCAAAAGGTATTTAATCTCAGGCCCACCCTAAGAAGTGGGGTATAGTTTTATGCATCCATTTTTTTTTTGTCATGACAATAAACTGTTTAGAACCATGGACTGGCCGGGCGGTGGTGGCACACGCCTTTAATCCCAGCACTTGGGAGGCAGAGGCAGGCGGATTTCTGAGTTCGGATTTCTGAGTTCGAGGCCAGCCTGGTCTACTGAGTGAGTTCCAGGACAGACAGGGCTACACAGAGAAACCCTGTCTCGAAAAACCAAAAAAAAAAAAAAAAAAAAAGAACCGTGGACTGTCTGTTTTCATCAAGCTTTCCCGAGGCTTCATGGGGAGCCATGGAGAAGACCTTCAACTACAGAGCCACAGCCTAATCTCTTATCACCACCAAGCCTACCTCCACCAAGATAAAGTCAATCACCCACCTCCCCCAAAAGACAAGCCAGAGCTCCCCTTACCCCCACCCCTGCCCCGGGCTAGAATCTGTCCCCAGCCTGCAGCCTCCCCTCCCCCAAGTCTGTTTTCTGCTCTTTGAGATTTCCAACGTTGCCTGGATATCCAAGAATCTGACAACCACACAGCCCCAGCCTCCTTGCAGGCCCAGGGACCCCGAACAAGCTCTGGCTTTCCCACACCTCAGACTGAGCTTTCCTACCCACAGCCCCCAGTGGGCTTCCCTCTAGCTCAGCACCCACCCCAGAGGTAATGTGGGATGAGCACAGTCAAACTCCCCATGTTCTGCCTCCCCAAGTGGCCTGCCCTGTGGTGGAGCAGATGCAGGCCTACAGTGGATGCTGGGACCCATCCCAGGTGTTCTGGAAAAACATCCATCGCTCTTAAACAGTGATCTATGTTTCTAGCCCCAGGAATAAATGTTGATAATAGGGACAAAGCTAACAGGGTCCAGAATGCATCACAACTTGTCCTGAAAACATTTGGCAGATCTTTCATCTAGACCAGGCGTCCCAGTTTGCTTTCTACTGCTGTGGTGAGTGAACACCACAATCAAAACAACTTGGGGAGTAATGGGGTTATTCCATCTTGTGATGGATCACAGTCCATCATGGAGAAATGGCAGAATAGGGGCTTGAAGCAGGAACTGACATGCAGGCCAGGGCTCAGTTTTCTATTTGTTCATACAAACCAGGAACATCTTTCCAGGGGTGGTCTTGCCCACAGTGGGCTGGGCCTTCCCATATCACTAACCAAGAAAATATCCCCACAGACTTGCCTACAAGGCAAACTGACAGCATTTTTTCAGTTGAGATTTCCAGATGACTCTGGCTTTTGTCAAGGCAACAACAACAACAAAAACTAAACAGACATGGAGTCCTGTGGTCAGTAAGGTGAGAAAGACCTTGCACTTTTTGTCTCTACCTCCTGTGTGCTATGCCCAATTCACGAGGCCTTAGGAATTGAATGAGGGCACCCTTAGTCAAACATCGTAGCCCTGAGTTACATGTTCAGCCCCTTACCATTACATGTATGTGTTTTTAAACAGCAAGGGGTAGGAAAGTGAACACATGATAGGGTATGCATGTGGAATTCAGGGGCCCTCCTTCCACCATGTGGGTCCTGGGGATTCTTCTCAGATCGATCACCAGGATTGGTGGCTAGTGTCTTTACTCACTAGGACTGTACAGACCAGGCTAGCTAGCCTCATTTTCCTCCACCTTCCTGCCCCTGCCTCATGAGTGCTGCCCAAGCCCACTAAATACGGAAGTGTTAAGCTCTTAGCGTTCTTAGCCATGCTCTTAGTGCTCATTTTGCAGACAGCATACAGGGATGAAGCCTGGGAACGGCACATCACAAACAGACTTTACTACTTGTTGGATTCTTAACAGAGAAAGCAGACACACAGACAAAATGGAAAGTGCAAACAAAAGGATCACGTTCTTCTGGAGTGACAAGTGTATGCGAGATTGGAGTCTTCTGTTCTTTTCCAAATATCCTTGGGAGACAGGTCACCTGCTCCCTCTCTACTGCATTTAAAAACAAAAACAAAAACCCAACCCTGTCCCTCCTTCCTCATAAATAAAAAACGTTTGAATAGCTCAATGTGATGGGCTGAGGTAAGGTGATTGCTTCAAGTCCGAGGCTAGCCTGGGCTACATAGCTAGGCAATAAGTGGAAACTAAAATAATAAACTGTTTGGGAAAACAGCTTGGGTATGTATTAATGCTACGGGGAAGGGGGGAGGGGGGCATGGAGCGGAAGTGAGAATGGACCAGACTGAGCATCATTGTGACGGTGCCGGGCGAGCCAGACCCAAAAGAAGATAGGACTTAGTTCAAAGACTAACAAGAAGAGAAGGGTGAACAGGGAGTCCTTCGGTTGAACTCTCCCCTGCTTGGCCCTATTTCGCCAAGCAGAAGGGAAGGATTTTGTACCGCAGAGGAAAGCTGCCGACTATCTCACGCCATCGCCGCTAGACGCACCAGTAAGCATGCGCCCGATCCTCTGGTCCAGGCGGTCCTACCGGGAAGGTCTACGCATGCGTCAGCTGGAGGTTCATGGTAAGGGGAAAGGCGGGCGCCATCAACCCGGAGTGCGCTTGCGTAAATACAAGAGCCTGAGGGGGCGGGACTTGAAGGAAGCTGTCTCATTTGCATTTCTGGCGGGAAAGGCGCGTGTGAGCACGCCTCTTCCGCGCCATTCGCAACCGACATTCGTCGATGGTGGCCTTCGACTGAGTCCGGAGAGTCCCGACTCCAGGTACGCCCTGTCTGTGGCGAATTTCATGGCAGGTTCCTCAGTAACATCACCTGCCAGCTCCTTTAAAAACCCAAATTTTAACCAAATCTCCTCCGAAATGCATGAAGTAGCCCTCTGGGAATTTTGTTTTGAGACAAGGTTTCTCTGTGTAGCCCTGTAGACCAGGCTACCCTCAAACTCAGAGATCTGCCTGCCTCTGCCTCCCGAGTACTGGGATTTAAGGCGTGCCCCACCCTGACCGGCTCCCTCTGGGTAATCCTAGTGTCAACTTCGGAAATCCTGTCAGAATATTGAAACTTCCGGTTGCTTTCTGTTGCTTGTTTTCTATTTTTGTTTGAGACAGACTCTCGAGTGTTGCCCAGGGTGGCCACAATCTTAGGACGCTCATGCTTCAACTTTAAGATTATAGCTCTCCCAGATGTGCCCAACTACAAAGGTGTGCATCACCACCACCTGGCTTTTGTTTGTCTGGGTGTTGTTGGATTTTTTTAAAAAATATTTATGAGTATTTTGCTGGCATGTGTGTCAGATGTGTGCCTGTGGAAACTAGAAGAGTAAAATTACAGATGATTAGGGGCTGCCATGTGTGCAGCGGGAATCCAACCCATATCTTATCTGGAAGAGTAAACTGTTAGTCCTCCTAACGACTAGGCGACTTCTCCAGGGACTCTCTAGGGCTTCACTAAATTGCCCAGACTCTACTCAAAAACTTGGATCCTGCTGCGTCAGCTTCCTGAGTGCTAGGATCACAGGTGTGGCCCACCGCACCAGCAGCTAGGATCTTCTGAATATTCCATCAGATTCTCCCTCAAAAACCTGTCAGAGACTTTTCCTCTGAAATCTCGGTGGAGATTTGGTGTTCAAGTCCTATCTACTACTCTAGAAATCTGTACTAAGTTGTACCACAAGTTCCACTGTGGACTCAGAAATCTAGTCCCAGAAATGGAGCCCTTGAATTCTAGTCTGGAGATCCCTCCAGACTTCACCATGCTTAAAACCATCAAGACACTCACCAGCAACCTGATATCCCTTGTTCCCTCAAGGTTTTGTCCAGTTTCCCCTTGTCCCTTTCCTCCTGCTGTGCTCTTGAGTCTCAGAAAACCTCTCCCTTCCCTGGTGCCCTCTAAAAGCCTCTAGGATAGACACTAGCTGAAGGGCAGCCTGGTTTACACAGCTTCAGAAGGCCCACTAAAGCTCCAGCTACATAATATATATTTAATAAGTCCCTGTCTCCGAAGGCTAAATAATACCTCCAGAAAACATGCAGCTGCTGGAATACAGGCAAAGCAGAGTGTTAGTTGCATTCCCTGAGGCAAGGATGATAGGCTTTTTCTCTCCCCTCGGAGACACAGATATAGGCTGGATTAGACCAGATTAAAAATAGAGAAAGGCAGGTTTATTAGGAGGCATCGACCTCCACCCACCTCACACGTGGAGGTCAGTGAAGTCACACATCCGGGCTAAGCTTAGCAAAGGAGTCCTATAAAGCTTAGGTGAGGAGTGATAAGGTGCCAACTAGGAGCTGGGATTATGTCCTTATATGGTCAGAAGCTGAGCCCCTGGGCGGGCACTCATGGGTGGGTAACTGGAAAATGGAGAGGAGGAGCGAGGACATGTTAGCCTGGAGTTTTCTCCTTGTGGACAGAGTTGAGGGAAGAAGAGCAAAGGAGGTTTCTTAGCTTGTGCAGGGAATGAGCAGGGGTTCCAACCAAACAAAGGGGAAGCAAGCAGGAGGAAACCCAAACTCTCTCTACCCTTGGCCCCAGGTGCCCTCTCAGCATCAAGGGCACTGTTGCCTAGCACCTAGAGGAATTACTGATAGTGCCTCCTTATTCTCTTGAAAGAGACTGGCCAGGCTGTAATAGAGGCAGGACAGCACTGTCAGGGTGCAGAGGAGGGAGTCCCTATGACCACAGAGGCCTGTGAGAGTCAAGCCCACTGATAAGAATAGGTCTTGGGGGTGACTGGAGAGATGGCTCAGTGTCTTCCAGAGGTCCTGAGTTCAGTTCCCAGCAACCACGTGGTGGCTTACAACCATCTGTAATGGGGTCTGATGCCTTCTTTTGTCCTGCAGGCATACGTGCAGATAGAGCACTCATTTAAGTAAAATAAACAAATAAATACTTTTTAAAACAATGAGGGCAGCAAGCCTGTGGATGGTGCTGAGTTCCCATGGCCTTGGAGGGTAAGGGACACAGAGATGACTGCTGGAGGGGAAAAAGACAAAACGGGAGGCTGGGAGAGAAGGCTCCGAGGCTAAGAGAACTTGCAGTTCATCAGCTTGATAGCACACGCCTTTAACCCCAGCACTCTGGAGCAGCTGGGTCTCCGAGTTCAAGGCCTGGCTGGTATTCCTGGCAAGTTCCAGAACAGTCAGAGCTCCACAGACCCTGTTTGGAAAAGAGAAGCCACGGAAACACTACTCTTGTAAATGACCCAGTTTTGACTCTCAGGTGGCATGTGGCAGCTCAGAATCTTCTCTAACTCTAGTTCAGGGGAGCTGATGCCCTCTCCTGTCCTCCAAAGGCACCAGTCACACAAGTACACAAAACATATTTAAAAAAGAAAAAAAGGTAAGAAGCAGGCTTGGTAGTGGTGATGCCCATTTTTGCTGAGGCAAAGAGATCACAAATTCAAGGCCAACCTGGCCATCTTAGGGCAGGTTTGTTTCCGAATACAAAGAGAGCTGAGATGTAGCTTAAAGGTAGAACACATAGAACACGGGTGTAGAATCCATCATTGGTGAGTGGCTGGGCTGGAGTTTGGTAGTAGAGCACTTGCCTAGAATCTACCAGTGAAAGATTGAAGGTAGCTCAGTGAAAAAAGTGACTGGGAGAGCCCTCAGAGGCCAGCAGTCCACACAGGATCCCATGGTCTGCCTCCAGGCAGTGAGGGAGCCTGTTGGGCTGTAGTCAGCTCCAGGTAGAGTGAAATGTTCCCAGAGGACAAGGGGCAGGAAGGCAAGAGTCCCAAGCAGAGACCACAGTAGGAGCAGCAGGCCACTTTACAAAACAGCATGCAGGCTGGAATTGCTAGGAGATCTAGATGATTTGGGGAGAAAGCTGCTGGCCCCGCCTCACCACTGTGTCACTGTTGCTAGACCCAAGCAGGCTCTGACTCAAAGAAACCACAGCCACACAGGTCAAATCTGCAGCCTGTGGGAATGGACTGGATCCTGGCAGGAAGCTGGGACATGGGCCACAGAGAACAAGGTGGGCCTGAGGTAGGACTGTGAAGAAACCCAGAAAAATACAAGGTGGAATCTCTAGGACAGGAATGGTGACTTGATAGGTTATGGGGAAGAGAGGTGGCCAAGAGCCCTAGGGGCAGCAGTTAGCCCCACCCTCTTGCCTCCCTCTTTGATCTTGCTGCCTGATCTTCAGTCCTCAGGTTCATCCCACACCTCAAAGCCATAAAAACAGGTTGGAGTTGGAATCAGGATGGCAAACAGGTTCTGAGAACCATGAGTGCCTGGGGCTGAGATGAGCAGTTTAGTCAGATGAGAGTGTCAGTCTGAGGAAGCCATCACTCTGCTTGTTCTTCCAGGAGCTATCTGGACATCCTGTCCCTTTCCCAACCCTCCTCGCAGTAGAGGGAAGCTGAGAGCTTCGGCAGCAGCTGTAGAGGAGCATCAGGAGTGGCCCATGGACCTGCCGGAGGACCAGGCTAGTGGTCCTGCTGCACAAAGTAGGTGTCTCTACTGCACAAAGTAGGTATCTGCCTGGAGGAGCCCTTCGTGGGTCAGGCTGGGAGCAGGAGAGATGCTTGGGTGGCCAGGCAGAGTGGGCAGAAGGATGCTGGGATAAGTGTCAACTGTGTGCCTGACACATCTGCCCCATCTCCTCTCTGGAGGGCTATTGGGGACAGAAGGCTCCACACACTGTAACACCCACACTTCACACTCCTTACTTTGGGTAAAACAGGTACCCTGTCACCTCTCTCCCTCCTGCTGCACTTCCCTTCCCAACACTGGTGTCTGTCACCTGCTTAATCTAAGACTCTCCCAGAGCATGACTCCACAGACGCTGTTCCACTGTGTGTGTGTGTGTGTGTGTGTGTGTGTGTGTGTGTGTGTGTGTGTGCGTGCGTGCGTGCGCGTGCATTGAGGAGCTAGAATCCAGGGTTTTAGGCTAGGCAACCAGTCACTACTGAGTTGTGATCCCATCTCCCAGCTTTGTTTTTGTTGTTTGAGACAGGATCTGACTGAACTCTCACTGACTAGCTCAGCCCCTCAGGTGCTGAGATTACACGCATGCTCCACTATGTTCAGCTCACATATATCGATTTTAATTTTTTAAAAGAGAAAAGCTGGCTGAGCAGTGGTGGTGCACACCTTTAATCCCAGCACTCAGGAGGCAGAGGAAGAGGCAGGCAGATTTCTGGGTTTGAGGCCAGCCTGGTCTATAAAGCAAGTTCTAGGACAGCCAGGGCTACATAGAGAAACCCTGTCTTTTTTTTTTTTTTTTTTTTTTTTTGACAGAATTTCTCTGTGTAGCCCTGGCTGTCCTGGACTCACTCTGTAGACCAGGCTGGCCTCGAACTCAGAAATCTGCCTGCCTCTGCCTTTCAAGTGCTGGGATTAAAGGCTTGCGCCACTACTGCCTGGTGAGAAACCCTATCTTGAGTGAGTGAGAGAGAGAGAGAGAGAGAGAGAGAGAGAGAGAGAGAGAGAGAGAGAGAAAGACAGACAGAGAGAGTCAGAGACAGAAAAAGAGAGAAAGAATGAGAGAGAATGAATGAATATATCTGGCAAAGGGGTCACACCTATAGGAACTGAAGGGTCTGAGGCAATGAGGAAGTTCCAGGGGAAATCAATTAGGTGATGTAAATGATATATTAACTGATTTTATTTAACTTTATTCTTATACAAACTGTTTTCTGTGTTAAGCCTCACGGAAACATGCCAAGTTATTCCCGTGCTTATAGACATCCTTGAGAGCTAGTATGTGTCTTACACTAACAGGACACTCTGTTCCAGCTTGGCCTGCTTAAGTACAGGAGAAGCATGTGCAGCCAGCCTCTGCAGACTGGTGCTGCTACCCCAGAGCAGGGCCTGTTTTGCTGTGGGTAGATGCAGACAAGTGGGCGTGGGAGCCAGCACTCCTCAGCTTTCGGAGGAAGGTGCTGGCTCACTGACTCCTATGGGCCAGTCTCCACCCCTATGCCCCTCACTCCTGTTTTCTTCCCTGCCTATCTCTGTCTCTGCCCTATCTCAGCAACTCGTTTCCCCACGCATCTCTCTCCTTCCTTCACTCTCCTGGTTTCTCTGTCTCCATCTCCTGAGGACGTGCTAACAGGGAAGGCCAGTCTGATGGGGTAGGCAGCTCCAGCCTCTGTGTAGGCAGTTACGGCTAATACAGGAACACCTGTCTTGCAGGCTTCGGGCTGTCCACAGGTGGGCCTGCAGCTTTGCTCAAGACCTAGATCTGCACCCCAACCTCTGGGGTAACCTCTACAAATAGGAGTAGTTTACAGGCAAGACAGACACCAGCATGCCAATAAGGCTGGCTGGCTTGGGAGATGACTGGCATCTAATCCTCGCCTGCACCAGCAGAGGGCGAGCGGCTACCACTATGACCATGGCCAGGTCAACTTCTGAGACTGCGGACTGAAAAGGAAGAACACACCCACAGGGAAAGCCAAGGCTGAAAGGCGGGGATGCCAAAGAAGAGGGAAGGCGCTCGGAACAGATTAACAAGATTAAGATAGAGTACGGGGGTGGGGGTGGGGGAAAGGACAGAAGAACACAGGACAGAGGCTGGACATGTGAGAGAGGCTGGGGGGAAACAGGCAAGGGTCCAGAAAGAAAAGTAGAGCAGGGCAGTGGTCATGTGTACCTTTAGTCCCAGCACTCAGAGGCAGAGGCAGGTGAATCTCTAAATTCAAGGCCAGCCTGTTGAAAACTACAAAAAAAAAAAAAAAAAAGGAGGAAGAGGAAGGGAAGGAACAGTGTCTTCCTTCAGGACCTTGGAAAGGGACTATGTACCAGTGGCCTTACTGGGCCACAGCACAGAGTCCTCTGTAACACAGGGTGGGGTTGGGGGGTGGGGGATGGAGAGTAATAGGCCAGCTGAAGTCTACCTCCCCTAACTAACCTGCCCTAATGCCCTCCCATGGGAGACAGAAAGGGTCCAAGTCAAACTGGGGTACAGCATCCTGCAAGTGTCAGTGAGAGGAAGGGGACTCTGTGCTAGAAGGTGACTGGCTGCTTCTGGTGCCTGTCGGCCTCAGACTCCTCATCTGTAGGAACAGCGGCTGCCATGGCTCTGATGCTCTGTAAGTGCCTGCAGTTACGCACAGAGGCCCACCCACATCCCATCCATTTCTTCCCCAGGAGGGAGGGAGCTGTCCTAGAGGATACTGCTGTGGCTCAGAGGTTGAGTCTGAGCTTGCTGGGGGGCGAGGGTTGGACAGGACAGGTGTCTCACTGTAGTCCCAGCTCAGACTCTAACCCTGCAGCCATGTGCAGTGGGCTCTCATCTCAGCAGGCAAGGCTATGAGAGGTAGGAAAGTACCTTCAGCTTTGAGAAGCTCCGTTTATTGAGTGCCTGCTGCGTTCATACAGTATGCATGTATGTATGAACAGACCCTAGAAGACAGAAGTGTAGGCAGACACACAGTGGATCTGAGCCAGGGGAGAGCTGCCCTACCAATACACACAGGTCATACACACACACACAGACACTCCACACGTGCATATGCACATATATGCACATACGTACACACCCTGAACACATCACACTCACTCCTGCACACACACATGCATGCACTCACATCTTTACATATGTGGAACAGCCCTCTCGGTCCTCGTGAGGGGATTTTACTGGCAGAGAAACAAACCTCCAAAGAAGAGGCTTGCCCCAGACATGCTGTGGGGCTGCTGACTCAGGGGAGTCTGGCAGGAGGCTCAGCTTCTAACCAGTCCCCTGCCACCCCTGCTTACACTGCCCATCCCTCCTCTTTATCTCCGTGTTGGCCCTGAGCTCCTCCAGCTCTGATGACGCCATGCTGAGGATGTGGAGAGGAGAGACTTGGTCCCTGGGGCACCTGGGAGAAGGGCTGCTGCGGGTGGGATCGATGTAGGCTGCCCACGCCTTATTGGATTGTTCCTGGCTCCTCGGCCACCTTCATCCTGGCTCCTCCTTGCTTTCAAGCCTTGTTCCCCCTGCCCATAGCTTGGGAGGCTGGAGAAGGGAGGAGGTGAGGGTCATCTCAGAGCTCAATAATGGCTCCAGAGTCCATTGGCTACAAAGTGTTAGGCAGACAGCAGGGGGCACTCCCTGGCCTGAGAGATGGGACCCACTTGAGAACAGTGACTCAAAAACCCTCATGTTGCCACCTTACTAGAAGCCTCCAGCTGTCCTTTACCAGTCCCTACCACAGAGCTCTCAAAATTTCCACCAACTCAGCAGAGCCCAGGCATTAGGAACCAGCTCCTGGTGTCTCCTCATTCAGGGTGGGTCCTCTTTTCTCTACAGTGTACCTCTGGGAGCAGCCTGAGGAAGGCAATTCAGGGCCACTTCTCAGCCTAGAGGAACAAATCCTTAACTCCACATTTGAAGCCTGTGACCCTCACAAGACAGGTGGGGGCTGGGGATCCACAGGGAGGGCTGGGCTCGGGCCCTGCTTAGGGGTCTTTCAGGAACAGGATAATGACGTGGGATGAGTAGGGAGGGCTTGGGCTCCTGATCCATAGTTAGCCTCTGCCCTGGCTCATCCTCTCAGTCCACCCTGAGATGGACCAGAAAACTTGACTCATGGGAGAGACTTGCCCCAGGTGTCTGCATGTTGTAGGGCAGGCGTATCATCAACCTGCTAATGACAGACACTATTAAGCTATGGCCTGTCCCACTGGCCATTGCCCAGTCTAGTCCTCCCCACCATGCTCTATCCCAGGTACTGTGACTGTGGCCCACCTCCTGGCCTACCTAGAGGCTGTGACAGGACAGGGACCTCAGGATGTGCGCCTCCAAACACTGGCCCGAAGCTTGGACCCTTATGGGGAGGGTGCTGGAGCTACTGTGGAACTGGACACCTTTCTGGTGGTCATGCGGGACTGGATTGCTGCCTGTCAGCTGCAGGGGTGAGACCCTACACCACCAGCCTCCCACCTAGGAAGTCTTCAAGTCTGCTCTGCAATCAATACTAGTTAGGCCCAGGAACCCCATGTGGTTGGCTTGGGACTAAGGAGAGACCTGTGAAAAGATAAGGAAGGCTAAACTGTCTGAGGACCAGATGCCTTGGATGATGGTGCAGAGGTCCGGGTAGAAGCAGCAGGACTGACCATAGGGGGGGGCTGCCCTTCACAGCCCAGGCCTGCCATCTGGTCTCACCCTTACCCATAGAGCCTCTCTCTCCCTACAGCCCTCCCCTCCTCCATCACCCCCACACCCCTGCAGGCACAGGTCATGGCTGTGGTGGCTGCAGGGGACCTGAGCCTCTTGCCTTTGATATAGGGGATTAGAGCGGGCAGAGGAGACCGCCTTCGGGGGAGCCCTGGCTTCTCCACACCTGCCATCTGGTGAGATTATTTATAGAAGGCGCTGGGTGGCAGGGGTCAGCAGGGGTTAGCAGGGACTTCTCATCTACTCACTCCACACAGCAAGGGCTAAAGAGATCTGGGGCCTTTGCTCAGTCTGCAGCTGTGGTGGCTTTCTGGTGCCTTTGGGACAGTTCCCTTATCCTGGACTTTGGGGTCAGGTTTTCCATCCCTTCCACCCAGCTCCAGCCCTAGTGTAGAGCCTGAGGAGACTGCAGCCTCTTTGCTGTCTAGCTGAGGGCCCTGGGCACCTACACTATTGAAATCTTCACTTGGCACAGGGCAGTCTTGGCCTGCCAGGCTCCCCCTCCTGCCCCACCACACCTCTTACACCTGCTTCCCTTTCCTTGAGAGCAGACATCTATCCCAGCTGTATCCCAACCCTATACTGGGGTGCTGGGTGCCCCAAGAACTCACACCTCAGAGGTGTAGGACTAAAGAGTGACTTTACAGAAACCAGACTGCAGCTCTCTTGGCATTCTCTTGTTTGTTTGTTAGTTTGTTTTGGGGGGCGGGGTTGTTTGGTCGGTTGGTTTTGGTTTTTTGTTTGTTTGTTTTGTTTTGTTTTGTTTTTGAGACAGGGTCTTTCTGTATAACCCTGGGTGTCCTGGGACTCACTCTGAAAACTAGGATACCCTTGAACTCACAGAGATCACCCTGCCTCTGCCTCACTACCACTGGGATTAAAGACATGCACCACCACACCCAGCTCTTGGCATTCTCTTGAATCTTGAGGCTTCTTTAGTCTTGGGGGCCAGGGAGGGCTGTGAGCAGCAGGGGTGGAGGTCATGTAGACAAAGAGAAAAGAGGCAGAGGCAGAGGCTGGAGAGTGCCGGGGAGAGAGAGTAAGGAGGGTGAGGATGGGTGTGGTAGAACAGAGTCAAAGCTGCCGAACTCCAACAGATGACAGGCTGGCAGTGAGGAGGCCTGAGGAGGATGACAGGCTGGCAGTGAGGAGGGCCTGAGGAGGATGACAGGCTGGCAGTGAGGAGGCCTGAGGAGGATGACAGGCTGGCAGTGAGGAGGCCTGAGGAGGATGACAGGCTGGCAGTGAGGAGGGCCTGAGGAGGATGACAGGCTGGCAGTGAGGAGGGCCTGAGGAGGATGACAGGCTGGCAGTGAGGAGGGCCTGAGGAGGAAAGCTGGGAACAGGGGAGGAGTGGGCTTGGGAACTGGAGGTATCCCTCATGGCTGGTTCAGAAGACCTGGCTGAGCTCCAGGCAGGTGTGAGCAAGCAGCCTATGTAATAAGAGCAATTCAGCTCAGGGAACCCCAGAGATACACATTAAGACATGGGGAGGCCAGAGTCCAGAACGTTCCCAGGGTCCTTGGACACCCCAAAATTTAAAGTTACCAGAAACTCCAATTTCCTTTTTGTTGTTGTTGTTTTGTTTTGTTTTTCGAGACAGGGTTTCTCTGCGTAGTCCTGGCTGTCCTAGAACTCACTCTGTAGACCAGGCTGGCCTCCAACTCAGAAATCTGCCTGCCTCTGCCTCCCAAGTGCTGGGATTAAAGGTGTGCGCCACCATCGCCTGGCTTCCAATTTTCTTTCATCTGTCTCTTTCCAGCATGCCCAGAAGCTGAGGAGCCTGCCAACTTAGAGAGCTTTGGAGGAGAAGACCCCAGGCCTGAGGGGTGCCTGTCCTCCCCACCCCAACCCCACTCCATCCTCTCTGGGGTGTGGGAGAGGGGAGCCTTGGACTTTCCTTCTGATCTGTCCTCAGAGGAGTATTTTCTGGCTGCCAGCACCTGTTCCACCTAGAAAGCTGTGGGGAGGGGAGTAGGAGCATGGTGGTGACCAGGCCCTTGCTGTCCTTAGACCTGCCACAGCTGAGCTGCTGAGCAGCCTGGAGGACCTAGAGCTAAGCAACCGGCGGCTTGCTGGTGAGAATGCCAAGCTTCAGCGCAGTGTGGAAACTGCTGAGGAGGGCTCCGCGCGTCTAGGAGAGGAGATCGCAGCCCTGCGCAAGCAGCTGCGAAGGTCAGGACCTGTGCCTTCCTTGCTGACCCCATCCTGGCCTGTCAGGGAGCCTGGGCCCTAGGTACAGGCAGGTAGTCTACCACCTGACTCTGTCTTCCATCTCCCTGTCTGGGGCTTGTCTCCTAGCCTTTTGGCTTCAGTCTGACTGGCTCATTCCAGTTTTTACTCTCTTTCTCCATACCCTACCCCATTTTGTTCTTTGCTGTGTGATCCCATCCTCAGGTGAACACTCTCTCCACCCCACACTGCACCCCAGTCCCTTTCTGTGCCCCTTGGCCTACCTCATGTCTTGTCCCAGTGTCCCCTCAGTCTGGGATATTCTGCTTCCCTGCCTGCCTCTTCTCATGTCTGTGTCACCTCTCAGTACCCAGCAGGCCCTGCAGGTGGCCAAGGCTTTGGATGAGGAGCTAGAGGACCTGAAGACTCTGGCCAAGAGCCTGGAGGAGCAGAACCGCAGTCTGATGGCCCAGGCCCGGCACACAGTGAGTGCTGGCAGGGTGCGTCTGGCTGCAGACAAAGGACAGGTGAAGGGACAGAGGTCACCTGAGTTCTAGGTCCTGCTCACCCACATGCCCCCAGGATGGCAGGAGTTGTGCCTCCACCCTACCCTCACCCCCACAGCCTGGCTCTTCAGTAATACAGGCCCTGACTGCATTCCTGGGTCAGAGAGGGTACTGACACTGGGACCTGAACTGATTCTGTTCTCTCTCTGGGGTGGGCCAGGAGAAAGAGCAGCAGCACCTTGTGGCTGAGGTAGAGACGCTACAGGAGGAGGTGAGCGGAGGCCCACCCACCCTCAAAGGTTCCTATCCCTATCCTACAGACCAAAGGGGCCCAGTATCCCACATGCTGCGATAGTCCCTGGGTGGGGCATTCATGGGGAGACCCTGGCCAGTTCTTCCTATATCTGTATCATGGTGCCCTTACCATCAGGGGAGCAATCAATCCAGTGGCCTTACCTCATGGAGCAACGTGCAGTTTAAGTTAGAAAATGCTTAGAAAGTTTCTAACTCGCCGGCGGGCAGTGGTGGCACACGCCTTTAATCCCAGCACTTGGGAGGCAGAGGCAGGTGGATTTCTGAGTTCGAGGCCAGCCTGGTCTATAGAGTGAGTGCCAGGACAGCCAAGGCTATACAGAGAAACCCTGTCTCAAAATAACAAAAAAACAAAAACAACTACAACAAAAAAAAAAAAACCAAAGTTCCTAACTCAAGGTAGACATACAGGGTGTGTGCAGTAAAATCCAGCAAGCTGGTATAGTGTTCCACACCTGTCATTCCAGTATTTGGGAGTTTTAAGCAAGAGGATTTTGAATTCAAGGCTAGTCTCTACTATGTAACTAGACTGTCTAGAAAAAAAAATGTCAGGTGCCTTCATCGATATCACTGTGTTGTTGGTGGGTTTGATCTCTGGCAATGCAAATGAAACTGCAAAAGCTTAAAAAAACAATGTTTTAAGCATAGGCATTGAAGTTACCCCCATGGGCATGACAGGCCACTTCTAGGGATGCGAGTCTTCCTTCATTTCTAAACTTTTGTTTCTGTTTTTCATTTTGGTGGTGCTGGAGATAGAGTGCTGGGCCTTGGGCATGTGGGCAGTCAGCCACCAGGCCTGGGGGCTCTCCAGAAGCCAGTCGGAGCCTGCATGGTCTGGTTGTGGAAAGGGTGAAGTGAGGGTATTTACCTGAGGGCCAGCCTTACAACCTCAGACCTGCCTAAGTCCCAGTTCACTCTGAACTGTTGTCCATATGGAAATTTATCAAATGTTAAATGATATCACCTCCATCCCTCCTCCCCCAACGTGGCAGATCCCTGGGGGCTCACATCTCAGGCTGTGTTGTCCTCACTTCTGGGTGAGCTGGGAAGGAAGCACACTCACAAGGTCCATCCCCCTTGCCAGCCAGGGCTGGGGCCTTCAGTTCTTCAGCTCACAGTCTTCTGCCTCCTGGACCCCAGCTAACTATCCTGAGGCTCTGTCTTTGTCCCCACTGGACATTTTCCTGAAACTCAAAGTTTTTCTTCTTCACTGTTCTATGGCTCCTTGTGAACTGTTATCCTCCTCCAGGACAATGGAAAGTCCTTGAAAGCTGCATTCAGTCATGGTATCTTCCAGAATGTTTTTAAAAAGAATTTATTTTATGTCTGTGAGTGTTTTGCTTGTCTAAATGTCTGTGTACCATGTGAGTGCCTAGTGCCTGCAGAGAGCAGAAGAGGGTGTGGGATCCCTGGAGCAGATGGCTGTGAGCCAGCATGTGAGTGCTGGGAGTTGAACCTGGCTTCTCTGGAGGAGCAGTCAGTGCTTTTAACCACTGAGCCATCTCTCCAGCCCCTGGCTTCTTAAGAGTGGATATGCTGAGAGTGGAACCCAGAGTCTTGCGTGTATTAGGCAAGCAACCCTGAGCCCCATCCCAGCCCCAGTGTGACAGGGTCTCACTGTAGTACAGGATGGCTCTGAACTCACCCAGGAAAGGTCTGAAACTGCAGCAAACTCCTCCTTTCCAGTCCCTACCAGCTTTTTTTCCTGCTTGTGGCCTCATAGTCACAGATGGCTTAAGGCAGAGTGCGTGCACGCATGTGTGCACAAATACACACAGACACACACACACCCGCCCCTCTGTGTTAACAGCCACCTCACCATATCATTGACTGGAGAGAATCCCTTAGCCACAGCTGCAAGGGAGCCTGGGAGGATGTCTCACCTTCAGCCTGGAGGTAAAGCAGCTAGATGGGGGGTTGAGACAGCTGTTTCTGTAGCAGACAGGTTTTCTTGTCACTGCCCCAGGGCATGCCATGCAGACAGCAGGAGTCAGCTGTGTGAACTGGCCGCCTGCACCCCTGCCTCCTACCCCAGGCCCTGTGCCCTGCAGCGGGACTTCTAGGCATGCTAGTTCAAGCATAGATAGCTAGAGCTATTCTCAGCCACTTGCTGACCTGCTGCAGCTGCCCACTGAGACCAGAGATTGAGATCTCAGGTTACACCGCATGGCCTAGTGGAGTAACGGGATACTCAGTCTCCAAAAGTCTGGCCGCTGGCTGAATCCCAGGGACCTACAGCTGGTGCTTCTGCAGGAGGCTGCATGGTGCTGAGATGGCTTTTGGGTCCCACCAGGTGGACAGGTGTTGACACAGCACTCCCAGCTGTCCTTCCTCTGCCCTTCACCCAGCAGCCCAAGCTGCTGAGGTGAGTGGCAGCACTGAGAACCTGGAGCAGAGACGAGGCTGCCTACCAGAGAGCTAGCTGGCCTTGCTCCTGGGCTCTGGAGGAGGGTGTGGCTTGCCAGACTTCAGGTGCCTGGAACCTTGGACTTCGAATCCTCTTAATCCTTTGTTTGTTTGTTTGTTTGTTTGCTCATTTGTTTGTTTAAGACAGGGCTTCTCTGTGTAGCCATGGCTGCCCTGAAACTTGCTCTATAGACCAGGCTGACCTAAAACTCAGAGATATACCTGCCTCTGCCTTCTTAGTGCTGGGATTAAAGGCATGTGCCCAACTTTCTTTTTGTTTTTTTGCAACAAGGTCTTGTTATGTAGCCCAGGCTGCCCTTGTACTCAAAGTTATCCTTCTACCTCAGCTTCCCTGGTTGCTGAGATGACAGCTGTATTTCCTCCCACCCAGCTTTGGACCATTTTCTTCTTAGGTCGCACTGGACAGCTGTTGTGGATGTCTTTTCCTGACCTCACTGCCTCCCAAGGCTCAGCCCAGGCACCACCTCCTTATCAAACCCAGTGGTTGTTCTACCACCCAGTCTGAGCCTCCTCAGTGAGCCTTGGGCTTAGCATAATCTGTGGCTCCCTTGTTCCACTTCTGTGCTCCTTGTGCCTACAGTGCGGCCACTTCTCACATGGCTTTTGTCACCCAGAGTTTGATCTGGCCCGCTAGAAGCTGAGTGTTAGAGGTGGGACTGGGCATCACACAGGTTTCATAGGCGCACACTTACAGAGCCAGTGTGCTCTGGACAGTGCTGGCCCAGGATCTACCTATCTGCTTGCAGTGGGGGAAGGGCAGACCTTGTGAGACACTACAGGGGTCCACGACTGGGGGCATGTGTCTGCCACAGACCAGCATATGCCTAGGTGGAAAACAAGAAGACAGGTTGATTTTGTTGCCAATTCTAGAATTATGTTTTAGGAAAGGAAATAAGCTGTCGTCAGTAGGACAACACTGGGGTTGCTCCAGGCAAAATGGGAGATTTGCTTTAAAATGACTGAGTTAGACAAGAAAGCAAAAAAATATAGCGAAAAGAAGGAAGCAAAGTATCGTTACTATGGTGGGCATGAGGATTAGGTATGATGGCCCATTCCTGTGTGTTCTGGGCTCACTGTATTTCAGTTTGTATGTTTGGAAGCATGAGTTTCTTTAAGTATCTACAAATGTTCATCTCTAGTATTTATATCTGGTGCTGCTAGCTCTGATGTCTGTAATCATTCACATTCACTGGCCTGTGCTAGCATGAGTAAGAGCTGTGTGACCTGGAACAAATTACTCAGCCTCTCTGTGCCTGAGTTGCCTTTATCTTTAAAAATGGGAAAAGAAATGGAGTCACATATGCAAAGTGCTTAGAAGTTATTATTCACTCACTTAACTCACAGGGACCTCATAAAATCCAGTCATCAACTTAACAGTGGGGAAAAAAACCTATGGAGGAATTACAGCTAAGGTCCCCACAGGGTGGTGGAAGAATTGAAGGGCTAACCGTGGAGCACCCATGGCAGTGAATGGCAGCTGTCAGCTCACACTGCTGATTGGTGAGCACACTGTCCTCCCTCCAGAATGGGAAGCTGCTAGCGGAGAGAGATGGAGTGAAGAGGCGGAGTGAGGAGTTGGCCACAGAGAAAGATGCTTTGAAGGTGCAGCATTTGTCTAGGGCCTGAGGACTGCTCACCTCCCTGCGCCCAAGTCAGCACTGGAGCTGCTGAGAACAGAATCCACATGCGGAAGGGCTCCCCAGGGAGTTCAGCTGGAGTCCCCTTCAGAACAGCTGACACCCATGGGTGTCACTGGCAGCTGAGGGAAGGCCTGGACAGGGGTGGGGGAGGGTGTGCAGTAGGAGGCTGCGGGGAGATGGGGGAGTCAGAGGGGAGGCCGGTGAAGAGATGGACAGGCTCTTTCCTTGGCAGCGGCAGCTCTGTGAGTGCGAACGACTCATTTGCCAGCGTGAAGCAGTCCTCTCAGAGGTGAGGGAGGAACGGGAGTAGGGGCGGGTGTGGGGGTGGGAGGGGAGACACACCTGCCCTTAGCCTGCCCTCATAGCCCCTGCCTTGTGTGGCAGGAGCCCACCCAGGTCACAGTGTGGCCTGCAGAGACCAGGCTTTCCCAACTCAGCCAGCTCCCCCTTCAGCAGCCTCATGTCTTGGGGAACTGAACCCTGGCTCAGGTAGCTTTGTATTCCCTACCCCAGCGGACCCGCCATGCAGAGAGTCTGGCCCAGACCTTGGAGGAGTACAGAGCTACCACTCAGGTAGTACCGGTGCCCATGGCGCCTCTTCTCATCTTTATGGGTTCTTTGCAGTTGCAGCTTTTCTCCCTGCTAAGCCACTGCATCTCCCTGCCCCTTCCTTCCTCACTGCAAACTGTCCTCTACTAGTTCTGTTTTGTGTGGAAATTTTCCCACAGCACTCGCCTCTCTGGGAGCAACTGCCTAACCCTGGGCCGAGTCTGTCTATCTGGGTGGCTCCTTTGTGTGTTTTCTGTGAATCTACGCACCTTTGGAGAGTCCCTTCTGCCTTTGTGATGTTCCTGGCTGTGCCTTGTGCTCTGGGCTTCTGGGCTCTCTTAGTCTTTGGACTTCTTGTCACTGCTTTTCACCCTGGTTGTTGGCAGTATGTATCAGAAAGAGGAGGTGTGTGGACTCCACGAGGCCCTGCTCTGCTTCTTGTAGGAACTGAGGCAGGAGATCTCAAACCTGGAGGAGCAGCTGAGTCAGAGCCAGGAAGGCCCAGAGGAGTGAGTGGATGCTCAGGAGGGAATGGATACGTGAGCAGTAGCTCACCAGGGAGAGGAGGATCTAGTGGATGGGGCATGATGGGCAGGAGAGGGCTGGGCCACAGGGAAAAGACTGTTCCAAAAGCTAGGCCTCCCCTGTGTGTGGCCAGGCTGCTGGAAGGGGCTGAGGCAGGAAAAGTAGGCTGGATCATGGCCCTGCCCCCATCACTGGACTTGGAGATCCAAGCTATCCGGCAGGTAGGCTCTGCTTCCATGGAAACTCTCCATGTATCTCTGTGCAAACTGTCACTCTGACCAGAGCAGTACCTTGTTATCACCTGCCCTTCTCCAGCTTGCTCTGCCTTAGCCCCAGCCCTGAAAACTCCCCGAGGCCATGTTCCTTAACATTATGTCTCACCATTCTGTGGTCCCATCACCAGTTTCCTCCATATCTGTTCCATACCTTAGCCCCACACCCTGTACCCTTTCACCTCCATCCTGCCTTGGCCCCCACTTTTCTCTGGCCATCCCAGGTTCACATACAGCTTTTGCTTCCAGGAGCAGGATGCAGCCAGTGCTGGCCTGTCCAGTCCTCTGTGTGGAGTGTGGCAGTGGGAAGAAGCTGAGACTGAGCCACAGGAGGAGGCTGAGTTTCCCTCTGAGGACCCTGCTAGGCAACAGGTACCCAGAGAGAGGCTCTGAGCCACAGGAGTCCAGGGGCCCCCAAGGCTCTAAGGATTCCACTACTCTCTCTGCCCCTTTCCTCATTGAGCTTACAGAGAGTCTGATACAGGCTGGGGGTCCAACCCTAGGCAACAGAACACATCCCTGCCGCCAAGGGACCAGCAAACTCAGCTACCCCATAGAAAACCTGTCAGGATGGGCTTATCTATGATCGTACATGTCATGACAGACATGAGGTATCTTTTTAAAAAGCTGCATGATGATGGTAGCACATGCCTTTAATCCCAGCACTGGGGAGGCAGAGACAGGCATATCTCTGAGACCAGCCTGATCTACAGAGCGAGTTCCCAGAGAGCCAAGGATACACAGAAAAACCCTATCTTAAAAAATAATAATAAAAGAAAGAAAGAAAGAAAAAGAAAAGCAGGCTTAGCACTAAAATGAATCTAAGCTGCACAAGGTTCTGTCTCAGAATGGGGAGTCTTTCTACCCAGAGCCTATATACTGTGCTGGGCCTGTGTTACTGAGCAGCAGCCCTGTGTGCTCCTGAGCTGGCCCTGTACACAGGTGAGTCACCCAAGACAAGTGAACCTGAAATGGGTCAGCCAGTTTAGGTGACAGTTGGCCTGGGATGAAGAGGGATGTCTGCTCCAGGTTGGGGACAATAGAAGGAAAGTGACCTTGGACCTGAGAGGCTTGGGAACATAAAGCCACACAGTGGTCTTAGGATGCTAAGGTGACTTGGATGAGGAGGTGACTCAGCAAAGGGTATGTTTCCAGCTATAAGGATGAGCAGGGACAGGGCAGGAGGGCAGTGCCAAGAAGGGAGGTGGGGGAAGATGTTAAGTTTATAGGTGAGGTGACATCTTGTAGGTCATCCAGGGCCTCTAGAAGTAGCCAGGTGCACAAGCCTGGAGGTCACCAATCTTTAGAGATGAACAGTGGTCTCACACTGCAACTCTAGAGCAAGGAATGCTACAGAGTTAGACTCTATCTCAGAAAGGAAGGAAAGGAAAGAAGGAAGGAAGGAAGAAAGGAAAAGGAAAGGGGGAGGGGCAAGGTGGCCACACAGCTATGCTCCAGCTCCCAGGAAGTAGAAGTAGGACAGGTACTCGAGGCCGCTCTCATCCTCTGGAGCACAGTGAACTCATGCCAGCTTGGGCTACAAGACTCCTCAGGACAAAATAACAATGACAGTGTCAGTTTAGTGGAGTGGTAGCTGAGGTCACTGGCACAAAGGAGACATCTCTGGAGAATGGGCCCTGCATCCAGAGACCCCCCCCAGAGGGAAGAAGGAAGAAAATACTGAACCCCCTCTTGATATAGGCTAGTAGACAGGGACATCCTGGGGACCTCAATCTCTAGTCCTGAGAAGGAGTTAGGTAGACTCATCAGTGCCCATGGCAGATCTGGCTTTCCATGGGTGCTTAGAGGGAGCCCACAGAAAGTTTAGAAGCTTGTATCCCTGGAGGCCTCTACATCAGTCTGGACCTCAGGTAGAGACTACCTTGCTAGACTGGGTCAGAAGCCCAGAGACGGTTTCTGGTGCAAAGAGTTCAGGAGACCAAATCTTGATGTTCTGCAGACAGACTTCCAGAGACAGCCAGTGCATGCTCCAGAAGGAAGCAGAACTCCGTGCTTGAGGTAAGGAGCAGACTAACAGTCTTTCCTCTGCCAGCCACAGTAATATAGTTCTGGCTGTCAGAAGATATGGTGGTACCCTGCAAGAGTCACATCCCCCTCCTCCATCTCTGTGGCTGCCTCAGAACCCTGGACCTGACTCAGTACATCCTGACCCACTCTGGCAATTCCAAAAATGAGTGGGCACATGGACCCCAGGGAGGCTTTGGGAGGCACCCCAAGGACCAGTCTGGATTTACCGTTGTCACCCTTCAGGAGCCAGAGATGCTGGAAAAATACTGATGGGGGCCTTGAGGGTTCCCAGCCACAGAAGACCCTGCAGGCTCCAGAACCAGTCTTGGGCACTGAAAAGGGGGCTGTCATGAGCCTCCATGGGTCCTGGGAGTCCAGCTCTATGACTGATGGGGGTGTATTCTGAGGTCTTACTCAGGCTTTGAGTAAGAATGGAAAGTGCTGGATGTCTGGTAACAGCGTCTTCAGCTTCCTGTGGTGCCCCCCTCCTTCAGACTCCTGCTGCCACAGCTAATGAGGCCCCTACACAACCTCTAATTGGACTTGTCTGGGCAGAGCTGAGATTGGGCTGGCTCAGGGCTCTGATCAGTGTGACCTCCTCCTACGTCATCAGGATGGAGGGAAGAAGGGACTTACGCCCCCTGGGTAGGACTGCTACCAACACATTTTCAGGGTGGCAAATGCTGGAGCCTAAGATGGGACAGGGCTGGGGCCTGACTGCAAAAGGCCAGGGACTCAACACCCCTCCAACTGACATGAGCACTTCAGGGGATCCCATAGCAGTGTATAGTGAGACCGGGCTGGGAGCAGCTGTGTGCCGGAGGCTGCTGGCTTGATGGCAGCTACAAGGTTAGATCCCTGATCCTCAGGCCAATCAGCCTCTGAAGCTTGATACTAGCCTCAAAGCTGTGTCCCTGAAGCATAGACTTAGGGGTGTGGGGTGGCACTGACACACCCAGAAATGATTTGTACATGGGAGGGCCCAAATAGTAAGGTTCCAGGGTTGGGAGAGGGGAGCTGGATACCCAGTCTTTAACAAGACCGAAAGACCAAGGCTGAGAAGACAGTAGCAGTGCCCTCCAATGGATGTCCAGGGCTCACACACCCGGGGGGGGGGGGTGTCTGGTTAGGGACAAAGCAGGAGCCTTGGTTCTACCCAGGGCCCAGCTGGAAGGAGACAACTAGGAGTGCCCAGTTCAGGGGCTTCTGAGCCTTTGCAGGTCACAAACTCCAAAATTTGCTTAAAAAAAAAAAAAAAAAAACTGAGAATAGGAAAAGAACTAGGGAGGCAGGGTCTCCAGTGACTTTGTTTGTTATAGGTTGTCCAGAAGACAGGAAGAGGAGGAAGAAGAGGAGAGCTGGGTCCTGGTAGGCAATCCCCAGAATCTGTCCTAGCTCCAGAAACTAAGAAGCTAATCCTAGCTCTGCCCTCGAGCTTGAACTCCTCAGGAAAAGACAGAAAAATCATTTGGTCAGGAGATAACAAGGCCCTCACTGCAGCTAATGAGCGGCAAGGCTTGAGAGGAGGAGGCTGGAGCAGTTGGCAGCCGGAATATTCCCCAGAGACCCCAGCTACATATAGGCAGGCTACAGTTTCCACAGTCTGAGCCTGCAGTCTCACAGATGTAACCCCCATTGCATCACAGACTCCCACACTCTCACCCAGCAAGGAACTTGTGGGCTCAAAGATCTGGCCACACTTCCTGGGCCTGGACTCCTCCACCTTGTCTGTGGCAGGACAGGTAGGGTTTCAGTCCCGCTCCTGTTAAGGTGGAGGAAGTGATAGATGAGACCAGGGTTTGCTAAGGAGTGCCAGGCAGGTGCCGGAGTCCTCTCCTGCCCTGTCACACTCAGGTGCTTCACCGAGGAAGCCCAGCTCTTCTCCTTAGTTCAGTGCCAGGCAGAGTGGGTGCAAGACCTAGCACTTGGGAGTGGCATGCTAGTTAGTTTATCAGTCACTGCTGGTCATTGTATTTGAAGCAAATGTGGGCATCAGAGGACCCTGACTATTAGACAGGTGCCCCTTCCAGAGAAACAGGAGGAGGGGCGACAGGCTGGCAGAACCTTCAGGAATTGGCTGGCACAGAGTGTGTGCCCAGCATAGGGACACACATCTGTAAACCAATGCCCTGGGGGCTAGAAACTTACAGGATCAGGTGGGAGGAGGGAGAGAAGTGCTGACTGAGAAGCTCTCACCCCTAACTACTGTGTAGGCACTGTTCTTGCCCTGCCCGCTTTCCCCAGTCACTCACCCAGTGAGTAGAAGACTATAGTTATCCCTTACCAGGGACACATGGCCTCCTGTGTAGTCTGCATCCAGGATACTGACTAAGGACTGCAAATTCAGTGACTGGGTGTATTCTGTCCTCTCTCCACCCAGGCTGACCCCTCCAGCCCTCTGGGAACCCCTCACCATAAACTCGCCCCAGGAAGCTCTTCTGAAAGGTAAAGAGACTTGGGAACTGGAAAGGGACTTAGGACAGACCAAGCCTAGTAATAATGTCTTTCCCTTCTGTCTTCCAGTTGCCACGTTGTGCCAGAGATGCAGCAAGCCCTCATGCCTGTGGTGAGAGAGCTGATGCCAGTTGAGTGGTCACAGACTCAGCACTGTCTACATCCCCAGCACTCCCCAGGGATCAGGTGTGCCCTTTAAATGTCCCAAGATGCAGGCCGGGGTGCCACGAGTTTGTGATGCCAATCTTCCTGGGGCCACCTTCAGCCTCTCCTGCCTCTCCTCCAGAATCAGCCAGCACCCACTGGTCCCCACACCCATCCTGGGCCTGCTGCTGCTGCTGCTGCTCTCCATCCTGCTGCTGAGCCAGTCCCCGCCACCCACCTGGCCGCAGCTGCAGCTGTACTACCTACAGCCCCCGCCAGTGTGAGGCACCTTCCAGCACACAGCCCGCCCTTCCACCACTGGGCCTCTTGCTGTCACTCACTGTCAGCCTGGGACCCACATCCCTAAGTTGTGTTATGTGACCATGGCCTCTTCTGGCTCTCCTGTTTCTTAACAATAGCAAATCACGTCGTGATGACTTCAGCACAGGATGATTTCCTCACCAAACAGGTTCAGGGGAGGAGGGCAACTGGGCCTCAGCTAAGTCAAGAGGGGACCCAAGGCCCTTAGGCCTTCTCCATCCTCCTGCTTTGGAGGCTGGTATTGTAGCATCATCACTGTGCAGGGCTGGGGAGAGCTTGCTGTCCCTGAGTTGGGTCTTTGTGGTAGATCAGGCAGGCTCCTCTGATCTGTGAGTACACAGCCGGGTCAGAGTGGGTTTGAGCAGGCAAGCTAGAGGCTTCTCTGATAGCTTCTCAGAGGCAACTTCATGAAACACCGGGCTAAGCACGACCACTGGCTGGCAGCCTCCGAGCTCTGGGATTGCCAGACTGCTCTGAATGGGCCTCTGGGTCATAAGCACTCCAAGCCAGCATCTTCTGCACCCTTGGCTTCGCTTAGAGTTTTCCCTCGTTAACATTGGCCCTATGGTTTACAATGCCAGGAGCCTCTTCGAGCCTTTGGACCAAAGTGAGTGCAGCCTGAGAACACACACACCCCTGCACACGCGCGTGCACACAATATTCTCTGGGGCTGCCGCTGAAGCTGTTTAGTTAATTCTCCAAAAAGGTGCCACCAGCGTTCAGTTCTGAGAGGCGGTGTTGTTGGTATATGGTCGGTCGGCAGAAAGAGTCCATCAGCCAAACAGCTCCGCCATGGGAAGGAGAGTCAGGAAAGGCAGGCTGGCAGCCAGAGCGGGCTCTGAGAAAGATGCAGAAGTCAGCCTGGGACCCCAGCCCCAAAGCTGTTCCCAGTGTCCAGGAGTGGGGTGAGAAGGGCAGGTCCACACACTCGAGAACAAGACTCAGGCCATGTGTGGAGCGGCGGATGGAACTAGGTCTGAGCAGACCCTTGTGCAGAAGGACAGGCCAGAGCTGGCTGGCAAGGGAAGGGGGCTGCTGGAGGAGGGTGGTAGTTCGAAAAGGGCTCTGAGGAGGAAGGGTCTGGAGAAAGGTGAGCTCTTTGGCCGCACCCTAAGCTCTAAGGTGGTCTGATAGCTGAAGACAACCGTCAAAACTCGGGATTTCAAGGCGTGAGGTATCTCCTCAAGGAAGCCCGGATTCCTGCGGGCGCCGCCTGGTAACTGCTTCTGCGCGTAGACCAAGCAAGAGCAGCAAGTGGCAACTCCGCCCTCACAGCATAAAAGCCAATGAGGACTCGGTCCGCCTCCAGAAAATGCAAATTTTGGAGGGCGGTCTTGTCGACCCCACCCTCCTCTGCTGACCAATCAGGGCGCGGTCCGCTTGCTCCGCGGGCTCTCCAAATGGGCAGGTGTTGGTACCCGGCTGGAGTCGCGGGCTGTGATTAGTTGCCTTCTCCCGCACCTGTGGTGATCCAGCTCGGAATTGCTGGAGACCTCCCCTTGCGGAGGAACACTAGGCCCAAAAAGGTTACGAAACCCCAACCCAGCAGGGTGTGGTGACGTTTGTCTTTAATCCTAGCACTCAGGAGGCAGAGGCAGGCGAAGCTCTTGAGTTCAAGGTCAGCCTGATCTACAGAATGAGTGCCAGAGAAACCCTGTCTCGGAAAATAACCCCCCCCCCCCCCCCCCCAAAAAAAAAGACGGACCAAAACAGCTGGATCAGGGACCCCTCGACTGTGACGAAAGGGAGAGCGGAGCGGCAAGGAAATCCGGAAAGGACAGAGGCTCGAGACAGACAACCCAAGAGGGAACTCGGAGAAGGCGGAGACTAGCGAGGACGCGGAGGGTCCCTCCCCACACACCCACAAGAGAGCGGCGCAGCAAGGAGGCGCAGTCGCAGTGCGGCAAGCTCTTTATTAGGCTCAGGGCGCGTCCAGTAGCAACAGCTTCTGCATGTAAGAGTCCAGCCAGCGGCGGCGCTCCAGGGCGGCCAGCAGGCGCGCGCGCTCCCGAAAGGCCGCGTCGTCAGCTAGCGCCAGGCTGCGCCGAGACAGGGGGGTACCTAAGTCCACCCAGGCACGGCCGGGGGCACGGAGGCTGCGGGAAGAGAGATGCGGTGATTGCGCACTAGGCCCCACAGGCCGCCGCGGGTCCCCACTGCAGTCTGACGCTAAGCACCCTTGCCCTCCAACCCCCACGCGCGGTATCTCGCCTTCCCTTGCGGGTGTCTCCTCCCTTGAGTGTCCTGGACCTCACACCTACCTGAACACACCAGCGAGGGGCAGGGCAACACCTGAGGCAGGGCCAGTGCCCCAGGGCACAAGCAGTAGCAGCAGCAAAAGCAGCAGCAGCCGCTCTCGGGGGCTCCTGGACATCTGGCAGGTCTCCATCACCTGTGAACACAGGGGACAGGATCTCAATGTCACCATCTCACCCAGAAGCCTAGGCCCCACGGTCCAACCCCGCCACCAGCCTACCGTGCAGTGGGCTCGGGCAGCTATGCTTACTCCCCCTTTTATATACCCTCACAGCCCCCGCGGCGGCAATGACGCAGGCCGGGCTGGGGGCGCGGGGTCATTCCACCCCACGCTCATTAGGAGCCGCCAGCGGTAATGAGAAGCTTGGTGGGGCCCTGCACTGCTGTGGCCAACACCAACTAATTGGGACCCAGAGTCAGTACTGAAGAAGGGAAGTGGGGGGAGACAGACAGAGAGGTGGACACAAGGGGTGTGTCAGAGGAATAAAAATAGAGACTGGAGAGGGGGACCATTGGAGCACGAGTTGGGGACACAGAGAGAGGCAGGGAAGAGAGCAGAGGGATACAAGGAAGAAAGACAGAAGAAATAACCTCTAGACAGAAGAGCAAAGACAAGATGTCTAGGAAGGGAATAGCATGAAGGAAGAGAGAAAGGCTGAGAAGAGAGAGTGTGGAAAGGACAGGCAGGCCCATTAAGAGAGCCAAGGAGAAGAGAGAGGAGGTGGTAGTGTGCAAACAGGTGAACCTCCATGAAATGAGACACAGTCTTTCCCCTCCCTACAAGGGACACGGGGGCATGGTGAAGATTAGGGCCAAGGATTTATACCTGGTATGTTTCAAGGGGGCTCCCAAGGCCACCCCATGGTGCCCTACACTCAAATTTGCAGAATCACTGCAAATTTGAGGCTTGTGTATGCTACATAATAAGACTGTCTCGCCGGGCAGTGGTGGCGCACCCCTTTAATCCCAGCACTTGGGAGGCAGAGGCAGGTGGATTTCTGAGTTCGAGGCCAGCCTGGTCTACAGAGTGAGTTTCAGGACAGCCAGGACTCTCGAAAAAAAAAAAAAAAAAAAAAAAAAAAAAAGTCTCAAAGGAGGGGGGACTAGAGAGCGACACCCTCCTCCTGTATCATGGGCAAGGGAGGTGAATGGGGCCTGGACTCCTATCTCCACAGAGATGAGGGACCAAACTTGGCATCCCAAACATAAAGATGTTCAAGACAGGCCCACACCTAGGTCCTGGCAGCCTGAGTTCTTCAGTCTGAAGAGAACAGTATGGCCTAGTGAGATTAGAAAGGTCCCTGCTACCTTTGAGGGGCAGTGGGAGAGGACATATGACACATTTATTTTTATTTATTTACTTTGTATTTTGAGACAGGGTTTCTCTGTGTAGCCCTGGCTGTCCTGGAACTTGCTCTGTAGACCAGACTGGCCTAGAACTCAGATCCACTGGCCTCTGCCTCCCAAGTTCTGAAATTAAAGGTGAGTGCCACCACCACCCAGATGAATTTTGTCTGTTGGGTTGGTAGTTTGGGGCTTTTTTTTGTTGTTTGTTTTTTGTGTGTATATTTGATTGGTTGGGTTTTATTTTTGTTTTAGAGTTGCTGTAGCTCAGGCTGTCCTGGGCCTCACTATGTCACCCAAGCTGGCTTTGAACTCATAATCCTTCTGCCTCTGCCTTCCAAGAGCAGAGATCACAGTCCTGTACCATCATCCCAGGCTAGTCCTTGGCTACAAAGAGAACATAGCTTGGTTCAACCCTAACTTCCTTTTCTACCTTATGGATGAGGTCCTATGTCTCTGTCCCTTTAAGAATCTCAGCCTGTTGCTAGGCTCTCAGGATGCCCCAGGGAAGGGGCCAGGTGTGTCACCTGTCACCTGTGTGCCTCTGGGACCCTGTGCCTATTCTTTCCAGCGCCATTCAGCAGCACTCCCTGCTTATCTCTTTGTTCAGAGCTGGTAGTCTGCTGTTGTCTTGAATACCACCGAGCAGGTAAGAGACCCCACGACTCCAAATGATCCTATCTCACCCCAGCTCACTCCTCCATACCCAATCCACCATAGAGGTTACTGGATTCCCTAGCTCCATCCTCTGTAAACAGGGGCCTGAGCCCACTGCACCCCATCAGGCTGAGGAGTCCATGCCTTACATCCCTATTTCTTGAAGCCCTGGAACTCTAAGATCCAGACATCTAAGTCATGGTTCAATGACCCCATGTCCTTTCCGCCTGTAACCCTTCAGCCCTGCTTGGAGGCCCCAATACTCAGAATCTCTAGGTACCTAATTTCTGGCAAGAACCAGAGACATAGGCCCTTTGCCCTCCACTCTGTGGGACTCAAGAACCCAACTGTGGAGTCTTCCTCCTCCCTCTGGCTGAGTTGGGGCCTCAGCTCTTCATTCTCTTCTTCCTCTGGTGTTAAAGCCTTTGCAGTCCTGGCCTCTTAAGAGCCTTAGGAAAAGGTTGTCCTATGTCCCCTTGACTATCTGACACCCTCTGAAGGTGGAGTCTAACATTTGTGGAGCCTTGGAAAGGTGTCATTATGTCCCAATATTTTAGGGACCCCACTGGGAAACGCGCTACCACTCCCAAGAATCTCTGAACTCCCGTATCCTTAGTGACCAGTTACCATCCCACAGCCTCCAGGGAGTTGCTGTTGGCTTTTGCCAGGGTCCCTGGAAGGATCTGGTCCTTCTGGGAGCTGGTAGGTATGGCCTCTGGGAGTGGGTGTGGTGCTTGAGTGGGCGTGGCTCAGATGCTTTGGCCTTGACTGTTGGCTACCTACTCCGTCCACAGCTGTAAGCATCTCAACCATGCAGCCCTTCAGCCCCATCTTCTGCTTCTTCATCCTTCTCCTTGATGGTCTGAGTTCCAGGGCAGCTCCCTCAGTCTCTCTGCCTCTGGGCTCTGATCTCCAGGGGATGCTTCAGCCCTCTGGGATGCCCACTGGTACTCCAGAAAATGTTACTACAGATCAACCTACCCCAGGATACTCTGCAACCACTCCTCCTGAGCACTCCAGGACACCACTCTCAGCTTCCCCTCACATCTCCATAAAAAACTTAAGGGAGACGCCCAGCCCCAGCCTTTCCCTTTCTCTAGAGACTCCCATGCCTGGCCAGCTCACCTCAATAGCAGAATCCCAAGGTACTTCACAAATGAGCCCTTCCAAACCAACACTTGCTAAACTTTCTGAGACCCCCATACCTGACACAACTGGAATTCCCCCGTCTGAATCTCCTGAAACCCCAAAACCTAAGCCCTCCAACACCTCAATCTCAGAGTCTCCTGAGACTGCACACACTGACCTCACACCAACTCTATATCATGAACCCCCTGAACTCTTCAAAGGAGACACCCCCAAACTCTCACCTGGCGAAGAGCCTAAGATACCAAGTCCTAGTCCCACCCAATTCCTCAGCTCCAAATTCCTAGAGACCTACGACTCTGGTGCCACCAGAAACCTCAATTCAGCCTTACTACCACCCACCCACCCTGACCCTACAGAAAGTGCACAGTCGGCCTTTCTCACCACCCACAACTCCAATCCCACTGACGTCCCCCAAACACAATTCCCCACAGCCCCCAATCAAAGTGTAACAGAGATAGCTATAACCTCTGACTTGGGAACTACCTCTAGTCTTCCTACCCAACCAACAACATTCAGTGAGGAAGCCACCACTCCTAGTGAGCCAGGCCTGAGTCCCAGCCCCAAAGCCCCTGCAGCTCCCCAAGTTGCCACTCCTGGCCTGTCCACCTCGGACTCCCTAGGAACCAAAGAGCTGCACGTACCCCAGAACCCAGGCCCTAAAGGGCCAGATATCCCTCTTCCCTCAGCACGGATTGCAGGGCCCCCTGCTCCTCTAGAGCACCCCAATCAGGTAGCTCCTGCCGTGCCTCAGGCCCCTCAAAGACACAGCCGAGGAGACACAGTCGATACTATCATCTTGGTGGAGCGAGTAAAGGAGACTGGTGAGTGGTCTGAGGGCTCAGACTGGAGCCCTGGGTCTGAGGGAATGGAGCTAGGGTTCTTAGGTCTGAGGGAGGAGGGCTGGTTATGAGGGAGGAGGACTGGGTCTGGATCCCTGGGCCTGAGGGAGGAGGGCTGGGTCTGGATCCCTGGGCCTGAGGGAGGAGGGCTGGGTCTGGATCCCTGAGTCTGAGGGAGGAGG
>JANHMN010000003.1:42347870-42416950 GCA_030674055.1 Rhabdomys pumilio | reverse complement strand
CTGAGGGAGGAGGGCTGGGTCTGGATCCCTGAGTCTGAGGGAGGAGGGCTGGGTCTGGATCCCTAGGTCTGAGGGAGGAGGGCTGGAGCTCCTGAGTCTGAGGGCTGGGTCTGGGCTCCTGTGTTTGAGGGAGGAAGCCCTCAGCTTAGATGAATGTGTCATCCCTCAGGGGTGACTCTGGTCAGCCGCCCACGGGGCTCCGTCGGTGGGGCTCTGTGCCTGTTCTTCGCGGGGACAGGAATGCTGATTGGCATCTTCCTCCTGCTGTGGTGCCTCTACCGCCGGGCCTCCAGACACAGGTCCTTTGCACACCACCGGCTCCAGGACAGCGGAGATGAACCAGGTGAGTGCTTGCTCCCCTGAGAAAGACCTTATCCAGGCCTTACAGGGGACTTAGAACTCGCTTCTGAAGAACACAGACCCTTGTCCACAAGGTAAGTATAAGACTCAACGCCACCACGGTCTGGTCCAGCCTGTTACATCTGAAATTATTCCTCTTCCTCCTCCCACCTCCTCCTCTGAGATAGAACCTCACCGTGTAGCTCAGATTCCCAAGACACACACACACACACACACACACACACACACACACACACACGTATGCACGCACGCACGCGCACGCACTCACACACTTCACACCCTCTCTGAGACTAAATTCCCACCCCTACACCCTCTCCGTTCAGTCAAGCCCCGCCTGATTCTGTACCTCCCTCCAAATCAAGGCTCGCCCCACCCCCCCCCCCCCCCCCCAGCCCTCCCATCGGCCAGCCACCTGACGTCCCTCGCCCTTGCAGTCTTGCACCTGGATGCCCCGAAGGACCCGCTGGATCTCTACTTCTATGCCCCCGATGCTTGGGTGCCCTCGCACATCGCCACGCACCAGCCACCTCCCACGCCCCCGCTGCCGCCCAAGCTGCCCCCTCCGCCTCGCGGGCCGCAGCGCCTGGAAGCCCTGTCGCCCGCCGCGCTGTCCCCCAACTTCGTCTGAGGACCGCGCCTCAGATCCGGCCCAGCTTCGACGCCTAGAGGGACCCCAGAGCCAGAACTTCCCAATAAACCGCCTCCCCCACTGGAAGCTGTGCCTGAGTGCTTGGCCGAGAGGCAGAGGGGAGGCGGGGCCCAGAGGAGCCGGGAGGAGAAACTGAGGTCCAGGTCGGGCGGGGGGGGGGGGGGGGGGAACAGACAAAAGCAAGCGGGAAACTGGGGGCTCGAGCACAGACAGTAGGAAAAGATTGGGGTCTGCACACCTGGGTCCGAGGGAGGAGGAAGGCTCTTGTGACCACCCGCATCACGTGACAACCTAGTCTGTACACCAAAGCGTTTATTGGGAGTGGGGTGGGGCAAGGCAGGATTTACTCACAGAGACAGACACCAAGACATGACCCTGCCCCAGGAACAACCCTCTTCTCCCAGCCCCGCTCCCTTTCCTGGGATTCTGTAATTTCTCTCACATACTCCCCCCTCCCCAGATTTCTACATTGAAAGAGGGGTGTCTATGAGGGGAAGCACCCCAGATTTGGAATCATTTAGCCCCTGAGGGACACAACAAATGGCCACTGAGAAACCGAGGGCAGTCTGGAACCACCCAGGAGAATAAAGTGCAAGGATTTGTGGGGAAAAGGGAGATCCTGAAACCACCACAGGGGGTAGAGGTGGCCTCGAACCACTAAATTAATAGCTTTAAGCAGCCACTACTGAGACCTGAAAACTGAGTCAGAAAAAGAGCACAGGGTGAGCAGAGCCATTTTGGCCATTTCCCTGGACATTGATTGTACTAAGCTAAGGACAAGGCCCTGCAAAGTGTGCTGGTGAGGGGACGAGGGAAGAAAAGAGTGTGTGTGTGTTGGGGGGGGGGGACACTTGAAACCGCCATTTCCCCTCAGAAACGCTGGTGAGAATCAGTCCTGGGAATGGCGGCATTGATGATTAATTAAACCAACTTGGAAAATGCAGAATGGTTACGCGAGCCTTGGAACTAATAGAGGACTACCATGAAGTTTTCTGAGTAGGGGACCACCTGAACAATCTCGGGGTAGCCTGAGAATCCCTGGGGTCTAGGGAAAAGGGGCGAAACCTCAAAACCACAAGAGAAAAAGAGGTTGAACTGTCCATCCAAATAAAGCCCTGAAAGGGGAGATTTGAAACCACACAGGCAGAACAAGTGGAGAACAACTTTCAAGGGTGTTTGGGTATCCTTGAAACTGCTAGTGTGCAGCTTCACCCTCCGTAAGAGGCAGTTGAGAAGGAAAGAGGGCTGGTCGGACAGCACTGGGAACAAGGGAAGACTTGCATCTTAAGCCTGAGGCAGGAGAGGAGTGGGGCTCCTCGACACTGCCATTCAGGCTGGAGGTGTATCGAGTGGAGGTCCTGGAAACTGCCCAACAGTGGGAGGCACGTGGTCAGTAGTCCCGGACAGGGGGTGGGGGCCTCGGAGGCTGAACTGTGCTGTGTGTGGCCCCATAGGAAGGAGGGGGCGCGGGCGGTGCCCCTGGGGGCTCAGCCTCGTCTTCCATTTCGCTTTCGTCACTGCCAGCCAGCTGGTCGTGGCCAACAAAGCCACACTTCTCCTCGCTCATCTCCTCCGGCTCTGCCCACGGCTGCTTCTCTCCGGAAGCAAAGACCCCATAGAAGATGACACCTCCGTAGTGCACCAGGGAGGCTATGAGAAACACGTACTGCCACTCCTCCCGCGTCTGAGGGGCAGACAAGGCAGAAGGTCAGAGACGGATGGGTGCCCATATATCAGTTCAGGGACTCTGCAGGGTGACGCAGGAGCATAGCCAACATGGGATACATGTCTTTAAAATACACATATTGGGGGCTGAAAGATGGCTCAGAGCTTAAGAGGTCTTATTGCTTGCTTTTGCACAAGACCCAGGTTCGGTTCCCAGCATCCAAACAAGGCAGTTCTGTGGCCTTTGTGGGCTCGGTACTCACATGCATATGAACACATTTAAAACGAGTAGGAGGCTAGGAAGCAGAGGCAGATAGAACTCTGTCAGTTCCGGGCCAGCCTGGTCTACAGAGTGAAACCCTGACCAAAAAAAAAAAAAAAAAATAGAGTTGGTTAGGTGACTCAGCAGGTACAGTGGTGCCAACGGTACAATTCCAGCTCTGTCCCCGGCACCCGATGATGGAAAGAGGAAACCAACAATGTTCCCCAACCTCTACACACATCCCATGCCACAAATTAGCTCAGTCACATTAAGTTAATAAAAATTAATTAAGTAATTAAAATGGATTTTCTTTAAGAGCTAAAAGAAAATCTCTGAGTTCGAGGACAGCCTGGTCTACAGAGTGAGTTCCAGGACAGCCAGGGCTACACAGAGAAACCCTGTCTCGAAAGAAAGGGAAAAAAAAAGAGAGTTAAAAAAAAGGAAAGAGGGGCTGGAGAGATGGCTCAGAGGTTAAGAGCACTGGCTGCTCTGCCAGAGGACCTGAGTTCTGTTTCCAGCAACCACATGGTGGCTCACAACCATCTGTAATGCAGTCTGGTGCCTTCTTCTGGCCCCCAGGCATATATGCAGGCAGAATGCGGTATATATAATAAATAAATAAATAAATAAATAAATAAATAAATAAATAAATAAATTTTTACAAAGGAAAGAAAGAGGAACATTGGGTATCTAGAAGATTCCAGGCATTCTCTGGGGAGGGCTGTGCTAACCTTGTGCTTGGTCATTGCACCCACGATGATGGGGCACACCATCCCAGACAGTGTGCCTACGCCATTGGAAATGCCCATCAAGATGCTGGCATAGCGAGGGGCGATGTCCAAGTGGTTCACGTTAAACCCTGGTGGGGTATCAAGGTAGCAGATGTCATACCAAGTTCCTGACTCAGATAACCTACTGAAATGCTACACACACCCCATCCCGGCACTTCTGGGACACTCTTCCCCCCACCCCACAAAATTTATTTTTTACTAATGTGTATGGGGGGAGGGGCAGAGATGTGAAAGTATGCATGCAGTCCCCATAGAGTCCAGAAGAGGGCGCCTGATCCACTAGCGCTGGAGTTATTGGAAGTATGATAGATGCTGGGAACCGAACTCCAGTCCTTTGCAAGAGCAACAAGGGTTTTAACTGCTGAGACATTTCTCTAATTCCCGAGAAACCCATTTCGGGGCCTGAGCTGACTCCAGTATCCCAAGCTGCCCATGTCGGGTTCTCACCAGAGATGGCAAAGCCACTGAAGCCCACAGCCAGGACAAGGAAGGAGATGGCCACACCCTTGGAGTGTGAGTATCCGACCACCAGCAGCAGTGTGGCTTCCATCCCGAAACCTGAAGAGGGTCATGTCTCCCAAGTGCCCGTTGTGACTCCATTGGCCACCTCGCCAATGGCAGTTTCGATCTCACCCCAACCCCCTTCTAGTCACCTCTGACCTGCAGCAGACCTGACCCTGGTTCCTCCAAACTAGAGAAGGTGCTACTTCCCCAAGACCCAACCTAATCCATGCCCTTTGGTGCTCTGCCTCAAAAGGATCCGTTGTGATCCCACCTTCTGACTAGGCCACACTCAGACCCAATACCCCATCTCTGAACCCTCAAAAGTCACTTCTCATAAGGAAGCTCAAGACCTCACTCGTGTCTCCATCGCTCCTGTACCCCACTCTCAACTGATCTTGCTAGGTTCCCTCTCACAGCCTGGTGTCCCCAAGTCCCCAGCCATGGCCTGTTTCCCTAAAACTTCAATTAGGACCAGTCCTCGGCCCTTACCACTCCCAGCCTAGTTTAAGTCTGGTTCCACCTAGCCTCGTGAAGGTCGCATCCTTCAGGTCTTCTCTACACCATCCAGGTCTGCCTATCCTTCTACATGGTGGTCTCCAAACCCTTACTCACTCAGGATGGATCTGGTAAGCCCTGCCCTTGGTCCCGCCTCTGCCCCACCCATCCGTCCTCCCCTTTGTACTCTGCTCCACCCACTCACCCCCGCAGTTCATCAGCTTTCGCACATTGGTCGTGGACATTATATGACGACTGCGCAGAAAGTCGGCGATCTGGCCTCCGATGGGTACGATGATGGTCATGACAAGGTGAGGCAGCGCCGACACCAGCCCCACCTGTGAGAGCAGGTGAATGGGCAGCCACCACCTCCTCATCCATCCCTGCCTCGGGACAGGGACGCAGGCACCCTGTCTCTCACCCCCATCGAGTCCCCTACTCCTGCACCCCCACCTTGCTGATCTCAAAGCCGAACACCTCTTCAAAGTAGGCGGGCTGGGAGATGAGGAGCAGGTAGAAGGTCCAGCTGCGGCAAAAGTTGGCAACGATGATGGCGTAGACGGGCATGGACGTAAAGAAGCGCCTCCAGGGTGTGTTAAACTTCTGTGGGGGGGAGCAGGGTGCGGAGGGGAGAGGAGACCATGCTAAGACAGATACCAGGACTCGGGAACTTTGTGTCCCTTTCGGTACCCCTAGATAGTTCACACCAGGCTCGAGAATGGGCCTCTCATTTCTCCCAAGGACTTCTAAAACTCCAGCCTTAAGGTCTTATGGCAAGGATGAAGGATGGGTCCTGTGTCTCCAGAGGCTCCTCAGGTTTCATGATAACCCATAAATGGTGAGCCCAGTAAAATGTCTATTCACTTACCCCTCAAAGCCACACCCACAGCAATATCTAGCAAAACCTCACATTCTTTTCCCTCTGCTGTTTTCAACCAGGCCTCATGGGTGGCTCTAAATCACCCATCTAGTACCTGCCGTTCCTAAACTCCATTCCCACCTAATATGGAATCTAGCCCAGCTATTTTCTTTCTTTTCATTTCTTTCTTTTTTTTCCCACCTTCATCTTTGTTTTCAGTAATAGGAATTCATGCCAGGCAGGTGCTCTTTCATTGTGAAACACCCGCAGCCCCTCACTAGGGGATTCTGGGCAAATGACCTACCCCTGAGCTAAACCTCTAACCCAGTTCTCAATTTTGAAACAAAGCTTTAGGAAATGCATAGCCTGGCCTTGAACTCATTTTATAGCCTGACTTCGAACTTGCAATCCTCCTGCCTCTGCCCCATTTGTCCCCAGCCTTTTGCTTAGCTCAGCTGTTCTATCTTCTCTGAGTCTTTGCACAGGTTTGAGCCAACACACACACTCTCTCTCTCTCTCTCTCTCTCTCTCTCTCTCTCTCTCTCTCTCTCTCCACCCCAGTTGTGTACTCTCATGACCAACCGTAACAGGGTTCATGAGCTTAGCACTCTCTCCGATGGCATCCTCGATGTATTTGCGCTCTTCCTCGGAGATGCTGGGGTGCAGCGCAGGTGACTCGTAGGAGACAAGCAACCAGAACAAGTACCAAAAGATCCCGAAGCTGCCTGAGGGGGGTCAGTAGGGAGATGGGTGTAGGGTAACATCCAGACTTGCTCAGTCAGCCCCAGTGCCATCCAGAACCATGCATCTGAGTCCCTCACCATAGACATAGAAGACAGAACTCCATCCTGAATACTGCACCAGGACCCCAGCCAGCGGCATGGCAACCACTGCCCCAGCATAGGAACCTGAGGAAACAATGAGGGTAGAGAACAAACCTAGACCCAGGTCTTTCCTAGATCCAGGAGAGCAGCCCTTCATCCCTGAAATCTCTGCCACACCTAAGATCACAGCTCAGTCCCCTTCACCCAATAGCTGGTCCCCAGCCCCTTCCTCTCACCGCAAAAGGCTGTCGTCGCCAGCCGACTCCGTTCTAAGGGAGGGGCCCATTTGCTCCAGATGCCATGGCAAGCAGGGTATGTGACCCCCTAGGGAGGGAGCATCGAGGTCAACAAGAAGAGGTGGAGTCAGAGAGGGGAGCAGGGCTAATGGGTCATGTTTTACCTCCACCAATCCCTGAAGGATCCTCACGAAGATGACACAGCCATAGTGAACACGGGCTGCTGAAGGGATCAACATGTTTAGGGTGGAGGTAGCCACAATGGCAAAGCCAAAGACCCTGTTGAGAAAGGTGGGGGGAAAAAAGAGTCTAGCCACGCCAGATATAGTGAGATGTTCATGTGCCACTAGCCATCTAGCCTTCCCACTGCTCCTAGGATTTGTCCCTTTCTGCCCACAACAGGCCTTGTGTTTCACAGAACTAGAGGCTGTCCTCAAACAAGGACCCTCCCAATTTCCCAGAGCCAAACCCAAGACCACATCCTCTAGCTCCACCACACACAACTGCAATTTCTGACACCTTGAGACACCACCACTTTACCTGTTGGCTGCGAATTTTTGGCAGATAAATCCTCCAGGAATCTGAGTGACAATGTAGCCCCAGAAAAAGGAGCCATGTATGAGGCCGACAGTCTCTGGATCCCAGTTGAACTGGGCTTTCTGTTGATCAAAATACACATCAAACTAGATGCCCTCCAGATTCTACCCTCCACCAATCAGTACCCATAGGCTTAGTACCTCAGACAATCAGCAACAAGATGCTCCGCCTTCTGCCCAAATCTACCAATCAGAGCTTAGTGGAGCTCTGCCCTTCTGTGTGGCTAGTGCCTGCCCTACCACTTGAGCTATATGTGCTGCTGCCTAGAAGCTTGGTTCTACTTGCTTGCTTACCTCAGTATCCCCTCCCTGAATATCCCCAAGTGTGGGGGTGACTGCCTCCTGTTTGTGGACAGACCTGTATGGGGTCTAGGCAAGGCCAAGAAGCAGCTAAATTAGGGGTGTTCCCAATTACAGTGGAGCAAAGGACAGGGTTTCAGGTAAGCCACAGACCAAACCAAGATTTTTTTTTTTCTCATTCAAGGACATAGTTTGTATAATATTCAAGTTAAAATAATATAAATCTGAGCCTGGACAAGGCTTTAGGTGTGGGCCAGAACGAATCAGGTGGACATAGGCAAAGGTGAACTCGGAAAAGAACTTGAGATAGCAGTGAGATTATTCAAGAGTGATCCGGGAACATAGACATGGGCACAGCCATAAGTGAAAGGGCTAGAAGGTCCAAAAGGGGCCATAAGTAGTGAACCTAATGCTAGCGTTTTGCAATCTGGGATAGAAAGGAGGTGGAGCTTCTTTACATAAGGGCAGGGTCTGAGGAAGCCAGGAGCCAGGAGTGGGGTCAGATCTGTAAGGAGGCTTGGAAGGGCAGGACCAAAGGGTAGTAACTGGGAAGGAGTGCAACCTGGACCACTGGCAGTGAGCAGGGCTCCCCGAAGCAGTTACCTGCACCACAACGTGGCCCCCGCGGTGGGTTGTGCTGTTGTTGACCATGGACACGATGGCCACGCCCAAGTTGCAGCGGATGCCAAAGCTTATGCAGAAACCCAGACCGCTCATGATGGCGATAATGTAGCGGCGAGGGAGGCCGAAGCAGGTGCAGTCCACCACAGGCGGGTCCCGCGTGTGCGTGGTCACTGGGCGCCCGTCGGCGCTCAGCTCCAGTGTCTCCGCGCCTTCCTGCCGCTTCTCCAGTAACCTTCAGGGAAGCGAGAAGCAAAGACTCAGCAGTCTAGGCCCCTCCCCCCAGTGACACAGGGGTCCTAGGCTTAACCTTGCTTGGCTGCCCTCACTATGATTCAGGCATCTCTGTACCTGTGTTTTCCTCCCTCTGTCCAAGAACTCAGAGTCCCTTCTCCTCCCTGTGACACAGGAGTGCATGGCAAAACCCACGTCTTTTGCCAGACCCAGAATCTGAGTCTGAATTCCCTCCAGTTCCTGGAGTCCAGGCCACCAGCTCTCTTCTGCCCCCTTCCCCCACCCCCCACCGCATTCTCCTGCCACAACTCTGGGGTCAAGATCTTCAGTCTACTTCTCCCCAGCCCTCATTTATCTCTCTCTACTAAGGAGTTATAGATTCTACACAACCCTTTGGAATCAAAGAGCAGGTGCCTGCAAGCCCCCACCGCAAGGCTCCAAGACTGTCCCCAGCCCCCTCCAGCAGATGCAGATCCGAGTCTATTTGAGTCAGCAAAGGTACAAAGGAGAGCCCTGCGCAAAGGTGTCAACAGAGCAGATGCTTCCGAGCCATCTCGGCTATATATATCGACCCCTCCCCCTTCCATCTCCCCCTGTGGTTGCCCTGCCCTGCTTCCAAGTCCCAGATGTGGAGCTGAAGTCCAGCTAAAGCTGACTGAAGCCCATTCCCACAGATGCGGTTTCGGGGACTCCCTCGTGAGGTGCCGAATCCAGAGGTCCGGCTTAAGTATCCATCCCTGAGGAATCTGGAGTTCAGACTGTCAGCCTAGGGGGCAGGGAGGGGAGTGTTAGCTGGTGTCCTGGCAAGGGACAGATGGCCCTGGTAGGGAGATTGGCGCATTCATTCCCCAGCGTGACTCTCGCCTCCGCCCGATCTGTATCCAGGATTGAGTCTGTGATGATGGATAGGGCTCATGGATGGGGCTGCCTCCCAGCCAGAGAGAGAGAGGCTGCTGGAGACAGGAGAGCCTGACCTGGAGGCAGGAGGAGAGAGACCAGAGAGATGGGGGCATTGCAGCGATGAAAGACAAAGAGCTGTGGAGAGTGGGGCAGAACCATGGGGAGTAGCCAGAGACTGGGGCGGGGAGACCTAGTGGAGAGAGAGAGAGAGAGAGAGAGAGAGAGAGAGAGAGAGAGAGAGAATGAATAGTGATCCAGAGAGTAAGAAACCCAAAGTGGGAAGATGACAGAGACCTAGGGAGAGAGGGTCAGAGAACGAGAAAAAGAGAGACAGAGACTCGGAGGCAAGAACATAGAAACTGACAGGCAGTAAGAGACAGTAGCTGTGCCAGGAGGAGAGCGGAGAGACGAGAGCGCCCCTGATGCTAGAAAATGGGGAGATGAGGACACAGCGAGGACAAATGATCTGAGGCCGTGAAGTGCCTGAAGTGTGGGGACATTTAGTGTTCAGTGTGGCCCCTCTGAGGCGGGTAGGCAGGCAGGGGATCGGGCTGGCTCCCAGGAAGGGGCGAGAACAGATGGAGGCGAGGGAGATGGGGACGGGGGAGGAGAGAACAGCCAGACGGGCTGGGGGAGGGAGGAGGACCAAAGAACGCAGCCGACAGCCCCATACTGAGACTTAAGGAGGTGGGGAGGGGCAGAAAAGAAATGGGGTGGAGTTGGGCGGTGATGGTGGCGGCACACCCTTTGATCCCAGCACTCTGGAGGCAGAGGCAGGTGGATCTCCGAGTTCGAGGCTAGGCTGGTCTACAGAAAGAATTCCAGGACATCCAAGGCTACCCAGGGAGGCTGAGGCAGGAGGATTGATGCAATTTCAAGACCAGCCTGGGCTACAGAGTGAGACGAGTGAGGTAGGGCAGAGATGTGACCCAGGTAGCACAATGTTTGCCTAGCATGTAGGAGGGTCTGAGTTCCGGCCCCAACACTACAGAAGCCAGGTATAATCAGCACACATCTGTAATCACAACAGAGCCAGGAGGATCAGGAGATCAAGGCCATCTTGGCTATATAGTGAATTTGAAGCCAGCCTGGGCTACACCAGACTTTGTCTCAATGAAACAAAACAAGCCGGATGGTGGTGCCCACCTCTAACCACAGTACCTTAAGGAGGAGGCAGCGTCTCCTTGAGTTCTAGGCCAGCCAGGTCTACTCAGCCAGAGCCTGTCTTAAAAAAAAAAAAAAAAAAAAAAAAAAAGGAGGGGGTCGAGGGTAGAAGGAGAGAGGGAATAGACAGTAACCAAGAGAAAGAAGAAAGAATGGTAGAGGGAACACAGCCCAGGTGCTGGAAATCAAAGACCCCAGGGTAAATCACACAGGGATGAAGGACCCCACCTGCTCACCTCCATAGAGCATTGGCCAATGAGACTGGAGTTTGAACCAGGGTTGATTTCTGATATTTGACTGACTCTGTTTTTGTTTTGTTTTTCGAGACAGGGTTTCTCTGTGTAGCCCTGGCTGTCCTGGAACTCACTCTGTAGATCAGGCTGGCCTCGAACTCAGAAATCTGCCTGCCTCTGCCTCCCAAATGCTGGGATTAAAGGCGTGCGCCACCACCGCCCGGCATTTGACTGACTCTGAAACTATAGGTGTGAGTGTAACCTCTGAATTTTGATATTTGTTATTTATATTTGATGTCAGATTTCTCTAAGGATTCTGAGTATCACACTAGATTTTTTTTTTTTTTTAAATAGTCACTACACAGAGAAGTTCAAGTGTGGCCCAGTGATGTGAGCCTGTAATCCTACTATTTGGGAGATGGGGGCAAGATGATCAAGAATTCAAGGCCAGCCTGGGCTGCAGGAGACCTTGCCTGAAATAACAAGAGTCCCAGAAAACTCCCATCTCTTCTCTGGATGACCCCAACTAGGCCAAGGATTTGTGAGGAGTGTGTCACTTGGGTTAGGGTGGAGATTCCCCAAGGAAGACCAGACCTCAACTGCTCCCTAAGTAATCCGTCTCTGTCTTCCTGTGCCTTCCGAAGTTTACTTGTCTCCTACTGTAGAACTAGGAAACTGAGACTCCAAAAACGGATCTCACAGGTCCAAGGTCACACTCCTTCTTCTGCAGGCCTTATCCATTCCTGGCCTCCTGCAATGCCCTGCCCAGTGCCTGGCTGTAAGAAGCAAGAACCCCTGGCTCCTGGCTCCTCTACTTTGTCTAAAGTCACTCTGGGTTCCCTGGTCCAAAAGAACCCTCCTCCCCCACTCCCAAGCCAGCCGCTCTCATCTCCAGGAGCACCCATAGCTCTCAGCTCTTGGTTGGAGCTTGGGAAGGAGAATGACCGTGTGACATTAATACCCCCCACTGTCACAATAAACTCTGGATTTTGTTGGCAAATAAATGCTTGCCCCCCTCCCCAACTTTCTGCCGCTTCTCCTGCCTCTGGGGTCTCTGAGTTCAGAAAGAGGAGAGACTGGAGACCCAGAGTGGAGATGGAGAGGCTAAGGGAGGGGGCCTGAGGAACACCTGCCTCCTGCTGTCCCCCCCAGCCCCCTCCACCAGAACATCTTTCTCTAGCTCCCCTGACTTCACGCTGGTGTATTTTGAGAAACTCGTGAAAGGAGGCGAGAAAAAAGGGTGGGGAGGGGCTGGGAATTGGAAAATGAAGAGGTGATGCTGTCTCAGCTCCCCCTCCACCACTCCGCCCCCCACACTGCCACATACACATACCACCTTCCTTCCTTCCTTGTCTCCCCTCATCCCTCTCATGTTACTAGAGGGTGGGGTTAACTTTGGATCTAGGAGGTGAGCTACAGTAAGCTGGACTATCATACTGGGCTTTAGACTCAGGCGGCCCAGTAAGATGCACTAAGGGACATGTAATGGTGGACTGGAGCCCTGTGTGGAGGAAGCAGGGTCTGAGGGCACCATGCCCACGAGGCCATCTTCTCCCGCACTGTGGATAGATATTTTTAGGCTTCTCAAGAGCTGAGTAATTTCTCTGACTTGGAGCCAGAGCTGGGGTTGGGGGTGAGAGGCTGGGAGGTGTCCAGGCTACCTCAAGGGACACCGGGGTCACTGGAATCATGGCCCTTGGTGGAAGCAAATCTTGCCCAGTTCCAGCTTATATCCCTTGGGAAGACCATATTACCCCAAGATTAATTTGGTTTTGTGGCCTGAAATTCCCTTCATCCCCCTCACCCCGGAACCTACGATACCCTAGTTTTTCCCTCCCAGCTTAACCCCCCTCAAGGACAAGAACCAACAGCCCCAATCCGCTTTAGCTCCAGATTAAATGCCTCGAGGGACAGAACCTGAGAAAGGAGAGATGGAGAGAGTCAGGCTGGGAAGACAGCAGTGAACAGAGATGCTGAGACAGATCAAAGTGGGGACCGGAGGTCCAGGGAAGAAGAGAGGCAAGGGGATGCAAGAGTCAGAGTCAGGACTGATGGACAGCCAGTGGGCGCCCGCATTGGCTCCTAATCAGAGAGAGGGGACAGACACCCAGTGGGAAGAAGGACCCAGAGAGAGGAGACATATCTAAAGTAGAAGACAGGTGGACAGAGATCCAGAGAATAGAAGGGATATACAATCCCAAGAAAAGTCGAGCCCAAGGTAGGGTGAGGTGCGGGGGCGGGGGGGAGGGGGGAAGGATGATGAACTAAGCAGGGTGGAAGGACAGCATTGACAGGACGGAATCCTGAACAGATGGGTGGGCCTCCCCACACCGTGTCTGGGTGTCGCCTCTCTTCTCCCTCTCTGTCCGTTGCTCTCGGATGTAAAGGGGACATCCTCATCCTCACCATCCCAGGAACCCCACCAGGCTCACCGGTGCAGCCTCCCCAGGGCGCGCCCCGCCAGCTTCCGAAACTCCTCCTGCCGGAACTCCATGGTGGCAGTGCCCACGCGGGTCCCCTGCCAATCCCCCCGCCCGCGGGCCCGGGCGGCCGCGTCCGGGATCCCGGGGTCCGCCCCGGCCCGGCCCGGCCCCGCAGCTCCGCTCGGGGGGAACCAGGCTGCGAGTGCCCGCTGCCCAGGGCTGTAGCGGACTCAGCGTCGGGGCGGGGCGGAGCATCCACGCCCACCCAACGAGGCCCCACCCCTCGAAGGAAGGTCCCACCTTTTTTCTCCAACAGGCTACCTGGAGATGCTAAGCCAGTCCGCTATGTGGCTTGTCTTGCGGGCTACACCTTCTCTCCTTCAGCTCTCCCATCCTAAAGCCTCCACCTGTCCACCTCAAGGCCACGTCCCTGGGTTTGAACTTCGAGTTGCCTCGCTCCCCACTATAATGCACTCCTCAGACACTCTGCTGTCTAAAGCTCTTTGAGCCTCTCCTTTCCAGATCTCTCCGCTGCTGAGCAGCTCTCTTCCCCATCCGACCTTTGGCTTTCTCTCTCTTGTTCTCCCTTTTTCTTTTCTTAAAAAAATTTTTTTGAGCTCCACACGCCTTTAATTCCAGCATTCAGGAGGCAGGCAAGCAGATCTGTGTGAATTCAAGGCCAGGACAGCCAGAACTACACAGAGAAACTGTCTCAAAAAAGAAAGAAAGAAAGAAAGAAAGAAAGAAAGAAAGAAAGAAAAAGAAAAAGGAAAAGAAAGAAATAAAAGAAAAACACCACCAGGTCTATTTTTTTAAAGTTTAATTTAGGTATGTATTTTTTTTTGCTAGCATATCATATATCTGTGTAATATTTGTATGCCTAGTGGCATTAGAGGCCTGAAGATGGCATGAGATGATCTCCTGGAACTGGAGATGTGACCTGCCATGTGGGTGTTGGGAACTGAACCCAGGTCCTGTGGAAGGAAGCCTATTGCTGCTGAGCCCTCTCTCCGGCCCCCCTTTTCCTTTTTTTGGCCATGCTGGGGATGTGACCCAGAGCCCCACATACCAGTTAAGTCCACCAAGCTACATCCCCAGCCCTCCCTCTGTAGATCAGGCTGCTTTTTATGAGGAGCTGGGGTTACAGGTTGTGCCGCTGGACTGGCTTTCTCACTTTCAGATTCCACTTTCCCCCTTGGGTTCTACTTTTCTATCTGCACTCCATCTTTCTCTCCCTGAGTTTCAACTCCTTCTCCTTCATCCTTGTGAACTCTGCTAGCTACTTTAGGTTCACCATGACTGCACTCTGTGCCTCACGGTTTCCTCCTCACTTCCCAAGAGTATGCTAGGCTCCCTAGACTATGATACTCTCTTGAGTCTGGGCCCCATCAATTGAGTCATGTCTCCTCCCTCTGAGTTCTGTCCCTTCCCCCCAAATATGTCCCTCTATTCCTGCATACTTGCTGTCTATGTTGTCTCTGCCTTCTGGGGCCTGGCTCCTCCCCTTGAGTCTGTCTCCTACCTCCATGTGTCCCAACGGTGACTTCCACTCGAGCTCCACGATCTGTCCTCACCCACTAAGTCCTCTCTCCAACCGTAAATTCCACTCCCATCCTTTGCGGGTGACCCCAACTCTAAAGTGGCCCTGAAGCACTTCAAGCCAACGCTCCTCCCAGTGCACCTCAAGTTCTAGGCCTTAGCAGGGTGTTGGTTTCCCCACCATTTCCCCCCTACCCCCGTGTCAGGCTACAAATGCATTTGGGATTAAATTTTCATGATGTAGCCCAGGAGGGGACCAGCGAAGCCGATCAAGCAGCGGGCGGGCGCGGAGGGTCTCAGTTCTGACTCTGATTGACAAGTCCCCGGGGAGGAGGGCACCAGGCTAAGCCGCGCAGATGCGCCACCTGGTGGCCGTGGAGTCCCGGACTGCGTGCGGAGGAGGCGTCCGCGGCTCATGGCCAGGTGTGAGGGAGGAGCAGATGGTGAGGAGGAGGGAGTGGGAAGGGGGCCCTGCCGCTGCCAAATCCCGGGCTGTCGCCCGCACCATCACCATGGCGACGGAAAAAGGAAGAACGCACCCAGTCTTCAAGCTTTTTCAGGACCTGGAAACTAGACCTTAGGTTGCCCAGGGAGGCCCTCAGCCTGGACTACAAGCCCCAGTGGCCTTTGCGCTTGGAAGTCAGTCTGGCGCTCCAGCATCAACCAATATTTCTGTTCGCCGGTTCTAGTAGACACAATTTTAACTAAGAAGCCTAAAGCTTCCTTGTGCCCTCACGTGGACAGAGGTCACCAGTTTGCTTGCTGGCATCCTGGAGCAGGGTAGACAAATCTCACTGTACAGACTTATCTTCCTGCCTCAGCCTCCTGAGAATGTCATTGCAGGCATATCCACCATGTCGGGCTACTGAATAGGCATCCTTCTGACTTTACCAACGTTTCTCAGCAGTTGTACGGCAATGTTTTCAATTTTGGATTATTTACTTTGTTTTTTCTGAGCAGGGTCTTCTCTAGACCAGCTGGCGTTAAGCTCACAGATATCAAATGCCCAGCTTAAGGGCATGAGCCATCATGCCAGGCTTTTATGCTTAATCTTTAAAAATTATATATAGCCGGGCAGTGGTGGCACACGCCTTTAATCCCAGCGCTTGGGAGGCAGAGACAGGCAGATTTCTGAGTTCGGGGCCAGCCTGGTCTACAGAGTTCCAGGACAGCCAGAGCTACTCAGAGAAACCCTGTCTCGAATCCCTCCCCCAAATAATAATTATATATAAGCCATGAGTGGTGGCACATGCTTTTAATCCCAGCACTTCAGAGGCTGAAACAGGTGGCTCTCCGAATTTGAGGTCAGCCTGCTCTACAAAATGAGTTCCAGGAAAGCCAGAGCTACGCAGAGAAACCTTATCTGGAGAAGAAAAAAAGACAACTAAAAATTACATATATATTTGGGGTTGGAGAGGTGGCTATGAACAGTTGTTGCTCTCGCAGGGGACCAGGGCTCAGTTCTCAGCACGCCTATGATTGCTAACCGCCAGAGGATCTGGTACCTTCATCTGAACTCAGGAGCTACCAGACAGTAAACCACACACACACACACACACACACACACACACACACACACACACACACACACACACGTACAGAGACACAGAGAGAATATATCTGTATATCTGACATCCTGTATGTGTGTGTGTGTAAATTCAGGCCGGCATGCCATGGTGCACTTGTGGAGGTTAGAGGGAAACTTGGCCGTTACTTCTCTACCATGTGAGTTCCTGACGGACCTCCAGTCATCAGACCCAGCAGCATGTGGCCTTATCCACGACGTTTGGACACCAGGTTAATGTTTTTAATATCACTGTTTGTATTCTCGTCTTCCCTCTGCAGGGCCAGGGAGCCAGCCTGACCTAGGACAGTCTCAAAGCACATTTGAGTCAGCTTTTGGCACTGGAGAGATGGCTCCAGGGTTAAGAATACTTGTTGCTCTCACAAAGGTCTCAGGATCAGTGCCCAGCACCCACATGCTAACTCCAGTTCTGGGATTCCACACCTTGTAAACGCTACCGAAACCAACCACACAAACGGTGCACATACATTCATGTAGGCAAAATATTCACAAATGTAAAATATATAAATCTAAAAAAAAAATATCAGGTTTCAACAAGTACAAACAGCACTTGATATCTTACCAATATAATATATATTACAGTGTAGGGGTAGAGGCTGGGAGTGTCTCAGCTCAGCTCGGGGGAGTTCTTGCCTAGCACGCATCACAGTCTGGGTGTGGTCCCCAGCTATATAAACCAGGATAGTGCAAACTTGATATCTCATCACTTTACGGGAGGCAGGAGGATTATAAATTCAAATCCTCAGCTTCAGGAGAAGTTTCAAATCAGCCTGGGCTACATGAGACCTCTTTTCAAACAAACAAAAAACAGATGGGGGTACCGTGAAGTATATAGCTCAATGGCACGACAAATGTATGCCTAGCATTGCTTGTTTGGTTTGTATGTTTGAGACAGGGTTTCTCTGTGTACCCCGGGCTGTCCTGGAACCCACTCTGTAGACCAGGCTGGCCACATTCTCAGAGATCCACCTGCCTCTGCCCTTGAGTGCTGGGATGACAGGTGTGTGCCACCACTGCCTGCCCAGACCACACTTGGCATGAGAGACCCTGGGTTACATTCTCAGCACCAGAAAGGGGAAAGATTGTTGGGAAGTAAAATGGAGTGTCCTAAAAGAGGGAGCCCAGCATGCTGAGCCAGGAGGTAGTGAGGCCTGGGGGGTTGGGACTTCAACTTGGGGGTGCCTGTGACATGAAGCTGGACACCAGGAATGGATAGTTGACAGAGTATGGCACAGGAGAGCCTAGAGACACTGCTTGAATCTGACTGCTTAAAGGTCAAACAGCACAAGCCCCAGTCCCAAGAGAGCACCCACTGCACTGGGAATAGTCATTTAGCAACTTCCAACATGACATTCTGGAGAAGGCACTAGAACTAGGAGAAGCAAGAGTCAGTGGTATGGTGGGACATTTATTCTGGGGACTGCTGGATATCCGTGCGGGAAGAGCCTTGTCTAGGAAGGAGGCCAGGCTGAGCCTGGATGCCTAGACGGTCTCGCTGGTATAATGAAGTGGGATAGGAAAGAATTAGGGTCAGCTCTGGAGCCCAGGGGAGACCAGTAAAAACAGGAGTCCAAAATGCTCAGGAGGCCATGGCCTTGAGAAAGAGACAGACTTTGGGGACACTGAGTCAGAGCTGGTGTTTCTCTTCCCTTCTCCCTCTGTGCATCACTGCCTGGAGCTGGAGAGAACTGGAAATCTGTTTACTTCTCTTAGGGAAGACATCAGCATTGTCTCTACATCCGGAAATACAGGACACACTGGTCAGGAAGACGCTGCCAGGAGGGGCATGGACACCATCAGTTGCTGAGAAAGGAGAGAGAATGAGGATTCAGGATGCAGAGCTCCAGATGCTGGCTCTCCCCTCTCAAGCCCAGGACTCCAGGTCCACACCTCCTCCCGCAGAGCCAGGGCTCCAGGTCCATACATCCTAGCACTTCCTGAAGCCCCTCTAGGTACCTTTCTCCTGTGGTGAAAAGCAGCCCTGGTTGCCTCGGTGTTGATCCGCAGGGGAATGGAGGCATCCAGGTGATACAGTTGCTGGGGGCCTCCCATCACCAGGCGGTTCTCTCCTATCTCCAGTGCCAGCCCTTGGGCTCCATCCTGGTGATGAGACAGTCAGCCCATGTCCCCTAGCACTGGGAAACTGTCTACAAGGTCCGAGCATGCATAGTTGTGGCTTCAATCCCCAGCACCAAAACAATGGGGGAAAAACCCAAAGGACAATAATTCTAAGTCTCACGGAGCTCAAACCCAGGACAGCAGCAGCTGCAGTTGTCACATTTTCTAGGCCAAGGGAGGCAACTGCATCACCGCCTCAAGAGATAGAACTCAGACCAGGCCAGGCCCCAGTGTCTTCCTTCAGATCCAGGAATTTGGTCCATAGACCTCCTTCCTCAGCCCCAGGGTGTCCACCTGCTCTTTTCCCTGACTAAAGAGCCTGCACTCACCAGTTTAGGAAGGTCAACTTCAGCCAAGAGGAGATCAGGAGCTTCCAACCAAAGGCTCAGATGAGGCCGCTCTGGGCTGTGGGAACAAGGGCAGGCCATGGGTGACCCTCTACTTTGCTTACTGCCCCTTTCTCCCTCCACTCAGCCAGGTCTCAGCCCTAGGACAGTCATCAGCCCAGAGGTGCCCAGATGTGCCCAGATGTGCCCAGAATGTGCACAACGGCTCACCCATGCTGGGTTCCCAGTGAGTCACTGGCATCCAGGGTCCCCAGCTCCTGGATCCGTGGGCGCTGCTGGGAACGGATGTTCTGCTGTGAGATGGAGCCCAGGAAAGACCGGTACTTCAGCATGCGCCATTCTGAGGGTGCAGAGTCAAATATCACTAAATATCCTCCTGTGATGCTCCCCAGTCCACAGAGGCTGGGCCACCTTCCTGAAAACCTTCCACCCTGACCATAGCAAGCTTGACTCTAGGCGGCCCTACCCACCTTAGCTCTACCCTTCCTGGTGAATGCACCAAGAAACTACCCTACACATTCCTTGCAGGCTTCTGGCCTCAAACCATCTTGGCTCCACCCTCATTCTAAGAAGCTTCACCTCTCCTGAAAGCTAGTCAGGGAAATCCCTGACACACTGAATTCACCTCTCCCAAGTGCAGCACCATGATTTCTGGTCCCTCCTGCCCCTCACCAGGATTTAGTTGTAGGCCATACTTGTCCTCAAGGCCCTCCCTGGCGATGGTGACCACCAGTTCCCGCAAGAAATCACTGTTCTGAGGTGAGAGAAAAAAGAGAGATGATGGTGGGAGTGGGGCTGGAGGAAGCAGACTGCCAAGGTTTTATCCCTACCATACAACCCACCTGCATCCTCAGGTAGAAGTTGCTATTGACAGCGACGTCATAGGCAGTACAGCCCTGGCCTTCTGTGGAAACAAAGAGGGAATGAAGACCTCACAACCTCCATGGAATACCCATAAGGAAAACTTACCCAAGGACCAGAGACCTAAGACACAGAAAGTCAAAGACAGCATACACTTTCCAAACAAGTCAGACAAGGTCCTTCTTGGCTTCTCGGCTCACACCCAGGCTACAGACCACACCACCAAGGCAGAGCCTACCCCAGCAGCTCCAAGGATGCTCTCACTCTAGCCCACCCAGTTCTAGGGGACGATCATTACTCCAGAGCCCCTGACTATCCAGACTTCCAGTCTGTCCTATCCTGAGTCCATCAACCAAATCACTGTATCCTCCAGACACAGGCCCTTGTCATCTTTCTATGTAGCCCAGGCTGACCTCTAGCTCCCAGCAATTCTCCCACCTCAGCATCCTAAGAGTTAAGATTACAAGAGTGAGCAACCATGCTCAGCTCACTTGTCATCTCTGCCTACGACCCTCTTTTCTGTTTTTGCCTGAGTAACTCTTCAAATCAGACTAGTACTCTTCCACATAACCCTCTCAGAAAACCTTCTTCAACCTCAGTGATGAGCCCAGGGCACGCATGCTCCCTCCAGTCCTGAATCGCTCACACTGGAATTACATTTGGACCCCTCTGGCTCCCAGTGCTGACTGGAAGCTCCTGAGAAAAATAATGTTGGGGGAGCAGACTGGGTGTCTTCTGAGGGCACTGACTTGCATCCAGCTCAGCATGTGGCTCTCCCAGGCTCATGGGGATTCGGAAGCCAGCTTGGTCCTCCTCCAGCATCTGAAGCAGCTCGTCCTCAGTCACGTCCACCGGGGGAGGGATGGAGGGAGAGTGGCAGATGTTGATGAAAACCTTTCCTTCCGAAGAGTTGGTCTTTATGCAGAAACCTGCACGAGTGCAGTTATCTTGGCCATCTGTCCCTGAGCTGTCACGTTCTCACCCACCATCTCCCTTTTCTGAGACAAGGTCTCTCACTTTATGCTCAGGCTGGCCCCAGACTTGGGAAACTTCTGCTTCCTTAGATCACAGGCATTCATTCTTCCCCTCTTTTAATTATATGCACCTATTTTGCATGTGTGTGTATGTGTGCAAACATGGTACGGCTGGAGTACGTGATGGTCAGAGGACGACATTCAGGACTCAGTTCTCTCAGGTCACCAGGCTAAGTGGCAAGCACCTTTACCCTGTAAGTATCACCCTTCTTTCACACTTCGGCTCTGCCCTCCCCTCTTTCTATTCCTCTCTGCTTCTCTCAGGCACCCAACTCTTTCTTACGTTGAATCTGCACTTCCCACTCTGCTCTCTATGGTCCAGTGTTTGTTGGTGATCTTCCTGCCTGTCCATTCACATAACTACTCTTAGGCCTTTGTACCCAACTATGACCTGTCACCTTCATCCTGTGTGTCCTGCCTCCAGCTTCTCCTGACCCTCTCCCATCCTCCCTGGGGTATCCTATCTAGCTATCTACCTACCTACGTATCTAGACACAGCATTTCTATCTGTTTCTCACCAGGCTTTGGCTGGATCTGTGTAGATTCTGGCCTGGCTGTCTGGGCTTGCTGGAGCTCTTTGGAAGCCTGTGGGGAAAAAAGTAAACAACCATCCAGTATGAGTCTGTGAAGTCAAACCCCCTCATCTGCTCCTCAAACGACTATAGGACAACTCATATGTGATAGCTCGGGATCACATGGGATACTGTACAGTCTAGGCCCCCTTTTATTTTTACAAGAATTCCCAAGTTCACCCAACTTTCATTTCTTTTAAAACCTAGTAAGCCTTGAACCAAATAACTACAATTCCCATAGGTCTCCTTGCTGCCATAGGGCATTCTGGGAACTGAAGCTGCCACTGTGAGTGGCAATTAATAATATATATATATATATATATATATATATATATATATTTTTTTGGTTTTTCGAGACAGGGTTTCTCTGTATAGCCCTGGCTGTCCTGGAACTCACTCTGTAGACCAGGCTGGCCTCGAACTCAGAAATCCGCATGTCTCTGCCTCCTAAGTGCTGGGACTAAAGGCGTGCGCCACCATGCCAGGCAATAATAGATTCTTAAATACCCAAGTTTCCACCAGTCTAGTCAGCCCGCACCTTCAGCAGCAACTCCTGAAACCGCACCGTCTCTTCACCCATCGACTCTGCGTCGCTTAGCTCTGGTGCCAGAAACGTCGAGTCCGCCATGGCCCTAGGAAAAAGTCCCAGGCGTCCAAACCGTGGAGAACTTTCCCCAGATAAACGAAGCCAGCCTACTGTAGGGTCACAGCGGGGTGTGTGTGTGTGTTTCCTCTGTGTAGCCCTTCCTGGCTGTTTTGGAATGCTTTGTAGACCAGGCTAGCCTCGAATCCACAGAGACCTGCCAGCCTATGCTTCCAAAGTGCTGAGATTAAAGGCGTACACCATTACCTCCCAGCCAGTCGAGTACACACAGTACCCAGAATCCTAAAATCTGTCCTGAGAATGGTTTACAGTCCCATTATGATGAATGCTCCGTTTTCAAATCAGTTGGGTATCTTAATCGGTCCTGTTGCGTAAATGAAAGCCACACTTCCGGCGTCAGTATAACTAAGGAACTGAAATAGCCACCGTTAAGCCCGCCTCAGCGCCCTATCATTCAAAGCAGGCACCCACAAGGACCACTTGTATTAAAGATCTGAAGCCACGCCTACTTATCCAACCAATCAACTAACAGCTGAGGGGCCCGCGGAATGACACACTTCCTGAATCAATAAAACCTACATTTCCGCCCTTCCCCAACTGCTGGCGGTACAGTGCAGAATTGCTACTTTGAAAACTTTAGTATCTCCTGCTGTGGTCTATAATGTGTTAGGCTCTGGGTCCGATTCCACCCAATACACACTCAGTCTCAGTGCTATTAATCGCACTTTTTGAACAAAATGAATGTTTTTGCTTATAAAGAAGCTATGGAAGCGGAGGAGGCTGGCTGAGCGCTGACAGACTGCTCTTCCAGAAGACCATAGTTATATTCCCAACACGCACATTACGACTAACTCCAGTTACTAACTCCAGTTCTAGGGGATCCGTCGCCCTCTTCTGGCCTCCTGGGATATTGCATGTACATGATACACAGACATGCATGCAGGCAAAATACTCATGCACATAAAAGTAATCTTTGTTTGTTTCTTTTAAAGAAAGAAAAACATTTGGGGTGGCGAGAAGGCTCAGCAATTAAGAACACATGCTGTTTTTGGAGAAGTCTGAAGTGAAGCTCCTAACACCCACATGTCGGCTCACAACTGCCCCTGGGCTCACTCAAGCCGAGTGCCTGCATCGCCCTCTTCTGGGCTCAATAGGCACTGCAGACACATAGTGCAAAGACGTACCTCAGGGAAAACACCCACACAAAGAAAAATAAATATTTTTTAGCCAGTGTGCTGGCACACGCCTTTAATACCAGCACTCAGGAGGCAGAGATAGGTGGATCTCTGAGAGTTGAAGCCAGCCGGGACAACATAGCTCCAGGACCTCCGGAGTTCACAATGAGACCCAGTCTCAACAAAACAAAACAAAACGAAAATCTATTTTTTCTAAAGAGTCAAAGTGACAATAGCGAAGCCCTTCTGTTAATGCGGGACCCCACCCACCAATTTCTGTTCTCCCTGAAACTACATTTCCCAGCGTCCGCCCACAGGCCGCATAGCGTGGCTCTAAAGTAGGCGGGTCATGTCCTAAAACTCGCTGCCCGGCCCTGCTGGCCCCGCCCCTTTGATTGGAGTGGGCGGTGCTGCACTTCGGACCTCCAAGTTCCTCTAGGTAGGACGTCCAGCAGTCCTTCGCGGAAGACGTTCGGCGAGTGATGGCGGCTACGCGTGTACAGCCCTGTACCCGTGAGATTTTCACGACGCTGGAGTACGGACCGGTACCGGAGAGCCACGCATGCGCACTGGTGAGGGCTTGCCTTCGGCGGCTGTCTACTCCCTAAATCCTCTTGGCCGCTTTGGGCGCGCGGGCTCCCGTCATCCACTGCGGCATTCTCGGCAGCCACGCCCTCTCAGCGCGCGTGATTCCGGTTATGCTTTGGAAGCTTTGCCTGGGCGCCTGGCCTTGGGCGGTGATGGTCGTCCTCATGGTTCTCATTTATGTTCCTGAACGCCACTGTAGTGTTTTCTCAGAACCCTTCAGTAATGAATGGTCACTAAATTCCCATATCTCTCGTGGTCTTCTTGAGACTTCTTCACCTTGCTGGACCATGGTTCCTTGCGGCTCCTGCACTTCGGAGGCTCACTGGAACGTTCAGAACCCCAAGTTGACTCATAACTTCCAGTGACTGCTTCCCCTGTCTGAATTTCCTTACGGTACTCTGTGATCCCCCTTTGAACATCATATGAGTTCTCTTGATCTCCTGACTCATTCGATTCTCATTCTTTCTCTACCCCTCCCCCTCCCAAGTTTAATGGGTTTCTTTGGGAGATTTTCCTATTTCATTTCTGTTATTCCTTTAGAGCCTCCTGGCCCAGGGCTCCAGAACCCTCTTGCAGTCCCAGTAGAATGTGGTTAGGCTTCCTGGGATTTTCTTTCCAACCAAGGGGCCAATCAGAATGCCCATGGTCTCAGAAATTCTTCCCAGCATCCAGGCAAGTATTAAGGAGGTTGGAGAGTCTTTAGACTCTAAGAGGAGTCCCTGCATTACAGAAGGGCTACAACTTTGAAAGGACAGCATATAACACTCTTAAAGTTTAGAGTGTTGATCCCAAAGATTGGAGGAGAAAGGTCACTGGCCCCAAATCATCATGGCCAAAGTAACTAAAGCAAGTAATTAAACAAGCTTTTTTTTATTTGAGGACACAAGCTATCTCCCCGATAAGTCTGGGTTCTAGAAGTCAGTCCTAGATATGAGGAAGACAAAGTTTTTATAGCTTGGGGGTAGAGGGATTTAGCCAGCAAATAGTTGGGGTTACAGGAGCAGAACATAAGCATTATAATGACCTCCTGAGGCAGACTTATTGCAAGGTGTTCCTAAAATGGTAAACATAGCAACCTTCTGAAACACGGGGCTGCAAAATGATTAGAAAATCTTTTCAAAACCAAGGCAAGGTTGAAGGAACAGGCTGTACAGAACTGTTTGCACTTAAGATTACAGGTGGGACATAACCCGGGCCTTGAGAAACAGATTTAATCATAAACAGGAAAGAATGTAGTTTGTCTTTACTGCAAGAGGCTTTTAAGCCTAAGATGGAAGCAGACTGGTTCATCAAGAGATGTCACCCAGATGCTGGTGAAGAGTAGGACCCCAACCCTGGTAGCTGGCTTTGGGGCTGTTTAGTGCTCCTGCATGGAGAGTCCAGGATAGAATAGACGCTGGGCTCTGGTGACAGGGCTGCTGTGAATCCATCCCAGTGAGATGGAGCTAGTGTTGTTTGGGCTTTATGCTCCTGGACAAACAGTTGCAGTGGAGACTCCAGCCAGGGAGTTAAAAGGTACTGGACTGTTGGAGTAACTGAAAAGGATTTGGAACAATTCAGAGACCCCAGTGGGAAGTTGGTTAGAGGCAGCATGCCTCTAAGTAGCAATAATAGGTTGAAGGCTGGGATTGATGGATGGATAGACTGCCAACCTCTGCTAAGCACGATTTTACTTAATCCTTACAACAGCAGAGAGGGGATTATTTTTGTTATTTTAGTGACAGAACACAAGGCTCATGATCGAAGTAATTTTGCCCATAGTACACACGCTTAAAGATGGATGTGGTGGACATCCCAGCATTCGGAAGGCCAACACAGGAGAGTTGAGTTCCAAATCAGCCAAGCAGTCTCAAAAAACAAGATAGAGAGCTGGGCTTGTCATCATGCCTTGGATTCTGGTGCATCCCCCACCCCAGTCAGTTGCCCCCAACAAAGGGCTCAGGTTTGCACTCTGTGGGCAACTCAACCAGCAAACATGTTTTCTTTGGCTTGAGCTTTGTTTTTGGAAATGTCATTTATTGTACAATTAATCCAGTCTAAACATCCTGGATACTAATTTCTCTTGAAAATAAAATTCCAGAGTTTGGCAACCGTTTGGCTCCAGTTCCCTGACAAGACTCATCTGGAACCAATTGTCTTGGCTACTTAGGGACATTTAAAGCTATTGGTATCCAATAGGCATTTCGCTCCTGCTCCTGTGGCCTGCCGGGACCCTGTGGACATTCTTGTGGGAGTTTGTTTTCCATGTTTTCCACAGCAGTTGATGTTAGGAACTCCCATGTATTCATCACTTGGCTTCAACAACAACATGCAGGCCAGTGTTTGCTGGTGCTTTTTCCTTTCTCTCAAGAGTAGTTTATACAGCTGCCAGCTGTTGTGCTACTTTCGCATAAATATTTGAGTCTTTATTTCTAGCAGATAAGGGTTTTGTTATCCAGCTAGCACTGTTCTAGCTTTAACTGCCAATCATCGTGGTTAGTTCCCGGCTCACGTTCACATGGCCCCACTTCCAATGGCTCTGTCCTTGTGATTCCTGCAGCTTGAAATATTTGGGTGACAATATTTCTTTTCTTTTTAAAAGATTTTTATTTTGTTTTTTTTTTTGATGTTTGTTTTGTTTTGCATTTTGGGACAGGATCTCTTTATGTGACCGATCCTGGCTAGCCTGGAATACTCCATGTAGACAGTCTGACCTGAACTCACAAGCATTCACCTGCCTCTGCTTCCCAAGTGCTGAGATTAAAGTGTGCAGCACCTCACCTAGCCAAGGCTTCTTTTTTGTTCTTTATGATTATATGTCTGTGTATGCATGTGCACATGCTCACGAGTGACCGAGGAGTCCAGCAGAGAGTTTCAGATCCCTGGAGCTGGAGTTGCAGGTAGCTGTGAGCTGTCGTGAGTAGTCTGCAAGAGCCCTTAGCTCTGGAGTCAGCTCTTCTGCGCCAGCCTTCTTCCTTTTGAATTGTTCTCTCACTAGGCTAGGTTTCCCCATGCAGGCTATGCTGGCTAGTCTTTGAGCCCCAGGGATCCTCCTCCTCCACTTCCTAACACTGGGATTACAAATGTGTATGCCTTGATCCACGTTTCTCCCGTGGATCTTGGGGACTGAACTCAGGTTCTTTTATTCATTGCAAGGCAAGTGCTTGGCCAACTGAGGATTTCCGCACCATGCACTTTTTTTTTTTTTTTTTTTTTTTTTTGAGACGGAGTCTCCCTCTGCAGCCTAGGCTACCCTTTAAATCATAGTGACCTCCTGCTTCTTCTCCATCTTACGTGTTGGGATTATAGACATGTGGTTCACACTGAGCCCGTTGGGCTTTAAGAAAAAAAAGTAAATAAAAAATGACATGGCCAGTTGTCAGAATAAGAAAAAACATCAGAAAGTGGAGAGTAGATCTTGGATTTGAGAACAGCAGAAAATTGAAGGAGGAAGAGAAAGCAGCATGAAGCATGCGTGGGGAGGAAGCTGAAGTCAGGGTCACAGACAGAGCTAAAGTGGCTCTGCTGGCCCTTTATGTATATTGATTCCCTCCCCTTTCTCCAGAGGCAGAGTATCCTAACCCCGGGCTAAGCCTGGCCATGCTGGCAGATGGCTTTAATCCCATCACTCCGGAGGCAGAGGCAGGAGGCCAGCCTGATCTACAGAGCTAGTTCCAGAACAGCTAGAGATACAGAGAAACCCTGTCTTGAATAACGAGAATAACAGTAATAGTGCTAATAATAAACACAGCAGTAGAGCTCTTGCCTAACATCAAGGCCCCTGGGTTCCATCCCCAGCACCAAAAGAATAAACAAAAACACCACTGACAAATTATGCTTCCACAGAAACAAAGCTAGCTTAAAGTCATTTCTCTGTGGATGAAAGTGAGATATTAACATTTACGCCAGGCATAGTAGTGCACACAGTGGATGGATACAGGAGAGTCTGGAGTTCATTCATGACACCTCAGTGAGTTTAAACCAGCCTGGGCTATCATTACATTTGATCCTGTCTCAAAAAGAGAGAAACAGAACAAATAGAGTCCAAGATCTTGCCATTGTAGCCCAGGCTGGCCTGAGTACTGGGGTTGTATATAAGTTATACATATACAGACTCTAGCAGCAGTGCTAGTGAGTGTGATGAGTTTCAGATAATGTTTTAGCCATAGTGAAAACAAAACAAACAAAAAACATTGGGGCTAGAAGTATAATTTGGTAGTATAGGCAGACAGGAGAAGGATGAGCTGAGGGCAAAGGGTGCAAACGTCCCTCCCCTCAAGGAGAGCAAGGGGCTGAGCTGTCCCAGCTGCCTCACAGGCTCTTCTCCAAACTCCTCTCTTCCTCCAGGCCTGGCTGGACACCCACAAGCGCCTCTTGGGCCACTATGTCAATGGGATGTGGCTGAAGCCAGAACACAGGAAGCCAGCGCCTTGCCAGGATCCCATCACAGGTTTTTGAAGAGCCCAGTCATTCAGGAGGAACAAAGATCTCTCTCAGGGTGGCAGCCATGCCATCCCTGATATCTGAGCTCAAGCCCCTGAGTGCAGGGACAACCACTGATGGTGGCAGGGATGGGGGTTCTCATTTTTCCTGAGAACAGCCTCAGTGTAATAGTTCCTAGTGGCTCCAAAGGCTTTTGAAGCCTCTCTCTACTAAATTCCCTTCCTCAAGCCTAGTGTAATGGCTCATACCTCTAATCCCAGCAATCCAGAGGTTGAAGCAGGAGGATCATGAGTTTGAAGCCAGCCTGATACACAGAGTGAATTCCAGGCCAGCCTTGGCTTCATAGTGAGCCACTTTTTAAAAAAGAAGAAAAGGGCTGAAGAGACAGCTCAGTGGTTAGAAGTGTGTGCTGTTCTTTCAGAAGACCCAGCTTCATTCAGTACTTAGCACCCATGTCCGCATCAGGCTGTCCAAAACCACCTGTAAGTTAAGGTTCAGACGATCTGACCTCTGACTCCTGTGGGCACTGCATGCCTATGCTATACATACATACATACATACATACATACATACATACATACATGCAGGCAGAACACTCATCACTCATTCCAGATGAATAAAAGTTTAAAAGCACAGCTGAACGTTGGTGTATATCCCTTTAATCTTGGCACTCAGGAGACAAAGACACACAGATTTCTGAGTTTGAGCTCAGCCTGGTCTACAGAGAGAGTTCTAGGACAGCCGGGGTTACAAGGAGAAACTCTGTATCAATAAAACAAACAAAGAAACAAAAAGTTTAAAAATCAGAGTAAGAAAGGAAAGAAGGAAAAGAAAGGCAGCTCCTGCCTGCAGGGCTCAGTCAGAGCAGTGACCAGTAACTAGAGGAAGACCTGAGACTCACAGGAAACTTCTGACATAAGCTTCCCCCGACCTCTCCCCTCCCTGCCCCTGTCTGGGCCCCCACTTGTCTCTACAGGAGAAAACCTGGCCAGCTGCCTGCAAGCAGAGGCTGAGGACATCGCTGCAGCTGTGGAGGCTGCAAAGACAGCATTCAAGACCTGGAGCCAACTCCCTGGAGCTGCTCGGGGCCAGCACCTAATCCAGTGAGGAAGCCCAGATAAGGTCCACAGAGGAAAAGATGGGCCTTGTCCCTCAGGGTTCCCAGGAGACTGCGCAAACAGTGATTCCATTTCCTCAGATCCCTTTGAATTAATGGTTCATGTTTCTCAAATGCATGTGGCACTTCAGTAGCTAAAACAGCCATTGCTCCTCGTGGTTCACTGGAACTGGTAGAATCAGAATATCATGAGAGCCCTGTTGCTTAGCACTTCGTTAGAGTCTGAGCTCCCTACTTCCCATCACACTATAGAGTCAGCTATAAAGATCCCATTTCCCATAATGCAATTGCATCAGAGACTAAGATTCAAGTTCCCAGTTATCTTTGGGACTGGCTGGTGATCAGTGACCAGGACCATTCTACGGCACCCACACAGAGTTTTGACGCTCTCCTAGACTACATTTCCTATACAGCTTTGGTACCTGCTCTCCCTGATAAACTATGGATCTGTCCCCAGGGTCTTGTGGGGATTACAGTCCAGGTTGCTCTGAGCATGGACCAATTCCTTGTATTCTCTGAAGGCTGGCCAAGGTTATTCAGAAGCACCAGCGACTGCTGTGGACCCTGGAGTCCTTGGTCACTGGGCGGGCTGTTCGAGAAGTTCGAGATGGGGACGTGCCACTGGCCCAGCAACTGCTCCAGTACCATGCAGTGCAGGCACCTGCCCAGAATAACACCCTGGCAGACTGGGAGCCCGTGGGTGAGGAAAACCTTTAGGTCCTCAAAGAGCCCTCTTGACTCAGTAAACCAACCCATCCATCCTCTCATTATGGATTCTTTGCAGGAGTCATTGGCCTCATCCTGCCAACTTCTTTCTCTTTCCTGGACATGATGTGGAGGGTCTGCCCTGCCCTGGCTATGGGTAGGTAGAGGCTGTGGTTCCCCTCCCCCGTCTTTTCTCAGAAAGGATGGTTGGGGTCCAAAGAGGGCTGGCACCTGGACCCCTGGGTGTGTAAGGGGAGAGGAGGGGTCTAGACTCAGATCTGAAGAAAGCTGGAGGCTGGATTTCAGGGTTCCTTGGTTGTTCCCCTTCTCCAGGCTGCACTGTGGTGGCCCTTGTGCCACCAGCCTTCCCAACACCTCTCCTCCTGGCTCAGCTGGCAGGGGAGCTTGGCTCTTTCCCAGGGATCCTCAATGTGGTATGTGGCCCTGCCTCACTGGGGCCTGTCCTGGCCTCCCAACCTGGAGTCCAGAAGGTGGCCTTCTGTGGAGCTGTGGAGGTATCTTCAGGGATGGGAGTGGGATGGGCATGGCTAAGGACCAAGAGGCTCCTGCCATAACTGTAACCCATGGGGTTCCCTCAGGAAGGACGTGTTCTGCGACAGACTCTAGCAGGCAGGGGAGCCGAGCTGAGCCTGGCCCTGGGCACAGAATCACTGTTGCTACTGACGGACTCAGCAGATGTGGACTCAGCCGTGGAGGGTGTTGTAGATGCCGTCTGGTCAGACCGTGGCCTGGTGAGATCTGTATGCTCATGTCCCCTAAGTCCAGGAATCCGCCATATCTCTCCAAATTCTTGAGGTGTTCATTCTCTGCTTGTTTTTAATTTCTGTTCTTTGGACCTTTTTGTTATTTGAGACAGGGTCTTATGTAGCCCAACCTGGCTTCCAACTCACTATGTAGCCCCGGCTAGCCTTGAATTCCTAACCCTCCTGCGGTTGCAGGTATATGCCACCATTCTGGACAGGTCGCCAGTTCCCTGAGTGCACCTCTTGCCTGCTGCTGCCCCTGCATCCCTGAGGCCCACCCTCTGTGGGAGCCTGTCCTCCATACAGTGCCTCTGACTTTGTCACTTTTGATGCCTTTTTTTCAACAGGGGGGACTCAGGCTCCTCATCCAGGAATCTATATGGGATGAAGCCATGAAGCGACTCCAAGCCAGGATGGCACAGATACGGAGTGGGCGAGGACTGGATGGGGCTGTGGACATGGGGGCTCGAGGAGCTGCTGCCCGAGACCTGGCCCAGAGCTTTGTGAATGAGGCCCAAAGCCAGGGTGGACAGGTGAGCCCCAACTGCACAATGGAGTCTTAGGCCTTGACTAGCCAACTCCTATGTCAGAGGAAGAAGGTCCCAGACCCCAGGGCCCTGGGTCTAAATCCTGGACTCCTGAGTTTGGGGAAGGAAGTTGGGGTCTGGACTTCAGTGTCTAAGGGAGGAGGGCTAGGGATCTGGATGCCCAGGTTGAAGGAAGAGCCTGGGGCTTGGACCCCTAGGCCGGAAGGAGGAGGGCTAGGACCTAGATAGCTAGATTGAGGAAGGACCTGAAGCCTGGATGTTCATGAAGAGGGCTGAGCTATATCCCTGGTCTAGAGAGGACAGGCATCTGTATCTATTTCTCCTCCTCCCAGGTATTCCAAGCTGGTGATGTGCCCTCCAGCAGCCCATTCTTCTCTCCAGCTTTGGTTTCTGGTCTGCCTCCAGCAGCCCCATGTTCCCAGGCTGAGGTGAGGCCCTTGAAACTGCAGTCACCCTGCCCTGCCCTTCCATCCTCAGTGACTTGTGGACAACAGCCCTGAACCTTAGAATGTTTGCATGACCCTGTGACCTGTAGCTGTGAACACTATGACTTCCTCAAATGGGTAAAAGTATTGACAGCAGGATTTGCTCTCCAGCTAACACCTGTCACCTCTTCTAGGTACCGTGGCCTGTCGTTATGGCTTCTCCTTTCCGCACAGTCAAGGAGGCACTAGCCCTGGCCAATGGAACACCTCGAGGAGGCAGTGCCAGTGTGTGGAGTGAGAGGCTAGGGCAGGCTCTGGAGCTGGGCTATGGGTCAGTTGGTACTTACTCCCCCTGCCTATGCCCTGTCTCCCTCAGGTGTCTCCCTCCCCCTTCACCCAGCTTTCCATCTCTCCCTCCCCTGGTGTCTTTACCTGTCTCATAGGCTCCAGGTAGGCACAGTGTGGATCAATGCTCACGGCCTCCGAGATCCCGCAGTGCCTACAGGTGGCTGCAAGGAGAGCGGGTCTTCCTGGCATGGAGGTCTAGATGTGAGTGCCCATCCACCTCTGTATCTCTTGACACCTAGTATCTCTCGAGTCACCTTGAGATCATCTGGCCTCCTGGTGATTATGCACCTCTCACAGGGCCTGTATGAGTACCTGCAGCCCTTAGGAACACCTTCCCGGGAGTCCTTCCTTTGTGAGACTCTCAACTACGACACATTTGGCCTTGCTGTGTCCTCCAGCCTGCTGTCTGGGCCAGAAACAGGGCCTAGGTGAGCTGTTGCAGCCCTTGTAGTGGAGGGTGAGAGTTGGGGGCTTGAGGGGGTGCTTAGAGCCAGTCTTGGAGTCGCCAGTTCTTAGTGTAGCCTTCTGGGTCCTAACCCCAAGTATAAAGAAAATCTCAGTTCTACTAAATGGTTTGAGTTTTTCCAGAAGCAAGAATTCAGGGAGTACCCAGATACTCATAGGAATAGGAATTTAGAGTGTCCAAGAGGCGCATTACAATAAGAGTTTCAGATGACCCCAAAAACTCATGGGGTAGGAATTCAGAATCTTCTAGAGGCTCATGGGAGCAGGTGTTTGAATCCTCCTAGAAGCTCATGAGAATAGAAATTTGAGTCCAGAAGGTTCCTGGGAACTGAAAGGTCCAACCAGTGTAGTAGACCTGCGAGTGGCCTATGTGGACTCAGAGCCTCCTTCTATACCACTCTACAGCCCAGCACCTCCCTATGGGCTGTTTGTCGGGGGCCGTTTCCAGTCTCCTGGGACCCAGAGCTCCAGGCCCATCCAAGATTCTTCGGGCAAAGTCTCCAGCTATGTAGCTGAGGGTGGAGCCAAGGATATCCAAGGTGCTGTAGAGACTGCTCATCGGGCTGCCCCTGGGTAAGAGGCTCACATGGAAGCTCAGAGGTAAGGGGAGCTGGGATGGGAGTAAACTTGGGACTGAGCCCTAGGTTGAGGCTCTGGAGAGAGGTGGCCATGTGAGAATAGCTAAGGCCAAGCTATACCCCTAACTTGTATTGTTTGCCCACAGCTGGGGAGCCCAGTCTCCAAGAGCCAGAGCAGACCTGCTGTGGGCTCTGGCAGCTGCTCTGGAGCGTAGGAAGCCAATGCTGGCCTCACAACTAGAGAGGCATGGAGTAGTGCCTACAGTTGCCAAGACTGAAGTGGAGCTGAGTATAAGGCGACTCCAGATATGGGGCACCCAGGTTCAGGACCAAGGCCAGACACTACAGGTGAGACAGATCTAAGCAGGTGGATGGGGCAGACAGCCAGACAGCAGACAGACAGACAGCAGCCAGCCAAGAGTCAGAACCCAGGCTCAGTGAACCAGGCCTGAATCCAGACTTAGCTCTAGAAATTCTAGAAAATGCAATTAACTTCTGATGAGAGGAGAGACAGATCAGTGCGTGGCTGAGACCCCATGGCTCAGAGGACAGAGGGAGGTCACGGTGCTTACAGGGAGGCAGGCTGCTCGTGAGTGCACACTTTGTAGGAACTTCTCAGGTTATGCCATTTAAAATCTAAGTAATGTAGGCTTCACTGTAGTCAAGAAGGCTTTGTAAACATGCAGTGGGCATGGAGGTGCAGGCCTATGGTCTCAACATTTGTAAAATGGAGACAGTGAAATCCCGCGTCAAAGAAACAGAGGCACTGCTGAGCATGGTGGCGCGTACCTTTAGTCCCAGCAGTAAGGGGCTATCCTTGCAGAGGGCAGGTTTGATCTCAGCACACAAGTCAGAGGCCTACAGCCTCTGTAACTGCAGCTGCAGGGGTCTCACCCTCCCTTCTAGCACTCACAAAGCACTAACTGTGCACACACACAATTAAAAAGCAAATCACGTTCCAGTACTCGAGAAGCAGAGGCAGGTAGATCTATGTGAATTTGAGGCCAGCCTGGTCTATTTAGTGACTTCCAGGACAGCCAGAACTGCCCAGAGTCTTGAAAAACCAAAATTCATTCATTCAATCAATCAGTCAATCAATCAATCAATTAATCAAGCTGGGCATTGGTGGTGTCTGTGTTTAATCCCTGCACTCAGGAGTCAGAGGCAAGCAGATCTCTGAGTACAAGGCCACCCTGGGTTACATAGCCTGGGCTACAAAGGCAGCCCCTGTCTCAATACAAACCAGACACAACAAGTATTGAAATGTGGTTCAGTGATAGAACACTTGCCTATCCTAGCATGGTTGGAGCACTCTATAATACCTCAAAACGCACTGATGACCCAAGCCCAAAGTCTCAGCTACTCCATAGGCTGAGGCAGGAACACGGCAGATTCTAGGCCCCAAGGCCCAGAGAGTTGAAGTAACTCGTGCTGATCCATGAAGCTAATGAGTGGCCACTGGGCTCCAGAGTTTTAGGCCCTGAACCAGAATCCCCTAGACACACTTTATTGAAGCTACTCTGGAGCTAGGAACATGTCAAATGTGGGAGAATGGGGCAGGCAATAGAGAGGCCTCTGGGAACTTGTCCTTGATGTGTCTGTCATCTGTCCCTGTAGGTAACAGGATTGAAAGGCCCTGTGCTCCGGCTTCGAGAACCACTGGGAGTGCTGGCCATGGTATGCCCAGATGAGTGGCCTCTGCTGGCTTTTGTGTCACTACTGGCTCCTGCACTGGCACATGGCAACGCTGTGGTCTTAGTACCCAGTGGGGCATGTCCTCTGCTGGCCTTGGAGGTCTGTCAGGTAAAATCACTTGTTTCCCCTCCTGTCTGCTGCTCCTGGGTCTTCAGGAGCTCAGCTAGCCTACTCCCTACTGGGTAGCCATGGTAATGAGTCTCAGCATCCCATCTAAGTCCTATTCCTTGTATGAGCCCCTACAGCCACTGCCAGATGCCCACTCTTCAGCCTGCCCTTATTGATGGTCAACCCTGGTTGTCCTACTCTCTCATCCTAGGATATAGCTACTCTGTTTCCTGCTGGCTTGGTGAATGTAGTGACAGGAGATCGGGACCACCTGACCCGTTGTCTGGCCTTACATCAGGATGTCCAGGCCTTGTGGTATTTCGGCTCTGCCCAGGTACTTCATGGTACTTAACCTCCACCAACAGACTTCTGTGCTAGGAGTGTGGCCTCATCCCCTAAGGACCTCTGTTGCTAAAAGGAAGAAATACTTTGACAGCAGCTGAGGTCCTGTCCTGGTACAAACTCAGTCACAAAGGAAGAGGGTTTTTCATTGGGGGGATGGGGGAAACAGTGTTTCCAGACAGGATTTCTCTGTGTAGCCCTGGCTGTTCTAGAACTATGTAAACCAGGCTGGCCTTAAACTCACAGAGATTTACCTGCCTCTGCCTCCCAAGTACTGGGATTAAAGGTGTATGCCACTGCTGCTCAAAGAAAGATAGTCGTCCTAACAAGGGCCTAAAGCCTCCCTTGCCCAAAGACATGGTTTTTGGAAGACCTATTGCTAAGGTATGCACCCTAGCAACATTCCAAGGCCCTATCCTCCTAAATCACTATTGCTGGATGAGAGAAGTCCCCATTGGCAAGAGCCTTGAACTGGGGAAGACGAGGATTCCCTGGGTCTGCTTCCTCTGCATCTAAAAGGAATGTTGGCCAGGATCTAAATTTCCAGCCTTTTTAGGTCTTTTACAGGTGTTGGTTGCTAAGGAAGCAGCTGTTTGGCAACTAAACTGGCACTGGCAGTCCTACTCATGTGTCTCTCCATCCTAGGGCTCCCAGTTTGTGGAATGGGCCTCTGCAGGAAACCTCAAGTCTGTGTGGGTAAACAGGGGCTTCCCAAGGGCCTGGGATGTGGAGGTCCAGGGGGCAGGACAGGAGCTGAGTCTTCACGCAGCACGAACGAAGGCCTTGTGGCTGCCAATGGGGGACTGATGCCAAAGCCACCCACTCCATCTTTTATGCCCAGGGACACCAAGTGCTTGGAACTTTTCTCTGATTTCTCATGGCTTCTAATAAATTGAGTGACTTTGACTGTGCATTTGAGGGTGTGGGAATAGTGGCTTCTTCATGTGTGGCCCATGTAGGCAGCCCTGGGAGAACACTGTGTTTATGGGACACATAAAGGGAACTCAGTCCCATCCAGCACTCTTGGGTCAGGAGGCGGTAGAGGGAAGTCCCTGGAAGGCTCTATCCCCTTTCTATTTGATTCCAGCATTGATTCCTTCCTGTAAGTCCCCTTTCTGAACTTCAAGGTCTGTATCCTAGCACAGCTCTAGTATGCCAGCCCAAGCCAGGGGTCACCACTGCTGGGCCAGGTACCTAGGGCACAGTTTCAAGGCAGGCCTAGCTTCCTGGAGCCAAAACTCACCAGGTGCTTACCTTTACAGCGCATCTCCATGGATTTAGCTTTTAGTTCGAGTTTTAGGTTTATGGTTTTGCCTTCCCCCGCCCCCCTTTGGTCTGTTTCAGCAAGGTTTTAGGGAATAGCTAATCTGCACATCTGCTCCTCATGTCCCAACTTGACTGCTGGGTTACCGTCATGTACCTCCAGGCCTGACTGACTTCTGGCTTTGGAATAAAAATACTGGCTGTTTTTTTGGTTGGTTGGTTTTTAGATTTATTTGTTTTATGTTTGTGAGTACACTGTAGCTGTCTTTAGCCACACCAGAAGAAGGCATTAAATCCTATTACAGATGGTTGTGAGCCACCATGTGGGTGCTGAGAATTGAACTCAGGACCGTCTGGAAGAGCAGTCAGTGCTCTTAACTGCTGAGCCATCTCTTGAGCCCCATTTTTGTTTTTTCTAAGTAGGATCTCACTCTGTAGTCCTGTGGCACCTGGAGATTGTTTGTTTTAAGCCAGGCAGTTGTGGCCATTGCACATGCTTTTAATCCCAGCACTCAGGAGGCACGCCGAAGCAGGTGGATCTCCTGAGTTTGAGGCCAGCCTTGTCTATAGAGCAAGTTCTAAGAGAGCCAGGGACACAGGGACCCCCTATAAAAAAAAAAAAAAAAAAAGTGAAAATGGAATTTTGTTTTTGTTTTTTGCTTGTTTGTTTTTTGTTTTGTTTTGGGGTTTTGGTGTGTATGTATGTGGGTATGCACAGAAGTCAGAAAACAACTTAAGGGCATCAATTCTCTCCTTTACCATGTTGGGTCATGGGATCAACTCAGGTGTTTATGCTTGGTAGTCATAACCTATTTTATCAGCTGAGCCATCTCACCCCTGATCTGGAATTCTTGTGACTTACCTGGGATTATATATTTATGGACACGTCCACCCTATACTCTTCCTTAATCTCTAAAAAGTCCTTTTTACCATGTGAGGTCACAAAATAAGACAGAGTGTCTGTTCACCCAGGCTGGACATAAAGGCCACAGGCAAGAGAAGTCATAGAAGAGCTGTCAGAATGGCCTAGACAGTAACCCGGATCTGTGGGCTACATCCAACCGGTTGACTCACTGCATATTGTCAAGGCCCTCCCTCCTTCCTCTCTTTCTTCCCATCCTGTCCTACTCATCAGGGAACTGGGCTGATGGAGGCTGTTTCAGTCCATTTTCTTTTCTTGTATGTTATGGTTTGGTGTTCTGTTTGTTGGAGGTTGGTTTTGTTTGCTTAGTTTGGTTTTGAGAACCACAGTGTGGTGTGTGTGTGTGTGTGTGTGTGTGTGTGTGTGTGTGTGTGTGTGTGTCCCTGGTTGAACTAGAACTTCCTATGGCTACAGCACCAAACATGACCTTGCATTTCTGATCCTCCCGCCACTGAAATGACAGGCTTGAACTTATTCTTAGTCCATCTTCTGAGCTGTAACTGATTATCACAGACTGTCACTTGCCAAGAATGAAGGTTGTGGCACATGGCTGTTGAAGCCGGGAGGGGCCCCATCTGGATGGCATCTGTGAGGCCTTCTTGCCATGATAATGGCATGAGAGCTTTTTAGAGCCAACAAAGCCTCTCCCCAGTGACCCTGATTCTCTGCCGGTGTGTTAGGACTGTTGTGATGAAGCACTATAACAGGAAGCAGCTCAGAGGGAGGCTTTGTTTAGCACACACTCCCAAGTCACTGTCCACTGAGGAAAGCCAAGGTAGGAACTCAAACCTAGCAGGAACCTGGAAGCAGGGGCCATGGAACAGTGCCACTTACTGGCTTGCTTTCTGTGGCTTGCTCAGCCTGCTTTCTTATAGCACCCATGACCCCCAGCCCAGGGGTAACACCATTCACTGTGGATGTAACCTCCTATGTCACTAAGAAAATGCCCTACAGACTTGCCTGCAGCCCATCTTATGGAGGCCATTTGACAATAGAGTTTCCCTACAGTTTGACTATAGCTTGTGTCAAATAGACAAAACTAGTCAGCACAGCCAGGGCAGTGATGGCAGGACCTCTGAGTGAAGGCCAGACTGGTCTACAGATCAAGTTACAGGATAGCCAAGGTTGCACAGAGAAACTGTCTCAAGGAAGGGGACTATGGGGGACTAGCCAGCATAATATGTTTTTTTCTTTTCTTTCTTTTCTTTTTTTTTTCTTTTAGTAAACCATTTTTATTTATGTATGAGAATGTCAGAAACCCCGGAGTTACAGACAGTTGTGACCTGCCTTGTGAGTGCTGGGAATTGAACCAGGGCCCTTTGGAAGAGTAGCCAGTGCTCTTAACCACTGAGACATGACCCTAGTCCCGTGTTGTTATTTTAATGATGTAAATGGGTATGACTTGAGCTCAGAAGAGAGTACTGAATGCCATGGAGCTGCACCCACTATGGGTGCTAGAAACTGAATCAGGTCCTGTGCAATAGTACATACTTTTTAAATCTCAATCATCTTTCCAGTCCCATGTTTTCAAGTTTTTGAGACAGAAGCTTGCTAGGTCTGGTAGCACTCACCTTTAATCCCAGAGGCAGGGCAGGTGAGCCTCCTTAATTTGAGGGCAACCTTGTTCATATATCTTGTTCCAGGCCAGGGCTCCATAGTGTACTTAGTAAGACTCTCAAAAAGAGAGATAGTCTGACTAAGCCTGGCTGAATTGGAACTCAGCATTCCAAGCTGTTCCAGAACTTACTGTGATTATCCTGCCCCAACCTTCAAGTGCTGAGATACCAGGCCTGATGTATGACCCCATTAAAGCTCCATCTGGAGATACCAGCCATGTGAACAAACACAAGGGGACTAACTTTCCACATGTGAAAAAACTAGGATACAGTCAACTTAGCACTGGCCCACTTCCCCCACACCCATTCCCAAGCCCAGGGCTTCACCCAGCAGTAACCTTAAATTTCCACTCTCAAGTCATTGGCCAAAGCAAAACAAACAAGCATGCCAGAGTTTCCAGAGCAGGAAAGGCCTAGACGTACCAAGGAAGAAACAGAACTACACAGACCATAGAGCCTTGCCTGGAACGCCACTGTGAGAGCCTGAGACATCGCTCAAAGTCAGAGTATCTGCCTATCATGTGGGAAGTGCTGGGTTCAATCTCCAGAACTGCACAAAAAGAAGATACCTTGTATTTTTGTCCAGTTTACTAACTCATCTCCCAGTTTAGGGTAGAAAAACCTTCAGCTTATAGAGGACAAAGGGCTGGTTCTCACAATGACAATGCCAGCAATAGTGTAACACCTGTAGACTGGCTGTGACAGGTTCCCTGAAGTGCTATAAAGAGCAGCTCAATGAGCACACCCCACAATCTGCAACAGTAGTGGGGGTGCAGAGCATAGATGTGCAGGTCGGAGCTGAGGATTGATTGGTTTGGAAGACAGAGTCTAATGTGATCCAGGCTGGCTTCAATCTCATAGTGAAGCATGATTTTGCCAGGATTACAGGTGTACTCTGCCTAGTCTGGTTTCTGCCATGCCGGAGACGGAATCCAGGGTTTCATGCACACTAGCCAAGCACTGTGGTATCTGCAGCCCCAGGATCTTGAGATGAGATCTTGAGATGATAAGTTGACCCTAAATCCAAGAACAAGCAACCTTCGACTCACAGAGAAGATCTATCTGCCTCTGCCTCTTCTACATGTTGAGATTAAAGGTAGCATCACCATATCTTGCCTATTATATGACACAGGGTCTTATATACCTTGAACTCCTGGTCTACCTGCCTCCAATGTTCCATATTCTTCATTCTCTGTCTTTTGGGCACAACCAGGTCCTTTCTGAATTGCCTCTGTGAACTCCTCAGGTGCAGTCCAGGTGCCAGCCCTGATAAACAAGGGCACTCCCCATACTTGGAAAATCCCAAGGATTTATCTCCTAGGAACCAAACCAAAACCCAGACACATCCTGAGCTACACCGAAGCAATGAGCTGGGAAGAGGTCAGGACCTGCCAGTACATTCATAGAATAAACTCTTGTGTGGCTCCTGCTTAGGCCAGTCATAGTCCTGGGTGCACTGACTTTGCAGGGTGGAAACAGCCACTAAAGAAACCAAGACAATGGGGAAGATAAGAAAACCACGGGGTGTGTTAAATGGTGATAAGGACAAAGCAGGGTGAGTCTGGTGCTGCAAGGGGTGCAACTTGGGGAAGGGTATCATGAAGCCTCTGCCTGTGTGTTTAAGGAAGGACTTGGATGAGATGAGGGAGAACACAGGAATCTGGAGGGAGGTATTCCATGCTGAGAAAACAGCTAGTGCAAAAAAGGCCCCTGGGCGAGAGACTGCCCACCTCAGACACACCACAGATGGCTAGTGTTGGAAAGAAGCATAGATAGCATGAGGTTAGCAGGGAGGGGTTAGGATAGCACAGAGTCCAATTCTGCACTATGTGGCCACCTTTCATGGAGGGGTGAGGCAGACTATGGATTGAGTCCAGGGCCTCAACCATGATAGTTCTCTGCTGCTCTTCAACTGAGCTATGCACCTGTCTGTCTTTTTACTTTTTGAGACAGGGTCTTAGTAAATTGCTCAGGCCAGCCTTGAAACAAGGCCAGCCTCCAACCCTCATTCCTCCTGCCTCAAACTCCTTGGTAACTGGGGTGACAGGTCCGTATTACCAGTCCCTGCTAAAAAGGCAGGACTTATATCCCGAATGAATCAGGAACCCGGAGGCTGGAGGTTCACAGATTCTGTGCCCCAGGGAACATATGGGGGTTAGGAAGTAGGGAAATCGGAAAGGAAGCCACAGTGACATTCCTTATGGTGGCGGCAAAGATTATATAATGACAACTGAGGTGACTGACACTTCTAAGTTCTACATACACTTCGAAGCTGGAAAGCCTAGTTGCATCCCTTCGCTGTTCATTCAGGGCCCAAGCTGAGGTCTGCGGCCGTGCCACTTTTTACCACTAGGTGGCGTGTCCCGCCTGGGCACGAACTCACCCCTGGCACTGTCTACCCCAATGATTCCTTTCACTTTCGGTCTTTGGCTGTCATCCAGCTTGGTCTTTCCACACCCAGCTGGGGCAAGCCTGGTGCGTGGGGTGAATGGCTTTCCAGGTCCCCAAGGGGCGGTCCCAATATCCCCACTCTCGGACAGAGGGAGCAGGGTTGAAGACCTGGGGAGGATTCTGGGGACTTCGGTCGGGGTTCTTAGAAGTGGAGATGACTTTTCACCGTCACTGGGGCTCATGCAGGAAGCCTGGGGGAGCAAGAGGCGGAAACGCACCCACATCAAGGGCGGCAGGGCGGGGCGGCGGGGTACAGGGACGAGTGGGGAAGGGGCTGCAGGGTATGAGTCCGAAGCCTGCCCTTCTGTCACTTCCAAGACCCTGCCACAGGGATGAGGGGTCCCTGGCCGAGATGACAGTGCTGGCGCCAGCCTGGAACCCAAATGTGCGTATACCTGAGGGGTGATGGAGCTGGGTAGAGAAGGGAAATGGGCAGGGGATGGAAGCATGGGGAAACAGACATGGGACAGGATTGGAAGAAAAGAGGACAGTGTAGGATGAGGTGGAGAAAGATGGTCACAGGTTTGTCACACCAGCCAAGGTGCAGGACAGGCAGAGACAGGGAAGATGACACCCAGTTAGTGAAGGAAGCAGGACACAGGGAGCCTCTGCATGGAAGTCAGTTGCTGACACGACCTCCCTGTAGTCCTCCCTGTTGCTGCTGTTGCTGCTGCTGAGCCCTTGCCTGCGGGGAACACCTGACTGTTACTTCAGCCACAGTCCCATCTCCTCCAACTTCCACACGAGGATTAACGAGTTGGTGAGCGGGCTCTCATCCAGGCCAGGCTACTGTGCTGGGTCCTTACCCGCATCTCTGCTACTGTCTCTCACAGTGTCTCAGTGTCTCTGTCTCTGTGAAGTCTCTGTCCGTCTCTCTTTGGATCTCTGCCCCCACCCTTTCTCTGGGTCTCTACCCAATCTTTCTCTGTCTCAGTCTGTCTTTCTGAGTCCTTGTTCTACTGTTTCTCACTGTTTCTCTCTAGGTCTCTCAATTTCTGGCCTCCACTCTGGGTATATGTTCCTCTCTGTCCTTCTCTCTGGATACCTCTCTCTGTGGGTCTCTGCCTCTCTGTAAGGCTCTTTGCTATTGTCTCTTGGTGTCTTGGCCCCCTGCCTCTGGTTCTCTTCTTTATGTGAGTCCTGTCTCTTTTCTGTCCTTGTCCCCTTGTCTCAGGGTCTGTTTCCAACTTCTCCGACTCTATAATTTGCTCTTGCTTTCAGTCAGGCCTCACCTTGTTTTCTCCCATAGACTGACTACCTGCTTAAAGATTACCCAGTCACTGTGGCCATCAACCTTCAGGACGTGAGTCACAGTCGGGAGGGCCCTGGGATGGAGGTGGGAACCAGACTCAAGATGCGCCACCCTTCAGGGACAAGGCTAGTGGGCCACCTCCTGCTCTCTCAGACCTAGAAATCTAGACCTTCTCCACACCCACACCCACCCCATCCTGGCCCCAGACCCAGACATCAGAGCTCACTCTCCCATCGAGTTCTCAAGACTGGCCTCTCTGCTCCTTTCTCCCTTGTCTGTAGTAGGTCCCTCCCTCTCAGGCATCTGGCCCCACCCCTCTGCTCGGAGTCTTCAGACTTGTAGCCCTACCACTTCTCTCCCTTGGTGTCTGGCCCGGGTCTCTTCTCAGGCATTTGATCCTGACCCACCTCCATCAAACAAATGACAGGCTCACCCTTCTAACCCTTTCTAGCCTCTAGCAAGACCCCACCTCTTTCAGTCCCCTGGCCCCTCCCAACTTATCTCAACATCTGGCCGCGCCCATTCTCTTCAGCCACCTAGCCCCATCACTAAGCCATCACTGGACCCATCCTCCTTCCCTCTGCCTTCTGGCCCGGCACACCCCCTGTTAGTCATCTAGCCCCGCCCCTTCTCCCTAAAATCTGGCCTGGGCTCTTCTACAGGAGAAACATTGCAAGGCCTTGTGGAGCCTCTTCCTGGCCCATCGCTGGATAGAGCAACTGAAGACTGTGGCAGGATCTAAAATGCAAAAGCTTCTGGAGGGTGTCAATACGGAGATACATTTTGTCACCTTGTGTACCTTCCAGGTTAGCATTAGAGCTTGGTAACAAATGAAGAGAGCTAAGTCTCTCTCTAGGCCTTGAACAGTTCTGCTAGGTCTTTAGGGAGAGTTCATTTTCCCACAGCATACCAAGGTAGAGCTGAACTTCCAAGCCCTGAGGTCACCTGGGGATCCTGTTACTGGGTCTGTGCCTTAATAGCTGAAGAAGGTTGTTACTAAGGTGTTCTCTCTCCCCTAACAACTGGAGAACCCTAGAGTCTTTGAGACCTGGGCCCATTGGCTCTGTGACCTCTGCAGGTCAGGGACCTGGGTTGGTGGAGGCACTGGTGTGACATGGTGATGACCTGTCCCTCCCTGCTCCCAGCCCCTACCAGAATGTCTTCGATTCGTCCAGACCAACATCTCCCACCTCCTGCAGGACACCTGCACTCAGCTGTTCGCTCTGAAGCCCTGTATCGGGAAGGCCTGCCAGAATTTCTCTCGGTGCCTGGAGGTACAGTGCCAGCCAGGTAACTGCAGCCTCAGAACCCAGCACCCCCAGTGCCACAAGCTCCAGCCCATAGCCTTTCTTTGTGTGTCCCAGTGGCTCCTGCTCCCACTAGCTGGGACTTCAGATGAATTTTCTCTCTCTCTCTCTTTTTTTTTTTTTTTGGTTTTTCAAGACAGGGTTTCTCTGTGTAGTCTTGGCTGTCCTGGAACTCACTGTGTAGAGCAGGCTGGCCTCGAACTCAGAAATCCGCCTACCTCTGCCTCCCAAGTGCTGGGATTAAAGGCACACACCACCACTGCCTGGCTTTCTTCTTTTTTAAGGTTTATTTATTTGTATGTGTGAATGTTTTATCTACATGCCTGTAAGTGCACTAAATGTGTTTTTGGTGTCTGAAGAGGCCAGAAGAGGGCATCAGATTCCCTGGAACTGGAATTGCAGCTACTTGTGAATCACCTCGTGGGTGGGTGCTACAACCCAGGTCCAATGTAGGAGCAGCCAGTGTTCTTATCTGCTGAGCCACCACTTCAACCCTTTTTCTTTTCTTTTGAGATAGGGTCTCATTATGCAGGCTAGGCTGACCTTGAACTCAAAGCAATCCTCCTACCTCAGTGTCCTGAGTGCTGGGATTACAGGTATGAAGCTAGCACATCTGGCTTCCTTTCCTTTCTTCATGTTTTCATCATCATATATTAATTATGTATAACAATGGCTCATGACATTTCATCTGTGACTACGTTTTCATCACACCGTACTTTCTTCTTCTTCTTTTTTTTTTTTTTTTTTGGTTTTTTCGAGACAGGTTTCTCTGTGTAGCCCTGGCTGTCCTGGAACTCACTCTGTAGACCAGGCTGGCCTCAAACTCAGAAATCCTCCTGCCTCTGCCTCCCAAGTGCTGGGATTAAAGGCGTTCACCACCACCGCCCGGCCACACCTTACTTTCTCCAGTCCGCCTCCCTGTCTCACTGATCCCTTTCCTCTTTCTGAATGGTCCCTCTTCTTCTCTATTTTAAGCCAGTTAGGTAGGTTGCCTGTAGGAGGCACCTTACCAATGGCCTGACTTCTGAAGAAAATGTCTCTTCCTGTCTAGCAACCATCTATTGCCACAGATGCTCAGGAAAGGATGGGCCATCCCTTTTTATGACCTCAGTTTACCTATCTTTGAGAAGGAGACAGAATCTCCAGTCCGTTTGTCTAGGGCAGCCCTGTCCACAGGGAATGGAAACTGAGTGAGCACAGTAACTTTTTTCTTTGCTTTCTTTTTCTGTGTTGTTCTTTTGAGACAGGGCCTGTCTATATAGCCCTGGCTGCCTGTAACTTGCTATGCCAACCAGGCTGAGGTCTCCCTACTTCTGCCTTTTGAGTTCAGGGACTGAAGGTGTGGACCACGATGCCCAGCCATGCTCATCCTTTTTATCCCCAGTGTCGGTTTGTTTTTGAGACAGTGTTTCACAATACATCCCTGTCAGTCCTAGAACTTACTATGTATACCAGGCTAGCGTCAAATTCACAGAGCTCTGTCTGTTTCTATCTCCTGAGTGATGGATTGTTAAAGCCATGGTCTGCCAGGGCTACCTTATGCCCCCAGGTCTTGGTTTTGTTGTTTGTAGGTCTCTCATTAACCATCCATCACCCATAGTTCTCCAGGACTTTCTGGGTTTGCTCTGATGAGCCTCTTCAGTTACCTGGTTCTTCTCTCTCCCCAGACTCCTCCACCTTGCTGCCCCCGAGGAGTCCTGTAGCCCTAGAAGCCACCAAGCTTCCAGAGCCTCCATCCAGGCAGCTGCTGCTCCTGCTGCTGCTGCTGCCTCTCATACTGCTGCTGCTGGCAGCCGCCTGGGGCCTTCGCTGGCAAAGGGCAAGGAGGAGGGTAGAGCTCCGCCCTGGGGTGAGCCTAGAGTCCAGGGCATTGGATGGAGTGGGTGGCAAGGGATGAGGGTGGCAGGTGGCTGACCTTGTGGGGGCCTCAGGTGCCCCTCCCCTCCCACCCCTAGGATGTGAGCCTTGTGCATCGTTGACTCAGCCAGGGTCTTATCTCGGTGAGTCTTCCACTTACACTGGAGCCTGGAATGGTCAGGCTTGGGGGTGAGAGTCAGTCCAAGATTTGGGGGGCTGTCTTACTATTTCTCACAGGAGGGGCCGGGATTCAGAGGAGTGGTATGTGTCAGGGGCAGGACAGTCTTTGTGACAAAGCTCAGGGGGTTCTGCAGCTCCCACAATCTCAAGGCTGTGGAGAGCTGGGAAGGCTTGTGAGGGGAGTCTGCTGTGAGAACCAGTATGGAAGCAGAAGAAGGCGTGTCCCTGCCAGCACCTGTATTTTAGAATACAATGTATTTTACACTTGTTATACCTCTCATGTGGAGGTTACACCTGTAATCCCAGCCCTTGGGAACCCAGAGCAGGAGGTTTTCTGAATTGTCTGGCTACCCTCAGCTACAAGGTGAGTTCAAGGCCATTGTGAGACGCACAGTGAACTCGTGTCTCCTGTCTCAAATAAACAAACAGAAACACTTGGTTAAGTGACACTTATTTTCTTTTCAGATGAGGTCTCACTATGTTGCCCAAACTGACTTTCAACACCTCGATGAACCTTCATGCCCCAGCCTTCCAAACAGCGGGGCTTACAGGCATGCTATACACAACAAGGCTTCTCTTTTCTTCTTTTCTGTCTTGGTGCTTGAGTTGGGAACCAAAACCAGGAACAAGCTAGGCAAATGCTGTGCTGAACCACATCCCCAGCCCAGAGGACACACTGTCCGGGCATGGCGATGGACATGTGTGATTCCAGTGCTTCTGGACTGGCGATGCTGAAACTGAAGGATACTGACTTTAAGAAAAACAGAAAGGAAGAAGGGGGGTGCATTGTAGCCCTGTGTGGTTGCTTCTGTCACCTCCATCCCTTAAAAATAAAAACAACTGCTGGGTATGGTGCTGATTGCCTGGAATCTCAGTATTCTGGAGGCTGAGGCAGAGGGATCAAAACTTCAAGGCCAGCCTGGGCTACTGAGTGAGTTCAAGGCCAGCCTGGGCAACTTCATGAAATCTATCTCAAAATAACAGTGAAAAACAGAAATGCTGGAACTGGAGCTTAGAGGCAGGGTCCCTGCACATGTAAGACTCTGGCTCCCATCTGCAGCTGCCACACAGTCACTAGAAACACGTCATCTGCACTTAGGATTCACACTGCCAAAATGGATTCCCCGACAGCTTAATTAAAACAATTAGATTGTTTAAAAGTTTTAAATTTAAGTTTTTAAATTTGTGGTTTCCCATTTCTGGGCCTGTTTCTGAAACACAAAGCCATAGTGGTACATGTCTGTAAAACCAACTCTATTTATTTGTTTTTGAGATAGGGTCTATGTAGCTTGGATGGCCTGGAATGTGAGGGCAATCCTCTGTCTCTGCTTCTGGAGTGCTGGAGTCACACATGTGTACCACCACACCCGACAGTATAATTCCTCTTTTTTTTTTTTAAAGAAATTACACCAGACCCCCGCCCCCCAGTAAATTGAAAAAAAAAGTTACACATGGGGAGCCGGCACAGAGTATTATACACCTGTATATAAGTCAGAGAACAACTTGTGGGGAGCTGGTTCCCTCCTTTCACCATGTTGGTCCCAGGGATGGAATTCAAGTGGTCAAATTTGGCAGCAGAGGCCTTTTCCCATTAACCCAGTTTGAAGACCCAGAATTGTTTTGTTTTGAAATGGGGTCTCATGTAGCCCTATCTGACCTGGAACTCACTCTGTAGACCAGGCTGGCTTGGAACTTAGAGATCCACCTGCCTCTGCCTCCTCAAAGATGGGTGAGCCACCAGGCCTGGCTGTAAAACCTCTTCAAAAAAAAAAAGACTTGGAACAGATTTTGGGGTGCAAATCTGTACTCTTTTGCACACTCTGGAGAGGAGGCAGAAAGACCAAGAATTCTGGGTATAAGTCTAAATGGGGGTGAGGGGCTGGAAAGGGTTGGGAAGGGGTGGGAGGATATAATTCAGTCTTAAGAGGATTTGCCAGAAAGGGGCTGGGGGCGTGGCTCAGTGAGGACTCCAGTCCTCAGACAGACCATTGATAATCCCCTTTTACAGAGGATACTGAGGCCAAGCAGGAGTCACCTGACAGACGTTGCACAGCCTGGACACAGGGCCAGTTGGGTGGAGGCTGGACCCCCTCTTGGACCTCACTGCCCCCACCATCTCTCTCCCCAATATGGAGACATCAGAACTCAACAAAAGTCCCACTCTCCCCATTCTGTACAAAGTTCTTGCCCCCATGAACTTGTTTTTTGTTTGTTTTGTTTTAAACCAGCTCTTCAGGCCTATCCGTGGATGGGACAGGAATGGGTGGACCTTTTAGGTTTTTTCGGTGCTTGGTGATGCAATACAGGTTCTCCAGAACTGAAACAGAATCTTAAGTTTATTTTCCTGGCTGTCCTGGAACTCACTCGGTAGACCAGGCTGGCCTCGAACTCAGAAATCCTCCTGCCTCTGCCTCCCAAGTGCTGGGATTAAAGGCGTGCGCCACCACCGCCCGGCCGGATCTTAAGTTTAAAGTCAGCCTGGATTACAGAAGTCCTATGTCAAAAACCCAAACCAACGACAAAAGGTTCTATTTGTTTTCTGAGGCCTCTAGTAGCCCAGGGTCAGCACGGTGTAATGCTCTGTAAGACTCTGATGTGAAGCAGAAGCAGCCCAATTCCCCAAAATCATGACCCCAAAGTGTAACAAGTAAGCAAAGCAGTGTTGGAACCTACAGGAGGAATCGACTCAGGCTGGGATGTTTAGGGAGGTTTTCAGGATAAAATGAGTCTTTGATGCTGAACAATCTACTGTCTTTTTTTGTTGTTTTCCTTTGGTGGCGGGCGGTTATGGAGCCGGGAGGACAGCTCAGACAACCGTCACAGCTGAAACAAAGGCCTGGGAACAAAAGCAAGTGAGTGCATCTGCGTCTCAGGAACCTGAAAGTCCTTCCTTCCCCCCACACTCTTCCATCTAGGAAGACTTCCTCCACCTGTTTGACAGACGGAAACTCAGAAAGGCTCAGAAAGGCCAGCAATCCTCGGCACACCTTAAGGTTGAGGGGAGGGACCGCTACACACGCAGCTCTGAAGGGCGGGACAGGACCTATGCTCGCCCCCTTATGGCCACCACGTGTTCTGCAACCGCCATTACCTGATGGGAGTAATGGCGCTCCACATCCCGGATACCTGAACTGAGACGAGCAATCCCTCCAAAATATGGCCGCTGCGGCTGGACGGCGTTGTACGGCTTGAAGGCGCCTCGAGACCCACGTGACCTCTCGCCCCGCACAGTCATGGCCGCCAGTAATGCGATACTCTGATTGGACAATATAAAAATGGCCCGCCTCCCAATACAGGCGCACTTACCGCTTAGACCAATGAGAAGACAGAAGCTCTTCAGTTCGAGCCGGCTGCGTCACTTCCTCCGCCCCTGCAGCAAGGGATAAGAAACCCTGCGCCAACACCTCTTCCTTTCCCAGGCGGCTGCCGAAGATGGCGGAGGGACAGGTTGGGACTCTGCGCGCCGGGCGGTGTGGGGTCGGGTGGTTTCCAGGCGGGAGCCGAATGGGGGTCCACTGCCCTATTCGTGCGATGGGACTTAAGCAAACGTTTTGACCCGAGGGGATTGTGTAGCGTGGGCATAACAAGCCGCAGCAGCCTTTAGGTATGAGGCGATGAAAACGCAAGCGTTTTTCCTGGGGAAGATGGGAGTGGGGCTGGGATTTCCAGCACCGGGAAGAATTTTTACAGGTTTCATCTCCCGCATTAAGCTGCCGGGAGCTTGGAGTCGCTCATGCCTGGTGTTGTCTTTGTAAGATAGCAGGAAACTGATGGAATGGAGGCTCCTGTTTTGCATGACTTTAGGGCTCCGGATTTCTGTAACATCTGATATTTTTGGCTTGTTCTTTTCGAGCTGTTATTAGTCTTCTTCAGAATTAAGGGATGAATTGATGGGATTTAGCAGACTGAGGCAGGAACCTGAGTTTGAGGCTGGTCAGGAATTGAACTGCACCTTTCCTGCAGATTTTAGATGCCTTGAAGGGAGCCTGTAACAGTACACAGGGAGGCAGCGGCATGGGTTTCTCATGTAGGTTGTGCTGGGTTACAGGCATGTACCATCGTGCCTGAGAGTTAACTTACATGAAGACCAGGGTTTTGATTTGTACCATTCTGCACTGCTCAGAATCACAGTCAGGACAGGACACCCATGGTATGCTTAATTAAATTAGGTTTGTTTGAGCTGCTTATGAGAAGGGTTCTGGTAATCATGAGCAAGCTGGGATCTGTTGAAAAGCTATAATTGGCTGGAGTCTAAAACCAAGTCTAGACAGTTTTGTTGTAGTGCATGAGTGTGCCCATATGTACCAGTGGATCCCAGCTATCCTGGAATCTGAGGCCTGGTAGGAAGTTCCGTTTAAAAAATCAAGTTATAACACATTAGAAAGGATTGCAAGCAGATGATATCTCTACGATTGGTCGGGTGTCAGCTTTGTTGGTTTTCTAGTGCCCCTTGGACACTTGCTGGGTAATAGGCATCCTGGTGGGGAAAGGCACTGACAGGGTTGGTAACTTGGAGTAGGGAGAGCCAGACTGCTTCCTAACGCTTCTTGTTTCCACAGGTTCTAGTATTGGATGGTCGAGGCCATCTTCTGGGTCGCCTGGCGGCCATTGTGGCCAAGCAAGTACTGCTGGGTAAGTTTCATTCAGCATCTCTGCTTGCCTGGGAGTCAGTGATGAGCAATAATCACCATCTTTCGTTTGAGTCTCACGACTGTGAGATCAACCCATGCACCGCTCTGAGACTTGCCAGCCCCTGGTTCTTTGGAAAGAGAGCAGCCTTCCATGAGGGATGCAGCTTTGCTGGTTGTTAAGTGACTGCCGACTCTCATGCTGTCTTCTAGGCCGGAAGGTGGTGGTTGTACGCTGTGAGGGCATCAACATTTCTGGAAATTTCTACAGAAACAAGTGTGAGTTAGGGGTGGGGCAGTGGTTTTCAGGTGGGGAGTTGCTGACTTGATCCTGGTTTAACTTGATCGTTAGTTGTCTTGCTTTGGGGGACCAAGGTGGTCTCACATACATTTTCCTCCTGACAGTAAAGTATCTGGCCTTTCTCCGAAAGCGGATGAATACCAACCCCTCTCGAGGCCCCTACCACTTCCGAGCCCCGAGCCGCATTTTTTGGCGCACTGTGCGAGGTAAGCTGGTCCCATGGGTGACCTAAGGGACAGGGTAGAATATGGCTGCTTGTGATGAGGATGTCTCCCACTGTGTTCGAGTTGCCCGACTATGAGATGACTCTACATGCACTACCATCTGAGGCTGGCCTATCTCCCTGCTCCTGGGGGTCAGATGGGGTTTTCAGCACCTCAAATGAGGCCTGCTGTTATACCCACAGGCATGCTGCCCCACAAGACCAAGAGAGGCCAGGCTGCCCTGGAACGCCTCAAGGTGTTGGATGGAATCCCTCCACCCTATGACAAGGTGAGCCTTGCAAGCCTAGCCTCACAGCCTCTATGCGTCCAGCGTCTGTGATGTTCTATTACCTACATTGTTTGAACCTCATGAAAACTCTATTGACTGAGACGTCTGCCCTGCCAGCCTCCTTGCTAGGTGCTCCCACCCAACAGGTTTCTAAGCCTCTCTTTTTCTCTAACAGAAAAAGCGGATGGTGGTCCCTGCTGCCCTCAAGGTTGTGCGGCTGAAGCCTACCAGAAAGGTAAGCTCCAGGTTACATACAGAATATACTTATGGGACCTCAGGACTGGCAGATGATGTTTTTTTTCTCACGATGGTCTTCGTATGCCATAGACTTGGGCAGTGCCGATAATGCCAAAGGCTAAACTGATGCCAGGAGGGTCCCCTTGTTAGGAGATGAGTCCCTGAAACAGTTTCTAGGGCCCTCCAGCTCACCCTTGTGCTGCTGGGGCACATTCCATGTCCTTACAGCCTTGTGCCCCTGCAGTTTGCTTACCTGGGGCGTCTGGCTCATGAGGTTGGCTGGAAGTACCAGGCAGTGACCGCCACTCTGGAGGAGAAACGGAAGGAAAAGGCCAAGATGCACTATAGGAAGAAGAAGCAGCTCTTGGTAAGAACAGAACCTGCACTCTTGGGTTAGGGTGGTCCTGTTTGAGAAGCAGCCACTCACCTACACTTTTTTTCAAACCACAGAGGCTACGGAAACAGGCTGAAAAGAATGTGGAGAAGAAAATCTGCAAGTTTACAGAGGTCCTCAAGACCAATGGACTCCTGGTGTGAACCCAATAAAGACTGTTTGTGCCTCATGCCTGCCTGGCCTGCACTTCCTCCATCGCCGACCAGGGACATGGGGACCAAAGGTTCCTTAGGCACTGCTCCTGTGGTTATAGAGGGTACATTTAGACAGCTGAGAGCTCACCACTTGCTTGAGTTTTACTAAAGTGAAAACTATGGGATGACTTGAGCATCAGTGGTGAGAGTAACAGGGCTGCCCCACCCCCCACCTAGTGCAATACCATATTCTGCAGCTATGAAAGTGAGGGCTACACCCCTGGGCTGCGATTTAAAAGTGCACACGGAAGATATGCACTGCCTCTACTCCTTTTCAGCAGACCTCAAAGCAATATTTTTCTGAAGGGTTCTATGTGCTAATAAATTATTTGATTTAAACCTGGTGTTGCATTGGATCTGTCTGTTATGCAGAGGCAGGGAGGGGCAGAGGGCAGGACTAGGACAATGCACTGCATTATGCTGTTCCCCCTTTTTTGAAAACTGGTCATGTGACTTGTGGGTTCTGTCATAATACGGTTTTATTCTGAGCTGCCAAATGTGGAATTTCACCGGTACCTGGACTCAAGGTGAATAAATGAATAAAGGCTAGGATTAAAGGGGTACAGAGATGGTGAGTTGATGGCCAGTTTGAGTCTGGAGGGGGAGGTGCAATTTTTTTGACATTGAAGCCAATTTTAGGCTGCACTGCTGTTAACATTTATGTGGGCTGGGTGGGGTGTACATGAACACCCACTTTGTTGAAACTATAGACTACCATACATTTTAAATGGAGCTGAGCCTTCCTGGTCAACGTCAAATCCTCACTTTGGCCTCATTCGTGAGACAGGTGGTTTTGTTTTTGGCTTTGAGAGAGAGTTTTTTTGTGTAGACCAGGCTGGCCTTGAACTCAGAATTCCACCTGCCTCTGCCTCCCAAGTGCTGGGATTAAAGGCGTGCGCCACCACCGCCCGGAGAGACAGGTTTTAATATGCTTTGCTGACCTGGAACTCTACAATTACCTAGAAATACTTAGGCCTCTCCATGAGTGCTGGGGTTAAAGGCATCCAGCATCCAGTGTCATTCTACTTTGGAAGTAGCCTGTCCTAGTTATTCTGTGTACAGAGCTGTAACTGAATACTTGAAACTTTGGCACAGGAGCTTTTGCCACCTCTTAAGCCGTGGCTTAATTTATTAGGGCACCTCCTAAAGTCATACGAAATTATCGAAGTGTGGGGCTGAAACAACGAATCTGCCAGATGGCCCTCTGGATCGGGACAGTCTGAGATGACAGACATACAACCTTGTATATCCACATGACTTAACACTTAAGGTTCTAGCTACTTGAGCTTTTGATGTAGGTACATGATTTCAACCACAGCTTGGACACCTTGCCGCAAAAATATTCACTAGTGGAACCGGAGCTAGTCACCACAATGGCCATAAGCCTTTAATAAAGGAAAAGATATAAATTAAAGGAAACTGCTGAGTCGACTCTGGCTGCTCATGACATCATGAGAGCTAGTTGGGGTAAAGCAGTTCACCCACTTTCCTGCAACCCGCTCTACACCATTGTTTCTCCTTGGAAAACATGAACATCACCACGAGGTTCCAAGGTCCCGTGTGAATCCAGCCGCTGAAGATACCACTCCGCCCTAAGACTCTCGCGATACCACAGGATGCACTTTCAGAACCAAAATGAACACCAGGCGGCAGATCCCTGAAGTCTCGCGAGATGATAGAATTCCCTTCCCGCCCCTTAGTCCTACACCATCATGGCGGCGTACGGACAGTCCCAGAAGCGCGTGTTCTCGCAGGAAGTACCTCCTACTTCTGGAAGGGGCTGACCCTACGCCACTTCCGCTCAAGACCTCGCGTGTTGAATAAGGAAGCCGGGAGTGGGCCTAGTCTTCCTTTTCTCAGGCTGCCGGGAAGATGGCGGACATTCAGGTTCGAGCGATTAGCTGTTTTCTCTCGGCGCTTCAGTATGGAGCTTATCCCTTGGCGTCCTCGTTATCTTACGAATTAGCTGAAGCTAGGGGCCTGCGCGTGCCTTCATCTCATAGGCGGTTTGGAAGTCTGGGCTCTGCACAGTAATGGGGTCTCAGGCGCTTTGGGAGTTAGTCCTCAAAACTTAAGCCTTAACGGGTGATGGTTTGCGGAGGGAAGAGGGCATCTTGAGGGGCCGGAGTCCTGAGGGCAAAACCGGGGAGACTGGTTTAAGCAGTACCTTTTCCCTTGATGGGAATTGAGCCTCGGGCCTCGTGCGCTCTAGTCAAGCGCTCTACCGCAGAGATACAGCACTTTGCTGTAATTTTATTTATTTATTTACTTATTTCGTTTCTGTTTTTCGAGACAGGGTTTCTCTGTGTAGCCCTGGCTGGCCTGGAACTCACTCTGTAGACCAGGCTGGCCTCGAACTCAGAAATCCACCTGCCTCTCCTCCCAAGTGCTGAGATTAAAGGCGGTGCGCCACCACTGCCCGGCCCTTGCTGTAATTTTAAATGTTGGCGCAGGTCTGGCTTTGACTAGCTTAGTCAGGTCTTAAACTTGCCAGCCTGCCGCAACCTTTCGAGTACCTAGGTGGCAGATCTGGCCCACCAGGCTCAGCTACGTGATTGTAAGATGTGAGTCCTGAGTGAGTGAATTTGTGTGTTTTGGAGAACCAGTATTGCTGAAAAGCCAATTCTGATCTCAGTCATGAGTTCTGCAAGCTGTGGAGGTGATAGAACACAGTAAGCTAAACTAGATTTGGGGTGGCTGTGGAGCACTGGCCCGCCAGTTTGGAGGTTTCGGGGTGAATACTGTTAAAGTTTGGAAGGAAGAGATATTATCGCTGGTCTGCTCCAACTTTACCTGTGACCTCGTCCTACAGACGGAGCGTGCTTACCAAAAGCAGCCTACAATCTTTCAAAACAAGAAGCGTGTTTTGCTGGGAGAAACTGGCAAGGAAAAACTCCCTCGGTACTACAAAAACATCGGTCTAGGATTCAAGACACCCAAAGAGGTACAGGACCCTCCAACAGATGCCTTTCCTGCAGCCCTGCACATGTGGAAGCACAGCCACCCCGCCCTCTTCAGAGTGGCTGCCCATGGGGCCCCTGGGAATTGTTTGGGTCCCTGAGGCTTCCTCCTTGGTTCTGTTTAGGAAGTGGTAGTCCAAACCACACTTTTTTTATCTGTACAGGCCATCGAGGGCACCTACATAGACAAGAAATGCCCCTTCACCGGCAATGTCTCCATCCGAGGTCGAATCCTGTCTGGTGAGTGAGAATTTAAAGGGTGATTCTAGGTTGCTGTGTCCAGGGGTGCTGGCAAATGGCCAATGATGTCTGTTCTCACGATGGTCTTCAGATGTCCTCCAGGGCACTGCTGAGACAGCCAATTGGCAAAGCTGAGGCCATAAATGGAACTTCTTGGAACCCCTACTCAACTGATTCCTACCTGCTAACACCTTCCTGTCTCCCTCTCCCAGGTGTTGTGACAAAGATGAAGATGCAGAGGACCATTGTCATCCGCCGAGACTATCTGCATTACATCCGAAAATACAATCGCTTTGAGAAGCGTCACAAGAACATGTCTGTGCACCTGTCCCCCTGTTTCAGGTGATCACGGTTCATAGATAGCTTGAGATAACTCTAGACAAGACAGTCACTTTCTAGGCTGGAGGGTACCTGTGTCAGGAAGGGCACCAAATTTGGAGGAGTGATGGACGGGCAGGTGTCCTTAGAACGAAGTGGGTCGTCCTAGGGGCTGAGTGTGGAGTCCAGGAGTGTGTAGCCTGCTGGGGAAGGCGGCTGCTGTATGGGAATGAGAAGCTGTAGTGTGTCAGTCTTAGCAACCGCATAGATGGCAACTGGCTGGGTGGAGCAAAGGAGGGTATCCTCAGCTTTCCGTGATGAAGGGATTGCTGGGGGAGCTCCTCCTGAAGACTCTTGTCTAACCCCACAGGGATGTACAGATCGGCGACATTGTCACTGTTGGAGAGTGCAGGCCCCTGAGCAAGACTGTCCGATTCAATGTGCTCAAGGTCACCAAGGCTGCCGGCACCAAGAAGCAGTTTCAGAAGTTCTAAGGGGACTCTGGCCAATGCCCTAGAACAAATAAAGTTATTTCCAACTTACAGAACAGACTTGGAGTCTCTTGTATCCTGGGCCAGAGCAGAGACTGCCAAGGCTTTGACCTAAGGTTTTTTTTCTAAGCTGGAGGTATCTGCTGCATTCATTCCCTTGGGGTCCATTTTTGAGCCTCTAAATCTTGGTCAATTACCAGGTACAGCCATCCCCTGTTCTGCCCTGTCTCTTGGGAGGAAGTGAGGGTGGAGCCCCTGACCTCAGTTTAGGTCTAAGTTCTTCAATGCCCCAGGGAACTGTCTGTTTTCCCTAGGGGTCTCTGGTCTTCCCACAGCTGAAGAGCAAGCAGAGTCCCGCACTCACCTTGCAGGTGAAGACACCTAGGAAGGGCAAGATGATACTCTTGAGTATCAGTCTGCTTGAAACCCTGTAGCCACTGCCTCCATGGGGCTTATGTCCAAGGACAGGAACCCTTTAGAAGGTGGGAGATGGCAAGAAGGGCACAGGTTGGCCTTCTTGTGGGAGCAATAGGAACATCCACTCAAAAGGACCCAAGACATCCCCTGTATGTGGGAAGAGAACAGACCTGGGGAAAAGTCCCTTGCTGGAGTTGTCGCTGCTGGAGTCCCCAAGTCCCTGTCCCCCAGGCCTGTACCAGGGTCTGAGGCACAGCACTGGTACAAGGGTTGGGAGACAGGGCCTTGAGGAGAGTCCTCTGCCTGTAAGAGATGCTGCGGAAGGCACTGCTTCACCACGGCCTTCTGCCTTTTACCAGGCTGCAGAGGGAGGGGGTTCCTGTCAAAGGAAGTGGGCCTGCATCAAAGCGAGCAGGAAGGGGCAGGGACCGGTCAGGGGGGGCACCGCCCAAGCTGGGAACCTGCCAGCCACCCAGGAGTGCAGACACCAAGCAGAGGAGGGGCTAGCCCCAGAGTTAAGGGGACAAGGACCCTGAGGAATCTGAAGCCAATTGTTGAGAGGTGTGGCCCCCTCCAGCCGCAGGTGCTTCCGTTCCGGGTGGGGCAGTGTTTACAACAACAGCCCAGCTCCCTTGTTTCCTCCCAGGGGTGGTTGGGGCTAAGCCTTTTAAATTTTAAGAGCCCATGAGGGGACACCTGAGAGAAGAAAGACCTCTGAAGCAGTTTTGTCATCTGCAGAGTAGAGATTAAGGTCTTGGGCCTTGGCACAGCTAAAGAACACAAGCCCTCTGCCTGAGAGCCCAGCAGTTTCCCTACTTCGCTCTGGCTTGTCCAACCCTAGTGCCAGCCACACCTGCTACCTCCTCTCCAGGTGGAAGTGTGCTCCCTGGCTTCATGGTTTTACATTATTTTTACAGGGTCTTCCTGTGTGTCTCTAAATGGTCTGTAGTTCTCTGTGTAGACCAGGTTGGCTTCAGACTGGCACCTGTCTCCCCACCTCCTGTCTCCTGGGTGCTGAGATTCCAGGTGACACAAAGCCCATTTGGGCCTTTAATCGCAGGCACCTGTTTTCATTTGGCAAATAATATCCAATCACATGTAGACATTGTTGGTAATCCAGCTGCCAGGGAGACTGAGCTGAGGCAGGAGAATTGTCACAAGTGAGAGACTAGTCTGGGCAACACGGACCCTGTCTTAGACTAAAACTAAAGAGCTAAGGATATGGCTTAAAGTGTAGTGCCTCCGTAGAGTCTGACCTAGGAAGCTGGGGTTGTAGCTCAGTGGTAGAGGCTTATCTAGTATGTATAAGTTCCTGGGACCCATCCCCAGCACCTCACAGACACCAGCAGCAAGCAGTTGGAATGCCAGCACTTGGGAGGTAGAGACTTGAAGGAGGACCAGCAGATTAAGGCCACAAGAGACCGTTTCAAATGAAGCCTGGTTTGTTGATGATACACATCTTTGGGTTTTTGGTTGGTTGGTTTACAAGACAGGGTTTCTCTATGTAACAGTCCTGGCTGTCTTGGACTTGCTTTTTAGGCCAGGATAGCCTCAAACTGCGCTCACTGAGTGCTGGGTTTCAAGGTGTGTGTCACCACACCCAGCAGTGGTACACATCTTTGATCCCAGAACTCAAGAGTCAGGCAGATGTCAGAATTTGAAGCCAGCCTGTCTGCATAGTGAGAGCCTCTTCCAAAATGAAAATACTGTGTATGTGAGTGAGTGCATGTCTGCCACAGACCCCCATGTGGAAGTCAAAGAATTCAGTTCTCTTCATCATGTGGGTCCCACAAGTCAAAGAAGAGACCAAGATGCTTTGCCTTAAGTACCTCTACCTACTGAACCATCTCACTAGCCCACACTTCCTCCTTGATTCTCCTATAGAGTGAGTCAAACCTACTTCCTGCCTGTTGGTTGCAAAGACCGTAATCGAGTGTATCTGCACACCCAGCCCCTGGAAGTGGGAAGTATGAGGAGGCACCCCAAGATCCAGGTGTTCTGAGACTGAGCCCCAGCACTCACCAGCCTTTGATGAGTGACTCATGCACTCAACCACAGAGCTTGAGTCTCCTCATCTGTAAATGGTGTCTATACTAGCAGCTGTGCAGGTAGGTCACTCTATAGCCCAAGGAGAATGGCCTTCGGCAGGTAGCTGCAGAGGTTCTGTATGGTTATGGGACCTTGTGTCGTTAGAGCAAGCTCGATGGAGTCATTTACGCTTCTAGAAGATTCTGTAGCAAGCCATGTCTGGTAGAGAAGAGCAGAGTGGACCGATTGGCTCCAGGCAGGGCTTCTGAGCATGGTCCTGAGTGTTTTGTTGTCAGGGTTCTTCTGTGTACCTCTGGCTGTTTTGGAACTTGCTTTGTAGAACAGACTGAGCCGGTAGCCTAGGCTATCCTCAAACTGTGGCAATACTCCTGCCTGCCTCTCTCTCTCTCTCTCTCTCTCTCTCTCTCTCTCTCTCTCTCTCTCTCTCTCTCTGACAGTCTCACTCGATTCAAGCTGGCCTTAAGTAGCTGAAGATAACCTTGAACTTCAGGCCCTGAAAGTTCACCTCTTGAGTGATGAGATGACAGGTGTTCACCATGCCCCATTAACGTGGGATGGAACCCAAGGCAAGGATTCTCCCAACTGAGCCGCAGCCCAGAAAGCTAAAACCAGGATGCTTTTTACAAACTTTTAGCCAGGAAGTGATAGGGCACACCTTTGATCTCAGCACTCAGGAAGCAGAGACAGGATGATCTCTGAGTTTGAAGCCAGCCTGGTCTTACAGAGCAAGTTCCAGGGCAGCCAGGGCTACACAGAGAAACCCTGTCTTGAACAACAAAAACAAGACAGTCATTACAGTTATTTAGTTAATCTGTATTTGTACCACGGAGTGCAGGTGGAGGAGGCCTATCATGTCCAGCATGCCTCCAGGGACATACCTAACTGGGACATCCAAAAAATTAGAAAACACATGGACACACAGAAAACCTGGGGTTGGGAGGGCTGGCCTCTCAGCTGGAGAAAATGCACACCTAAGAATGCATCGTTTCTTATACAGAGTTCAACTGAGAAGCGAGGTTACTGCACACAGCTGAACAAGGAGGTAGATTCAGCTTATCTCTGCCCGGTCTGTTTCTGTAGGAAAGAAGTCTTCAGGCTATAAACATCTGGGAAAAAGCTACTGTTATTTTCTGCACATACCATCTTCACACATGCCCCCTCCTCACTCTGGACCTCACACACTCAGGGCTCCCTCTGTTCCTCACAGAGATGAGGGAGTAACTTTCAGGAGTCAACTGAGTCTTTCTTCTACCAGTTCAGATGCTGGGAATCAAGCTTGGGTAGTCAGGCTTGACAGTGGGCACACTGACCCACCGTGCCATCTCACCAGAACCTTCTGCTTTCATCACTCCGGCTGCTAAATCTATCCTTCAAAACTGAAAGTTTCATACCGGTCGCACAGAAATAAAAACTTTTAAAAAGACATTACAAAATACAGAACTCTGCATGTGGCTGAACACTTACATATTTGCATGTATGTGCATCGTGTGATCTAAGCATGGCATTAACCGAGAAAGACACTTCAGGAAAGCCGTACACATCAGAATGCAGCTATGGGCTTCTCAAGAGGAGTCCCATGATGTGTCTTACACCAACATTTTTGTTAGATTTAGTGTATGTCTGGAGTCAGAGGACAACTTCCAGAGGTCAGTTCCTTCCACCACGTGGTTTCCAGGGATTGAACCCAGGTCTTGGAACTTGCATGGTAAGTACTTTTACCCGATGAACTATCTCACTGGCCCTGGGCAAACACTTAAGAGTTTCCCTCACCTCTTTTAAGTAAATGAACTCCTAGGCTGATAAAGACACAGGTCCTGGAATGACACAGGGGACTTAAGAAATTCCAGTACAGAACACAAAGTTTATAGTTTTGTTTGTAAAATTCCCAGAAACTCAGGTTCACAGCTGGGAAAGGAGTAAGATAAATTCGGGGGCCATGTATGCTCAGCCTCAAGTACAGTTGAGATGTTGCTACATAGAAGAAATGTTTTCCTCTCGTTAGCAACCTTTACCATAAGCTTGACTAATTATCATGGCTGGCTTGCTCTGCTTCCTTCCTGTTCTCTCTCTCTCTCTCTCTCTCTCTCTCTCTCTCTCTCTTTCTCTCTTGTTTTTCTTTTTTTTTTGAGACAGGGACTCACTATGTACTTTTGAGTGGCCTGGAAGTCACAGAGATCCTCCTGCCTCTGCCTCCCAAGTGCTGGGATTTAAGGTGTGCACCACCACCCTTGGGCCTGGCTTGCTTTCTTTCCTCTTTGTCTTTTTAAATGTATTTCATGGGAGAATAACAAGTGCTGTTGACTGACGAGCCTTCTCTCTAGCCTCAGAAAATTCTTATTTCATTTATTTACTGTATATATTATAGTACAGTGTGAAGGTCAGAGGACAACTGTTGCTGGTCTGTTCTACCATATAGGTTCCTGGGGATCAAACTTGGGATGTCAGGATTGGTTTGGAAAGAAGCACCTCTATCCACCGAGCATCTTGTCAGTTCTTTGTGATACATTTTTGGACCTTTATTTCTTTATCTTTTTGTTTGTTTGTTTGTTTGTTTTTCTTTTTTCTTTTTTTGGTTTTTTGAGACAGGGTTTCTCTGTGTAGCCTTGGCTGTCCTGGAACTCACTCTGTAGACCAGGCTGGCCTTGAACTCAGAAATCAATCCACCTGCCTCTGCCTCCAAAGTGCTGGGATTAAAGGTGTGTGCCACCACTGCCTGGCTGGTCCTTTATTTCTTCAAAATGTCGGAAACATTTCTCCTACCCCTAGAATGGTGCTGACAGGCAAGCACTGGCTGGATCCACCGAGACAGAGGAGACTTTGTTAGCTGCACTAAGACGCAGAAGCAGGGTCTGAGAAGTAGAGAGACACTGTCAGCCGAGTTCTCTGCTACTGGAGTAGTAGTTCTCTCTCACCATGACCTGGTTGTTACTTATGTCTTATCAGGTAGGATGCCTGTATGGCTCATGGCATGCCCACATGGACGTGTGTGTCACTTTGCTGAGGAATAAGTCTGACAGTATGGGTTGTCTCTTCTTGGGACTAGCTATCTGCAAGCGTGGGTCACAGGGTCAAACAATCTGAGTATGCTTATTAAAGAGTAGCATTGGGCCAGGGAGCTAGCTCAGCAGGTGAAAGTGCCTGCCACGCAAGCCTTATGACCTTTCTTTGATCCCCAAGAACCTCTTGGTAGAAGGAGAGAAACAATTTCAGAGAGCTAGCCTCTGACTCCCACATATGCCATGGCACTCCCGTGTACTTTTGCATTCTCTCTCTCTCTCTCTCTCTCTCTCTCTCTCTCTCTCTCACACACACACACACACACACAATGACACGCATTCATACACATAAACAGAATGGAACAAGGGTTGGAGAAATGGCTCAGCAGTTTAGAGCACTGGCTGCTTTTCCAGAGGATCCTGGGTTCATTTCCCAGCACCTACATGGAGGCTCACAACCTTAACTCCAGTTCCAGGTGATCCCACATCTGGCCTCCATCAGCACCAGCATGGATGATGTACACAGATATACATGCAGACAAACCATTAATACGCTGGCCGGGCAGTGGTGGCACACGCCTTTAATCCCAGCACTTGGGAGGCAGAGGCAGGCAGATTTCTGAGTTCAAGGCTAGCCTGGTCTACAGAGTGAGTTCCAGGTCAGCCAGGGCTACACAGAGAAACCCTGTCTCCAAAAACCAAAAACAACAACAACAACAACAAAAAACCATTTATACCCACAACATAAAAATAAAGAGAAAAACCTAAGGAAAAAAACAGAGTCTCTATTGGGGCTGATCCCCAGCACCTGCGTGACAGCCTGGCACAGTAGCCCACATAGGGATCCCAGGAAAGGTTCCAAAGACTTAAAGAGGGACACTCAGGCAGATGACCTGGGAATAAAGAGTTTATCAGCCAGGCAGTGGTGGTACACACCTTTAATCCCAGCACTTGGGAGGCAGAGGCAGGCAGATTTCTGAGTTCGAGGCTAGCCTGGTCTACAGAGTGAGTTCCAGGACAGCCAGGGCTACACAGAGAAACCCTGTCTCTTAAACAAACAAACAAACAAACAAACAAAAAGAGTTTATTCATAGTTATTAATGCCACAGACAGACAGGCAGGTAGGCAGATAGGCAGGGAGACAACAGTATGAAAAGGGTCTAAGGAGAGAAATGGAGCCCAAGTGTCCGAAGTGGGATCTTTTTTGCACCTTTCTGAGAATGAGAAAGGTTCCACAGCAAGACTCTGGGGGTGCGGATGAAGGTAGGGGAGCAGCCGGTGTGGCCACCAATACCAACTTTGATGTAAACTTACTTCTTAGGTCCTGCTCCCACCCCTCCTACCCACCATGTCTGGATGCGAGCAAGGAAGGGCTTCACAGGCTGTGTTCATTCAGTAGAGCGTCTGTAGGTATCTTTGAAAAGGGCTGCTGGAGCCTGAGCAGGTCTTACCTTCAATAGTGGGGGAGAGGGGTGAGGGATGGCAAAGATACAGGTGGATTCCAGAAGCTTATTGGCCAGCCAGTCTAGCTGACCTTTAGGCTTCTGGTTCAGTGAAAGACCCTGTCTCAAAACAAAATAAAGAAAACAACTGGAGGTGAGAGAAAACCTTGGAGATGCAATATGCGAGTCTGGAGGTATTATGGGTGAGTTTTCCTTCGTGTCATTAGAAGACAAGGCAGTTATATCCACCAGGCCCTCAAAGGAAGCTGTTGTCTGACCTTCTGGGAATGGGACAGGTTAACTGGACTCAGATGGACACACAGGAGCAGGGCTTGCCTGCACCTTGACTGCAGTCGAGGAATTGGCAAGATTGTGTAAGATCAGGTCCAGACGTCGTCTAGTGGCTTTTTATCCTAGAGGAGGGGTTTTAGATAAATCCAGTCTCCCCAGTTAATGTGAGGGGCATTCCAGAATGGCTAAGCTCAGGAACAGGAATGAGGTTGTAATTATCCCAGGCCTCGGGGACTTGATATGACATAAGCAGATAAGATGTCTGAGTTTCAGTGTAGTCTATATGGAGGAATTGTGTCCTGGAAAGAACTTGAGAGGCCAAGTGGGGCTGTATACTTGATAGTAATACAGAATATATGTATATATATGTGTATGTATGCATGTATTTATTTACTTATTTATTTGGTTTTTCAAGACAGGGTTTCTCTGTGTGGCCCTGGCTGTCCTGGAACTCACTCTGTAGAACTGCTCCAGCTGCCTCTGCCTCTCAGGTGCTGGGGTTAAAGGCTTGTGCCACCATGCCCCACTAATGTATTTATTTATTTTTTGACACAGGATCTCTTGTAGCCCGGGCTGACTTCGAGCTGCTGGTTCTTCCTGCTGCTTCAGGGGTGTTGGGATGGGGGTGCCACACCCTACTATTTACTTGGGTGCTGAGTATCAAGCTCAGGCCCTAGTGGTTGAGAGCAGACCATTCTCCCAGCCACGGATCGTTTTAACTGTGAAGATCAACTGTGACTGCCTAAGACTACTCTATGGGAGTTAGGAGGAACGCTTATCTTCCTTAACTTTTCCTCTTCCAGCGTGTCACCTGCTGGGGTAGCTCAGGGTCTTGCTGAGTGCATAGCTTCCATAGAATCAAGGGATGTAACGTGGACAGTGGTGAGAGTCTGACTTCTGTCCCTGGTCTAGCCAACAGGTGACTTATCAGAGCTGTGGGGCCCTTTCACGGGGACCCAGTGCTCCTGAGTCCTGGATGACTTCAGAGGGCAAAGGACAAAGCACTGGCTTGCTCCTTGTCTCTCTGTACTGACTCACTCAGGTCTCTATTGAACATTCAGTGGATAGGCTCCCCAGTCTTGGAGAGGAAACAGTGGATTTTAGTGTTGACTGGCTTGGAGCTATGTGGACCAGACTGGCCTTAAACTCATAGCAATCTGCCTGCCTTGCCTCCCAAGTGCTAGCCTGATCTACATAGCAAGTTCCAGGCCAGTTAACAATACAACACAGAGAGACTCTGCCTCAAAAACAAACCCGGTAGTAGTGATACACACTTTTAATCCCAGCACTTGGGAGGCAGGAAGAAGCAGACAGAATTCAAGACTAGCCTGGTCTATAGAGCTAGTTCCAGGAAAGCCAGGGGTAAACACAGAAACCCTGTCTCAAAAAAAGGAAGAGGCACTACCCTGGCTCCTGTGGTTGCTGCTTGGCCAGCGTGTCCACCCAGTACCCACCAGGATGGGGAACCCTTAGTCAGAGCAAACACCTCCAGGAATTATGGCTCCTCCATCCAGCATGAGACCACCCACAAGCCACTAATTGGCCTTTCCCCTACTCCAAAGACACCTACAGCCATGTCCCCTTCCAAGAATGAGGTCCCCTCCATCAGCAATTAAAGGCCCATCTCCCCCAGGAATTTGTCCACCAAGAGCCTAAGATAAACTGGGCATGGCAGCTTTAATCCCAGCACTCGGGAGGCAGAGACAGGTGGATTTCTGAGTTCGAGGCCAGCCTGGTCTACAGAGTGAGTTCCAGGACAGCCAGGGCTACACAGAGAAACCCTGTCTGAGAAAACCAAAAGAAAAAAAAAGAGGCCCAAGATAGTGGTGATAGACAACTGCACTGATTATAGCTGATCACAAATACACAGAGCAATTCAAATGAAAGAAAGATGCTTTTAAAATAGAATGAGGTAATAGCCAGCAGGAGCCTGGCCAGGTGAATTTGGTCCCCACAAATTATGAGGGGATTTCCACATAAAGGTGGAAAGTGGACGGAGTCCACAGATATCCTCTGACATAGATAACAGGAGACAAGCTGAGCATGGCAGGCGCTTGCCTGTAGTGGCAGCACTGGGAGGAGGAGGAGGTAGAAGAGTTGGGGCCTGGGCTACTCTACCTCCAAACAGCAGAAAAGGACTGGCTAAAGAGCACAGTGAGGAAAGGTACTTGTTGCCAAGCATGGTACGTGAGTTCAATACCAAGACCCACATACAGGAAGTGAGAACTGACTCCTGAAGGTTGTCCTCTTACCTCCACACATGCACTGAGGCACATGCAGACACAAAATAAATAAACGCTATCATCATTACTGTTGGTTTTTGAGACAGGGTTTCTCTGGGTAGCTCTGGCTTGTCTTGGAACTCTGTAATCCAGGCTGGTCTTGAACTCAGAGGTCTGCCTGCCTCTGGAATGCTGGAATTAAAGGCGTGTGCAACCACTGCCTGGCTATAAACATTATTATTATTATTATTATTATTATTATTATTATTATTATTATTATTATTTTGTTGTTTTTTTGGGGGGGTTTTTTGTTTTTGTTTTTTCGAGACAGGGCTTCTCTGTGTAGCCCTGGCTGTCCTGGAACTCACTCTGTAGACCAGGCTGTCCTCAAACTCAGAAATCCGCCTGCCTTTGCCTCCCAAGTGCTGGGATTAAAGGCATGCGCCACCACCGCCCGGCTCACATTATTTTTTAAAAAGAAAAATCTAGCCTAGTGGTGGTGGCGGCGGCGGCGGCGGCGGCGGCGCGCGCCTTTAATCCCAGCACTTGGGAGGCAGAGGCAGGTGGATTTCTGAGTTTGAGGCCAGCCTGGTCTACAGAGTGAGTTTTAAGACAGCCAGGGTTACACAGAGAGACTGTCTCAAAAAACAAACAAACAAGCAAACAAAAAAGCCCTTCGATTTTTGTGAGAAAAAGCTGGGCAGCATATACGTTTACTGCTTACAAAAAAAACGGTTGACTCCGGGCACTGTCCTACCTACGCATGCACGGACCCACCCACGCACACACTCTCTGACTCCAGGGCCATGTTCTCTGCCTGGTGTCCTAGGCATACATTGTTGCTCCTGTGTTTTTTAAGGCTCCTGTGGACACTTTTGGACCTCACAAGCATTCGAGAGTTAGAATGTAGCATTCCAGAAAGATCTGCTAAGATAAAGACTTGTGTTGGTTAGACAGCCTAGCTCAGCAATAAGAAAGAAGACCCACAGAGAGGCCAGGGAGGTTTTTGATTTAACCCTGTCAGTGCAGTTTTGGATGCAAAAATTATGTGTTCCCCGAGGGACAAAGGAAAGAGAAAGGCCAGGGCAGTGCCCTGGTCTGCAGGAAGCCCTGGGTTCAGCTCTGAATACCACACCAGTCAGGCCTGGCGGAGCACACTGGAATCCCGGCAGAGGCGGAGGTGGAGGCGGAGGCGGAGGCAGAGGCGAAGGCGCAGAAAGATCAGTAGTTTAAAGTCATTCTGGGTCATTCTGGGCTACTTATTGAGTTAGTCTGGGTTATACAGCTATTTTAAGGTATTTATTTAGCTAGGCGGTGGTGGCTCATGACTTGAATCCCAGAAGTCAGTACACAGAAGCAGGCTGATCTCTGAGTTTAAGTCCAGCCTGCTTTTTTTTTTTTTTTTTTTTTTCGAGACAGAGTTTCTCTATGTAGCCCTGGCTGTCCTGGAACTCACTCTGTAGACCAGGCTGACCTCGAACTCAGAAATCCGCCTGCCTCTACCTCCCAAGTGCTGGGATTAAAGGAGTGCGCCACTACCGCCCGGCAGACTAGCCTGCTCTACAGAGTTCCAAGACAGCCAGAGCCACACAGAGAAACCCTATCTCAAAAACCAAACAAACAAACAAAACCAAAAATATATATATATTTACTTTTATTTTATGTGTTGGTAATTTGCTTGCATGCACGTCTGTGTGAGGGTGTCAGATCCCCGTTCCAGGTGGCTATGAGTCCTCAAGTAGATGACAGGAATTGAACCCTGGTCCTCTGGAAGAGTAGCCAGTGCTCTTAACTGCTGAGCCCTTTCTGCAGTCCCAACAAGGCGTTCTTAAAGGTGATGAGGAAGAGGGGGCAAGAAGGCTCAGTGTATAAAAGCGCTTGCTGCTAAGCCTGCATCATGATCTATTGAGGATCCCTGTAGTGAAAATTCTGAAATTTGGGTTTCTTAAGAACAGAAATATTATGGCTATGTTTTCATTTTAATCCCAGGTGTGGGATATGGGTCTGCATAAGACTGTCCCCAGCAGCAGCGACTACAGCTTGCTTCGTGCTCTAGCAGGGGTGTGATTTTGCCAGCCGCTGATAGTTTTTTGCAATTGTGTGACATTTGTAATTCTGGGGATTTTTTTTAGGGGGTATAGAAATGGGCCCCAAGAAAAATGGGTTGTTGGTTGATTGCTGTTGGTAACAGTTGGTTGAGGTTTCTTACATGCACAAGGAAGTAACAACAAGAAGAAATTAGATAGCCTGACAGTGAAGACCAAACTTGCCCCAAGGAGCCTGGTGCCCCTAATGAGCAGGGCATAGTCTAATGATAACATCGCCCCCTTTCCAACCCCTGGCTTTATTCAGGGATCTCTTTCCTTTCCCCTCTACGCTTTTTTCTCTCCTGTCTAGTTGTTAGGGGGTGGAAAGTGTGGGAGAAAAGAGGTAGAGAAGGGTAGAAGAAAGAGGATCCCACAAAGCAGCCAAACTAAGGCCACAGATCCAGGTCCTGGAGGAGGACCGACTCCTAAAGCTGATTTCTGGCCTCTGCAAGTGCTTCACGGCAGGAAGACCCTGCCCTGTGGTTAAACATAATAAAAATGGGAGGAGAGGGAGAGAGACAGACGCTGAACTGGAAAACTATGTCCAGTGGTGCTGGCTGCACAGGAGACTGTAGGGAACAGGGATAACAAGCTGGTTTGTGTTTGGAACAGGTCAGCCATGAGGAAGGGAACACATACCCCTGGCCATCCCGTATAGGGGGGAGAAGTTCTATGAAGGACTGAGGTGTCGCCAGATGCAGTCGTGCTTGTCTTTAATTCCTGCACAACAGAGGCAGAATCAGGCCAATCACTGAGATTTTTTAGGCTAGCCTGGCCCACATAGAGTTCCAAGCCATCCAGGGCTACATAATGATACCTTGTCTCAAAACAGATAGATAGATAGATAGATAGATAGATAGATAGATAGATAGATAGATAAAAGGGGTTAAAAAAGATGGGGCCAAAAAGATGGCTCAGAGGGTAGAAATCTTCTGAACAAGCATGGTACACTGAGTCTCATCCCTGGAACTCACACACAGTAAGACAAGAACTTCGTGAGGCTGTCTTCTGCTCTCCGCATTTGCCATGGTGTGTGTGCTTGTACACACGCTTCATAAACACACACCGTGACAATTGCAAGTAAAGGGTTAATAAATTAATAAGTGAGCTAGCTTGTGGACAACCATGAAATGGCTGGGTAATCAAACCTCTTGCTACCTTACGGCTCCTGGAGTACACACACACACACACACACACACACACACACACACACGCACACGCACACGCACACGCACACATGCGCATACACGCACTTGCACACACACACACACACACACATACACACACATGCATATACATAAATACACTGATAATAAGTAAAATTAAATTTTAAAACATTTAGGATGTGAATGAAGGATGTGTGTGGAGGATGTGTGTGGAGGGTGTGTGTGGAGGGTGTGTGTGGAGGGTGTGTGTG
>JANHMN010000003.1:42304356-42347860 GCA_030674055.1 Rhabdomys pumilio | reverse complement strand
GGTGTGTGTGGAGGGTGTGTGTGGAGGGTGTGTGTGGAGGGTGTGTGCAGAGTCTCTGGTTATTCTTTGATCATCATTGTGTTTTTGACACAGAGCCCCTCACTGAAGCTGGAGCTCACCTGTTTGCCTAGTCAGCAGGCTCCAGGTACCTTCCCAGCCCCTCCCCAGCCCTGTGCTGGGGTGACAGATGTGTCACTGCACGTGGCTTTTGTTTGTCTGTTTTTCAAGACAGGGTTTCTCTGTGTAGCCCTGGCTGGCCTGGAACTCACTCTGTAGACCAGGCTGGCCTTGAACTCAGAAATCCACCTGCCTCTGCCTCCCAAGTGCTGGGATTAAAGGCGTGTGCCACCACTGCCTGGCTTCTTTCTTTCTTTCTTACTTTTTTTTTTTTTTTTTGATAGGGTCTCATTTTGTACTCCTTGGTAGCGAGGTGGCTTTGAACTCACAGACTCCTGGCTTTGCCCTGATAGAGATCCTGACTGCTTCTGCCTCCTGAGTTCTGAGTTTATAGGTGAGCACTGTTGTGACAGCCATTCCCATTTATTCTCCAGCTGAAGAGATGAACTTTGGGTCTTGGGAACCAAACTCTGGAAGCTTTCCTTCTGAGGCTTACTCTTCAATGGTTGACCTATATTTCCAGGCCCCAGTTTTTGATTATACATCCCAAAGTTGACTCATAGGAGGGAGAAGACATGAGACTCATTAGGGCCTACAGAAGATGCATCTGCCACTGAATAGCTATTCCTAGATGGCAGTGGATTCTCCCTGACACCAGGGCTGAGACTCAGGCTCACTTGACTGAGCTGGGTCTTTAACTGGTGTCCCCTGAGGATGAGGCCTCATGGAGTGGAAGCTAAGCACCAGAAGAACTTAGCTGCTCAGGGTACAGTGATCTCTAAGGGAGATTGGTAAGCTAAACTGGACACAAACAGGAGGGCTGGACTCTGAACTGACCTCAGGTACCCTAGGAAAAAGTGACCAAGAAATGAAGGAAGAGAAGTCCCCATATGGATCACCAAAATACCATGCCAGGGGCAGCGTTGAGAGAGCAGAAAGTGGTGGTGTGTTACTGGTTATTGGATGTACTGAGGTGAAGCCACAGAACAGGGGAAGGTAGCAGGGGCATGGGTGACCTGTAGAAGTGGTCTAAACTTTTAGAACTTCCTTTATTTGGGGGGGAGTTTCGAGACAGGGTTTCTCTGTGTAGCCCTGGCTATCTTAGAACTCTGCAGACCAGGCTAGCTTCAAACTCAGAGATTCCCTCTGCCTTGGCCTCTGCCTCCCAAGTGCTGGGATTAAGGGTGTATGCCGTCACTGCCGCTGCCAATACCTGGCTAAAAATGTTTCATGAGACTGGGTCTCATCTCCATCTCCTTTCTAAAAAAAATTACAGTTAACTTTGTGCATGTACGTGCACCACAGTTCATATGAAGAGGTCAGAGGACAACTTTCAGGACTCGGTTCTCTGATCATGTGGGTCCTGTGGATCAAACTCAGGTTATCAGGCTTAGCAGCAAGCTCCTTTATCCAATGAACCATCTTGCCGGCCCAATTTTTTTTTTTTCCGAGACAGGGTTTCTCTGTGTAGCCCTGGCTGTCCTGGAACTCACTCTGTAGACCAGGCTGGCCTCGAACTCAGAAATCCTCCTGCCTCTGACTCCCAAGTGCTGGGATTAAAGGCGTGTGCCACCACCACCCGGCTGGCCCAAATTTTTAAATGCGTTATTGTGTCTGCGTGCACACATATGCATGTGGTAAGGGAGACACGCCACACATGTGGAGATCAGAGGACAACTTTGTGTTCTCTCTCACTTCCCTCCCTCTCTCCCTCCCTCCTTCCCTCTCTCCATCTTTGTATGGGTTCCAGGGATCGAACTCAGGTCATTAGATTTGTGTAGCAGATGCCTTTACCTGCTGAGGCAACTCAACAGCTCTGGAAGAGATTCAAACACAAATTGACACACAGGAACATCCATCAAAAGAGAGGCACTGAGGGGAAGGGCCCAAGCATGGACCTGGGCTTCTCAAGGGAAATTCCAGGGCTTGGGAGGCTTCTGTTTAGTGTAGTGTGTTTTTTTGAAGAGACAGTCCTGCTGTGGTGGCGCAGGCCTTTAATTCCAGCACTTAGGCGGCAGAGGCAGGCAGATTTCTGAGTTGAGGCCAGCCTGGTCTACAGAGTGAGTTCCAGGACAGTCAGGGCTACACAGAGAAACCCTGTCTCAAAAAACCAAAAAAACAGAAAAAAAAAAAAAAAAAAAGGAAGAGACAGTCCCTTCCCCCTCTCTTAGTGAAATCAGAGTGTTTTCTGGAGGGCTCTGGGGAGGACGGCAGCTGAGGAGGTAAAACTGGAGACTGTAGGATTGCACAAGGGAAGAAAGCCAGCTTCTCACTGTGGACAAAGGTTCTGGGCTGATTTGTAAGACTTCCGGAAGTTTTGGGTTTCCATATCGGGAGAGAAAGGTCAGGTCTTGGTGGTGGCCATTCGGTGTAGCTGATTGCCGTGTTAGTGTTTTTTGAGAACTCTCTCCAAAGAAGGGAGTTGTCTCCATTGTCACAATGCCACAGCAATCACTGCTAACTTCATTGTGGCTTGACCCTCAGCTGTCAGCCTTTAGACTCTGGTGTGACAAGCTTCCCAGGAACACTTCCCCACCAACCCTTCCTTCTTTCTTTCCTTCTTCTTTCTTCCTTCCTCCCTTCCTTTCTTCCTTCCTTTCTTCTTTCCTTCCTTTGACAGGATCCTTTGTAGCCTAGCCTGGCTTCAAACTTACTATGTAATTGAGAATGACCTCGAATGCCATGTCCTTTTGCAGGCTAGACAAGTAGATTTACTTCACAAATAAACCAAAGCCCCAGGCCTTATATGGTTTTTGTTGGTGGTGACACCTGACTCAAACTGTGTAGACCAGGCTAATCTTGAGCTCACAGGGATCTGCCCACCTCTGTGTCCTGAGTGCAGAGATTAAAGACATGAGCTGCCACGCCTGTTCTTTTTAGTTTTAGTTCCTGGATCTGCCTGTTTCTCTGTGTCTGTGCATGTGAGTACAGTTCCCTCAGAAGCTGTTAGCTCCCCTGTAGCTGGAGTTACAGGTGGTTGTGAGCATTCACGTGGATGCTGGAAACCCACCTCAGGCCCTCTACAAGAGCAGCCGGTATGGTGTTCTTTTTATTGTTGTTTGGTGTTTCAAGACAGGGTTTCTCGATGTGTCCCTGGCTGTCCTGGAACTCACTCTATAGACTAGGCTGGCCTCAAACCCACAAATCCTCCTGCTTCTCTCCTGAGTGCTGGGATTAAAGGCGTGAGCCACCACCAACACAGCCAGTGCTCTTATCACCAAGCCATCTCTCCAGCCACAGAAACAGCTTTTTTCAGGGGTGGTTGGCATCAGAAGATCAGGACTTAGGTCCTCATACTTACAAGGTAAACACTGACTAAGCCATCTCCCCAGTTCATAAGAGGCCCGAAATCCCAGCACTTAAGAGCTGGAGGTTGTCCGGGCTGTGGTGGTGTACACCTTTAATCCTAGCACTTGGGAGGCAGAGGCAGGCGGATTTCTGAGTTCAAGGCCAGCCTGGTCTACAGAGTGAGTTCCAGAACAGCCAAGGCTATACAGAGAAACCCTGTCTCAAAAAACAAAAAACAAAAAACAAAACAAAACAAAACAAAAAAACAAACAAACAAAAAAAAAAGAGCTGGAGGCTGGGGGATCAGGAGTTCATGGTCACCCTGGGCTGCATGGGTCTTGACACATCTACCCTACCCTTCTGCTACCACGACAACGACCGCCACCACCATTAAACACGTGCATTCAATCTAGACTGGAGAGAGAGGGGTCAAGGCAGGCAGGAGTGGTTGATTTTGTATTCTTCCGTAAAAAGGATTTTTACATGTATTTATGTTGTTCATGACTGGATGTATGTATGCACCCCACATTCCTGCCTGGTGTTCAGGGAGATGAGGAATTGTCAGATCCCCTAGAACTGGAGTTATAGACAGCCGTGAGCCACCATGTGGGTGCTGGGAAACTGAACCCAGATCCTCTGCACGAGCAGCGGGTGCTCTCATCTGCTGAGCTGTCTTTTCAGCTGTAAACGTTCCAGAACTCTTGCTTCTGTCTGTCTTTTTTTTTTTTTTTTTTTTTTTTTTTTAGTTTTTCGAGACAGGGTTTCTCTGTGTAGTCCTGGCTGTCCTGGAACTCACTCGGTAGACCAGGCTGGCCTCGAACTCAGAAATCCGCCTGCCTCTACCTCCCAAGTGCTGGGACTAAAAGTGTGCGGCACCACCGCCCGGCTTGCTTCTGTCTTTCAAGTGTATGGGTTCCAGGCCTGCCTCCACCACACCTGCTCTTCCTGTCTATTTAGCCTGTTGATCCATCTGCTGACCCACCAGTCAACCACTCACGGCTCTGTCAGTCTTTCTCTCTCAGCTGTCTATAGTCTCTGTCTACTGCCCAGGCCAACCATGAACCCCAGGCCTCCCCACCTCCGTCCTCAGTGCTGGAATTACAGGCGGGTGCCGTCACCTACCCCCTTTCTCCTTTGCTGCCTGTCTACACATCAACGTGTCAGTGTCAGTCTCTCTGTGTGTTTGTGTGTCTTTCCTGGCAAGATCTTGGGGTGGGCAGCAGGGTGGGAGACAGGGGGCTGAGGCAAAGGCTCTAGTCATTGAGTAGGCAGGGTTGGGGCCACCTAACTCAAGTGCTGGGCACATGGAAGAAATTAGAGCAGGCTTACAGCTGGGAGTGGGCTACAACCAAGCCTTTTGTGTCAGGCAGCCATGCCATGACTGAGCCACACCCACAGTCCACAAATCCTGGGGTGTCTTAAAGCCACACTCAGCACACTGGCCTTTCCAGGGCTGTGAATCTACTCCGAAAATGCTCAGAATGAGTAAACATAGAAGCGGCTTTGGGAGGCAGGCCGAGTGACGATTGCTGCAGGAGGCTTCCAACCAGATACAGCAGGAACTTCAAGAGAGGCTGGACAGAAGCCCAGGGGTGTGCTTAGGAGCTAGTGGGTGGAGTTGGATGCCCTCAGAGTTCCCCAGTCCTAACTGTGTACAGACAGGATGTAAGAAAATAACTGGAGGCTCCGAGCAGAGGATCCATTAGCTGCACGCAGAGAGAGAAGCGGGTGTCTGTGAGGAACGGGGCCAAGGCTGAGGGTCAGAGGAGGAGGCTGAGGCCTGGATTCCTAGGTTTGAGGGGCTAGCACCCCAAGAGGGAAGAGGGTTGGGGCCTTGAGCCCCAGGTCTGAAGGACGAGCATTGAGATCTAGACTCCTGAGGGTGAGAGAGGAGGCTGGGGTCTGAGAAAGGAGAGCAGAACCCTGGGCACCTGAGTCTGAGGGGGAAAGGCTGGGCCTAGATTTTTGGGTCTGAGGGAGGATTTTGAAAGTGGACTCCTGGGTCTGAGGGAGGAATTCTTGGAACTGAACTCCTGGGTTGGGTTTGAGGGCTCCTGAGGCTGAAATCTGAGCCCCTGGGAATGAGGGAGGAGGATAAGGCCTGGAGCCTCGGGTCTGAGGGAGGAGAAAAAGGAAATAACAGAAGTCTGAGACAAATTTTGGTCTGTCTAGTTCTGTAATTAATTAACTAAAGTGGATCAAATGAGAAGGTGAAAGTTCACACAGGAGCACAGCTATCATCTTGGACTGGGTCTCCATCCCACCATCCAGCGCCCTGCTCTACGAAGAGCCCACAGGGACCTTGTGAAGAATCAACAAGTCTGAGTCCAGAGGAGTCACGTGTCCCTTCCACTCTGGGTCGCCCTGTCAGAATGGGGATTCCCCAGCCTTGGGTCCTCAGTCTCTTGTTGGTCCTCCTGCCTAAGACCTGGGGTGCAGGTAAGAGGCCACCAGGACCTGTAGTGGGTCAGGAAGGAGACAGGAAGAATAGCCAAAGAGTAGAAGAGAGACAATAAAAAGGCTTTTTTTGTGATGTCCTAGCCTTCCTGGAAATCTCATTGTGGGTAACTTCTCTGAGCTTTTGAGTCAAATATACTTGACAATCTCAGGGTTGTCTCCGTGTCTGTCTATTTGTCTGTCTCTCTTCCTTTCTGGGTGTCTGTCCCCTTCTCTCTGTAGGATCACGGCCCTTCAGACTGAGTCCAGTTTTCACTCTGCATCTCTGTAGGGTGGGGTTCGATCCATGGCCCACTGACTCTCCTCTTTCCTCTGCAGAGACCCCTCCCCCACTGATGTATCGTCTCACGGCTGTATCAAACCCATCGACGGGGCTTCCCTCTTTCTGGGCCACAGGCTGGCTGGGTCCTCAGCAGTATCTGACCTATAACAACCTGCGGCAGGAGGCTGACCCCTTTGGGGCCTGGGTGTGGGAAAACCAGGTGTCTTGGTATTGGGAGAAGGAGACCACGGACCTTAAAAGCAAAGAACAGCTCTTCTTGGAGGCCATCAGGACCCTGAAGAACCAGATAAATGGTCAGAAAGAGGGGTGGATCGCAGTAGCCTGGGCTTGAGGAAGGATAATGGGTCTGAACTCCTGGGTCAAGGAAAGAGGAAAGAGGCTGGAGCCCTAGGTCTGAAGGGGGAGGATTAGGTCTGAACCCTAGAAATAAGGGGGAAGGTTGGGGTCTGGACCTCGAGGTCTGAGGGAGGAGAAGAAAGGAAGGCTGGCCCTTGCTCCTGAGTCTGCTTGCCTGCGTATTGTCATCTAGGAAACTTCACACTGCAGGGCCTTCTGGGCTGTGAACTGGCCCCTGATAATTCTTCACTGCCCACGGCTGTGTTTGCCCTCAATGGCGAGGAGTTCATGGAGTTCAACCCAAGGACCGGCAACTGGAGTGGGGAGTGGCCTGAGACAGACATTGTTGGTAATCTGTGGATGAAGCAGCCCGAGGTGGCCAGGAAGGAGAGCGAGTTCCTGCTAATTTCCTGTCCTGAGCGGCTGCTAGGCCACCTGGAGAGGGGCCGTCAGAACCTGGAGTGGAAGGGTGAGCCCATCTCCTATCGCTCCTCTAGATCTCCACAGTCATGCTCAAAGCCTTCCCAGCATTCTCCTCAGGGCAGCCCCTCTTGCACATCCTAGTGGGTCTTCTTTAAGACAAGGTCTCATGTAGCCCAGGCTAACCATAAGCTCACCGTGTAACTGAGAATGGTCTTGAATTCCTGATCCTCCTGCCCCATTTCAAATGCTGGCTTGACAGAAGTGTGTTGCCACACCCAGCTAATTGTTTTTGTTTGTGAGACAGGGTGAGTAGTCCAGGCTGGCTTTAAACTCAGAGAGATCTCTTGAGTGCTGGGACTAAAGGAGCGTGCTGCTGTGCCCAGCTGCTTTTTCTTTTTTGTTTGTTGTTAAGAGTCTCACAATGTGCTGGGCGGCGGCGGTGGTGGCACACGCCTTTAGTCCCAGTACTTGGGAGGCAGAGGCAGGCAGATTTCTGAGTTCGAGGCCAGCCTGGTCTACAGAGTGAGTTCCAGGACAGCCAGGGCTACACAGAGAAACCCTGTCTGGAAAAACAAAACAAAACCAAAAAAGAGTCTCACAATGTAGATCACGTGGCCTCAAACTTGTCATCCTCTTGGTCTCAGCCTCCCAAGTGCTAGGATTTTCCATGTCTCTTTCTTCTTGTTAACTTCTAAGAGTTTTTTTTATATATTGTGGACCCAAATCTTTATCAAATAAGTATTTCACACACTCTTCGCTTGACCGTTTTCCTTTCTTTCTTTTAAAGATATCTTCAAATCTTGTGTTTTTTTTTTTTTTTTTAAAGATTTATTTTTGTATGTAAGTGTTCAGTTTGCATGTATTCCTGCATACCAGAAGAGGGCATCAGATCCATTATAGGTGCTTGTAAGATGCCATTTGGTCACTGGGACTTGAACTCAGGACCTCTAAAAGAGCAGCTAGTGCCCTTAACGGTTAAATCATCTCTCCAGCCCCCAGTCCTCTTTTGAGGACTGTGCTCTTGTTAGTATATCTTGCTTGGAGGTCTTTCCCAGCCCAGGACGACCTAGGTCTCTCTGTATACTTAGAGTTTTGCAGCTCTGCCTTCTATATATAGATCTTGCTTTCCTTTCCAACAAATTGGATGTGAAGAGGCTCTGTCATTTCTCCACCCAAGTTTCACCCTGTCTGGATCTGAGTTGTGTGTTTGCTCATGTGTGTGGAGTCCAGAGCACAGCCCGGGTGTTGTATTTACGACTTCTTTTTCTGAGAAACAAGTCTTAAGGCTGGACTCGGCTCAGTGGTTGAAAGCACACAGGGATCTTGCAATGGACGTGAGTTCAGCTCCCAGACAGGCAGCTCCCAGCCACCCATAACTCCAGGGCCAGGCGATCTGAAGCCACCACCAGCCGCCATGGCCACCTGTGCTCACGTGCACACACATACATGCACATAATAAAAATAGAATACTTGTGTTTTACTTCTTATATGTGTACTTGTGTATCTGTGTGTGCACATGAGTGTCAAAAAAAAGGGCGTTACATCCCTTGCAGCTGGAGTTACAGGTAGTTATAACATGCCCAGTGTGGGTGCTGGAACTGAATTCGGGTCCTCTGGAAGAGCAGCAAGCTCTTAGTCCCTGTGGCATCTCTCCAGCACCAAACCCCGTTTGCTTTTTACTCTGCCCTTCTCGGTTAGTTGGCTCCGTTTGGGATTGCGCTTAGACACTTTCTCCTGGTAGGCAAGAGTTCTGCCACTGAGCAATCTTTTAGGTTGGCTTTTGGTTTTTGGGTTTGGGAGACAGGATTTCTCTGTGTAGTAGCTGTGTTGGAACTCAATCTGTAGACCAGGCTGGCTTTGAACTCAAAGATCCATCCATCTCTGCCTCCCAAGCTCTGGAGATTAAAGGCGTGCACCACCACCACCGCCTGGCCATGTTTTAGGTTTTAAAACATTCTTAAAACTTACGTTCACTTACTTATCTGTGATTTAGTGTGTGTGAGTGGTGGTGGTGGTGGTGGTGGTGGTGGTGTGTGTGTGTGTGTGTGTTATATGGAAAACACATGTGTGTGAGTGTGCACCCATCCACATGCTCAGAGGTCAGAGAAGGTGGCTTCTTCATCTCTCTGCATCTTATTTCCTTGACCCAGATTCTCTCACTGAATCTGAAGTAACCAGCCAGGCCCCCAGTGGCCTCTTTCCTCTGCCTCTACCCTCAGTGCCAGGGTTAGATGCCATTCTAACCAGTCAGGAAGATATGCTTAAGTTTTTACATAAGTGCTAAGGATTTAAATTTGGGTCCTCAGGCTTGTGCAATGAACACTCTTCCCTGCTGAGCCATCTCCCCAGCTTGAGGAATTATGGCTGGATAATAGTTCATCCTGGAAGCCTGCCTACTGTCTTCATTTATCCACTGAACGTGTTTACATTGTTTCTGTAGTTTGGCTGTTTTGATGGATATTAAAATGCAGAATAGGGGCCAGTGGTTCCCTGAAATCTTGATATCAGCCTCTGAATAAGTGTCCACAAATAGGGCAGCTGGCTTCATTAAACAACAACAAAATTTTTTTATGTTTCTTGTCTCCATGAATGTCTGTGTACCATGTGCATGCAGTACTCACAGAGGCCAGAAGACGTTATCAGATCCCCTGGCCCTGGAGTTACAGATGGTTAGGAGTTACCTACCACATGGGTGCTGGGAATTGAACCTGGGTCCTCTGGAAGAGCAGCCACTCACTACTTTACAAATTTTACCTACTGAGTCATCTCTCCAGCTCTGGGCTCATTTATTCAGGAAAACCATGGTAGCCCGTGTGGGGGGTGAATGCCTTTAATCCTAGCACTATGAAGCCAGGGCTAAGAAAAAAAAAAGAGAGAGAAATACCCTCTCCTTGACAAGGGTTCCAGGTTCTACAGGTATTGACTGCAGTTGATATAGTCTGTCTACATGTGATTTTGCTTTTTATGATAGCCTTTGTTACTAGGTGTAAAGTTATGTTAGTGTTTCCTTCCTTCCATACATACAAGGCTCTACCGCTGAGCCACGCCCCAGCCCCTCACTGGGGGAGTCTAGGCTCTACCACTGAACGTACAGCTGGCCCTCATTTTACTTAAAAATATTTTTAAGGTTACACTTACTTAGTTGTGTGTGTGTGTGTGTGTGTGTGTGTGTGTGTGTAGATAGGTCAGAGAACTTAGTGAGCTCGGTCTCTCCTTCTGCCATGTGGATTCCAGGGATGGAACCCAGGTCACCCGACTTGTCAGCAGGTGTTTTACCCACTGAACCACACCACCAGCACTCTTTTAATTTTTAGAAACTTTTTCTGACTATGTTTATTTTAGTACTGATTTATATATATGTGTGTGTGTGTGTGTGTGTGTGTGTGTACATATTCTGCACGTGACCACAGATGCCAGAAGGCTTGATGTCATCTGCAGCTGGAGTTATGGGTCACCCAGTGTTGGTGATGGGAACTGAACTTAGTTCTGTAGAAAGATCAGAAAATGTTCCAGCTGCTAAGCTGTCCCTCGGGCTCCTCACTGGCCCTCTTTTGACTTTTTATTTTGACACGGGATCTTGCTAAGTTTCCCTGGCTAACTTTCAACTCACTTTGTGGCTTAACTGGTGAGCCTGTAACCCCTGTGCCTTGGCCAGCCAGCTTACTGTTTCTGAGGCTAAGGTGCTTCCCTTTTTTTTTTTTTTCTCCTGTTAAGCAGAAGCCAAGGTTGGGCTGACTCTCAGAACCCTCAGGGTCAGAACTAGAGAACAGGAGAACCGAGGGCGTCCCTCAGCGCTGCCCACAGGAAGTTGTCCTCACTGGAAAACAATAACAAGCACAAGGCCGGACACAGAACCGCTGACTGAGGTCCGGCCCTGGGTGGCTGAGAGCTGGTGCCTCAGGTCTTCCTAGATGCCAGTGAGGCCCCTCTTTGGGGGAAGCTGCTCTGCTTCCTCTTCCTAAGAAACTGTCAGCTTATTTTCTGCTGAGGACCAGAGCAGAACCAAGATTGTGAGACCCACCCTAAATGGAGGGAACGCCTCTGCCATGCGCAGCCTTGCTGGGGTCTCAGATCCCCATCGACTTCAATTTGTTTAGGGGTTTATTGCTGTTGATTCAGGGTCTTGTGTAGCCCAGGCTGGCCCCACACTTCCTATTTCACCAAAGGTAACCTTGAACTCCTGATCCTCAGATCGCCAGTGTGGAGTGCTGAGATTACAGGTGTACACCAGCATGCATAATCAATGCCAGTGTGCTGGAGATCGAACCCAGAACCTCATGCAGGAAACTTAGCCACATCTCCGGCCACAATGTATTGATTTATTTATTTTCTTGGACTCACTATGTCACTATGTAGCCTTAGCTAGCCTGGAACTGCTATGTAGACCAGGTTGCCCTGGTATCCACAGAGAGCCACCTGCCTCTTTTCCCTGAATGCTGGATGTACTAACCATCCACAGCTTTCAGTTTTTGCCACGGCATCCAACTCATCTGGAACTCATGATTTTCCTGCCTCAGCTCCTCGGGTGCTGGGATCACTTGTATGGGCGTGCACCATCACACCCAGCAGGACAGTCGTGTCTCTGCTGTGTACGCACACTAAAGTGTTCCCGGGGCAAGAGAACAGGTCATGGCACTAGAGAGATGTGCAGTAAGTCTCTGTTTAGGAACATGTAGACGGGGCTGGGGCTCAGCTGGTAGAAAGCTTGTTTAAACAGGTTCCATCTCTAGCACTGCTTAAACCAGTATGGCGGCACCCACCTGCTGTCTTTAAGCTCTTAGCAAGTAGAGGAAGGAAGATCAGGAATCCAAAGTCATCTGTTTCTACATAATAAGTTCAAGACTGGACTGGGCTGAGTGAAATTCAGTTGTGAAACAAACAAATAAATCTGCCTGTGGAGACACGGTGAGCACAGTGTCTGCTCTACATGAAGATGGGTTCTGGACCTAACCACTGGCCCATCCCATCCCCTGTGTCCCCACAGAGCCACCATCCATGCGCCTGAAAGCCCGTCCTAGCACCTCTGGCTCCTCCGTGCTGACCTGTGCTGCTTTCTCCTTCTACCCACCGGAGATCAAGTTGCGATTTCTGCGCAATGGGCTGGCCTCAGGCTCCGGAAACTGCAGCACTGGTCCCAATGGCGATGGCTCTTTCCACGCGTGGTCATTGCTGGAGGTTAAACGTGGAGATGAACACCACTACCAATGTCAAGTGGAGCATGGGGGGCTGGCACAGCCTCTCACCGTGGACCTAGGTGAGGCCGTCCCTCCAGACTCAGTGTCTCCTTTGTTTCTGCTCCTGGCTTCTGATTCTCCATTAGCCCTGTGGCCAGTCACCTCCCTCCCCGAAGTCTGACCACGAGTCTTGCTGCTCCTGGTCTTCACGGTGTTTGACCATTCACTTTTGCCCCTGACAGTTCTTGCCATAGCTTTGACGAAGCACCAACTTTGCTGCTTGTCTTGTGACGGCTCCTCCTTCCTCGGCTGGGTTCTCTCTGAGCTTCTTTACAGTGTGGCTGTGTTCTCTCAGTACAGCTCTCCTCTTTCTGCTCCTTCTCCTCTTCCTCCTCATCCTTTTTCTTTTCCTCCCCTTCTCCTTCAGATTTATACCTAAGTGTATGCATATATATATTTAATTTTCCTACATTCTTTGTGTGAGAGGGGAAAGTAGATGTGAGTCTGTGCGGTGGGATACTTGTGGAGACAGAGGACAACTCGTGGGTGTTAGCCTTGGGTTCAAACTCAGGTCATCAGGCTTTATGGCAGAGCAAGTGCCTTTACTCAGTGAGTTTTCTCACCAGCCTCGACTCAGGTCTCCTGGCATTAGACATGAGTGCTGGGAATCAACCTCTGATCCTCTGGGAGAGCACCAAGGGCTCTTAACAGTGAGCCATCTTCCAGCACAGTGGCTGGTTCTGTGTTTTTTTCTCTCTTTTTCTTTCTTTTTGTTTTTGTTTTTGGGACAGGTCTTCTCTGTATAGTTCTGGATGTCTTGAAACTCACAATGTATATGAATTTGGCCTCTGACCCACAGATCTGTGTGCCTCTGCCTCCCAAGTGCTGGGATTAAGAGGTGTGCCACCACTGTGTGCCGGTTCTTTTTTTCTTTTTCTTTTTTTTTTTCCGAGAGGGTTTCTCTGTGTGTAGCCCTGGCTGTCCTGGAACTCACTCTGCAGACCAGGCTGGCCTCGAACTCAGAAATCTGCCTGCCTCTGCCTCCCAAGTGCTGGGACTAAAGGCATGCGCTGCCACTGCCCGGCAAGGGCCGGTTCTTATAGTCAATGTGGAAACACATGAGGCCCAGGGCCTTTTCTCTGCATATACCCTCCCTCAGTCATATGCTCCTGGGATCTTCAAGGAGTCATCAGCTCCTCCCTTCCCTGTCTTCATGATACTTTCTGGCTGCAGAGTCATCAGCCAGATCTTCCGTGCCCGTGGTCGGAATCATTCTTGGCGTGTTGCTGGTGGTGGTGGCCATCGCAGGGGGTGTTCTGCTGTGGAACAGGATGCACAGTGGGCTGCCAGGTGTGTGCGGGTGGGGGGGGGCGTGGCGGGAAGTAGAGACGCAGGGCGGGGGAGGGCGTGGCGGGAAGTAGAGACCCAGAGAGCAAGAGGGGCGGCAGAGAGATACGAGAGACAGAGACAGTATCTGACCACCCTGGGGAAAGAGTTGGAAACAGAGACCATAGTGTGGCTCTCACAGGCGTGTTGGGTGGGTGGGACCTTAGATACTTAAACTGACCTCTGTTCCTCTCTCTTAGCCCCATGGCTTTCTCTCAGCGGTGATGACTCTGGCGACCTGCTGCCTGGTGGGAACTTGCCCCCCGAGGCTGAGCCTCAAGGTGCAAATACCTTTCCAGCCACTTCCTGATGCCAACTCAGGCCCCATACCCATTGCAGCCTTTGGGGCTGTGTGACCTCCTGAACTGTCTCTGAGCCTCCTGAGGGAGCCCTGGGCCAGATGTCCTCCCCACGGATCCCTTCTTTTGTGGCCTGATTCAGTTTTCCCTCTTAATGTACATGGCTATTTTCCATTTCCACATAAAATTGGGCCCAAATCCGTGTGTGCATCGTTATTCTCAAGTTTCAGGCACTGGGAAAGATCGTACAGACTCCTCCTGATAGCTGTGGTATATATAGCCTGGCCACCTCATACGCTGAGTTGTCTGTTTTCAGTCATGAATGTATGTGATGAGCCAGGTATTTCTCCTCTCTCTCTCTTTCATTCTTTTTTTTTTTTTTTAAAGATTTATTTATTTCATTTATATGAGTACACTGTAGCTGTCTTCAGACACACCAGAAGAGGGCATCAGATCTCATTACAGATGTTTGTGAGCCACCATGTGGTTGTGGGGATTTGAAGTCAGGACCTCTGGAAGAGCAGTCAGTGCCCCTAACTGCTGAGCCATCTCTCCAGCCCGCACCCCCCCTCCGTTTTTTTTTTTTTTTTTTTTGTTTGTTTGTGTTTGGTTTTTTAAGACAGGGTCTCTCTACGTAATCCTGGCTGGCCACAGACTCATAGAGATCCACCTGCTTCTGCCTCCCAAGTGTTGGTAGCATGAGCCACCAAACCCGATCTCCTCTTTTCTGAGAAGTGGAAAGAATTAAAAAAAAAAAAAATTTCCTTAATCCTCTGAGGCCAGAGACTCTGTGTAGGTAATCGTGCAGTTGGCCCATATGTCTGCTGGGAGTTGTAGTTCAACATCAGCCTTATCGCCCACCACGCCTTCCCGGCTGTAGCAGGGCCTTGCGGACGTGGCAAGGGGGTCGGGGCACTATTCGGCTCTTTGGCTCCGCCCCTGAGATTCTCCTACTCAGTCATTGGTCAGAGGGCTGAGGCTTCTGGTCCGTCAGTAGCGGAGCTTAACTGGAACCCGTCCAGGTTGGGCATCTTTACGCGAGAAAGCAGAGCTCAGCGTGGGGAGCGAACCCAGGCCGGGTAACAGAGGTGTGATGGGGTGAGGGTGGGGTAGGTGGAAGGGTGGAGAGCTAGCTATAGAGGGGGCTTCAGGGTGAGGGTCGCGGTCCAGGCTGGGGGCCACACAGTGGAGCCTGCATGATGCTTTCGGCCACCACCATGCCCTGAACTTTGTGTGTGGAATGTGTGCCACGTCTCTAACTGAAATACTCCTTTTGCTCTGAGACTCGTCTGAGGCTCGGATTCCACCCCCAGAGATGGTTTAACCTTCAGATTGTCTGTTCTTTCTGCCTACTTTTCTTGAGCCCCAAACTTTTTGCTGCCTGCGTTTATATTGACCCTGCCTTAGACAGCCTCCCCCACTGCCCCCTTCAGAGTTCTCCTGCATTATCTCTGGATCAGACTTTTTTTTCCCAATCTTACCCCTGGCCCCTGGTCCTTGCCTCTCCCCCAGGAACTAATGATGTGGCGATGGTCGCTTCTGTTGCTTCTCTTACTGCTGAGGCACTGGGCCCTCGGGAAGCCATCCCCTGATGCAGGACCTCATAGCCAGGGTAGGGTGCATCAAGGAACCCCCCTGAGCGAGGCCCCCCACGATGACGCCCACGGGAATTTCCAGTACGACCATGAGGCGTTCCTGGGACGAGACGTGGCCAAGGAATTTGACCAACTCAGCCCAGAGGAAAGCCAGGCCCGACTTGGGTAGGAGGATTCGGGGGCCGGGCAGAAGAGGGAGGTGGGGAGAAATGAGCTCTCTGAAAAGACTAGAGGCAGGAAACTGGACAGAACTGTGGTATTCACCTCCTGGGAGAAGGCAGAGTTAAACCTGAGGCCATGGGAGACGTGTGTCACCAACACTTGGGTTCCCCCACTCCCTGTTCTCTCTTCTAAACGAGTCACCAACTCTCGGTAAAGACTGAAGGCGTGGGATTTGAGGAAGATGCCAAGCTCAGAGATCAGGTTGAACTGGGATGGATGACGCCTGCTGGACAGAATTGCCCCGTTTCTAGGTGACAGACACAGTCAGCATGGGCCCGGGACAAGAAGGCCACTTGCGCATATATGCTTGGCTATTTTTATTAGTGGTAGTACTTTGAGATAGAATTTCATTTGTGGTACTAGCTGGTCTGGAATTCACTTTGTAGACCAGACAGGTCCAGAATTCAGAAATCCACCTGCCTCTGTCTCCCAAGTGCTGGAATTAAAGGTATGTGTCTTTAATGTGGTGGCATTTCTAATTTTAAACTGGGCAAATAGCAGAGCTGGAGAGGAAGAAACCCAAAATTGATCTGCCCATCTAGGGAAGTGGGCAGAGCTTGACTCCACAGGCTGAGCTTGAAACAGGGGCGAGCCCTGAGATGGTGAGAGGTGGAGCCTCAAGGTTAATAAAGACAGTGGCACTCTCTGATTGGGGGCCTGTCTCCTTGTTCACATTTCAGGTCAGTCCAGCTAGGGTCTGTGCTTAGAGGTCGAGGCTAGAGTAGAGAGTGGGGCCTTGGTTTGTGCCAGGTGCCGATCCAAATCTCTCGGACGCCTGCAGGGGACAGGCTAGGTGAATGTCGGGCTTTTAGTTGGGCCTGGTGCCACTTGCTCAGTTCACCTAGCATCTCTTTCCTTTCTTCCTTCCTTCCTTTCTTTCTTTCTTTCTTTTTTTTTTTTTTTTTTGAGACAGGATTTCTCTGTGTAGCCTTGGCTGTCCTGGAACTCACTCTATAGACCAGGCTGGCCTCGAACTCAGAAATCCGCCTGCCTCTGCCTCCCAAGTGCTCCACCACTGCCCGGCAAAGATTTATTTATTTTATATGTATGAGTACACTATACCTGTCTAAAGACACACCAGAAGAGGGCATCAGATGCCATTACATATGGTTGTGAGCTACCATGTGGTTGCTGGGGATTGAACTCAGGACCTCTAGTAATCTTAACCACTAAGCCATCTCTCCAGCCCTCACTTAGCATCTCTATGGCTTTTTCAAGTACGCGCTGTCTGAGGGGCGTGGCAAGGGGCGGAGTCAGGGTGGGCAAAGACCTAGGGTAGGTGAAACCTATCGATGGGAATGCTCCTCCTGGTCCTGTGCCGGCTCACAGTTTTAATCTCAGGGCTTGGAAGGCAGAGGCAGGCAGATCTCGGTGAGTTCAGGACCAGTCTGGTTTACAAAGTGAGTTTCGGGCTATCCAGGAATACATGAGACCCCATCTCTCAAACAAACAACCCCCAATAATCCGCTAAATACTACCAAACAAAAAACAGTTCCTCTCCTGGGTTCATTTGAAGTCCCGCCCCAGGTTGCTTGCAGACCTTGGGTGACAATTTCTTCCTTATTTATCCATCTTTATTTCTAACTAATTGCTAACTTTAGTATATGGATGTATTGCCTGCTTGCACACGTATGTGCACCACATGCATGCCTGCTGCTATGGATCCCCTAGAACCGGAGTTACAGACAGTTGTGAGCTTCCATGTGGGTGCTGGGATTGAACCTGGGTCCTCTAAAGGAGCAACTCACGCTCCTAACCACAGAGCCGTTTCTCCAGCCTCCTTATTTTTCTTTTAATTTTTTTTCTTTTTGTTTTTTTGAGACACTGTCTAAATAGCCCTTGCTGGTTTGGAGACTAGGTTGACCTTGAACTCACAGAGATCTGCCTGCCTCTACCTCCTAAGTGCTGGGGTTAAAGGCCTGCACAACCATGCTCTGCTCTTTTTTATTTTTTTAATTAAAAAGGATTTATATGAGTGTGGGTATTTTTCATGTGTGTACGTTAACCATTAACATGTCTTGTGCCCACAGAGGCTAAAGTAGGTAATGGATCCCTGCCACCAGAGTTACAGACGCTTGTGATCTGTCTTGTGGGGCTCCTGGGGATCAAACCCAGGTCCCTACAAGAGTAGCTAGGGTTCTTAACCACTGAGCCATCACTTAAGTCCCCATTTTTGTCTTAAGTAGGTCCAAGGGTTACTCTAAGACAGGGAGTGGCCTAGGTGGGCGGGGTCAGGATTGAGATTGACTGCATCTTTACTCTAGGAGCGGGCCCTCATTGGACAGGGCCAGAGACTGACATCCATTCCCCTCGCAGGCGCATCGTAGACCGCATGGACCTTGCTGGGGACAGCGACGGCTGGGTGTCCTTAGCTGAGCTCCGCGCGTGGATCGCGCACACACAGCAGCGGCACATACGTGACTCGGTGAGCGCAGCCTGGCACACCTACGACACGGACCGCGACGGGCGCGTGGGTTGGGAGGAATTGCGCAATGCCACCTATGGCCATTATGAGCCCGGTATGCCCACCTCGCCTTTGCCCTTTGACCTCCCTTTTAGGATCTTATCCTGATACCTCCCCTCCATTTCCTTTTTTTGTTTTGTTTTGTTTTTGTTTTTTCCGAGACAGGGTTTCTCTGTGTAGCCCTGGCTGTCCTGGTACTCACTCTGTAGACCAGGCTGACCTCGAACTCAGAAATCCACCTGCCTCTGCCTCCCAAGTGCTGGGATTAAAGGCGTGCGCCACCGCCGCCCGGCCTCCCCTCCATTTCAAATGTCACTTGCTCTTCCTTCTGAAATCCAACCTATGTGACAAGTTGACTGGAGACTTCACATCCCTGGCAGGAACACTTAACGCTTAACCACCCTGCCAATCCAGGCCTCTGATCTCTGCTTTTTTCTTGCTTGCTTGTTTGTTTGGTGTTTGTTTTTGTTTTTTACATGGTATCCCTACATGCCTAAGCAGCCCTATGATGATACACTGTGACCAAAAACAAGTTGAGGAGGAAAGGGTTTACTTGGCTTTTGCTTACACATCTGCGGGCCATTACTGAAGAATTGGCTATAGCACTGGCTGTCAACCAGTGGGTCATGACCCCTTTGGGGTCACATATCAGATATCCTGTGTATCCAATTCCCAACAGTAGCAAACTTGTAGTTGTGAAGTAGCAACAAAGTAGTTTTATGAGGACCACCAGCACCTGAGGAGCTGTGTTAGAGGGTCAGAGCCTTAGGAAGGTTCTCTGCTGCTCTATAGTGCTGTCTGTAGCCCAGTCTTACGGAAGCGGTTTCTCAATTGGGGTTCCCTCCTCTCAGATGACTCTGACCTGTGTCAAGTTGACATAAAATTAGCCAGCACACCTGGTTAGCAGTCTTCCTGTTTTGCCTACAGTCTCAGCACTTGGGAGGTGGAGGCAGGAGGATAGCCCAGAGCTCAAGGATAGGGATAGCACAGGTGACTCTATCCATCCTCCAGCAACCCTTGGAGACAGACAGCTACCTCATTAGCTTTTCCCACCTTCAGTGTTGTGCTGGTAGGGTTTCTGCCCCCAAAGTGTCTTCTGTGGAGCCCACAATCTCCTCAGCTCCTCGATACTCTGCACTTTGCATACGCTGTTCCTCCTCTGGCGAAAAGCCCTTCCCTGCCCTCTGACAGGAAGTTAGGGCTAACCAGGCCAGTGTCCACTCAGAGTCTAAGTCGTTTTACATTCAGAAAAGAGAACAGGTGGAAAAGGCAATCATCTATCTTTGTGTGAGAGTCAAATGGAGCATTATAGGTGACAGGACAGAAAGGGGGCTAAGGAGTGGGAATGGTGCAGCTTCCCTTTAATCCCAGCACTTGGAGGGAGAAGCAGGCGGGTCTCTGTGAATGAACAGGCTACCCAGTGAGTTCCATGTCAGCCTGGGCTACATAGTGAAACCCCATCTTTTTTGTTTTGTTTTGTTTTTTGTTTTTCGAGACAGGGTTTCTCTGTGTAGCCCTGGCTGTCCTGGAACTCACTCTGTAGACGAGGCTGGCCTCGAATTCAGAAATCCACCTGCCTCTTCCTCCCAAGTGCTGGGATTAAAGATGTGTGCCACCACTGTCCGGCTGTGAAACCCCATCTTAAAAAAAAAAAAACAAAAGATTGTAGATGAAGTGCATTGAGGACCTGAAAACTGGGCCGAGGAGTTAGTTTATGATGTCATTGATTGTGTTATGGCCAGACACAAGAAACTGAGTATAGTACACATCAAAATTTTTATTTTACACCTCTAGGGATGAGCCTGAGGCCTCACACTTGCTAGGAAAGGCTGAGCCACACCCCGGCCCCTCACTGGGGCATCCTAGGCAAGGGGCTCCTGCTGGGCTGATAGTCTTGCTTAGTTACCCAGCCTGACCTTGAACTTGCAATTCCTTTACTTCCGTCTTATTAAGTATCGTGAATGACAGACCTGCCCACGTACCCATCTTGTGAATGACACGTGTTATGATTACACACTGGCAGTCCTTCCACTAGCTGGGTCCTTCTGTTTCCTAAGGCCCCAGTCCTCACCTCTGTGACCACGAATCTCACCCACATCTGTTCTTCCGCAGGGGAGGAATTTCATGATGTGGAGGATGCAGAGACCTACAAGAAGATGCTGGCTCGGGATGAGCGGCGATTCCGGGTAGCCGACCAAGATGGAGACTCCATGGCTACTCGGGAAGAGCTGACAGCCTTTCTGCATCCTGAGGAGTTCCCTCACATGCGGGACATTGTGGTGGCAGTGAGTAACATTGCAGAGAATATGTTTCCCAAGCCTGTCCTGGGTCCCAGCATCCTTCACAAGGATTCTAGCCACCAGCATAGATGTGGGAGAGCATTTTCTCCCGTGTCTACTCCCCATCCAGTGCCTGGTGCCTCTTTGTCAGGCCTTCCTGTGCTTCCGTTAGGTGTGCAGTCCCCAGCCTGTCCCCAGACAACCATGTTCTAAGAAGAGCCTCAGGTGAACACCAATTGTGGCCAAACTCCAAGAGAACAGAGTTTATTTGAAATGCACATATAACATTCTGTGGTTTAATCATATCTCAGATACTAGATATGGAACGTACTTACAGAAAAGACTGGGCATGCAGGTACTGTAAAGGCCACAAGAGGGCGCTGGATCACCTGTGCCTGGAGTTTCAGATGGTTGTGAGCTGCCCACTGGGTGCTGGGACCTGAACCCAGGCCCTCTGTGAGACCACATGTGCTTCTTACCATCTGAGCCATGGCTCCATGCTTTGTTGTTATTTGTTTCTTGAAACTAGATTTTTTTTTTTTTTTTTTTTTTTTGGTTTTTCGAGACATGGTTCCTCTGTGTAGTCCTGGCTGTCCTGGAACTCACTCTGTAGACCAGGCTGGCCTCAAACTCAGAAATCCACCTGCCTCTGCCTCCCAAGTGCTGGAATTAAAGGCGTGCACCACCACCGCCCGGCTTGTTTCTTGAAACTAGATATTGACTAAGATGTGGGGTTTGCTGGTTAGATTAGGCTGGCTGAACAGCTTTCCCCTGACATCCTCCTGTCTCTGCCTCCCAGCTCTGGGATTATAAGTGTGTGCCACCGGGCCCATGTTATGCAGGTGTTTAGTAATGCAAGTCTCCATGCCCATGTGGCAGCTACAGGGATCTTGCATATTTGCTTTGCCCGTTTGTCCACTGCTAGTCCTGAGTGACTATTGAGCTCTTGAACTTGAGGATGTGGATTCTACCTATCTCTCTATCTTCCTTCTTTCTTTCTTTCTTTCTTTCTTTCTTTCTGTCTATCTATCTATCTATCTATCTATCTATCTATCTATCTATCTGTCTATCTATCTGGGTTTTTGAGGCAGGGTTTCTCTGTGTAGCCCCAGATGTCCTGGAACTCACTTTGTAGACCAGGCTGGCCTTGAACTCACAGAGATCCCCTGCCTCTACCTTTGCTGGTGCTGGAACTAAAAGCGTGCACCACTCCTGCCCAGCTAGAAACCATTTTTTAAAATTAAGACAGACAACATGAAGAGTAGACATGTTGGTGTATGTGCCAAATAATTGTCCATGTGCCAGGGACATGGCTTAATGGTCAAGAGCACTTGTTCTTGCAGAAGCCTGGGTTCTTTTCTCAGCTACAGTACAACTCCAGTTCTGCAGGGTGTGACGACGGCCTTACTGGCCTTGGAGGGACTGCATGCACACGGTACATAGGCATGCAGGCAAAACATCCATACATATAAATTAAAAAAAAAAAATCTTTAAAAATACATCATCCATGACCTGGTTGTGGTAGAGCAGGCCTTTAATCCCAGCACTCAGGAGGCTGAGACAGGCAGGTCTGTGAGTTCAAAGCCAGCCTTGAGTTATACACCCACCAGGGCTACACAATGAGAGCCTATCTCATAAAACCAGACAAAGCTGGGCAGGGCTGGGTATGGGGGTTTCTGGCGCCCCCCACTGCACACATGCACACCCCGTCACATTCACATCCCTCACCCCTCCTCCCCGTGGACGTTGCTTAGTTGTAGGTACACTGACCCCTCACCCCAATGCCTCTCCCCAGGAGACCCTGGAGGACCTTGACAAGAACAAAGATGGCTACGTACAGGTGGAAGAGTACATCGGTGAGCAAGGCCCGTTCCCACCCGAGGCCTGCCATCTCTGGGCACCAAGGATGTGGTCCTCATCCTTCAGACTGCATGAATCAAGCCCCCACTGTGTGCAGAGTCTACTGCATGTCTAGCCCAGGAAGCATTCAATGGGAGCCTACTGCAGAAAGCACCAGGGAGAGAGACCCTTTTGGGGACAGCCTGGGGTCCACAACAGCCATGGCTCAGGAGCTTTGTTGGTCGTACCAGGCTCAGGATTTGTCTTGTTTCCATAACAAACTGTGTCTCCAGTTGTCCTGTTTGGGGCCATTTGAAGTGTTTTAGCCTGGACAGCCAGCCCTGTGCTAGACCTTGGCTGTTTAAATCTGGGAGGATAAAATCTGGTTTTGCTGGCTTTAAAAAAAAATAATTTTTTTGAGTTAGGTCTCCTGTAACTCAGGCTGGCCTTGAACGTGCTGTGACGTGATAAACACCTTCAATTCCTGATCCTCATGCCTGCGCCTCCACAGAGCTGGCATCCACGACACCACAGCCATGCCCTGCTTACACAGCACTGGACAGAACCCAGCATTTGGTGTTAAACAGGGACTCCACCAATTGAGCTATGCCTTTAGCTTGACTTTGAAAGGTTTATATATGAAATATTCTATGCACCCAATCTGCAGGGAGGATTTTTTTGCTTAAACACCAAGTGTTTATAACATTTGTAAGAAATGAGGGCTTTATTCCCCCCCTCAGGTTATCTTTCTAAATCTCTCTTTTTTTTTTTTTTAATTTTTATTTATTTATATGAGAACACTGTAGCTGCCTTCAGACACATCAGAAGAGGGCTTCAGATGGTTGTGAGCCGCCATGTGGTTGCTGGGAATTGAACTCAGGACCTTTGGAAGAGCAGTCAGTGCTCTTAACCATTGAGACATCTCTCCAGCCCTTTCTAAATCTTTTTAAATAACGTGTTTTATCCCTGAAACAATTTGACAGAGGATGTAGGAAGGATGACCAAAAGATCTGGTGGCCTGTGTGTGGGTGTGCGCACAGATGGAACGGAGAGGGAAGAGTGGGGAGATGTGTGGGTACAGGGTAGACCTCAAGGAAGATGGCTTTTGGGATGCAGGACGCAGGCCTCCCAGGCCTCCATGGCTGTCCCAGGCCTCATCTCCCCCAAACCCCCACATCTCCTTCAGCGGACCTGTACTCTGAGGAGCCTGGGGAGGAGGAACCTGCCTGGGTGCAGACAGAGCGGCAACAGTTCCGAGACTTCCGGGATCTGAACAAGGATGGGCGGCTGGATGGCAGTGAAGTTGGTTACTGGGTGCTACCTCCATCCCAGGACCAGCCCCTGGTGGAGGCCAACCACCTGCTGCATGAGAGCGACACAGACAAGGTGAGCCTGGGCGACCGCCTGCACTCAGGTGGTCCGGGAACAGAGAAAGAAACAGAAAGAGACCGAGAGACAGAGATGGGGACAGAGGCCTAGAGGAGAGCAGCAAGGCCGGGGAGGCGTTCTAGAGAAATCCTAAGTGGGGAGTGTCCCTCCCACGTGGGCCCTGCTCCTGCTGACCCCCTTGTCCACAGGATGGCCGGCTGAGCAAAGCTGAGATCCTGAGTAACTGGAACATGTTTGTGGGCAGCCAGGCCACTAACTACGGTGAGGATCTCACAAGACACCATGATGAGCTCTGAGTCCCAGGTCTGCTCAGACTTCTGACCCCAAGACCACATATGGGGGCAACTGAGGCCCCTTCAGCCAGCCCCTCCCTCCAGGACACAGACTCAGCTTCGGTGTTCCTGCTTCTTGGGCCCTTTGTCACCTTCTCTCCCTGAGATCCCTGTCACGAACCCTGGGGCCCCCAACCTGCCCAGGACACTCAGGCACTCAAAGATAAATGACACTCACTGATACCGTCCCCCAGTACAGACCCAGGGGCCACACCCTGACTGAACCCCACCCAATCTGAACTTCAACACCACTAGCTAACCTGTCCTGCCTGGAGCAATAAAAGCTGTAGCTGGGGTACCCTGCTGTGTCTGTCTCTCTGTGGGTGGGGTGGAGGATGCTGTGAGGAGGTGGAGGAGCATGCTGGGAGCTGAGTGCTGAGGGCCACAGGAAGGCATAGGCCAGTGGTCCTCCATCTGTGTGTCTCAACCCCTGTGGAGTCCTGTCCCTTTCACGGGGTGGCATATCAGCTAACCTGCATATCAGATATTTACATTACGATTCATAACAGCAAAATTACAGTTATGAAAATGATTTTATGGTTGGTGGAGGTCTGTCACAACAGGAGGGGCTGTATTAAACAGTCACAGCACTAGGAAGGTTGAGAAGCATTGCTCTAGGGCATCTGGGTGCAGAAGATGGGTGTCAGTGGAAGTCTGAGGGCGTTCCCAGAGACTGAGAATAAAGCCAGCAGCCTGGCGCTCCCCCCCACCCACTTGCAGGAAAGTCGGGCAGGAAATACCGCCCTGTCAGCGCTGCAGGGTGGTGGGGAAAGCACATAACCACAGCTAGAGAAACAACCACAGCTCTCAGTGAAACATCCTGTGGTGCGGGTTCTGAAAATGGAATAGCCAGGAATGAGGGAGGAGAGGGCCTGTGTGTCAGCCACATTGAGCTACACAGTGATACATACCGTAACACCAGCACTCAGGGCAGCACTAGGGCAGGAGGACTTCTGGGAGTTCATGCCTAGCCTGTTTTTGTTTGTTGTTGTTGTTTGTTTTTTGTTTGTTTGTTTTTTTAAAAAAGTTTGGAGAGAGGAAAGGGGAAAATAATGTAGTTACATTTAATTTAAAAGTGGAAGGGGTGCAAAATAAAAATAAAAAAGCCAGGTGGTGGTACACACCTTTAGTCCTAGCACTGGGGAGACAGAGGCAGACAGACCTCTGTAAATTTGAGGCCAGTCTAGTTTACAAAGCCAGTTCTAGGACAGCCAGAACTGTCACACGGAGAAACCATGTCTTGAAAAACAAACACAAAGGGTGCGCGAGCGCGCGTGTGTGTGCACGTGTGCGAATGTGGGTGTATGCATGTGTGTCCTGCAGAGATGGATCCTAGTGTTAGGACCCCAGCACCCATGCCAGGCAGTCCACAAGTGCTTGTGACTCCATCCCAGAGCAATCTGATGAGCTTTCTGGCCTCCCAGGGCGTACATACATGTTTACACACTCACACAAATAAAATAAATAAGCCCTGGGATGGGGTCTGGCTACATAGCTCAGCAGGTGTCTTGGGGTTTCTGCTACACGATCAAGCACTGCGAGGAAAAGAAACTTGAGGGAAAAAGGGTTATTTCAGATCACTGCTCGTCATTTCGGGAAGTCAGGGCAGGAGCTGATGCAGAGGCTACAGAGATCATTGCTGACTAGCTTGTTCTCCATGCCTTGCTCAATCTGCTTTCTCCTATCACCCAGAACCACCTCCTCAGGGGTGAAAAAGCTCCACAGACGCTATGGGGAGGCCTTTTTCTCAGTTAAGTCTTTCTGCCTGGGGCTGGAGAGATGGCTAAGGGATTATCAGCCCTGGCTGCTCTTCCAGAGAGCTCTGAGTTCAATTCCCAGCAACGACATAGTGGCTCACAATCTGGTGCCCTCTTCTGGCATGTAGGTGTACATGTAGGCAGAAAACTATACATAATAAACAAATCTAAAATTTAAAAATTAAGAAAAAAAGATTTTTTTTTTTTAAACTGGAGCTGGAGAAATGACTCAGGGGTTCAGGGCATTGGCTGTTCTTCCAAAGAACTTAGCATCCACATGGCAACTCATAACCATATATGCAACTTTATTTCCAGGGGATCTCACGCACACACGCACGCGCGCGCGCGCGCGCGCGCACACACACACACACACACACACACACACACGCACACACGCACACACACACAGAGGGGGGGAGGGAGAGAGAGAAAGAAAGAGATTAAGACAACACACCGATGTATATAATAAGCAAACAAGCAAATAAAACACTCTTCCCAAATAAATAAATAAAAGATTTTTCTTCCCAAGTGACTCACCACATGGGTAAAGGTATTTACTACTAAGCCTGGTTACCTGGGAGATTGGACCCGGAACTTTTTTTTTTTTGGTTTTGTTTTTGGTTGTTTTTCGAGACAGGGTTTCTCTGTGTAGTCCTGACTGTCCTGGAGCTCACTCTGTAGACCAGGCTGGCCTCGAACTCAGAAATCCGCCTGCCTCTGCCTCTCAAGTGCTGGGATTAAAGGTGTGCGCCACCACTGCCCACTGCCTGGCGGACCCAGAACTTTAAAAAAAAATGTTTTTATATTTTTTGTTTTTTGATATTTTTTGTATTTTGAGACAGGGATTCTCTGTGCAGCCCTCCCTGTCGTGGAAGTCATTTTGTACACCAGGCTGGCCTCGAACTCAGATATCCATCTGCCTCCTTAGTGCAGGAAGTCAAGTTGTGTGCCACCAATGCCCAGTTAGACTCCAGAATTTCTTTTTCTTTTCTTTTTTTTTTAATTTAAAGATTTATTTATTTTATGTATGTGAGTACCCTGTCACTGTCTTCAGACACACCAGAAGAGGACATCAGATCTCATTACAAATGGTTGTGAGCCACCATGTGGTTGCTGGGAATTGAACTCAGGACCTCTGGAAGAGCAAACGGTGCTCTTAACCACTGAGCCATCTCTCCACCACGACTCCAGAATTTCTAATGAGGTCCATGCCAAGCCAGTGCCTTCCTTAAAGATTTCAGACTTTAAAACACCTACAGTGCTCATTTACCGAAGAAGTGGTGGCATCGCAAGGATTTTAACATACAGCCGAGAACAAGAGACTTCAAAGTTCCCAAGTGCGGGTGGAAATCTCATCCGATTTGGCCCAGACTGCGTATTCCAGAGCAGAATTTACTTAGCAAGGCATTGAATGGCGTGCACGCCATCTGCTGGTCAGCACTGGCACTACCGGCTGGGAAATCACAGGCTCTTATCAGGGGTTGCTGCTTCCCTGCTTCAGATTGTGAAATTACCCAGGTGTGTCCCAAGGCAATTTATCTTGTTTATTCTTATTGAAATATTTTTATTTGCAGGTCAGAAGATTTCTTGTGTTTTCTTCCCACAATGTGGATTTCAGGGGTCTAGGGGTTTCCTTCTTGTCAACTTTTAAAGTTGGCAAACAAAGCAGTGGGTCTTATAGCATTGGGTAGGGGGTACCAGAGTTAGGACCCAGGTTCTGATCTCTATCCTCTAACAGCACCCCAGTTTCTTACTGGGGCATGCTAGGCAGGTCCCACTGAGCCACACTCCTTAGGCTGACAGTAGTAGCTCTGGAGTCTGTTTTATCCTTCAGGAGAAAATTAATTTTAAGTTAAAAAGAATTACTTATGCGTACATGTGTCTGGCCTACATATATGTCTATGCACTACATGTGTGCAGCATCCTTTGGGGCCAGAAGCTGGTGTGGGATCCCCTAGAACTGGAGTTGCAGATGGTGGGTGCTGAGAATGGAACCTGGATCTCCTAGAAGAGCAGCCAGGGCTCTTACTGCAGGGCAGGCCACCTTTCCAGCTCTCACATGACATTTTTCTAAGCTATTAACTGATGGGATGGAACCAACTCTACCCTGTTCTTTCTGCTACACTTTAGTCAAGGCTCAGAGGCCTTGTAGGGTCTTGTCCCCACCCGTGAGATAGAGTTTCTCTGTGTAGCCATAATTGTCCTGGAACTGGATCTGTAGACCAAGCTGGCCTTGAACTCAGAGATTCACCTTCCTCTGCCTTTGAGTGCTGGGGTTAAAGGTGTGTACCACCGTGCCCAACTCCTTGCTGGGCTTCTTGGATTGAACTACCAAGTAGCAGATATGGTTCAACTGGGTTCAGCTGGACTTCAATAAATATAGCTGGGTATCCAACTTTATAGTTACAGTTGGGGTATAGCTTTCTTCCTTCTCCCTTCCTTGTACACTGGTAGATGAGAGGTGTGTGCCACCAAACCTGGCTTGGCTTCCCACTGGCATTTGGTAGTCAAGGCCTGACCATGTCCCAGGCTAAAAGCAGCACTCCCCAGTTGATTTGCATTTTCTGAATATTGGCTCTCTAAATTTTCCCTGATTTTTTGTCTTTTAGGTTACTTTAGGTATTTACATAACATCTGTATTTTGTGTGTGATCCTTTGCGGAGGCCAGAGGCCAATGCTGGGTGTCTTCAACTATCGTCTACATTACTTAGCGGGAGGTCTCTCACTGCACCTGGAATGGGATGGTGTGGCTGGTCAGCAAACCTCAGGGGTCCTCAGTCTCTGACCATCACAGGGATCTGAACACAGGTTCTCCAACCTGTGTGGCCCCAGCCTGTTTTCACACACACACACACACACACACACACACACACACACACACACACACACACACACACACACACCGCCCCAAGCATCGGAATTCAAAGCCCGTGTTCAGCCTTTCAATGGCAGTAGCATTCTGCCCTCTAGTGGCTGCAGGTAAACATGCGCTTCACTGGCCAAAAGACCTTTCCAAATCTTTGAAAGATTGTGTGAAAGACACAGAACCTTTTCAAAATTATACACGAAGCTGCAAATTACGAGCACAGAAAAGATCCAGGTTTCCCGATGCACTCTGATAATATGTGACAATGGTGACCAAGGCAGGATGGTCAATTTTACAGGCACACACCACCATGCCTAGAATACACTTTATGCTCAAATATTGGCAACAGTCTTACAGGATGTATTATAAATATCCAAGATACCACACACTCAAAGCATCTTCTCACCACGGCATGGCCAGTGCTTTTTTGTTTTTTTCATTAAGAATTTACCCAGATTTAAAGACTCAAATGTAGCTGGGCGGTGGTGGCGCACTCCTTTAATCCCAGCACTTGGGAGGCAGAGGCAGGCGGATTTCTGAATTTGAGGCCAGCCTGGTCTACCGAGTGAGTTCCAGGACAGCCAGGACTACACAGAGAAACCCTGTCTCGAAAAACCAAAAAAAAAAAAAAGACTCAAATGTTTTTCTTATTCTGAGGCAGTTTAGCACAAGCTAGCCTAAATTTGCAGCAATCCTCTTGTGTGATGGGATGGAAACATTGGGCAGCAGATGGCTCAGTGGTTCAGAGTGCGTGCTCTTTGCAGAGGACCAAGCTTGGCTCCCAGCATCTGGACTAGGCTGCTCAAGACTGCCTCTGACTCCAGCCCCAGGGATCTGACTGGTTACTACGGCCTACGTGGGCACTGCATTCATGTGTAAACCCCTCCCTAGACACACACCAAATGAAAGGAACTCAACACTCGCTTAGAGTGCACTTGCCAGTACACAGAGAAAAGAAAAAGCTTTTAAGCTTTACTTGGAGCTCGGGGTGAGGGTGGTGGGTGTCTCCTGTGAACAAGTTCAGGGGCTTGTGTAAGGAATGGAGGAAAGAGGGAAGCTGGACATCCTCGGGGAAGTTGGAGAGAGAGTCTCCAAGTGAAGGAGGGTAAGTGTGCCTGTGAAGGGTGTGTGGTGTGTAACAGGTCTGCAGGGGATCCTTGGGGGAAGGGCACATGGTGGGGGCAGGTCCATGTCTAGGGGTCTTGGCAGGTATCCGGCCTGGGAGTGTTATCTCCTGAGGCCCGAACTTCGTGGACAGGGCGCCCTCTTCCAGATCCTGACTGAGGTTGGAGGGGACCAATAGGTTCATGCTGCCAGGGTTTCTGCATGGTCCTAAGTGACTGAGTAAATCCCACACCTCAGGCCCACTCTTTCTGTAGCCCGCCTACGACGAGACACCAGACACCCAGCCTGCTCACATCCACGTTTATTAGGACATGGCTCAGGCCTGCATCACTGGCCGGGACATTTCCGCCTGTAGCTTCACTCCGGAGCCCGCAAAGCCTGTGCCACCCTGGACAGGAGGAAAAAGAACAAGCTGGAGGGGCCCAAGGGGCTGGGCTCCAGGTAGCAATGGTGGCTCTGTTGTGAGGGCAGGAGATGGAAGGCATTCAGGACATAGAAGAGACTGGACAGTGGGGTGTCTTTGACAAAGGTGAGAAGCCCAGGGGCGGAGAAAGATGAGGCATTAGAAAGAAAAACGAAAGGTGCGGGGTGGGGGTGGGAGGGGGCACCAACAGTGTATAGGGAGGAATAAAGGAGGGGTGGGCGGTAAGGGGGCTGGGTGGAAGGCAGGGTGGGTATGACACCAGGGAACAGTCTGCAGTGCAGGCTAGGATGGGGTGCGAGCTGGGGTCAGCTAATGACAACTCACCCGCTGCAGCACGATGATGTCACGCTCTGTCAGCGTATCCCCATTCACGGGGTCCACCATGTCCTTCCGGATCAGTTTCTCGACACACTCCAGGGTGACCACAGCCCCGCTACAGTGCAAGACAGTGCAAAAGTTGGCCCCATGGTACCTCGGAACCCCCCAGCCTCTTCTCCCCACGCCTACTCACGAGGGCCGCAGCACTGCACACGGCGTGGCATTGCTCAGACTGTCTCGGGTCACTGCACAAACGTAGCGTTCACTGCGTGTGATGAGCCCCACTCGGTCCACAGAGTCGTCCAGCTGCGTGAAGCGCACTGACGTCAGGTCCGACATGCGCAGTGGCTTCCCGGACATCGGGCAGGTCACCGTGCGGGACTACAGGTAGAGGCAGGGTCAACAGGGGAGAGGGACAGTCAGGGTCAGCCATGTGGTCAGTGGAGGGGCAGGGAGAACAGAAAGCAGGGGCAGGAGTCCTGGACACTGGGAGCTCACCGGCTTTTCTAGCTTGGTGGCCTTTGCCTCGGGCGTTAGTGACGGAATCCAGAAGCTGGGCAGTGCTTTGTCCTTGTCCTTGCTTAGGGGACCCACACTGGACCCTGGCTGTTCACCATCTGTGGGAGGGGTACACACCTCAGGAAGCTGCCCCCTAAAGACCCGACCAAAGACCCGACCAAAGGCAGGTATTCCTTGTCACCTGTGTTGGGTAAGGTGGCAGCCTTGGGCATGAAGGGGTTGAGAGGCCGGCTCACAATGGCTGCCTCCTTCTCCAGGAAGCCTCGGACCTGGTCCTGTGCTGCAGCTCGCTGAAGCTCTTTCTGCTCTTCTCTCCGGGCTCCTCGCTGCTTCTCATAGGCCTGGGGGAAGAGGAACCTGGGTGAGCATACCAGGGCCCACCCTGGCATCTACCGCATTCCACCAGTAGGGGGACAGAGCTCTGAGCAGCTCTGGCAGGACTGGTAACAGTTGATGCTTTTGTGTTCTCTTGCTAAGGTGGTCTTGCCATTTGAGTCTGTGGCTTCCTATGTAGTGCAGGACTCGGTCCTCCTGCTGGGAGGGTCTCCTCAAGGTGAGACAGAGGCTCCTGTAGCCCAGGCTGGTCTAAAACTCATTATGTGTCCAAGGGCAACCCTAAACTCCTGATCTTCCACCAACCAAGTCATGCAAACCATTCCTGGTTATCCATGCTGGAGTTGGGACCAGGGCTTCATGCACACTAACCAAGGTGAAGTGTCTAAAGTGCCTAGCCTCTGACAGCACATGGTAACGCAGTACAGCAAGCTGGCTAGCCTCTGACAGCACATGGTAAAGACAGTACAGCAAGCTGGGCTCTGTGTGACCAGAACAGATAAGATAATGTCGGAAATGTCCCTTGCTCAGTCCTGCCTGGCACCCAGCAGGTGTCAAGAAGTCAACTCTCGAGACTCCCTGGGTCTCCCAGCTAAGGTGGTGACTGTAACAATGCCTGAGGCCATGAAGGCCTCCAACAGGGGCACCAAGGTAAGGGAGAGTCTGGCTGGTCACTGGGCTGTGCAGAGTCTGGGGAGCAGTGCAGAGCATGTGTGAGCTGAGGTGGACAGCACTGTGGATAGTACTGCAAGCACTTGGCCTGTGAGGTCCTGGGACTCATGCCTGGTCCAAAACAGTAACAAAGGAAGGGGGCCGACACAACGTGTCTCTCCCCACAGAATGAAGGACACCCAGCGTGCCTGATGGACACCTAGTTTATCATTTGTTTCTTCCATCTGCTCTGTGGTACCCTCTAATTTCAGCCTAGTGCCCATTGTACAGATGATAAGACTGAAGCACACAGACTGTATCCATTTGCGTCACAAGCCTCTGCTGAGTGCCTGGAGCTGAGGAAAGCAGGGGAAGCTGTTCCTGTGGGCTGCAGTGCGGTGTGGACACAGCAGTAAGTCTGAGGGCACACAGGGGTCACAGGCTCCTAGGCAGGGCTAGCAGTTGCAGCCCATATGGTGCTGCCTGGGCTGAGATGTGAGTGGACATATCTGGAGAGAGTGGGAAGTGGGCAGCATTGCAAGCAGACACCAGCATCAGTGAAGGCCCCTTGAGGAAATGAGCTGAGATTAGAGACTGTCCTGCTGTGGCCCTCCACTCCTCAGCCTCCATCACCTTCATCTGCCGGGCAATCTCTTTCTTCTGGTGGAGGATGTACTCCAGGATTGCCTCCCTTTCATACAGGTAGCCATCCGGCCTGCAGAGAGGAGATGAGGGAAGCATGGGCCTGGGCTCAGCTGTGGGGTTGGGCCTTCATCCCCTGATGGCACCCCCCACACACACACTGGGAACCACCAAACACCCTTAGGTGACAACTTCACAGCACTCTCTTCAGCCCAGCTCTTTTTCTTTAGACACGATGTCCTGCAGCTCAGGCTAGCTTTAAACTGCTATGTAGCTGAGGCTTGCCGAGAACTTCTCGTCATCCTGTCTGTATTGCCTGAGTGCTGGGATAACAGGTGTGCATCACACCCGGCTTTCTGTGGTGCTGGGGATGGAGCCAGAGCTTCCTGAGTGCTAGGAACGCACTCTGCCCTCTGAGCCAGCCCCAGCTATGAGCAGCGTGCTCTCTCCACCTCTGGTGGAGGCTCTGCAAGGTCTGCTAAACCCACACAGCTGCCCCTCCTTCCCTCCCCAGCTTACGTGACTACAGGGTCATGGCATGGCTGCAGAGACAGACAGCAGCAGTCAAAGTCCTTCACAGCATCCCGGCTCAGTCGAATGTTCTGGGTCCCATAGCCTGAGGCCGCTGAGGACAGAACAAGGTGGTGATGAAGAGGCAAGTGGGGACATGCCCTCTACTAAATGTCCCAGAGAAACGTGCAGGTTTGGTGGAGCCTGAGAATCGCATGGCTAGGTCAGCCTTCTCCCCGGCACGGCAGCAGGTAAAGTGGCTCCCAGCCTTCTTTTCTGCAGAGCTGGAGCCAGGAATGGTTAGGAGGAAGGGGAACTGACATGGGATGGTACGTGTTACATGGGCTACATGGGTCACACTGCCTATGGCCACCATCATTAACACAGATGGGGCAGAACAGGACACCTCACAGAGGGTGACACCAAAGATGAAAGTGAGGTCCCCAGGATGGTACCTGTGTCCTTCTTCTTCTCGTGGTAGGTGTAGACGGCTCCTGCAGTGCAGTTCTTGCCGTGCCGCGTCATCCTATTCAAGAAGGGAGAAGTGGCAGGGTGACCCCAGGACACTCACACAGGACATGAACAACCTCCTGAGCTTGAGGTCAGTAGCCTGCTCCAGAAGCCTGTTCAACTCGCCTAAAACACAGCCTTAAACCACAGTAGTGCGTGGGTCTCAAACAAGGAGACAGAACACCAGGCAGTACCAGGGCTACTTCTTTTTGCTTTTGAGACAGAGTCTCACTATGCAGCCCTGGCTGGCCACAAACCCTACCTCTGTCTCCAAGTGCTGGTTTAAAAGCTGGCACTACTTTTCTTTTTAAAAAACCAGTATCTTCCTCTATAGACCAGCCTGACCTTGCATTCCAAGCAAACCTCCTGCTTCTGCCTGTCCAATGCTGGGAAGACAGGCTGAGCCATCACATCCAGTTTATACAGTGCTTAGGGTCCAGCATGGGGCTCTGTGCTAGGTAAGGGTGCTGCAGGCTGAACTGCATCCCCAGCCCTCTATGTGTGTTTCTCCTCTCTCCTTTCAGCTAATAAGTCACTGGGGAGGCGGGCGGAGGCAGGAGCAAGAGTTCAAGGTAGGGGCTGGAGAGATGGCTCAGGGGTTAGGAGCACTGGCTGTTCTTCCAGAGAACCAGGGTTCAATTCCCAGCAACCACATGACAGCTCACACCCAGTTCCAGAGCTTCTGGTACCTTCACACAGACACACATGTAGGGAAGACACCAGTGCACATAAAATAAACAATAAATTAAAAGAGAGAGAGAGAGAGAAAGAGAAGGAGAGAGAGAGAGAGAGAGAGAGAGAGAGAGAGAACATGTTCAAGGTGAACCTGCACTACTTTGAATCTACAAAGTGAGTTAGAGGTCAGCCTGGGCTACATGAGACCCTGCTCAATAAACAAAACAAGTTACTATGTAAGACACTGGCGACACAACTGAAACCCTGACTTCTGCGTCTGTGTGTTTGCTGTGTGAGTGAGCAGCATGTGCATGCAATGCCTGCAGAGACCAGAAGAGGGGACGGATCCTCTGAAGCCAGTTCCAGGTGGTTGTGAGCTGCCATGTGGGTGCTGGGAAACTAAGCCAGGTCTGGAAGAGCAGCATTCATTAGTAATGGCTGAGCCGCTTCTCCAGCCTGGGTATTTTGTAGGTTCTTTTCCTTCTGTCTCCCCTCCCTTTCCTCCCGTTCATCCCCCAACACTAGATAGGAGGAAAAAGGATGGAAGAAAGGGTGGACGGGGTGACGCCATCACTAGGCTACGTCCTCCTCATCAGAGGCATCAGGCTCCTTGGGGCAACTTTGATCTTCAAAGTCAGGATATCTAATTTTTTTCGTTTCCTTCTTTGTGTGTGACTATTTAACAAACTGGGACCAAGAACAACCAAGAACAACCTAGAACAATAACCCACCTTATCTCTCAGGGCCCTAACATTTATATAACCTTTGAAAAGTCCTCAGAAGCCGGGCGGTGGTGGCGCACGCCTTTAATCTCAGCACTTGGGAGGCAGAGGCTGGCGGATTTCTGAGTTCAAGGCCAGCCTGGTCTACAGAGTGAGTTCCAGGACAGCCAGGGCTACATAGAGAAACCCTGTCTCAAAAAACCAAAAAAATAAACTAAAATAAAATAAAAGTCCTCAGAATCCAAATGTCACACAATCACAGAAACAACCTGCTGCAGCAAAATCACTGCCCTGCTAGAGCATGAGGCAAATCACAGTCAGTTGCTGTGGACAATCTGAAGCAGCCTCGTATCACACACTTGGGATTAAAACAAAAACATATTCTTATAACATTTGTGTGTTTTTCAAAGAAAGCAAAACTCCAAAATTGGACCACGCATTTGAAACACACACATACAAACAAACTAAAAAAGTATTTCAACAAAAATGAAATTTTACATATCCTCTTTTCTCCATGAATGTATATTTTAACTGGTTCCCATTTTAACCTAATGTCATATCTTTGTATTCAAAACTATTTTGGTAGTCACTCATCCATCTCAGCAACAGAAAACAGAGGGCTGGAGATGCCGCAGCTCAACTCCTATAAACGCAGCCCAGGGAGGGAGGGATCTCCCTGTCTGTCTCTGTCTCTGTCTCTCTCTCTCTCTCACACACACACACACACACACACACTAAACTGCTTATTTAAAAAGAAACAAAGGGGGCTGGAGAGATGGCTTAGCAGTTAACAGCACTGACTGCTCTTCCAGAGGTTCCGAGTTCAATTCCCAGCAACCACATGGTGGCTCACAACCATCTGTAATGGGATCTGATGCCCTCTTCTGGTGTCTGAATACAGCAACAGTGTACTCACATTCATAAATCTTAAAAAAAAAGAAAGAGCCTTTAATCCCAGCACTTGGGAGGCAGAGGCAGGCGGATTTCTGAGTTCGAGGCCAGCCTGGTCTACAGAGTGAGTTCCAGGACAGCCAGGGCTACACCGAGAAACCCTGTCTCGAAAAACCAAAAAAAAGAAAACCCAAAGATGGGCCCATGAGATGGCTCAGAGGGTGGAAGTGCTTGCTTGTCTTACAAACCCAATAACCTGAGTTCAATCTCCTGTACCAAAGAAACATGGAAGAAGAGTTGTCTGATCTCTACATGTGTGCTGTAGAGTTCTGTCTGCAAAGACCAATCAATCAACAGTGCTATACCCAATGGTTTCTGCACCAGGTCTCAAAAAGCCTGGGCTGGCCTTTTAAGTTATGAAGTGGAGGAGAGTCTTGAACTTCTTATCCTCCTGTGTCCACCTCTGGAGTCATAGACAAGACAAGTGGATAGCACCAAGTCCAGTCCATTTAACTTTGAGCCAAGATTGGAGAGATGGCTCAGTGGTTAAGAGCACTGACTGCTCTTCCAGAGGTCCTGAGTTCAATTCCCAGCAACCACATGGTGGCTCACAACTGTCTGAAGAGAGCAACAATGTACTTATATACATAAAATAAATAAATAAAATTTAAAAAAGAAAAAAAAAGAGCTGTCTTATAGAGGCTGGGTTCCCAGCACTCTCTCACACAATGTCTCACAGCCATCCATATCACAGTTCCAGAGGTTCTGACCCCTCTGCTGGCCCCCACACACCAGACACACCACTTGTGGTGCACAGACATACATGCAGGCAAAATACTTATTAAAGTTTTTTTTTTTTTTTTTTTCGGTTTTTCGAGACAAGGTTTCTCTGTGTAGCCCTGGCTGTTCTGGAACTCACTCTGTAGAGCAGGCTGGCCTCAAACTCAGAAATCCGCCTGCCTCTGCCTCCCAAGTGCTGCAATTAAAGGCGTGCGCCACCACCGCCTGGCTAAAATTAAAATTTTTAAAAGACAAAATTCTACTTTAAAGATTTATTTTGATGTGCGTGGGTGTTTTGCCTACATGTATGTCTGTGCCCCTCATGTGTGTATGGAAGCCGGGGGAGAGGCCAGATCCCCTGGAACTGCAGTTACAGACGGTTTTTCTTCACACTTTCACCACAGGGCTTCCTGTGACTGTCACCAAGCAAGGGCCAGCTGAGCTAGCTACCTCAGGCTGAGAAATGTCATCTCTAGGACAGAAAGAGAAGACAGTCTAACCAATAGAAGACCACAGCCCCCTGTCAATGCACCTGGCAAGTTTAAGGCCACCTGAGACTACTGCTTTGCCTACAAGTGTAACCATATACAATGTGTGTTTGGTGCCAAGGAGGCCAGAAGAGCACGTCAGATCCCGTAGAACTGGAGATACAGACACTGTGAGCTGCCATGTGGGTGCTGGGAATTGAACCCAGGTCCTCTGAAAGAGAATCAGAGGAGTCCGCTCTTCATCCCCACACTTGTTGCTTTTACAGAGGACCTAGATTCAGCTCCCAGCACTGACGTGGTGGCTCATAACCATCTGTAATGCTAATTCCAGGGGATCCAATGCCCTCTCTGACCTCCAGAGATATTAGGGGGGCGCGCGCACACCACACACCACACACCTGCAAAACACTCATACATATAAAATAATCTTTACACAGAGAGTTTTAGGCCAGCCATGGCTATATGGTAAAACACTGTCTCAAAAAACAAACAACGGAAGGGAGTGACTCAGGGCCTAAAGGGGCTTGCCACAAAGCCTGATGACCCAAGTTCTATCTCAGGAACCCACATGGTGGAAGAAGAGGAAGAGGAGGAGAGTCTTGAAAGCTGTCCTCTGATCTCCACTGGGATTGGAGGCGTGACCATCAGGCCTGGCCCTAATTTTGAAATTCTGAATACATATATTTCTTGATATCACAGAAATATGCAAAAAATCTCCTGGAGGCAATGACAAGGGCTGTGGGTGTGTCGTGGCTCCACAGACAAGTGAGCCACAGGTGAGAACAGCTGTTCTAGTTCCATTATGGGTAAGTGTGGCTCCCTACAGGACGGCAGGGTGGGTGGGAGATCTCAGGTAAACACTGTGTGCATGCTCTGACTCCCTCGGCCGCTCTTGTAAGTCGAGATGAAGTTCCTGTTTTGTGGGCAAGAAAATCAACCTGCATTCAGAACAAGCGTTACAGCACAGCAATACACAGAATTCTAGCAGATCAACAAGAAATAGAAATTCAGATGTGGAGGCTGGAGAAATGGCTCAGCAGTTAAAAGCACGACTGGCTGCTCTTCTGGAGATCCTGCCCAAGGTTCAATTCCCAGCACACACATAACAGCTCACAACTGTCTGTAACTCCAGTTTCAGGGGATCTGGTACCCTCATACTGATAGATACACACACAGGAAACACAAATGCACATAAAATAAATAAATCTTAAAAACAAAAATCAAGACCTGGTGTCATGTGTTTGTCATGGCAGCTACCTGAAAGGGTGAAGCAGGAGGTCATGAATTCTAGGCCAGCGTCATCTAGAGTGCAGTCAAGATCCGGCTGAGGAGTGCATTGAGATCCTAACTCAAAATAAACTGTCAAAGGAGTGCCAGAAGCCAGATATGGTGCAGACCAGAAAACCCAGCACTAGGGATGGAGAGGCAGGAAGGTGCCCAGACGAGAGACGTCAAGTCTCATCCTCAGGGTGGGCGAGCTGAGGGAAAGAAGGCAGCACTCAGTGCTCAGGGGCAGCCCCCACAGTCTTTTCCGGATGTGGGTAGTACCCAGAGATCCAGGCCAATTTACCACTGCCTTCTGACTCCTTTGACAGAGGAGCGAGCACCCAGTTCTGATCCTGTCTCCCCCGACCCCCTTCTTGGCCTCAGTTTTTGTTTTTTAGTACATTTACACAGACTGATACTGAGATCTTTTTTCTACTTAATTTTTTGTTGTTTTTCAAGACAAGGTTTCTCTGTATAGCCCTAGAACTGTATGGAACTAGGTCTATAGATGAGGCTGGCCTTGAACTCAGAAATTCATCTACCTATACCTCTGGGCACTGAGAGTTCCAGCGAACAGAGATTTCAAGGCAAGTGCCACCATACCCAGCTTTAATTGTTTCTGCCTGCATGTATGCCTGGAAGCCAGAAGAGGGCACTATATCTCACTATAGATGGTTGTGAGCCACCTGTGGTTGTGGGACTTGAACTCAGGACCTCTGGGAAGAACAGCCATCTCTCCAGCCCCTCCCCCTTTTACATTTTATTTTTTTTATTATTATTATTTTTTATTTTTTATTTTTTAATATTGATTGATTGATTGATTGATTAAATTTGTTTTTTTTGAGACAGGGTTTCTCTGTATAGCCCTGGCTGTCTTGGAACTCACTCTGTAGACCAGGCTGGCCTCGAACTCAGAAATCCACCTGCCTCTTCCTCCCAAGTGCTGGGATTAAAGGCATGTGCCACCACTGCCCGGCCCCCTTTTACATTTTAAGTGTGTGCCTGTGTGTATATGAACTTGTAAATGCAGATGCCCAAACAGGTCGGAAGACAGTGATCTCTCTGAAGAGAGCCCATAGTTGCAGGCCGTTGTGAGCTGCCTTGTCTTAAAACACTTTTAAGACATCTCTCTAGCCTGAAGTGCTGGCTATGCTGCCACTGTCACACTCTCCTGTCTGTCTCCTAAGGGTCTCCTTCGCCCAAGACACTGAGGCTTACAGGGGAAGCCACCTGCATAGAGCAGAGGACCCTGTAAGATCTAGTACTGCTAATGTCCTTTCAGAAGTTCACACCTCTATCTCTGATATTATGGGATTTGCCCTTATTTTTATTCCCTTACGCATGTGCAGTTTAAATTTGAGGTTACGTGAGGTCTGGAGGCTTTGGATACTCAGATGGCCAATTGAACGGACACTTGTGCCCTTGTCTGACGTGTGGTGTGTGTGTGTGTGTGTGTGTGTGTGTGTGTGTGTGTGTGTGTAGTGGCACTGGAGTTAGGGCAGTCTGAGAGCACGGCGTGTGCTCTACCTGAGCTACATTTCTGGCCCTCATTGGAGAGTTCCAGGCGGGGGCTGTACCTCTGAGGCACGTCTCAATTTTGGTAGTTTCATTTATTGTTTTTGTTTTGGTTTGTTTTTATATTAAGATAGGGTGTCATGGCTGGGCAGTGGTGGCACACACCTTTAATCCCAGCACTTGGAGGCAGAGGCAGGCGGATTTCTGAGTTCGAGGCCAGCCTGGTCTACAGAGTGAGTTCCAGGACAGCCAGGGCTACACAGAGAAACCCTGTCTTGAAAAAACTAAAACCAAACCAAACCAACCAACCAACCAAACAAACAAAGATAGTCATGTATAACTTAGTCTGTCTTTTCTCTCAAAGTCCTCCAGAGTCTCTCAATGTCTTCCTCACTTTATAGGCAAGAAAACAGAGACTTAGAAACTTAGCCTAAATGGTAGGATATAGGTTTAGCACCCCCCACTCAAGCTAGAAATACCAAGGAGCTTTTCAGAGGAGATTTGGGGCTCAAGATGAAACCCAAACTACAGATATGTGATATGCTGTGTAGGATGATGAGGGCTGTGGACAGCAGCCTTTCAGTCTCGGGTGGAAGAGCTGGCTTAGGCAAAGCCTGTGGGTGGCTGTAACTGAGAGCGAAGCCTGTGGAGATGGGGAAGCCATTTGGTATGAAGAGTGAACAGAACCCAGCTGAGCTGCAGGGGCTTCAGCTACATCTCACAGAGCCACTACACACTACACAGCAAGTCACTTAAACTATTAAAAAACAAAAAAAGTTTTTTTTTTTTTTTCCTATTTGAGGTGTATCTGAATCTCAAATGGTATGTAGCTCAGGCTAGCCTGGAACTCCCAGAAATCTTCCTATGTTAGCCTCCTAAGGGCTGGGATGACAAGAATGTGTCGCCACACCTGGTTTCACAGTCATTTTCTCATAGGAACTGTCAGTCTAAGCTTGGGTAACATAGCATGGTGCTCGTAATGACCACATCCCCACTTTGCAGACGACTGCCCTGAGGCAGGGTCTTGTTAGCCTTGAACTTTCCTCCTCCTGTCTCCACCTAATGAGAACTGAAAATACAAGCTGTTACCACCAGAATCACTGGATCCCGGGGATGGGATACAGGGTTCATCCATGCTGGGTCCATTCTACCCCCTGAGCCATCCCTGCCTTTACCCCTCTTTATGAGAACACAAACCTCCTGTAACCAGGGCTGTATTACCCTTATGGCCCTACAAAGATGCAATCTCCAAATAAAGTCAACTTGTTGAGGTCTGGTCTGCGGCTGGCTATGTATTATAATGCTAAGTGTGTGTGTGGAACTGGCAAGACCTGGTAGCCCCAGAGATGAGAGAGTTGAACACAGACCCACTCGACACTACGTGATCTTGCTGGGTTTGTGTTCCCAGGCTTGGAGGGTTGAAGAAGACCACCAGGAGAGAAGAGAGGAAGAGAGAAGAAAGACACCCTGGGTTAGGAGTCAAGGAAGCATGGCTCAAGGGCTGACCAACTGGAGTTAAAAGCAGACCAGATGAAACACAGTAAGTCGTAACTCGGGGTTATAGATTCTTATAGCATAGCAGGTAGATATCTGCACAGCATTTGTGCTGACTAAGGCTTACTGTAAACAATAAAAGTTGTGTGTCTTTTATCTAGGAACTGAATGATCAAGGTGGGGTAGAAGCCCCAGATTAAGATTAAATATTTTTTACAATACAAACTGAGGGGAACATGCTATTTAAATGTGACTTTGGTGGGGGACACTGACATCCAAAGACCACCGGAGGCCCCATGTCAGTCTATCACCAAAAGTTAACCAGCAGGCAGTCAGACAGACTTCCTGACAGCTGACTAGTAGCCAGGATCTGACTCCTCAAGCCCAGGAAAGCAGAGAGCCTGAAGTCAGGTGGAGACTATGCAGTGAGTTCCAGGCCAGTCCTGGTTACAGAGGAAGAACCTGCCTGTCTCAAGAGAAAGACACACTGCTACCCCAGCTACAACAAAGACACCAGCTACAGTGGCAATATACAACCGGGACGGACATGTTTGGTTTTGGACAAGGGAGAAGGGACTGAGGTGCACATTTTACATATCAAAGCAGACTTGGCTTCTAGGTTCTCCCAGAATTCCCCGGTCTCTACCTGACATAACCTGCCCTCAACCTTGAACATTTTCTCTTCTCCTCTCCCGACTCATAGCTACTCCCCCGGCCTCAATCCTGATTTTACTCCTAATGAATGAAAGAAGGCATCCATACAAGCCTTGTATACAAATGCTCACAGCAGCACCTCTTACAGCCAAGCGTAGAAACGATCCTAAAGGTCCATCAACTGATGGAGAAATAAAGCATGATGTCTCTCATACAATAGGCTATCCATCCGGAAACAGGGGTCAGGCCATAACATGGACAGACCTAGAAACAACACAATGCAAGAGAGCAGCCAATCACAAAGCTCACACACACCGTAGGGCTGCATTCAGAAGACCTGTGCAGATTAGGAAAATGCACATGAGTTTAGAGACAGCCAAGGACTGGGGGTGAGGAAGACGGAGGAAGTGGCAAAGAATGTGAGACAAGATTTCTCTTGGAGAGTATCAACCACATCATAATATCACTTCTGAGACGGGAGCTCATGTAGCTTAGGCCTGATTCTCTCTGCATCTGAGGATGACCTTGATCTTTGGATTCTGCAGCCTCTACCTACTAATTAGACCTCTGTAGCAGAGTGCTCTGCCTGGTGCTCTTAGAGGCCAGAAGACGGTGTTTGCTTCCCTGGAACTGATGGGACTGCAGGTGTGGTGCCACACCCAGAGAACAAGCTCCAGAATTGTTAGTGGTGATGTCAGTACAATTCTGTGAGCATGCTACAAACCACTCAATTGTCTGCTTTAAGTGGGTAAAGTATATATTGTGTGAAATTATATCCCAATAAACCTCACTGAAAATAGGAACACGAGCCAGAAGTGGTGACTGCATGCCTTTAATTTCAGTGCCAGGCTGCCCATCTCAAAAACAAAACAAAACAAATTAAGAAGCTGGAGAGATGGTGCAGTGGCTAAATACACTGGCTGTTCTTCCAGAGGACCTGGGTTCAATACCTAACACATACATGGCAGCTCACAGCTTCAGGTCTAGGAGATCTGATGGCCTTCTGGTCTCTGTAGGCACTGCATTCACATGGGGTGCACAATCATAAAAATGGGCAAACACTCATTTACAGAAAATAAAAACAAATCCTTTACTTTCTCCTCTTTTTTAGGACAGTGTCTCACTATGTAGCCCTGGCTGGCCTGGAACTCCATAGGTAGGCCAGAGTGGCCTCAAATTCAGGGAGATCATATACCTCTGTCTCCCAAGTGCTAGGATTAAAGGCATGGGCCACCACTGCCCGGCTGGGGGTGGGGGTGGGGCTTTCAAATGTCCTACATTTTAAAAAACTTTTTATTGGTTCATTGTGAACTTCACATCATGTACCCTAATCCCATTCATCTCCTCTCTTCATTACTTCAAATAAATCTTAATCTCTTTACAGAGATATTTAGTGAAATTTGATGTAGCCTGGACTACATGCCACCTTGTCTCAAAAAATAAAATAAAAATAATCATTGGGCCGGGCGGTGGTGGCGCAC
>JANHMN010000003.1:42209420-42294843 GCA_030674055.1 Rhabdomys pumilio | reverse complement strand
CTTGCTCTCTCTCTCTCTCTTTTTTTTTTTTTTTTTTTTGCATTTGCACGGGATTGTGGGAGGAAGCGGAGCGCAGCCAGACACCCCGCCGCCCGCCCCCCTTCCCCTCCCCCCTCCCCCAGCCGCCTTGTGCAAAGATGGCTGCACCGTGAGCGCAGAGGAGGAGGAGGCGGCGGCGGCGGCGGCGAAAGAGCGAGCACCCAGCGCCCGCACCCACTCCGGGGCCGTCCGGGACGCCCCCTCCCGAGTGCGCGTCCCCCCTTCTCTCTTGCAAGCGCCGGGGCAAAGGCGGAGACAGCGGGGTCCCTCCTCCCCCCTTTCCCTCCTCCAGGGGGAACCCCCCCTCCTTGGCTCAGCGGCTGCACCCCTCCTTTGCCCGCCCCTCCGTCCCTGCCCCCTCCCTCCCCCGCCCCGGGCCTTCCCGGGCCTTCGGTGGCCGCAAAGAAAAAAAAAAAAAAAAAGAGAGAAAGGGAGGAAAAAAAGCAGCGGAGGGAGCGGCGGCGGAGGAGAGCGCGCGCGCTCCCCCTCCTTTCCCCCTCCCTCCCCCTCCCCCCAATTTCCACCGCGGCCAATTCATGGACAGGAACTACCCCAGCGCCGGCTTCGGGGACCCGCTCGGCGCCGGGGCGGGATGGAGTTACGAGAGGTCAGCGAAAGCTAGGTAAGAAGCTGAGGGGGATCTAGAGAAACGGACCAAGAGGTGGGGGATTCCTGCCTGGCCTGGGCCTGGGGCCCGCTCGGCAACGCGTGCATCGCCAACTCCCCCTCCGGTTTTTGCAAGGGAGCGGCCTTCTTTGGGTTTGTAACAACGCCGCCGCCCCAGTTTGCAAATTGCAAACTCCGCCAAAGCCAGCTCCAGCTTGCAAAAGAGAGAAACGAAGCAGGCAAGGCGCAAAAACAAATTCGAACCGGGAAGGCCTTGGGAAGATGGGAAGGGTTGGCGAAGCAAGGCCTGGGCTTGCCCCCCATCTTTGGATTCCCGGTTTGCTGACCCCTCCCCCCGGGCGCCCCTGGCTCTGCAACTGCAAAGGTGGGAGGAAAGGAGAATTAGCAAGCAGACTTGGGGGGCGCGCACCCCCTCCCAGGTCCTATTGTTCCGGGGCTGCTGGAGGCTGGGCCAGTCGGGCCCTCCCCCCTCCAAGAAATTCCCCGCGCAGAGTGGGCAAGGGGCCCCGCCCCCTTCTTAAACTAGGATTCTGTGCTTTGGGGGGGTCCTGAGATTAGGGACACGCCCCCTTCTGTTCCCCACCTTTCTCAAAGCTGTGAATCTTGGTTGATGGCGCGCTGTTTGCCCTCTGGTCCAAGGCCACGGATTTGAGCTCTCTCTGGGATAGAGTCGTATCTTTTCTCCGTTTGTGTTTGTATGTGTGAGCGTGGGCCCTATGCACGAGTGACTAGCTGCGTGTTCACCCGTGAGCCTGCCCTTTGCAGTTTAATCTGTGTCTTGTGTCCTCACTCTTCACCTGCCCTTCACCCTCCTCCCCCTCAACGCTTGGCTTTCCCCAGCGTGTACAGATTTTTAGAGTGGGATTTCACACTCGGGACCTTTTCTTCCCCACGGGTGAATTAAACTCCTGTTTGTACACGCATCTGGCTTTGCTTAGGCCGGTGCACTTGAACCTCAGCCCCTGGGGATGCAACGAATTCGTGTCAGTACTTGTACCTGGGACTTTCCCTGGGTCCTGTCCCCTCCCCACCTTCTCCCCTTGCCATTTGGGACACAAGCTACCTCCTGCTCGCAGCCTGGCTAATTCCTTTCCTAATTCTGGGTCTGTGCTGTTTCAGCGGGTCTTGGGTTGTCCATGTGTAACTGCAGTGTTGGACCTTGGGTTCTGTTGTGGCTGGGGAGGACTCCAAGGGAGTCCTTTCATGTCGATTTCTGGAGATTCTTCCCCTAACTTCCTTCGTCCCCAATGTGTCTCCGCATGCTGGTGTTTGCAAACGTGGAACTTTTAGGTGCTCCAGAATAGCATCATTTTTTGCCGCCCCCCACCCCCATGGGATTACTGGGTTCCCTAGTGTTATCTCAGGGTTCTTTGGAGTAACACCTCCAGTCAGTTGGGAAGTTCCTCCTAGCCCCCTTCTCAGAGGATAGCTCGTGAGGGTATTCTGACATTTTTCTCTTGCTCTCAGCTTGGTCTACGGCAGCTCCCGGACTTCCCACCCAGAAACCGACATCTTGCATCGCCAGGCCTACGCGGCCCCCCACCCACTACAAAGCTATGCCACCAACCACCACCCGGCAGGTATGGGCTCCCATCCTGGAGGGCTGGGGCCGGTCTGCCCTTTAAGACATCTGATTGGTTGCTGAAAGTTCCGCCCCTGCTAATTGGCCTTGCTCTGGGTCCTGGACCTCTTTTTGCCACTTCTTCTCTGATTGGTTGCCTCTGAGGCTTTATTTTACGCCGGATTCGTCAGGCCCTCCATAGCTCCGCCCCTTTGCCTCTTATTGGCTGCTACCCATCATGGGCCCCCAAATCCCACCTTCTCTTCCAGGCTTTTCCTCTCCCTCCAGCCCACCCCCAGTCCTTTCTTTCCCTGTGGGATTCTCTTGGCTGGTTGGCTCCTTTTCTTCCCTATTGGCTCCAATTCTTTGGCCCTCCCCCAGCTTGCTTAGAGTAACCTCGTCCAGCACCTTCTCCTTGGTGCCCACACCTCTGATTTTTAAACCAGTGCAGTCTGCCCAGCTCTCCTTGTTGTCCCTTCCCCTGTTTTCTGCCTCTTGCCTTTTTTTTTAATTTCTCCTCTTTTGACTTTTCGTTGGTACTTCCGTGGTGCTGGAATTCCAACTCGGAGCCTTCCCTTGTCTCCTTCCCTCTCTCCTCCCATTCCTTACGTTCTTTATTTTAATCAGTGCGATAGGGTCTCATGGCATTGCTCAGATTGTCTCTGAAGGTCTGATCCTCCTGCCTCAGCCTCCTGAAAGCAGAGTTGAAAGGCACTGCATTCCTTTGCTTGTCTCTGGCTCCTCCCTCCAGTCCTCTTCTGAACTGTACCTGGTTTAGTGCTTTCCCCATCTGTCTCTCCATCCCTAACTGGCTGACTTGTTTGCTTGTCCATTGTCAGGCCTCTCTGGACTTTTTGACACTGGCCTCCACCACGCGGGCTCAGCAGGGCCCGACGCCTCCGTCATGAACCTCATCTCGGCCCTGGAGTCCCGGGGCCCCCAGCCTGGCCCTTCCGCCTCCTCTCTCCTTTCCCAGTTCCGAAGTCCTTCCTGGCAGACAGGTAAGTGCTGTTCCCCGCGGGCTGGAGAAGGGCTGTCTCATGGTCCACACTGACCGATGGTCTTCTTCATCCCTAGCCATGCACACACCGGGCCCCACGGAACTCTTCATCTCTGGTGCCCTCCCAGGTTCCAGCACCTTCCCATCTTCCTCTGCCCTGTCTGCCTACCAGCACCCGGCTTCCTTCGGCAGCCGCCCCTTCCCAGTGCCCTCATCCCTCAGCCTCCAGGATCCACCCTTCAGTCCTCCTGCGAATGGGCTCTTGTCCCCCCATGATGTGCTCCACCTGAAGCCCTCCCAGGCACCTACAGTGCCCTCTTCATTGGGTTTTGAGCGCCTGGCAGGGGGTGGTGTCTTGGGGCCTGCTGGCCTTGGTCCTGCTCAGACTCCCCCTTACCGTCCTGGTCCCCCAGATCCACCTCCACCTCCCCGCCACCTCCCGACTCAGTTCAATCTGCTGGCTTCTTCTTCTGCTGCCACGGCTGCCGAGCCATCTTCCCCTCAGCTCTACAACTTCTCGGGTGCTGCCCCGGGTCCACCACCGGAACGGGCCCTGCCCCGACAGGACACAGTCATCAAACACTACCAGCGGCCAGCCAGTGCCCAGCCCCCACCGCCCCCACCACCAGCCCATTCCCTGCAGCACTATCTGAGCTGTGGAGGCAGCTATCCCTCAATGGGCCACCGGGCCAGCTTGGCTTGCAGCCCTCTAGGAGGTGGGGAACCTTCTCCAGGTGCTGGAGAACCTAGCAAGGGTGGGCCTAGTGGAGCCACAGCTGGAGCAGCTGGCCGGGCTACAGGCCCGGAGACTGCTGGGGGAGGTGCAGCTGGGGGTGGTGGTGGGTACCGTCCTATCATCCAGTCCCCTGGTTACAAGACGAGTAAGGGAGGTTATGGGCCAGCTACAGGGGGTGCCACCAGGCCCCCACCACCTCGATCCACCGCCACACCCAAGTGTCAGAGCTTGGGTGGACCAGCAGCTGCTTATGCTGCTGGGAAAGCCTCTGGGGCTGGCGGGGCTGGGAGCCAGGCTTATTCCCCTGGCCAGCCCCAAGGGCTTCTGGGACCCCAGGCCTATGGGCAAGGGTTTGGAGGGGGTCAAGCACAGGACTTAAGCAAAGGCCCTAGCTATTCTGGTGGTCCTCCGCAGCCCCCTAGTGGCCCCCCGCCTCCTGGCCTGGCTACTTGTCAGAGTTACTCTCCAGACCAGCTTCAGGGTCAGCTCTATGGGGTACAGAGTGAGCCTTACCCAGGACCAGCTGCTCATTCACAGGGGCTCCCAACAGCCAGCCCTTCCCTCAGCTACAGTACTGGTCACTCCCCTGCTCTCTCAGGCCATGGAGGTGGCTGGGGACCCAGTTCTCTGGGAGGTGGTGGGGAGGCTAGCCCATCTCATATTATCCGACCTCTCCAGTCACCGCCTGCTACTGGCCGTCCTCCTGGTGTTGGCTCTCCAGGAGCCCCTGGCAAATACTTAAGTTCAGTCTTAGCTTCGGCTCCGTTCCTAGCACCCCCTGGAGCTAGCAGCTATGCAGCTGGAGCAGGTGGCTATAAGGGAAAAGGTGATGGCTCAGAGCTGCTTGCTGGCCCTGGCGGTGCTGCCACCGAGCGTACAGAAGATGAAGAATTTCTGATTCAGCACCTGCTTCAGGCACCTAGCCCACCTCGGACCTCAGGGGCAGATGGCTTGGTGGGTGAGGATGGGCCTGCTGATGCTTCTAAGGGACTTGGGGGCAGTGGTGGAGCTGGAGGACCGCCAGGCACACCATATGAGTTAGCCAAGGAAGATCCCCAGAGGTACCACCTGCAGAGCGTCATCCGGACTAGTGCCAGTCTGGATGAGGGTGCCACGGCTGCACTGGAGCTGGGCCTAGGGAGGGTGAAGGACAAGAAGAAGGGGCCGGAACGGGGTGGCGAAACTCCTGAGGGACTAGCCACCTCGGTTGTTCACTATGGAGCCGGTGCCAAGGAGCTGGGAGCCTTCTTGCAGAAGAGCCCACCTCCCCCACCACCCACTGCCCAGGCAACCCAGCCAACGCCCCATGGCCTCCTCTTGGAGGCTGGAGGTCCTGACCTTCCAATGGTGCTGCCTCCACCTCCTCCCCAGCTGCTCCCTTCTGTGCTCAGCCACGCCCCCAGCCCCTCACCCAGTGCTCCCAAAGTCGGCGTCCACCTCCTTGAGCCAGCCACCCGGGATGGGGCTCCCCAGCCGCCGCCACCCCCACCTCCACCACCTATGCCTCTGCAGCTTGAAGCCCACCTTCGCGGTCATGGCCTGGAGCCCACAGCCCCAAGTCCTCGCCTACGACCTGAGGAGAGCCTGGAGCCTCCTGGAGCCATGCAAGAACTGCTCGGGGCTCTGGAACCATTGCCACCAGGGCCTGGGGATACTGGTGTGGGACCACCTAACTCAGAGGGCAAGGATCCTGCAGGCGCCTACAGAAGCCCCAGCCCTCAAGGGACCAAGGCACCACGGTTTGTACCCCTCACGTCTATCTGCTTCCCCGACTCATTGCTTCAGGATGAGGAACGGAGCTTTTTCCCCACCATGGAGGAGATGTTTGGTGGAGGGGCAGCTGATGACTATGGCAAGGCTGGACAGACCGAAGATGATGGAGACCCCAAGACTGGGCCTGGTCCACCCTCTGGTCCCACTGCTTATGATCCTTATGGACCCTTCTGTGGAGGCCGGGCATCTGGAACTGGACCAGAGACTCCAGGCCTGGGTCTGGATCCCAACAAACCTCCTGAGCTTCCCTCCACAGTCAATGCAGAGCCACTGGGCCTGATCCAGAGCGGACCACACCAGTCAGCACCACCGCCGCCGCCGCCACCGCCACCGCCACCACCTGTCTCTGAGCCCAAGGGTGGCCTCACCTCTCCCATCTTCTGCTCAACCAAGCCAAAGAAGCTGCTGAAGACGTCCTCGTTCCACCTGCTACGGCGCCGAGATCCCCCTTTCCAGACGCCCAAGAAGCTGTATGCACAGGAGTATGAGTTTGAGGCTGATGAGGACAAAGCCGATGTGCCCGCAGATATCCGCCTAAACCCAAGGCGCCTACCTGATCTGGTGTCTAGTTGTCGCTCCCGACCAGCCCTCTCACCACTGGGAGATATAGACTTTTGCCCACCCAACCCTGGTCCTGATGGTCCTCGTCGCCGAGGCCGAAAACCCACCAAGGCAAAGCGTGATGGCCCTCCCCGACCCAGAGGGAGGCCCAGGATTCGTCCACTGGAGGGCCCTGCCATGGCAGGGCCAGCCTCAGCCTCCATAACCACTGATGGGGCCAAGAAACCTCGGGGCCGGGGCAGGGGCAGAGGCAGGAAGGCTGAGGAAATGGGAGGTACCCGGTTGGAGCCCCTGAAGCCGCTTAAGGTGAGGGGGGCTGGGTGTGGGAAGAACGGGGCTGGACTGTCTGAGATTGAAGGTGTCAGATGCTCTAGGCATCAGAGTTATGTTATCTCAGTAAAAAGCACCAGAGAGTTACCTAGGTAGAATTCTGGTGTTTCCATGAGATAAAATGTCATTTGATGCTCATGAGAAGACGGTGTCAGGACCCAAGTTCTAAAATCTTGTGCATGGAAGGATGGGCTGCCATTCAAATCCTCTGCCTGAATATTGGGGAAGATCTGAGTCTGGGAGGGACTGTTGGCCTGGCCTCCTGTCTCTTTAAGGATGGTCAGTTGTGTTGGAATCTGACACACCACAGACTGGTTGCAGGAGTTTGGAGGTGATCTAAAGTGAGGTGGGATATGGAATCCAGGGTCTGAGGGAGGAGGTCTGGAGCGTGGGCCCCTGAACCATGACACTTTGCTATCCTCATGTCTAGATCAAGCTGTCTGTGCCCAAGGTTGGAGAGGGTCTGGGAGCACCTTCCAATGACGTCATCTCGGGTGTAGACCACAACAGCCTGGATTCCAACCTGACTCGAGAGAAAATTGAGGCCAAGATCAAGGAGGTGGAGGAGAAACAGCCGGAGATGAAATCAGGCTTCATGGCTTCTTTCCTTGACTTTCTCAAGTCAGGAAAGCGACACCCACCACTCTACCAAGCTGGTCTGACGCCACCGCTAAGCCCCCCTAAGAGTGTGCCAGCCTCTGTGCCCACCCGAGGTCTGCAGCCCCCACCACCCACCGTGCCCACTGTGCCACACCCGACACCTTCTGGTCCTTTTGGCCTGGGAGGTGCGTTGGAGGCTGCGGAGAGCGAGGGGCTGGGGCTTGGCTGCCCTTCCCCCTGCAAGCGGCTGGACGAAGAGCTGAAGCGCAACCTGGAGACGCTGCCCTCCTTCTCTTCGGATGAAGAAGACTCCGTGGCCAAGAACAGAGACCTGCAGGAGAGCATCTCCTCAGCTATCTCAGCCCTGGACGACCCACCCCTCACAGGGCCTAAGGACACCTCCACCCCGGAGGAGCCGCCTTTAGATACTGGACCTACAGCCTCCGCTCCACCCCCTCTCCCAAGTCTGCCCAGCACCAACAGCAATGGGACGCCTGGTGAGTTCTCAGAAGGTGGTCTGAGGACCGGGTGAGGCTTATTGGAGTCAGCAGATAAAGCTGTTTAGGTTACACAGTGTTGCAAGGTTTTTTTTTTTCTGTTGTGTAGAAAAGCACACTTGACAAGAGTTGATTTCCTGATTGACAGAAAAACAAACTTTTTTGGGTGGGTTGGGGAGTTCCTCTGTATAACCCTGGCAGTCCTGAAACTCACTTTGTAGACTGGGCTGACCTTGAAGTCTCAGATCCGCCTGCCTCCCAAGTGCTGGATTTAAAACCTGTTCCACCACTGCCTAGAGGAGCATCTTTTAACAAGCTCAAAGGTTCAGCAGGGTATCACAGGGGCCTAGTACTGGGCCCTGGAGGATGCTCGGGAGATAATAGGGTATAAGTGACAGGGCCAGGTAACAAGGGAAGTTTTAGGAACTGTTAAATGATTGTGAGCTGTAGTTCTCTGAGGAGTAAGCAGTGAGCTCGGTGAAGACTCAGTGGTAGAGCCTGTGCTAGAGTCCCCCAGTGAGGGACTGGAGGTGTGGCTCAGAAGTAGAGCTCCTAGCAAAGGGACTCGTGTTTTCCTAATGAGTGGACAACCTGGGTTCTATTACTAGTAAAAGTAACTAGGGGACTGTAATGATGGCTCAGCGGCTAAGAGTGCTTACCACTCTTGTAGAAGACCCAGGTTCGGTTCCCAGCACCCACATCCAATTGTCTCTAGTTCCCGTTCTGGGAATCTGGTGCCCTCTTCTGCCTCTAGGCCCCTGTACATACATGGCATACACAAACGCATGCATGCACACATGCACGTGTAATTAGGCAAATGTCTGTGGCATTAGAAAATCAAATAGCTGATAGAAGAGACAAGGGAGGGGCTTGTAAAGGCAGTGCAGATCCTGGGAGGGATTGGCAGCTTGAGAGCCACGGAGTTAGGAGGCATCAGGATACGGAGTTAAAGTTGGGCAAGAGCTGCAAAGGCTCCGGGAGACTGCTCAGGACTGACAACGGCATTAGGGCAATGAGATGGGTCTTAGGCGTTCCATGTAGTTGCTGGAGCTACATTGGTGGTCTCACAGAAGGACCTAGAAGTGGTGCGTCTACAGAAGAGTCATGTCTGTCTCTGCTGTCTACTGTTAGTAAGGACAGTTGTGGTTTTGTGGATATGCTGGAGGCTAAGTTGCCAGTCGGGTTGAAGGCCAGCCTGGGCTACATGGTCAGTGAATGGCAATAGACCTGATGATTCCTCTTCTTTCTCTTCCTCCTCCTCTTCTTCCTCCTCCTCTTCCTCTTCTTCCTCCTCTTCTTCTTCCTCCTCCTCCTCTTCTTCCCCACCTTAGAACCTCCGCTGCTGGAGGAGAAGCCCCCACCCACTCCACCTCCTGCCCCAACACCTCAGCCGGCCCCACCCCCACCCCCACCTCCAGTTCCAGCCTTGCCCTCACCTTCACCTACCCCACTGGTGACTCCTGTGGCTAGCTCACCTCCTCCACCACAGCCACCACCTCCTCCACCAGCACTGCCCTCACCACCTCCACCACCCCCGCCAGCACCCACAACTGTCCCACCAGTTGCCCCTCCAGAGGAGCCTGCTGCCCCATCACCAGAGGACCCCGAACCTCCAGACGCTCGGCCTTTGCACCTGGCCAAGAAGCAGGAGACGGCAGCAGTGTGTGGAGAGACGGATGAGGAGGCTGGGGAGAGTGGTGGAGAGGGCATCTTCCGGGAGCGGGATGAGTTCGTCATCCGTGCGGAAGACATACCCTCCCTCAAGGTGAGCCTCGGCATTGTCTCCAGATGGAGCCTGACCAAGTGTCTATGCCCCTGACTGAGCAGCTGATGAGTGACCAGCCAGTCTGGGTGGGGTGCAGGCAGAAGAGTCACCAGGTGGGCTTGCTAGGCTGCTTTTGGGTTCACAACTTGGCTGATAGAAGGGGTGGGCGAGGACACTTGCTTTCATTTCCTCCCCGCCCCCCCATGATGTCTACCAAGCCTTCATGGAGTTGATATAAATGTACTGTTTAGGGCTGAGTATCCTTCAGCACTTTTACCAGCTATTAGTCTGCATTAAGTTCTGCCCATGGCAGAGAGAGGCGTTTCTGGCCAACACTGAGAGCAGCACCAAACTGGATACTCATACATATGTAGAGGGCCGTGTGATTGTGTGTGTCAGTTAGCAGGGCCATACAGCTTGTCAATATAATCCGGGCTCTTGACCAGATTTAAAGGGCCAGACATTAATTCTCTTGTATAGCTCATGCGTCAAATCCAGTCAGAGCAGTCTGTTGCCCCCAGAACCTTCATGCCACTGATACACCCTGCCTGGCAGGTCAACTGTAGCATTGAGGGTTCACAGTTAGTCACTTGATAATTCCATCTCTCAGGTACTTAGAATCAGAGGGCATCCAACTGGAGATGATATTCTTTCCCATTTATGTATCTGCCATCGACCCGATGCAGTTATGTGTAACTTGCAGGAGGTGTAACAGATACTTGCTTAAGGATGCTCACTGTGTGGCTGGCTGAGGTTCGTTGTTTTTGTTGTTGTTTTGCTTTGGTTTGTTTTGAGACAGGGTTTCTCTGTGTGGCTCTGGCTGTCCTGGAACTGACTCTGTAGATAAGACTCAGACTGGCCTCAGGTCAGAACTCAGAGAGTCGCCTGTCTCTGCCTCCCAAGTGTTGAGATTAAAGGTGTGCACCACCACTGCCTGGCTGTTTCAAATTCTTGATGTAGATCTGGTCCTGCTGGTCACCCTGCCATCCCAGCTTTCCCAGGGTTGTTACAGGAGGGGCCTCAGTCCAAGACCTTCCTATGCTACAGAGTAGATTGAAAGCCAGCCTGGAAAGTAAGGAAGTAAACACAGAAAAGCTGGGAACGTAGCTCAGCGGCTGCACACGGCCGGTTGATAGAGACCCACCGTCCTGGAGGCAGAGGTTACTTTGTTTTCCCTGGCTCGCGTCTCACTCGGTAGGTCAGGGTGGTCTCCAACGTCCCGCAGTCCTGCCTCAGCTTCATGGCTGTGATACCGTAGATGTGCACCACCACGCTTGGTAACAGTCCAGTTTTGTTTTCCGTTTGTTCTTCTTTGAGGCAGGGTCTCTCTCTACAGCTCTGGCTGTCCTGGAACTCATTATGTAGACAAGGCTGGCCTTGAACTCACAGAGATCTGTCTGCCTCTGCCTTCTGAGTTTTGGGACTAAAGATGTGCACCACCACACCATATCTGGCTTCTGAGAAATAAATATTTTCAGCAGCATGTCATCTGTGGGTGTTTTTCACGCCAGTGGTAGAGCAAAACTATAAATGATCAATAGTATAAACCAAGTTCTTGCTTACTGTGTTCCCAGAACGTTTGGGTGGCCTCTAGGATGTTTGGTTCCTAGGCTTATCTGACTGAATCAGGGTTAAGAGTATCTGGAAGGTAGGCTCCAGTGGTAAAATGCTTGTGTACAGTACTGCAGTGAGAGGTTGGTTGGTCAAGAATCCGTTTGATTCTGTCCATGGTAGGACATGGCAGAGGCTCCCTGGAAGCAGAGCGGGCACTCGGCTGCCTGCCATCTCTCTGTTGTTGGCCCTGGGAGGCTGTTAGGCATGGCAGCGGTGGGATTAACCAGTGCCTTTGTGCACATTGTATGTGTCGAGTCTTGGCTGTTTCTTTCTGCAGTCCACATGGATATTGGATTGAATTCATGACAAGTACAGAAACTTAATCTTTTGAGAGGTGAACCTAACAGTTGGGTGTTGTTTTGTTTTGGTTGGGTTTTGTTTGTTTGTTTGTTAGTTTGTTTTTTTAAGTACTGGGAGTTTAAGACAAGTTCTCACTGAGTTCCCGAGGCTGGCCTGAGCCTCACAGTGTGTGTAATCTGGGTAGATTGCAAGCTTTCTACACTTCTCCTGCCCTGTTTTCTAACCTTGGCAAACAGGGTTCAAAGCAGTGGCTTCTCTAGCCCCATCTTACAGGTCAGAAAGGCCAATGGGCCTTTGAAAGGGGCCCATTCACTGACCTGTGCTGGGACAGGAGCCAGGGCCATCCATCTGATACTACTGGCCATCTGGTGTGGGACAGGGAAGGGGCCAGGGAAGGACTCAGATGCTTAAAATACTAGTCAAGTGTGAGCAGCCACAGGGGTCACAGAGCCCTGAGGCTGCACCTCCTGTTGGTGTCAGGGACTCCTAGAGTTAAGCAAGGTAGGCGTGTCCAGCACTGGGGTTTACTAGACTCCGTTATACTTCTGCTTAGGAGCTGGGCTGCCATCTTGTCATTCCCCAGCCTCAGTTTTCACAGCCACAGCTGATGACAGGAGCTCCTCCCAGATGTGTATTTATGCGCACTCATGTGACCTGGCCTGTCCTTGTCAGTGACTGTGGCTCCCACACAGAAGGTTCTGGGAACAGTGGGCCTGTTGCTGTGATCTTGGGCTGGTTTTTACTCCAAGGCTTGGCAAATAGTAAAATACAGAGGGTGTATGTTAGGTTTGCTATGATTCTCTTTCTGGCGTTTCCCCTGCCCCCCTGTTCATCTGGGCAGTGTTTTGAAGCTGAGGCAGGAAGGTCTCTGACTGAGCCCATGACTACCAGCACTTTAAGTGGAGCCAGTAGTCAGGAGTCTGAGGTCAGCCTCAGGTACATAACAGAGTTCAGGTCAGCCTCAGGTACATGAGATTTCAAATGAAGCAAAAGCCAGGGAATGCTTACCTTTGCAGGTATGGGGACCTTACTGAGCTCTGTGCCACAAGCTCTCTGTGGTGATATCTGCTTGGAACCCCGGTGCTTAGGGGGTAGAGAATATGGATTCCTTGGGGGCTTGTTGGCCAGTCATTCTAGCTTCATATGTGAGTTTTGGGTCAGCAGCAGAGTTCAGGAGGTGAAGGTACTTGTTAAGGACCCGTTTGATCCCTCGCACTCAGCAAGGTGGGAGGGAGAAGCAGATTCACACGAGTTGTCTTCCAAACTCCATAGTTGTACCATGGGGCCTGCATGTGTACGCATATACATGAGTTTATAAAGATGGTTGAATTCTTAATTGAATTCTCAATTCGCCATTGAGGTGGTTCATGAGGTAAAGGCGCCTGCCTCAAAATCTGATGACTTGAGCTCCATTTCTGGAACCTTCACTGGGAAATTCTAGGCAGGGTCTCTACCTTTGAGTCACATCCCAGCCCTTCACTGTGGGACTCTAGGCAGGGGCTCTACCGCTGAGGTACATCCTCAGTCTATGAAATGACATTTTTTTTCAACTTCCTTATTTCCACAAGTATAAAAAATTCAGGTCAAATTAGCCATTTGAATACATTTCAGTTAAGTCAAATATCCTAAGTATCTCCAGGAACGTTTGCGTTCTGTCATGCTGGTGATGCTTCGTTGGGCCAAATGAAGGATTAGTAAGGTGGGCTCTGAGTCTTTAAACTCCCTTGTATGTTTTATTTATGTGAGATGCTGGTTAAATGAGTTGGATTCAAGTGTTGAGAAGCTGTGTGGGGCTGGAGCCTGGCAGCAGTGGCGTACGCTTTTAGTCCATCCCAGCACTCAGGAGTCCAGCCTGGGCTACAGACAGAATGGGTTCTAGGACAGTGAGGATTCCACAGAGAAACCCTGTCTTTCAAAAAGAAACTCAACAAAGGGAAAAGAAAAGCTGTGTGGCTAACTAGTTTACCAATTGGATGGTCACTGGCTGCTTTAGTCTCATTGTAAAAGAAAAATGATGCTACAACCCAGTTTTTGAGGAGGTTGTGACAGTCATCTGAGAGGGAATGGCCTGTGCAATTCCGCGTGTGGAATGTGGTGGGTTTGCAGAATTGCTAGTTGAGGTGGGGGTTGGGGGCTGGACCATGAGTAGAACTGGGAACATGGAGGACTTGAGTACCAGGGCTGAGTGGATGGCTCTTCTTGAAGATGGAGTTTTGCCGGGCAGTGGTGGCGCACGCCTTTCATCCCGGCACTTGGGAGGCAGAGGCAGAGGCAGGTGAATTTCTGAGTTCGAGGCCAGCCTGGTCTACAGAGTGAGTTCCAGGACAGCCAGGGCTACACAGAGAAACCCTGTCTCAAAAAAACCAAAAAAAAAAGAAGAAGATGGAGTTTTTGCTGGAGGGGCCCTTGGTCAGCAAGGAGATGAAGAAGGTGACTGGGGGTAAGTTTCAGGCCTAATGAGCAGTGTTGTTGGCTACCGTTGTCCAAGGCTGCCTTCCTGTTGGTGGGACCTTTTCGAGTTTGTTTCATCTTAATGGTTTTGCTTTTGCTCCGAGTGACCTTGAACTTGGGCACACAGGGAATTTTCTTGCCTTTCAAGGCACGGTGACTTGTCCTATAATCCCAGTCCTTAGGCATCTGAGGCAGGATTGCCGCAAACTGGAGCCTGACTTGGCTACGTAGAGGGTTCCAGGTCACTGGACCCAGCTAACCTTTCTTCTTAAATGCCATACCTGGGTGTGTGTAGCTCACCTGCTCACATTCCTGTTGCTAGCTGCAGCACTGCTTAGCTTATCATACATAAGTCACATTCTTAGGAAATAATCAGATTGGTCCACCCGTCCTTAGGTACCAGGATGGAGATTAGTGATTGGCTTACCCATTGGCTCTTAGAGTCAGATGTCCTGCAGTGAGCCGACCATCTCAGTATGGGGGTCCGTGAGATGGGCCACTTTCTAGTCACTCACTGGGTGTGGTTGGTTATGTGACTGACAAGAAGAGACCCTGGAAGTATAAGCCTTAAAGAACGGGGAGAAGAGAAGGTTGTGATTTCTTGGGTTGCTCCTGCAGAATGAATACTAGGGAGCTGCAGAGATGGCTCAGTGACTAAGAGAGCTTACGCTCTTGGAGAGTACCTGAGTTCAGTTGGATTCTTCACAACCACAGATAATTCTCGCACCAGGGCAGTTTCTTGCCCTCTCATGGCCTCCATGGGTACTGCGCTTGGTGCACATTCCCACTTGTAGACACTTAACAAAAACCAATAATGAAGACTAGGAAGGGGCTTTTGGAGGAAGACCAAAAGCCCAGTTGGAAAGGAACAGAGGAGCAGATAGGGAGAGGTTGGTGTCTGATGAGGAGCCCCAGAAGGGCTTCCTGGAAGTCTCCGAAGAACTGGAACAGTGAGTTTTGTGTTCACATTCATTGATTGGGCAAGAAAGCCTATGGAGGTGTGTACCCATAGGCTCAGAAACTGTGACGTGGCTGTAAACTTTGAGAGGTCTGATGCCCTATAGGGCAAGATTGGGAGAAGACATGAACACATTGTTTCCCTGCCAGGCTAAAAGGCTGTGTTTGGGATCCAGGGAGTATTTTGGAGTTGAGCAGGTGTGGTCTGAAATATACTTATTTTGGGAGGACTTCTGACCTAGCTGGTGATGGCACAGAGAAAGAAGAATGAGAGCCATGTGAGAGAACAGAAGGAAGGACTGGAGTTCGGGGTGCCTGCGTTCCTTCTGTGTCTCTCTGTGCTTCCTATTGAGGAGCAACTTAGAACTCCTTCTTTACGTGCACATAACTGATTCAAGAGTCATTAAAAAAAAAAATGAGGGTCCGGAAACAGATTTCACCATGCTAAGAGTGCTTAGTTTGGCATGCAGACACCCGTATTGTACTGGTACTCAAAGCAGACATTACCAATCAATCGTACTACTTTGGAGCACAGTTAAAAGGCAGCCATGACTAATCAAATGGGATTATCATCTGAATTCTTTTTGATCACTTGATCTGTAATCTTTGAATGTAGCTCTGCATCCCAGTGTCATCCATGGCTGCCTTGCCCTGTCATGTCACGTGCTCAATTCAAGTACCCATCACCTCTTTGGGGGAGATTTTTTTTTTTCTTTTTGAGACGGGGTTTCTCTGTGTAACAGCCCTTGGTGTCTTGGAACTCACTCTGTAGACCAGACTGGCCTCAACTCCCAGAGATCCTCCTGCCTCTGCCTCCTGGGTACTGGGATTTAAATACGAGTCAGCATTCCCAGCTCTGAGTCATTGAGTGTTTTGTCCCTGTGTTTATCTCCTCTGGCCCTCTTCAGGTATGCAGGTCAGATGTCAGCATTGGGATACTCAAGGATGTCGGGGGATGGGTCGAGGGACACCTAGGGCAAGCAGTGGTGGCGTATGCCTTTAGTCCCTGCACTTGGGAGGCGGAGGCAGGCGGATCTCTGTGAGTTCGAGGTCTACCTATCTCTGTTGTGTTGCATGTGGCAGGCTGAGCCACACCCCAGCCTCACGGGGTGGGAGGGGGAATTGTAGGCAGGTGCTCTGCCTTTGAGCTCCGCCTCTCTACGCCTATAGCTTGTGGCTTATAAACAGAACATATGTCTTCCTCTGGAGACTGGAAGTCAAAGGTCAGCCTCCTAGCGAATCTGGTTTATGGTCAAGCCTTCTTCCTGGTTGCTAGATGGTACCTTCAGGCTGTGTCCCTAACATAAAGGGCTGGGTCGATTGTCTTTTGCTTCTCCAAAGATTTGTTTTATTATGTTTTTATTTACATATATCTCTTTATAAGTGTATGTTATGTGTGTGCATGCCCTTGGAGGCCAGCTAGAGTTACTGACTGGCATGTGGGACTTGTCTTAACTTGTGTGCAGGGAACTGAACTTGGAAAAACAGTAAACTCTCTTAACAGATGAATCTTCTCTTCAGCTCCAACTTTTGCCTCTTAACCTAGTTCCCCCAAATTCTCTATTTATACCATCAGAAGTTATTGATAAGTCATGTCTGCCTTTTAGCCCTTTATTCAGATGTGTCAAGATCTGGGATCTATTAATGATGTCTGCTGTGAGTACCAGCTCTGATATTGAGGCCTGCATGCTAGATGCTTGAACTGGTGCAGTTTACTTACACATGCTTAATTTTTTTTTTTTAATGGCTCTTGGATGATTCACGTGAGTGTAAAGAATACTTCTAACAGTCTGTTGAAAAGGAGACACAGAGAGGGTCTTGGTAAAATTCACATACAGAAGTGAGGCAGGGTTGCTGGTATAGTAGGAGACCATGGCTGTGAGTCTTTGCTGCTCTGATCCTGAGTCTAGCAAGTGTTCATGTGTCACTAATGGTGAATGGGTGTTCAGAACTTCTCCTACTTAAATAACAAAGTCAAAACTCTGTGGCTTAAGCAGAAGAAGCCTGCTCAAGAATTAGCTGGAAGATGGGCCCGATGGTGCAGCCTGCCGTCTTCTCTGCAGACAGACACTGAGCTAACCAGGAGAACGTCAGCTTGGGGAGACTTTGACTTACTTGGCTGGGGGGTATAGCTCAGTAGAAGGTTGTGCCTTGCTTTCATCAGCAAGGGCTTGGGTCAGCAGTGCCTCAGTATACAAAAGACTCTGGGTTTGGCCCCAGCGCTGGAAAAAAGGAACATTTTAGCCAGATACTAGGGAGACATGAGTAGAATCAGCTTCATCCTGAGGGAACCGTGAGACCAGTACTGGGCAGTGCTTGCTTGGTGCTAGTAGATAGGTCTTCATTTGTTGTCATTTTTTGTTTCTGTGACAACCTTACAATGTTGTCTAGGCTAGCTTACACTTATGACAATCCTCCTGCCTCAGTTTGAGTGCTGGGATTAGAGGTGTAAGCAACAAAGTCTCCAGCAGGGCAGGGGTGAGGGTAACCTTGTAGGTCTCCTTGGTCTCTTCCTCCTCAGCTGGCCCTGCAGACTGGCCGTGAGCCCCCACCCATCTGGCGTGTCCAGAAGGCCCTTCTGCAGAAGTTCACTCCAGAGATCAAGGATGGCCAGAGGCAGTTTTGTGCTACCAGTAATGTAAGCCAGTGGGTGGGGATATGGACTTTGGGGGAGAGTGCTCAATCCTGGGGTCCCTCTCTGCATGGCCCAGGGCAGGGTGGCAGCCTCCATCTCTGGAGGTGGGTTGGTAATGCATGGCAGCTCTCATGGACTTTGCTCTCTTCACAGTATTTGGGTTATTTTGGGGATGCAAAACACCGGTACCAGCGCCTCTACGTGAAGTTCTTGGAGAATGTCAACAAGAAGGATTACGTGAGAGTGTGCGCCCGGAAGCCCTGGCACCGGCCCCCACTGCCAGTCAGGTACCCACGGTGGTAGGATACCTGAGGGAGAAGGTGTGAAGCTGACTCCACATGCAGGAGCTGGAGCTTTACATGAGGGAAATAGAGCCAGGAGACACAGCTGGGAGAAGAAGAAAGAAACCCATAGTTGGGAGTGCAGTTCCAGAGAATCAGGCAGCCGAGACTCAGAGAGGGCATCAGGGACCCAGAGAGAGGGACCCAGAGGAAGAAGGAGAGAGGCTTAGAGAAGTAGAGAGAGCAAAGACCTCACCACCCAAAAGAAGGAAAACATGAAGAGCATTGAGCAGTATGGGATAGGCCTCAGGGTCCCATAACGTGGGGGTGAGGGGGGGTCTTCAGGCTGCTGATGACAGTCTCTTTTGTCCTTTTCTAGACGGTCTGGGCAGACCAAGGGCCCTACCCCTGTTGGGGGCAGTTCTGCACCTCCATCTAAGGTCTCAGCCCCGCCTCCCAAGCCTGAGACCCCTGAGAAGATGACATCGGAGAAGCCTCCAGAACCCACACCTGAGCCTGCTGTACCCGAGCCCCCTGCCCCAGAGAAGCCATCCCCACCCCGACCTGTGGAGAAGGAGAAGGAGAAAGAGAAGGAGAAGGAAAGGGTAACCCGGCCTTTGCGGAGTGAACGGGCCACCAGTGGGCGGCAAATGCGAACTGATCGGAGCCTGGCCACAGGACAGTCCACCACCTCCCGGCTGCCCAAAGCCAGGCCCTCGAAGGTGAAGGCCGAGCCACCTCCAAAGAAGAGGAAGAAATGGCTGAAGGAGGCAGTGGGTAATGCCTCAGCGGGTGATGGCCCTGGAGGCAGCTCATCCGACTCCGAGTCCTCCCCTGGCGCACCTAGTGAGGATGGTAGGTTCCAGCTGCTGCAAGCATGGGGGGTCACATAGGGAGGGAACACTGGCCTTAAGGAGGGGACAGGGTGATGTCAGCTTGAGAGCTGCAGGTAGTCTCTACCAAATAGAGACAAAGAGGACTCCCCAGCAATGGCATAAACTAGCAGTTGACAGTCACTTTCCTGTGTAACAAGTATGTGTCTGCTAAGGTCTTGGTACATTGCTCCAATTCCAGGGCAGCCATAAGAGGTAGAAGCTGTAACTCCATCTGGGGGCCAGGCCTACTGGCAGAGGCCGATCATCCAGCTAAATAGCAGCTGAGGACTCTGGAAAGTTCAGAACCAGTCTGAGCTGCAGCCCACTCAGTTCAGGCTGCTTAGTGAGATCCTGTTTCAAAAGAAAAAGTGAAAACAGCCATGTTGAAGTCTGCCGGTGGTGGCATTCACCTCTAATCCCAGCACTAGAGAGGCAGGTGGATCTCTGGGTTCAAGGCCAGCCTGGTCTACAGAGTGAGTTCCAGAGCTATGTAGGAAGACTCAGTCTCATTGAAAAAGCCCAAAGAAACAAAAATATTTCCAAAATAAAATCGAGCTAAGATGTAACTCTGCATTTGAGTCTCGTGTGCTGCAGAATGAATGAGAGTTACCAGATTTATAAACAAATAGAACTCAAGCACCATATACAGACGAGGAAACAGGCAGCCGTGAGGGCGTGGGGCACTCCCTCACTCCAGGGAAGCCAGCCGCACCCTTTATGTTCACTGATGGCTGGTTTTTGTTCATAACAGGTTGAGTCTTAGCCTGGGACAGATGTTAGACCAGCCAGGCTCTACCCTGGGCCCAGAGACAGTGGTGCTTCATGTGACTCCCTGGGTGACCCTGAAAAGGCATGACCTTTTCTTTCCTGACCTTGCCTGTAGAATTGCTCTGAGGGAGAATCTGGCCTAGAGTTGGTACCACAAGAGCTCCGTGTCAGCTGGATGTTCTGCTGTGTCCCTGATGCTCAGCATGATGTCCTCCATATAGGGCAGGGGGATGGCCATGAGTTTAGAAGGCTAGCCTGTCTATACAGGCTTGTTTTCTTGTCTCCAAAATAACAACAAAACACCCCTACTCTGCTAGGCGGGGCCTATGCTTCCTTTCTCGCTCCGTTTGGCTCTGAACGGCTCACATGTCACACCTACTTGTAAGGACTGCAGGAAATGCACACTTATTTTGTGTGTTTGTCTTTTGCCTGTATGTCTGTGCATCATGTGTATACCTGGTGCAGTGGAGAAGAAGGTGTTGGATCCCCAAGATCTAGATTGTGAGCTACCACGCGCTGCTGGGTCCTCTTGAGCTGTCGATGCTTCTAACCACTAAGCCGTCTCCACCCCCAGCATAATTTCTTAACTTAGTCTGCATTCAGCTATGAAAGTAGCATGCACTTGTGCGTGCTCTCTCTCTCTCCTTCTCCCTCTCTCTCTCTCCTTCTCTCTCCTTCTCTCTCTCTCTCTCTCCTTCTCTCTTTTCTTTTTTCTTTTTTTGTTGAGACGGTCTAATGTAGTCCAGACTGCCTTGTAACTTGCTATGTACTTCCGGGTAGCTCTTGAGCTTCTGACCTGCCACCTCTGCCATCACCAGCATATGTCATCACACAGTTTATTTAGTGCTGGGTATGGAAGCCAGGGCTTTGTTGGTGTTTGCTAGCTAGATTAGCACTCTGCCAGCTAAGCTTGTCCTCAGTCCTGACCTCTGACCTCTGTTTTGGTATGTTTGTTTCAATTGTCTCACTGTGTAGTTCTTGCTGGCCTCGAACTCACAGAGCTCTGCCTGCCTCTGCCTCCCAGGTGCTGGGATTAAAGGCGTGTATCATCACTCTCGGCTGGTCTCTGTCTTGATTTAATGTTTTGGTAACTAACTTTGTTTCCAGGGGGTTTCATGGGGCCACATTGAATGAGGCCTATGTCACTGGCCCTGAACAGTTGTTCTTGTCACTCTGCTCTCAGGATCTTGAGTGTATTGTTTTTTCCTGGTCAATCTCAGCCACTTTGTCCTCTGAGCTCAGTCATCAAGGCATCCTTACCAGGGGCTCACCTGTGCCCTCCTAGCTAGGGTCTGCACCGTGAGTCCTTGCCATTGGAAGTAGTGTCTCCTGCACAGTAACCTTGGAATGAGTCTGTCCCATCTTCTCCCCAGAGCGGGCAGTTCCAGGACGGCTGCTGAAGACACGGGCCATGCGGGAGATGTACAGGAGCTATGTGGAGATGCTGGTGAGCACAGCCCTGGACCCAGACATGATCCAGGCCTTGGAGGACACGCATGGTGAGCTGGACCAGGGAGGAAGCCTGGACCTCAGAGGAGGGATATGGAGTTATGGGTGGGTGCTGGCTTCCTGAGGCTGAGGATTGGGCCTGGGAGGGTTAGGGTCTAGGGAGAGGGTGAGGGAGAAGTTTGTGGATTGGTCTAAGGGTGAGCGCTGGGCATTTAGTCCTTTGAGAGGAAATCTGGGGCCTGTGAAGGAACTCTAGTCCTGGACTCAGTGGTGTTGGGGAGAAGGGGATTTGGGGACCCCAGACAAGCCCTGTTCATGGGAGCTGCTGGCTGCTGACACCCCTGCTCTTGCAGATGAACTCTATCTTCCACCCATGCGGAAGATTGACGGCCTCCTCAATGAGCACAAGAAAAAGGTCCTGAAGCGGCTGTCACTGAGCCCAGCTCTGCAGGTGCTTGGGGGCCTGAGTGGGGATTGCGTGGGATTCAGATCAGGTGTGGAGACCGGGCTGTGGGCTGTCAGCAACTTGAGGTTCACTTGAGGAACGTCCCTAGAACAAAGATTATTGCAAGATCATTCCTGTCCTGGGTTTGGTCTGGAGAGGATGAGGGCTCAGCTGGCGAGGTCCCTGGCTTCCCAGCAGCCCCATAGGGAGTGTTAATAGAGCCTGAGCCTGAGGCTTTTGTCTCGCCACACTGTCACCTGTTTCCTGTCCCTATGAGACAGAATTGTCAAATCCCAGGGCTCATTCCTGCCTGTCAATCCCTCTGGATGGCCTGTCATTCTAGATGGTACATCCCAGGGCCACCCTGAGAATCTTGAGGTACAGTGCTGACATGACGCTGAAGATTCTAGTCCTAATATCATGGGACTGGGACTGTGGCTCACTTGGTAGCATGCTTGAGGCCCTGGGTTTCATCCCCAACACTGGTTTATCCAGACCTGGTGGATGCCTGGTACTATTCAGGCTGTAAACGTGTGGCTAGTCTTGTTTGGAGTATTTAGATTGTCATCAAAAATTCTGGGATAGAATATCAGGTTGTCTTGGAGACACCTGACAAGATAGATGTCAGTCTGATTTGAAAAAAAGTATAAAATTTGGTTCTAAGGATTCTGGTTAATATGTTATTTGGGTTTTTAGGTTTTTTTTTTTTCTTTTTGGTTTGGTTTGATTAGATTTGGTTTGGCTTGGCTTGGCTTAGCCTGGCTTGGTTGAGAAAAGGGTCTTACTAGGTAGCCTTGGCTATATTGGGACTTGCTTTGTAGAGTTGGCCATATCTGTCATCCCAGTTCTGTGGGAGGTTGGGGCAGGGAATCAAGACTCCGCCATCTTGGACAACTTAATGAGGCCATGTTACAAGATCAACAAGTAGCTGTATGGTGGCACATTCCTGCAGTCCCGGTACTTGGAAGGTAAAGGCACGTGCATCTCTGTGGGTTTAAGGCCCCCCCGGAGCCAAATAGTGAGATTCTGTCCTTTTATTAAAAAGAGAGAAGCCGGGCAGTGGTGGCGCACGCCTTTAATCGCAGCACTTGGGAGGCAGAGGCAGGTGGATTTCTGAATTCGAGGCCAGCCTGGTCTACAGAGTGAGTTCCAGGACAGCCAGGGCTACACAGAGAAACCCTGTCTTGAAAAACAAAAGAAAACAAAATGCAAGAAAACTCTGGGATTGGTACTAGACTGCCTCCCTACTTCTGAGTCAGAGGTTCAGCATCTGGTTTGCACAGTTCTGGGATAGGTGAGGCTGGCACCGGGAATCAGAGTGCATAATTTCAGTGTGTGCTTTTGTGTGTGTCTGTGTGTGTGTGTCTGTGTGTGTGTGTGTGTGTGTGTGTGTGTGTATCACATCTTGGATTCAGCTGGAGACTAGAAGCTGGCTTCCGATACCCCATATCTGCAGCTGTGAACCACTCCATGTGAGTGCTAGAAACTGAACCTGGGTTGTCTGTGAGAGAGCAGAGCTGTCCATAATGTCCGTAATGTGGTGTAACAGAATGGTGGATAGAATGTGCTACTTGTGAGATTTGAGGCCATGCGAGGATCACAGGGGACAAGATATACCTGCAGGTCTTCTGAGATTGTCTTAGAGGGCAGTGAGGCCTACATGATGCAAGGATCTGAGTGCTGCATTTGGAAGGTGCAGGTCCAGGGAGGTGACCACTGACCCTCTGGCTTCCCACAGGATGCCCTGCACACGTTCCCACAGCTGCAGGTGGAGCAGACTGGAGAAGGCTCCCCCGAAGAGGGGGCTGTGCGGCTGCGGCCTGCAGGGGAGCCCTATAATAGGAAGACACTCAGCAAGCTCAAGAGAAGTGTTGTACGGGCCCAGGTAAGGAGTCTTGACCTGGGAAGGGTGACCCGGGGAGGAGTGGTGCTCGCCAGAGCGTATGAGCATGTGCTCCTCTGTCTGCAGGAATTCAAGGTGGAGCTGGAGAAGTCGGGGTACTACACCCTCTACCACTCTCTGCACCACTACAAATACCACACGTTTCTGCGCTGCCGAGACCAGGTGAGCACCAGCCGAGCCCCTGAGTCCTCCCTAGCCAGGAGCTCCAGCCTTCCTTCTCAGGCCCACAGCCCTGGTCCCACACCCCTTCCCAAGCCGTTTCCTCCCACACAGCTTCACCTTCCTCCCCACAGACCCTGGCCATCGAGGGTGGTGCCGAGGACCTGGGGCAGGAGGAGGTGGTCCAGCAGTGCATGCGGAACCAGCCGTGGCTAGAACAGCTGTTCGACTCCTTCAGTGACCTGCTCGCCCAAGCACAGGCCCACAGCCGCTGCGGGTGACCCATACCCTGCCTGGCGAGGAGGACACCTCCTCCATGGACTGAGAACTGGGCAAAACTGTCCTCTGGAGCTGACTCCTAGGCTCCCTTGCTGCCAGGAGGGAAGGGGTCGTCCTCAGCCAGGGTGTGTCCACACAGCCCCCCTTTGCTCCCTCTCACATCCTTCCCCATTCGTGTACAGAGAAATTATTTATATATATGTATAAATGTCTATTTAGTAACAGTTGCCCTGTCCCCTGGCCCAGCCCTCCCAACGGCCATCGCCCTGCCCCTCCACCGTGTACATAATGTATAGGAAAATTCTATGTATGGTTGAGGGAGGGAGGGCGGCTTGAGAGAACTGGGGATCCCCCCCCTCCCCTCCCAAGCTTCCCCCTCCAGGCCAACGTCTTTGCTAAAGGCTGCTCCCCAAGGTGTGTGGTGTTGGGTGGGAGGGGCCAAACATCTTGTTAATTATTTTTAATCTTATTTATTGTACATACCTGGGGTGGGGGAGGGGTGGAGAGGGAGGGTGAGTAGACTCCCCTCGCCCTGCCCCTCCTGTTCCTTTTCTACAGCGATCAGTCTCCCCCACCCTCGGCCCTGCTCCCTTTTGTCTTCTCAATGTGGTTCTATTTTTTAATGCCTCTCTCTGCCCCCTCCCTGCTCCCTTCTGCCCTCTCCCCGCCTCTCCTTGACCTCCTTGCTCTTTCTCGGGCGCTGTACAACTCACCTTGTATACACTGTGTACACACAACCAGCCAAACGAAACCCAACAGCAACACTTTACCAGCAGGCTGGCGTGCTCTGTCCGCGGCGGTGGGTAGGCCTGTGCAGCGGGAGCAAGGGTTGGTGAAGAAACTTGGATGACGGTATATAGCCTAGGGTCAGTGTGTGTGTGTGACCCCCAAAATTTAATGACCTCAATCAAGCATGAATTTTGTTATGGTTTGTCAAGATCAAGGGTGGGGGTGGACAGATATCTGTCCCGAGGAGCCGCTGTAAATGTCATCTTTCAGGCTGCCCAGGGGGATTGTGGCTGCAGGATTCTCACGTAAGGTTTTTGTATGGCTACGGGCTGGTGGCCTCAATTCTTCATGGTGTGGCATTCTATGCGCTCAGTGAGTTTTCTTAAACTCTGGTGGTGGACAAGGACGAAACCATCTAAAACATCCACCAGCCCTTGTCACAGACTCCCTAGAAAGCCTTGGGGGCTGGAGAGGTAGCTCAGTAGTTAGGGCACAGGCTGCCCCTGCAGAGGAGCCCATGTCTCTTTCCACATTTTTTTTTTTTTTTTTTTTTGGTTTTTCGAGACAGGGTTTCTCTGTGTAACCCTGGCTGTCCTGGAACTCACTCTGTAGACCAGACTGGCCTCGAACTCAGAAATCCGCCTGCCTCTGCCTCCCAAGTGCTGGGATTAAAGGCGTGTGATGTGCCACCACCGGCTTCTTCCCACATTGGATGACTTACACTGAAGTCACTTAAACTCTGATTTTTCCATCTCATGTAGTTTAAGCTTACAAAGTAACTGTGGCTGACAAACTTCTGAGACTCCTGCCCCTACTTCCCAAGGGCCAGGGTTGATAGATGTGTACCACCCCACCCGGTTAAAAGACTACATGGATCTTGTCATGTGCTTTGCAGGCCGATGACGGAGAGGTTGGTGATGTCAGGAGCTAGGTGGCAGTCACTGTTACAGAGGTGAGGGTCTCCTCTACAGCCATACCACACAGGAGCCTAAAACCCGGAACCACATCAGACAGGCTCACTGTAGCCTAGGTGGTCTGCAGCTCTCAGTTCTCTGACAGGTCATGGATGTTGATAGCCAGTAGGGACTAGACACTGTTCTATAAGGGTCATCAATAGCCTGAATACCCCCGCTCCCCCTCCCCAAGAGGAGAAATACCAAGGCAGGCAACTTGACACAAATGCCAGGTTGCTGTTCTAGATTTGATTTGCCAGGGCCTGGGCCAGGCAAGGCCACAAAGAGACTGCTGGGAACTGGAGGTTGGGCCTGCAGTGAATGTGGAAGACACTCAAAGCCAGTGTTTGATGCCGGCTCAGGTGACAGCCTGTGTTCTGCACAGGGGATAGATAGGCCTGTACCATAATGGGTGTTAGCTACTACGTTACTGAGTCATTTGTTGCTCAGAGTGTCCCTGCAACCCTCCAAGAGTTTGCAGGGATTTTGTCTCAGGTCTGTAAGTCAAAACCAAGTAATCCCAGGAGGAGTTACTATGGAAACTCAAGGCTAGCCTGAAAAGGGATGGGATCTGGTCTTGCTGGTAGAGCTACTGTCTAGAATCCCCCAGTGAGGGCCTGGGGTGTGGCTCAGTGATAGAAACTTGAGGTATAGAAGAGCCTAAGTCACCCACATATACACACACACACAGGTGGATGGGGACACTAACATTGGAATGACAACGATGGGGTTAGCTTCTAGTGGGGGTTGTGAGTGGACCTTCAGTGGTCATGACCTACATTGTGGACCAGCCCTGCAGTTGGGATCCTAGAGTCAGTTAACTGTCCCAGGTCGAACTTGTAGAGCAGAAATTTAACCTGCAAAGACGACCTCCCTGGCAGAGCGAAAACGCAGTGTTCATCTGGATAAAATCCAACTTCCTAAATTCGAACCTCAGCTTCTTTTAGTTGAAGCAGGGCTGTTTGGCATGCTCACAACAAAACTGGGCGACAAGACCGGAGCCCGAGCAGAGAAGAGTTGGAGGACAACCTCAGCGTCAGAGAGAGACTTTTTCTCAAAAACCCCAAACAAAATCACTGCCAAAGCCTGGGAGAGGGCGGAAACCCTACCACAGGCACAGACACGTGCCTAGGGAGATGCCAGCCAGGCTGTGCCAGCCTTTGACTCTTGTCTTAGAAACTTGGGAATGGCTGTGGCCCGGAGCCTTCCAAAAATGGCCTGCCAGTTGTCGTGTATATTCTTGTGCTTTCGTCTCAGGGCAAGCAGTAACTTGTCCTTTGCTTGGTGTGCATCTTGGCCTTACAAGAACCAGGATGTCCAGGCCAAAAACTACACCCTGCCCTACCATATGGTGGGAAGTACTCAACTCTGTTCTGGGGAATGTCAGCTGGGACACAGGATCCTTTGCTGGCAAGAACAGCATTTCCCCTGCTGGGATTCCTTGACATGGAAACCTTGACTGGTAAAGGATGGAGAGGCTGCAGCCAGCTACAGGTTCTGCCTCGCAAAAGAGGCGACCCCTTCTTGGCCTAAGAAGAGAGAATGCTGCTGCACCTTCTTAGCCTTGCTCAGCCCCAGGGCAGAAGGTTGAACACAGGCCAAAGGCTCTGGCTATGTTAACAGAAAGCCAGAAAGGGATACCACTGATTAGCGGTCCAGTATGACATACAGAATAACATTCACAATCATTGGACAGGGCAGAAAGGGTCATGGATATTGATCTTGAATAGCCTGTAGGGAATGCACACTGTTCTATGAGGGGCATCAGCTTTCATCTGCCCAAGCAAAGCAGCACTAAGACAAATTGACACAAGGAGGCCAAGCCTGCAGGAGATGTGGGAGATGTTCAGAACCAACTTTAGATGCTGACGCAGGGGAAAGTCCGTGTTCTGTGTGGGACAGACAGCTCAGATGAAGTTCCACCCTGGTGTGTTAGGTGAGGTTTGGAGTTCAAAGGTGGATGATCAAGCCGGGATGCTGGCTGCCTTAGGGTTTCCACTGCTATGAAGAGAAACCATGATCAAGGCAACTCTTCTAAGGGACAGTTAATTGTAATTTAATTACAGGTTCTGAGGTTCAATCCATTATGGCGGGAAGCATGGCACAGTCCATGCAGGCATGGCGCTGGAGGAGCTGAGAGTTCTACATCTTGTTCCAAAGGCAAACAGAAGACTGGCTTCAGGCCAACTAGCATGGGGGTCTTAGAGCCAACTCCGATGGTGACATACTTCCTCAAATGAGGCCACAGTGCCACTCTCTATGGGCCAAGCATATTCAAACTACCATACTGGTTCACACCTGTAATTCCAGCAGTTATGAGGATCAAGACTTCAAGGCTAGCCTGGGCTACGTGAGACCTTTCAGTAAAGCCCATTTTGGATCAGATGGGGTTGGAGGTTTGTGTCTGGTGTCCTGTGGTCACCAAGTTGGGCCCCCATCTTCATGATGTCACATAGTATGGCAGGATCTGTGGGTCATGGCTCGGGTGTAAGTATACAGACATATTTCTCAGAGCCAGAAGGCATCTACTCATCTGTCCCTCTCCCCAACAAAAAGGTCTGGATCCATATTGAGTGGGGGCTGTGCCTGATGGATAGATTGAGTTTTAGTAGTCTATGTCTTTAAGTACCTGGAAGTTTCTAGAGTAGTATTTGCAGTAGGCTCTGCAGCTATAGGGATTTTTTTGGGTTTTTTTTTTTTTTTTTTTTTTTGGTTTTTTCAAGACAGGGTTTCTCTGTGTAGCCGTGGCTGTCCTGGAACTCACTCTGTAGACCAGGCTGGCCTCGAACTCAAAAATTCGCCTGCCTCTGCCTCCCAAGTGCTGGGACTAAAGGCGTGCACCACCACTTCCCAGCAGCTATAGGGATCTTGAATATTTGCTTTGCCTGTTAGGGTCCACTGGTAGTCGTGAGTGACTATTGGGATCTTGAACTTGAGGAAATGGATTCTGTCTGTCTATCTATCTATCTATCTATCTATCTATCTATCTATCTATCTATCTATCTATCTGGGTTCTAGAGGCAGGGGTTCTCTGTGTAACCCTGGTTGTCCTGGAACTCACTTTGTAGACCAGGCTGGCCTTCAATTTACCTCTGCCTTTGCTGGTGCTGGAACTAAAGTCATGCACCACCACTGCCCAGCCAGAAACCATTTTCTAAAATTAAGACAGGTGCCGGGCACTGGTGGCGCATGCCTTTAATCCCAGCACTTGGGAGGCAGAGGCAGGCGAAATTTTGAGTTTGAGGCCAGCCTGGTCTACAGAGTGAGTTCCAGGACAGCCAGGACTATACAGAGAAACCCTGTCTCGAAAAACCAAAGTAAATAAATAAATAAAATAAAATTAAGACAGATAACATGAAGAGTAGACATGTTGGTGTATGTGCCAAATAATGGTCCATGTGACAGGGACATGGCATAACGGTTAAGAGCACTTGCTGTTCTTGCAGAAGCCTGGGTTCTTTTCTCAGCTCCAGTACAACTCCAGTTCTGCAGGGTCTGATGGCCTTACTGGCCTTGGAGGGACTGGATGTACACAGTACAAAGGTATGCAAGCAAAACATCCATATACATTATTTATTTTATTTTTTCAAGATGGGGTCTCTGTATAGTCCTACTTATCCTGGATCTTACTCTGTAGACCAGGCTAGTCCCAAACTCAGAAATATTCCCCCTGCCTCTGCTCCCTTAGCACTGGGATTAAACGGTGTGCACCACCAGTGCCTAGTTGAGAAAATTAATTTTAATTTTTTTTTCAAGACACGGTTTCTCTGTATAGCCCTGGCTTGCCTGGAACTCAACGCTGAGACAGGCCTGACTTCAAACTCACAGTTTCACTTACCTCTGCCTTCAAAGTGCTGGAAATAAAGGTGTGCTCCACCACCACTCAGCAAGGGAATTAATGTTAATAGCCATCTTGTCACCATATTGAATAGTGTAGTTCTAGAACTTTCTAGACATCCATACTCCCACCCCCACAAGGGCTTGTCATAGAGGTTAAACTGGGTTTGAATTTGTGATCTAATTCTTTTTGTACCTCTGAAGTTTCCTACAGCCTCCAAGATGCTGGAGTTACAGGCATGTGCCATGGCACCAGGTGTCTTAGTTCCGGCTCACTGTTGCTGTGATAAAACACAGTAACCAAATGCAAATTTAGGAGGAAAGGTTTGGGAGAAAAAAAAAAAGAAAGAAAGAAAGAAAGAAACCCACATTTCCACATGACTGTTCATCTTTGGATGAAATCAGAAGAGGAACTCAAGCAGGGCAGGTACCTCAAGGCAGGAGTTGATGCAGAGGCCATGGAGGGTGCTGTTTACTGGCTGGCTCAGCCTGCTTTCTCATAAAATGGTGGCTTACCATCCCAGGGTGGCAAAACTCACAACGGGCAAGGCTCTCCTCATCAATCACTGATTACGAAAATGAGTTAAGTGGTTAGAGACTGGCTCAGTGGTTAAGAGCCCTGGCTGGCCTTCCAGGGGACCTCAGTTCAATCCCCAGCACCTATGCGACAGTTTATAACTGTCTGCAATTCTGTTCCAGGGAACCTAACACCTCACATAGACATACGTGCAGACCAAACACCAATGCACATAAAATAAATCTAAATTAAGAAAGCAAATGTACTACACACATTCTTTCCTACAGACTGACCTTATGGAGGCAATTTCTCACTGGGGTCTCCCTCCTCATGATTCTAGCTTGTGTCAAGACGACACAGAAACTATCCAGTACATGTATAGGTGCCACAGCACTCATGTAGATATCAGAGGAAATTGCAGGAATTGATTCTTGCTCCCGGCCACCCACATCCATATGGGACTTGGGATTTGAACTCAGAAAGTTAGGCTTGGCAGCAAACACCTTTAACTGGCCATCTAGCCAGATTACCACTACCATTTAGAAAAATAAATAGTGTGTGGCACGGTAGTGCACACCTTTAATCCCAGCACTTGGGAGGCAGAGGCAGGCAGATTTCTGAGTTCGAGGCCAGCCTGGTCTACAGAGTACAGAGTGAGTTCCAGGACAGCCAGGGCTACACAGAGAAACCCTGTCTCAAAAAACCAAAAGAAAAAAAAAAAAAGAAAGAAAGAAAAGAAAACAGCAAAAAGCCACCTAAACAAACAAACAAACAAACAAACAAACAAACAAACCAACGAACAGAAAATCTGGGCTGTGGATCCAGAGTTTGGGCTCTTGCCTAGTAAGCCTAGCAACTCGCCCAATAAAAGGCATCTCCAGTCATTGGCAGTGATATTTATTTTTCTGGAAGATGGAACTTATATACAGCAGTGACAAGATGCTCCTCACCCTACCAGGGTCATGTGGGGAAAGGAGGAGGTATTGACAGAAGGCACACAGTGGTAGCCCCAGGAGGCCAGGAAGTAAAGGTAAGAGGGTGTAGTGTGTCCTGGGGAACCCAGAGGATGAAATGGAGGCTCAACCAGAGAGAGCCCTGGGCCACACAGCAAGTGTGAGGCAGCTGGTCCCAAGAGAGCTGGTGCTGGTCGCTTGAGGCTGTTTGGCTACAGGAGGACACAGGGGCACCCCCCATCCTTCTTCCTGGGAGCGCTGGGTGGGCTAGGAGGGAGTTCTTGCTCCTGGTACTTCCTGTGGGAAGCAGTCTGTGAGTGTAAGATGCAGGGCTGAGGACCAGGAGGTCAGGAAGAGCTACTGTGCTTACCGGACAGTCCGCACCAGCTGCTCAAATGCCTCATCGACATTCAGACGCAGTTTGGCTGAGGCCTCAAAGTAAGTCATGTGGTGGGTTGCACTGAAAGAGGAGGCTTCAGATCGGAGGACCTGAAACAAGACAAAGGGAGAGGTCAGGGAGAGGGGATGCTGAAAGCCGCAAGGTGTTCTCTTGTGTATAACCTCAGCAGGCTCGAGACAGAAAGTTCTAGAAAGACCCAAGAGGAGGATACTGGAGGGTTAAAGCTATCTCGGTGAGGTGTCAGGAAGATTATGAAGATGTTTTAGGTAACTAGAAGGCAGGCAGGCAGGCAAGAAGTAAGGCTGTTCTTGTTCAGGAGAGGGGAACATAAACCACAAGTGGGGACCAGTATCAAAGGATTAGTATAAGAGCCAGGACTATGGCTCAGTGCTAGGGGTCCTGCCTAGAGTCTCTTAGTGATGACTGGGGATGTGGCTCAGTGATAGGTGATTTCACTTGGGGGTCATCTGTAAGTGGAAGTTGTGACAGTAGAGGGACCAGGCATCCGGAGTAGGAGACAGTCCCCTGAGAGAGATTCCTAGGTCTACATGGGGTTATCAGGAGAGGGGGCATCCCAGACCTGGCGCTGGGTCTCCAGGTCTGCCTTGTTCCCAACCAGCACAATGGGGAAGTCGTCACGGTCCTTGACTCTGAGGATCTGAGTGAACAGCTTGTCCACCTCATTGAAACTGTAAGAGAAATCAGTAGCATGAGGTACCATCTCTGCAGGAACCTGTCCTGTGCTCATGCAGGCCTCCAGCACCCCCCTCACCTCTGCCTGTCGTTAATGGCAAACACCAGCAGGAAGCCGTTGCCAGCACGCATGTACTGCTCCCGCATGGCACCAAATTCCTCTTGCCCTGCAGTGTCCAGGACTATGGAGACGGGGAGAGAAATGTTTGAGTCCCAGGTTGTCCTGGGCATGCTCACAAGTCCCCCCAGCCTTGCCACCTGCCTCCCTTCCAAGCCCAGCCATCCTCACTGTCCAGCCGTGCAGGGATGCCATCCACAGTGCAGATCTTTGTATAGGAGTCCTCAATGGTGGGGTCATAGTCAGACACAAAGTAGGACTAGGGGATGGAAAAGGTCACTGTCACTGAAGCATTGTGTGTGTGTGTCCTGTCCCTATATCTTCTCCAAGTCTCTGTCCCCCCTCTTTCTCTGTCTCAGTATCTTTCTCTCCCTGCCTTCTCCTGAGTCTCTGTCTGACTCTGTCTTTTTCTCTTGGTCTCTCTTCCTTTTGCTGTGTCTCAGAGCCCCACCCCCACCCCATCTCTGGTCTCTATCTTTGACTGTCCCATCTCTTTCCCTCTTGCCCTCTCTGGGTTTCTGTCCATCTCCTTTCTCTCTGGATCTCTTACTTGCTTCTAGCTGTTCTGTTTCCACCTTTCTAGCTGTCAGGTTGTGGGTCCCTGTCGCCAGTGCCCCCGTTTCCTCTCTTAGTTCCTGTCTTCTTCAGTATAAAGCATCCTCCTTTGTCATCATTACACCAGCTGAGTCACTTCGAACAAATCACTGTCTGTCTCTGAGTCTGTTTCCTCACTTGGAGAATGGAGGATGAAACACTATACCATCTAACTGTTTTTACTGGAGGGAATTCTCTGTTCAACACTTAACACTTGACCTGGTAATGGTCAGTGATCAGCTTCTTGTTGTTGTTGTTGTTTTCTTGTTGACCAAAATAGCTGCCTATCTTGCCTGTCTCTCTCCCCTTCCTCCCCTCTATTCCTTCCCTCCTCTTGCTCCCTCCTCCACAAGCAGCCTCCAGTGTCTCCTCCCCTGGGAAGGTCTAGGTTCCAATCCTGCTTCAGACAGGCAGCCCCACCCTCATCCCCGCCTCTCCCTTCCTGACTGGGTCCTGCTACCTCCAACCAGACCTCTGGCCATCTTCAGGTTTGGCCCTGGGTGTCAGGGGCTCAAATTTGGGTTCTTCCTTCCCACTGTAGGCTTCTCATGGCATTGCTGGAGGCTCCTTGTCTGTGAATGTCTATCACCAGGAACCTCTACAAAAGCAAGTGGGCCCTCACTTTCCTAGTGTTGCCTGCTGCGGGGAGGCTCCCCGTGGGAACTGGGTGGAGGTTTCCGGGGCTGGGCTGGATTTTCTGAACTTGGCTGCTGAGGCTGAAGGTGGCTTCCTCTCTAGAGTACTTGCCGAGGGCTGGGGCTGGAAAGGGTGCAGGGAGTGGAGAGGATGAGGTTTGCTGTGTGTGTTGGGGGGTATGGTTAGGACCCCAAATTATATTAGGAGATGCTCAAGGGTGAGAACAGCCTGGAGCATTCTGAAGGGTGGGTTCTGGAGGTAGCAGAGGTCCACTTATGGGTCCTAGAACCTTCCAAGTAGCAGGTCTCTGGAGGCTGTAAAAAATCGAGTTCTATGCTTTTGTTTTTAAACCTGGAGATGACTTGGGAGCTATTTGGGGTTTTCGGGGTTGAGGGCAAGGAGTTTGAGTGGGGAACTTAGGATGGAGAAATGGTTGGCTTTCCATGCGGGCGGGATGGAATCTGCATTTAGCAGAATTAGGTACTGCCAGATATTTGTGTTTTCCTAGAATGATCGTGTAGCGGGCTCTTTCTGAAATCTCAGTTCTGAAGGAAATTCCTCTTCAAGCAGGGGTTACAAGGGTGCCTGTTTTAGGACAGGACGGTCCCAGCAGAGTCCTAGAATCAAAGTCTGGGCGAAGATCAGGAGGTTGGAGCCTCAGGGAGTGCTTAGGGTCTGAATGCAGCAACTGTTTGGAATTTAGGGTACTCACACTTGGTGAGAAGGGCCAGATATACTAGGATGAGGGCTCTCAGTTACCTCTGGGAGGGTGATATGTCTCAGGACATATTAGGAGAAAGCTTCCCCTTATGAAGGGGGTGGAGGCCCTGGGCACTTGGAGTCGCAAAGATTCAGAGGGAATCTTTTAAGGTTAGAGATCCTCTTAGGAGGGTCTTAAGGATGGTTCTGGGAAAAGTGAAAGTTTCAGGGAACCCCCAAAGGGCTCAAAGTCTCGATCTCGGGGACACCCTCCCCGGTGAGGGCCCACTACCTGGATGAACTGGATGGTCAGCGCGCTCTTGCCCACGCCGCCGCCGCCTACGACCACCAGCTTGTGAGTCTCGCCGGGCGGGGGGTCCCTGGGTCCCGGCCCCCCGCCCCGGGGCCGTCCCCGCCCAGTCCCGGACGCCGCCCCGCTGCTCATGTCGCCACCGCTGCTGCCGCTGCCGCTACGCTACCGCCTAGGGGGAGTCAGGAGAGACCTAGGGGTGGGTTATGCTAATAAATACTGCATAAACATGAGCTTCGGCCTGTAGGACACGAGTCTCCGGATGCTTCAGGAGGAGGCGAGGCCAGGGAAAGGGAGGAGCTATACTAAAAAGGGTAGGGGAAAAAAGTTTGCAAAAACGGGGAATTCCAAGAGGGGTGGGGATATGCTAATGACCTGTGCCCACCCACGAGCCCAGCCACGAGCTCTTTCGGGCAGTCCGCCTTTGGGAGGAGCTATGCTAATAAACTCCATCCATGGGCTAAAAAGTTTTCTTCGGGGCGGGGAGATGTAAATTAAATGCTGTGGTAGTTGTTATCTAAGGACCACTGTTTTTGGTAGGTGGGGCTTGCCGGCTCCTTCTCAGGGCCGTATATAGGGCGATCTTAGGACAGCACAGGTCTTGAAAACGAATCTCCGCCTTCTTCCTGGGATCGTCGCCAAGCTCTCTGCCCCAGCTTCGGTCTAGAGGCTGGCGTCTCAGCCTGCCTAGGGACTTAGGCTTCCGGTTCCCGCTGTCCCAGCCAAACGGAAGATAGACTGGGAGGGAGAGCTGAGGCCCTGGAGGGGGACAGCAGGGTAACTGGGCAGGGACGGGTTGTGAGATCACCACATTCCTAATCCATGAGCCAGTTCATCCTAGTCGGGAAGTCCGGGTCCAGAAGGGCCTACAGCCAGGATTTCTGGGCTTAGAGGATGCGGTTGATGGCTCAGACACCTGGTTCTTACAAGCGCATCGAGTTAGAGACTTGGATTCCCAGGTCCTAGGGAGAACAGGCCGTTGGGAGGGGCTCCTTACTACTGGATTAGGTACTGGGAAAGCTGAGAGTCTAGACTCTAGGGTCCGAAGGACGGAGAGTCTGGGGATCCAGAATTCTGGGTTCGAGGGCATGAGTGCTCGGTGAGAGTTGTGGAGGAATTTAGCACTTATATTTGTGTAAGGTATGGTATTGACAGCCTGAAAGGGGAAAGGATTGAAATTTCTGAGTCCCAAGGAAGAGGAAAATGAGTCTTCACTCTTCTGCTCTGGATCTGAGGACTCAGATTTTGGAATTTCCTGTCCTGAGTAAGGTTTGACTCCTGGGTTCTAAATTTAATGGAGATTATTTTAAGTTAAAGGCTATCCTGAACATCTTAGAATGAACCTATCTCAAAATAAAAAACAAAAAGAGGACTATAGATACAGTTCACTGGTATATAGAACGTTTGTCTACCATGTATGAGCATCTAAATTCAATCTCTAGTACTTCCAAAATAAATAATTTTATAAACTGGGCATGATGACTGACAGCACTGGGGAAACAGAGACAGAATGACAGCATCAAGTTCCAGGCCCGCCTGAGATACCTAAGACACCTGAAAAAAATCTCCTTACGATTTATAGGGGGAAAAAATTAGAAGGGTTTCATATTTAGAAAGAAAGACTGGGCGGGGTAGCGTCCATCTCAATTCAACTACAATTCCCATGAATCTCAACAACGGAGCGCCTTTTTTACGTCACTTCCTGATCCGCCGCCCTTTCCCCGCGCACGCAGGGTACTGTGGGGGGGTCGCACCGCGCGCTCCAGCAGCCCCGCCCACTTCACCTCTCACCCCTACACTGTCCCCGAGTGACGGAGTCTCGACACGGACTACATCACCCAGCATCCAGCGCGCGCACTCCACCCCCATGTGACGCATTGATTTCTGGGAAACGGAGTTCGCCTCCCAACCCGCCGGCCTTTCGAAAACCCAGCTGGGTACTTGAAATCCCGGCAAGCTCCGCGGCAATTTGGTTCCGCCCCTCCCCAGCTCAAATCGCGAGCCCCGCCCCAGTCCGCCCCTCCCCGCGCCGGGACCGGAGCCGCAGCCCGAGCGGCGGGGTAAGATGGCGGCGGCGGTCCGGGCCGCGGGGCTCGGGCCTAGCGGGGTGGGCGGGGCGGAGTCGGGTCGCTAGTCGCCTCCGAGTGTCGCTCCTATGCCACGGGGCCTGGAGAGCGTAGCGTGGCACCCTCGGACCCGGCTGCAGCGGCCAAGGCAGTTTCTGAGTAGGGGGCCTTCTTAGGGCCCGGGACGCGCCCGTGGGTGCCAGAGGGCGTTCGTATGGCCTGGACCGCGCCTAGGCCCGCCGTCCATCCCATTGCTGAGCCTGGACAAGTCTGCAGGCGCTGTAGATGGTTTTTATGTGCGACCGTAGGCTAGGGTCTGTTGAGAAGCTTTTGGGGCCATCTTGAGATCTTCACTCCTCCAGGAGTTAAGGGGGTCTGCAGAGTCACCTAGTTCACTGGGGTGTATCTGTTAGGGCTGGGAAGTCTCTACTCGTGCTGGCCTCTGCATTCGGCTCATCTACATGGATCTGGGACCATTTATGAGGCCTGGAAGCTCTCAAGGACTAGGAAGTGTTAAGGTCCACTTGGAAGAAAGAGATGTGCTCCCACCTAGGGAGAGGGAAGCAAGCATTGTGATGTGCCCAGAGGCATACATGAGTCTTTAAGGTCTGGGAAGTGTTTTACGTGGGGGTGACTCGGAGACAGGGGTGGGTGGGGTGGGGTAGTTTGAAGGAACTAGAATCGTCCAGTGATTGCAAGAATCCAGTCTAATGTCTTGGAGCAAATTCAAGTGCTTTTGGAGACTAGATAAATGTGTAAAGAATAACACAACCGAAAATGCTGGGAATTTTATCCAGCTCAGATGTACTTGCCTTTCAGAAAGTAATTAAAAAGAAAATGGTTTTAAACAAAAAAGAACCTGTGTTGTCCCAGTGCTGAGTGGTTAGAATCATTCCTTGGACCTGAGGGTCTGTAGAGCAGTCTAGAGTCGTCTAGTGCAGTCCTCTGCAACTTGACCTTGATAGGAAGGGAAGAATACATTATTCGATGAGATTCAGTGCATGCCAACATATGTAGTTTACTAATATTACTTCAGTCCTGTAAACTCATGATTCCATTTGAAACTTGGGACGTATTTTCCATTATGTTTTATGTACTTTGTGTAATGAGCTGTTTGTGAATCACTAAATTGCTCCCAGAGCCCTGTAATTGAGGGATCACTGATCTCACATGGTCTGCAGAGCCTTACAATGTCTGTGGTTTTGAGGATCTCCAGATCTGCAGCCAGGACCTCTTGGTACAGTTTCTTGTATGTGACAGTCAGTTCTCTGGATAATATGTGTGTCCGACTGTGAGAGAGCAGTCCCAGAGCTGGGAGTTGTTGATATACAGGGTAGGAAAGTCTTAAATATTAGCTTAGAGAAGCTTGGATGTGGTAGAGGGGCAGTCAGAGTAAGGTATGCCTATGGGGATTCGGAAAGAGGCTGAAGATTTGGAGAGATGGAGCTGGGAGCTTGTGGAGGCCAAGGTACAGTTGAGTAGGACTGAGACCAGAGCTTAGGGTGGCAACCATGGGAGAGAGACAAAAAGGGGAAACCTGGTCTAAGGGCTACTGATACAATTATTGCTAGTGTGTATCTAGCCATTTATCTGTGCAAACAGGTGTGACAGATGCTACTATTTGCCGTTTTCAGATCAGCACTAGTGTGCTTTAGGGAGCCTAGAGCTTTTAGTAATTCCAAGATTAGGTGTTTTCAGAGTAGCAGGTCTGACAGCTGTGGGGAAGTTTACAGCTGTGATGTTCATGTTTTCTGAAGCCTCAATCAAGACATCCACCAGTCTGAAGGATGCTCTTTCAACTACCTGACTGGGTACTCAAAGCTCAGAGTTCCCGTGACATCACCGAGGCTTTGGCCATGCTTCCACAGGACAGGCAGCTGGGTGATAGGCAAGTGTCCCAATGGGCCTGGGAGGACAGCATGCCTTTCTGAAATTTGGCATTTTTGTTTTAAAAGCGGTGTGGTGGTTGTGCAGATCATACTGTCATAGTTGTATATCGTGGCTGTACATAAAGCTCTTGGGTTCCTCACCATGGAAGATGATGAATGCTGTGTGAATCTGTGGCACCTGTTACAGAGTACCACTGAGCATGGCCACACCTTCCCACTGTGGGGAAAGTGGCTTTCTGAGACTGAAGCACGCTCTTAAAACCATGACACCCAAAGTCAGTGTTGAGTTTGAATCGATTCAAGTGGGTCGGGAAATTCATTGGAGTTCTGACTAGGCGCTTTGGGAAGCATTGGGCAGTGGAGGGCCAGATGTTGGAGTTGGTGCCTGTGCCGTCCTCCCGCTGATGGGGAGGCAGCCAAACTTCAGAAGAAGGATCAGAATGGCTCTAGTCCCTGCAGGTCAACGTGGGATCATCAGGAATGAAGCAGAAGAGAGGGACACTAAAGGAGGATGCACTGGAGGCCCTTGAGGTCTTCCTTCACCTCTGCTTGTGCCTCCGTCAGCCTTCACTTCAAACTGTTGCTTCAACCCCAGGTGACCATGGAGGAGGAAGATGAGTCTCGAGGTAAAACAGAGGAGTCGGGAGAGGATCGGGGAGATGGTCCACCTGACAGAGATCCTGCCCTTTCTCCTTCTGCCTTTATTTTGGTAAGAAAGCTGAGGGCAGTGAGGCCTGGGGGCCCAGGTTCTCATGCTCTGAAGTACAGGCTGAGGGTCCAGGTTCCCATTTCCTGGAGTAGGGGCTGAGGGTTCAGGCTCTGGCCTTGGCCCTTAGGAAGAATTGGGGTTCTGTGTGGACTCTGGCTGCCGGATGCCTAGAATATGCTTTCCAAACAGCAGAAGTTACAGAGGTCTTGGCTGTGATTTTCCCCCTCTTTTGCAGCGGGCCATCCAGCAGGCAGTGGGAAGCTCCCTGCAGGGGGACCTGCCAAATGACAAAGGTAAGAGGCCCGCCAGGTCCCTTAGGCTTCCAGCTTCCTCTGGGCTTCTCTCTTCATTCTTCCTGAGGGGTCCTGAGGGCTACTCTTGTGCTAGGGTCAGGAATGTCCAGGGTACTGTGTTTGTCTGGAGGAAGGCCTTGTTGGCAGGGAGCCCCGTGTGGCTTGAGGGCTGGCTAGAGGTGGTCAGGGTAGTAGGACACTTGGGAGGCAGGAGACATTTAGCCATAACTGGCCAGGGTTCAAAGGCCAAGCTGAGACATCCCCTTCTGTAAGCCAGTGGGTGCAAGACCATCCCAGATTAAGTTGGGTCCTGCCTAAGCTGGGAGGTGGTAGGTACTTCCTCAGCAAATACTAGGTCCTGTCCTGATTCCTGTGCTCTGCAAAGCCCAACATTGAATCCATCTTACTTCATGTTTATCCAGATGGCTCTCGGTGTCGTGGCCTACGATGGAGGCGCTGCTGCCGGAGTCCTCGGTCAGAGCCTCGGTCACAGGACTCAGGGGGTGCTGACATGGCCACTGTGAGTAAGGGTGTTTACCAACCTTCATCCTGGGGCCTGCAAGACAAAGGAGCTGGGGATCTAAACCCCTAGGTCTGGTGTGACTCTGTCGGGCAGTGACAGGAGTCTGGGGACCAGATCCCTGACTAAGCTGGCTCCCAGAGACCATTAAGATAAGGTTGGTTGGATTCCAGAATGTTGCTGTGGCAGATTGGTGGGTTCCTGAGAGGCTAGACCTAAAAAGGTTGTTGGTGTAAGTGCTCACAGAACAGAGCCTAACTTGGCCCCTTCCAGGTATTGGACACAGCTGCAGATAGCTTCCTCGTGGAGCTAGTGAACATCCTGGATCCCCCAGACACCTGGGTTCCTAGCCGCCTGGACCTTCAGCCTGGCGAGTAAGAACCTGGGCAGCTGAAGGTGGGGTGACCCTATCCTGCACTGTGGCACTGCTGGGGCTCACCATTTCCTCTGCCTTGCAGAAGTGAGGACATGCTAGAGCTGGTGGCTGAGGTACGCATCGGTGACAGGGACCCCATGCCTCTACCTGTGCCCAGCCTGTTGCCCCGCCTCAGGGCCTGGAGGACAGGAAAGACGGGTATGTTGGCCTGCACTGTGTTGGGTGGGTGGTCTTGAAATTGTGTGAAAGCCAACTGTATTTATGTATTAATGGTGCTGGGTACTGGACTTTGGGGATCTCACACATGTTCAATAAGCGTTCTGCCACCAAGCTAAGCCCCTAGCGTCACTAAGCTGTTTGTGGTGAAGGTAGTGAGGATGGTTATATCAGGTACAAATTAGTTCATATACTCAGAGTAAAAACACAGTGGGGATCACATAAGAGGATCAAGCGTGCTGGATACCAGAGTTCTGGTAGTGTCTTTAAGTTGGAGATTCATCTCCTAGGGAGTGGCTCCTCACTAGCTCCATTGGCGGCGAGCCTGGTGACCAGCTTGAGCCTCAGTGGAAAGGCAGACATATTGGTTTTGTGCTATGGTTATGTAGGATAGAATCTGCTCCCCATTGTGCTCCTTGTGGGTGCCCAGGGACATCGGCACCCACATTCAGCAGGCCATCTAGCTGAATTACCCAGGACACCCAGGGTCAATTTGACTCAAGCTCCACTGTGTTTGTTGTTCTGCTGGTGCTTGAGCCCCAATAGGTTAACCTCCCTCTCTGCGTGTTTTTAGAAGTGGAGAGAAGGGCTTGTGTACAGGTTGGTCTTTGGCAGGCGTCAGTCTCAGTACCTTAAAGAGCATGGCTTGTGACCCTACAGAGGTAGGTCACAGTCATGGTACTCAACTCCCATGACCCCTCTGGAGGCCGACAGGAGGGTTTTGAGTCTGTCCTACAACCTGAGGGTGTGGAGCTGTGAGCGTAGCCTTGCCTGTGGGTCTCAGATACTTGGTAGGCTGAAGGGAGAGGAGCTGTGGAGCCTGTGAGTTCAAGACTAATGTGGGCAAACCAACCCCGGAGGTAGCAGAGGATAAACTTTCCACAGACAAATGGCCAGTTGTTCTTATGGGACTCTGAAATTATGGTGTGGTTTTGTTGATGGCTTTGTTTGTTTGTTTGTTTTGTTTATTTATTTTGATGCAGGGTCTTGTCCTGTTGCCTAGGCTGGAACTTGTGTCAGTCCTGCCTTGCCTTCCCTTGGGCTGACATTCCAGCCTTGGTCCACCACTGTCTGTGGTGATGTGGTAGAGACAGCTTGGGAACAGAGTGCTGTATTGCTTAGGCTGTTGCTGGGCCTCCCTTACTTAGCTCTGTGGGTTTGTCTTACCTGGGTCCTTCTAAGTTTCTAAACTGACAAGGCTATAGTGTAGTTTTGTTTGTTTGTTTGTTTGTTTGTTTGTAAATGACAATTGTGGGTGAGGTGGCATGCACATTCTACAGCAGTGTCTGGAAGCCATAGGTCAATTTCCAGGAGTTTGTTCTCCCCTCTGCCAAATGGGTTCCAGGGATCTAAGTCAAGTCTTTAGATTTGGTGGCGGCTGCCTTTATTCACTGCGACATCTTGTTGCTGGCCCTTCCCTCCTCTCTATGTATGTGTTCTGGCACTGAATCCAGGGCCTCCCACCTGGAACCACTGAGTTATATCCTTAGTCCTTGTTATTTTTGTGAGATGGCTCTTTCTTTGTAGCCCACTCTGACCTTAAACCTCATGGTCCTCCTTCTGTCTAGAGAGTGGAGCTGTAGGTGTGTGCCATCACGCCTCAGCAGTTCTGCTTGCCTGGGTTTTTCAAACAAGGTTTCTCTGTGTAGCCCTGGCTGTCCTGGAACTCACTGCAGATCCAGCTGCCTCTGCTTCTTGGGTGCTGAGATAAAAGGTGTGTGCTACCACATTCAGCTTGTTTGTTTGTTTTTTAGTTTTTGTTTGTTTTGGAAAATATTAAGACCATGGAGGGGAAAAAACATGGTAGTCACCCATGATATTCCTCTATACCAAAATCACCTCATCCAGTGTTTCCAGACACTATTGTGTTTTGTGTTGAAATGACAAAAGGAGCAGAGAGTGGGAAGTCTCACTCTAAGTTGGTCATGGGTATCCCTCTGGGCTCTGAATATGAAGCTTGTCCTCAGGATGAGTTCCCTGAGGGCAGGACTTGCTTTTCTGACACCCCTGGAACTGAGCCTGACATAAAATTAGGTAAACATGAGTTTAGTGAATGAACAGACTTTGATTTTATAGAAGGAATCCAAAGTAAGCAGGTTGAGCCAGGGACCTATGGTCACATGATTAGAGAATGCTCTGTCTGCCTTGGGTCTACATGAGGAACTGGCACTGTCCTCAACGGACCATTTTGAATGGGGGACTTAGTTCCTGTGCTTAGATAAAGTCATTTGAGTCGAGGTCCAGCCATTGTTGCTGTGTGACCTTGGTGCAGTGGATGTTGGGGGGCAAACTAAGGAGACATGCAGAGCCTGGCCTGTGGCCTGTGAGAAGGGAACGTGCTTCGTGGTGTCCCTATGGATTAGTGGCTCTTGCTCCTAAGACCTCAGGAGCAGGTTGATGGCAGAAAGCCTGGAAGGATTCTCTTGTTTTGCCAAGCCTCCAGCTCTGTCATTTCATGATCTAAGCTGCTTCCGCTCACAAAGCAGGTTCAGCTCCTACACGAGATAGGTGGCACTTCTGACCTTTGGGGACATCGATGCTATTAGTCAAGGCAGTTTATTGACTTTAGGACCAGCCCGTGGTTTGTGAGACTAAGTCAGTGCTCCCTCTGGGCTCAAGTATGGACTCTGGGGCCATTTTCTGTTCTACTAGGTGTCCTCATGTGCACTAGGCCACAGCCACGATCCCAGTCCCCAGCTTCACTGAAGGCACCTGTTCCATTGTTGTACTTCATGAAGAGATGAGTCTTGCTGGAGGTGTAACCACCTCACCACTGCAGTGCGCTAGTGCCCAGCCAGTGGCACTGGGCTGTCTGCAGGCCTCTGCCCTGGAGAGAGGAGGGTCCTTTACTGACTTTTACTCTGTCTACCGTGTTCTCTGCAGGCTCTCCACAGTCCCATGCATCTCGGCCTGCCTGTTCCAGTCACCTCCTCACCTTGGGCACAGGGGATGGAGGGCCTGCCCCACCACCTGCACCCTCCTCTGCCTCATCCTCGCCTTCCCCTTCTCCATCTTCATCTTCTCCTTCTCCTCCTCCTCCTCCTCCACCCCCACCCCCCCCAGCTCTGCCTGCCCCGCGATTTGACATCTATGACCCCTTCCACCCCACCGATGAGGCCTACTCCCCACCGCCAGCCCCAGAGCAAAAATATGACCCCTTTGAGCCCACGGGCTCCAATCCCAGCTCATCAGCTGGGACCCCCTCACCAGAGGAGGAGGAGGAAGAAGAGGAGGAAGAAGAAGAGGAGGAGGAGGGTCTGTCACAGAGCATCAGTCGCATCTCAGAGACCCTGGCTGGCATCTACGATGACAACAGTTTGAGCCAGGACTTCCCAGGTGACGACAGCCCCCGCCGGGAACCCCCACCCTCGCAGACGCTGGGAGCCCCTGGGACGCCACCACAGGCTGACTCCACTCGGGCGGAAGGAGCCCCACGCCGCCGCGTCTTTGTGGTGGGACCCGAGGCTGAGGCCTGTCTTGAGGGAAAGGTTTCAGTGGAAGTCGTGACTGCGGGTGGACCAGCACTGCCGCTGCCACCACTACCCCCGACTGATCCAGAGATAGAGGAGGGTGAGATTGTGCAGCCTGAGGAGGAGCCCAGGGTAGCAGTGTCACTGTTCCGTGCTGCACGACCTCGTCAGCCTCCTGCCTCTGTAGCCACCTTGGCTTCAGTGGCCGCCCCTGCTGCACCGCCAGCGTCTGCTCCACGTGCCCCTGAGGGTGACGACTTCCTGTCCTTACATGCTGACTCTGATGGCGAGGGCGCACTGCAAGTGGATCTAGGTGAGCCACCTGCACCACCGGCCGCTGATGCCCGCTGGGGCGGCCTGGACCTGCGCCGCAAGATCCTAACGCAGCGACGTGAGCGCTACCGCCAGCGCTCTGCCTCGCCAGGCCCACCGCCTGCGCGGAAGAAGGCTAGACGAGAGAGGCAGCGGAGTGGGGACCCTGCGCCACCAGATTCGCCAGCCTGGGAAGCTAAGAAGCACCGGTCACGTGAGCGCAAGCTTGGCTCACACTCCACTGCCCGGCGTCGATCACGCTCCCGTTCCCGCCGCCGGTCATGCTCCCGCAGCGCTGACCGCAGACGTGGAGGCCACCGCTCACGGTCCCGGGAGAAGCGCAGGCGCCGTCGGCGCTCAGCCTCTCCACCTCCTGCAGCATCCTCGTCGTCGTCTTCCCGACGTGAGCGGCACCGGGGCAAGCGGCGCGAGGGTGGCAAGAAAAAGAAGAAGCGTTCGCGCTCCCGAGCCGAGAAGCGCTCTGGGGACTTGGAGAAGCTGCCTGCATCTGTGCCTCCCTCAGGCTCTGACCGTGACAGCAGACGCCGCGGGGCCGTGCCACCCTCTATCCAGGACCTCACGGACCACGACCTCTTCGCCATCAAACGGACCATCACAGTGGGTCGCCCGGATAAGGCGGAGCCACGCGCACCTTCGCCAGCACCTGCCGTGTCCCCGAAGCGGGAGGTCCTGTATGACTCTGAGGGTCTGAGTGCGGACGAGCGGGGTGGCAAGAGTGACAAGGACCGGAGGCGTTCAGGGGCTGCATCTTCATCCTCGTCCTCAAGGGAGAAAGGGTCTCGACGAAAGGCCCTTGATGGGGACCGGGGCCGAGACAGGGACAGGTCATCCAAGAAAACACGGCCACCTAAGGACTCGACGCCTAGCTCAGGGCCGCTGCCCAAAGCACCCCCAAGCAGTGGCTCCTCGTCCTCCTCGTCCTCCTGCTCCTCTCGAAAGGTGAAACTGCAGTCCAAAGTGGCTGTACTCATCCGAGAGGGCGTCAGCAGCACCACCCCTGCCAAGGATTCATCTTCAGGTCTGGGCTCCATTGGGGTCAAGTTTAGCCGTGACCGTGAGAGCCGCTCACCGTTCCTCAAGCCGGATGAGCGGGCTCCTGCAGAGGTGGCCAAGGTGGCTCCGGGTAGCACCAAGCCCAAAAAGACCAAGGCGAAGGCCAAGGCTGGGGCCAAGAAAGCCAAGGGGACCAAGGGAAAGACGAAGCCGTCGAAGACCAGGAAGAAGGTTCGCAGTGGAGGCAGCAGCACGGCCAGTGGTGGGCCTGGTTCACTGAAGAAATCCAAGGCCGACAGCTGCAGCCAGGCAGCCAGCGCCAAGGGGACAGAGGAAACATCATGGTCTGGGGAGGAACGGACCACCAAGGCCCCCAGTACCCCACCACCTAAGGTAGCCCCGCCTCCACCGGCACTCACCCCGGACTCCCAGACTGTGGATAGCAGCTGCAAGACCCCTGAAGTCTCCTTCCTACCAGAGGAAGCCAGTGAGGACACTGGGGTCCGAGTAGGGGCAGAGGAGGAAGAAGAAGAGGAGGAAGAAGAGGAAGAGGAGGAGGAGCAGCAACCTGCTACTACCACAGCCACCAGCACTGCTGCAGCTGCCCCAAGCACTGCCCCCAGTGCAGGGTCTACAGCTGGAGACTCTGGCGCAGAGGATGGGCCAGCTGCTAGGGTCTCTCAGCTGCCAACGCTGCCCCCACCCATGCCCTGGAACCTGCCTGCTGGTGTGGACTGTACTACCAGTGGTGTCCTGGCCTGTGAGTCTTTGGAAGTGGGGAGAGGGAAAGATGAGGGCATGAGAGGTATGGGTGGATAGGGTTGGATGGACAAAACAGGCAGGTCTAGTCCAAGCTCTGGCATACAAGGAACTATTGGAACAGAGGAGATTGGTTCATGTACAACTAGGAAGAACAGGGCGAGAATAGAGAGTTTAAGCAGGTACAGTTTTTCTGTAAGGGGGGAAGGCTGGGACTTGGGGTGGGTCAGTAAGCAGATGTTACTTTAGCCATCTCCATGCTGTAGCCTAGTACTCCTTGACCCTACTACACACAGCCCCCTTGAGGACTCCATGGTGATTCTTAGTGGATGAGGTCCCTTTTTTCTGTTCTGAGCTGAAGTTTTATAGCATGTCCTGAGCTCGAACCTGGCTGCTATCCATCCTGATACCTGCCTTGATTGTCCTCCTCCTGTCCATTGCAGTGACTGCACTGCTGTTCAAGATGGAAGAAGCCAACCTGGCCAGCCGCGCAAAGGCCCAGGAGCTGATCCAGGCCACCAACCAGGTGGGCTCCCATGGGGAAGAGTCCCCACAGCCCCTTCTTTTGTCCATTGCCTCGGGGTAGGAGAGGAACTACAACTCCCAGCAGGCCTTAGGGCAAGGTATTGGCCAGAAGAGGAGCCTGTTGCTCTACACCATTGGGAAATTTGAGGGAACAGAGGGGGAACAAAGCCCCTCTTCCCTTCCACCTCCCTTGGCTCATCATACTCTCTTCTCACAGATTCTCAGCCACCGGAAGCCACCCTCCACTCTGGGGGTGACCCCAGCTCCCGTGCCCACTTCCTTGGGTCTGCCCCCAGGCCCCTCCAGCTACCTGCTTCCTGGCAGCCTCCCCATAGGGGGCTGTGGCTCTACCCCTCCTACCCCCACTGGGCTAGCCCCTGCATCTGACAAGAGAGAAGGCAGCAGCAGCTCAGAGGGACGTGGGGACACTGACAAGGTGAGATGGACTTGGAGAGTAAAGGACTAGATGAATTGGGCTGAGTGCTGGGTGCTGGGCAGGTGCCACCTCAGAAAGCCTGAGTGAAGGTGCAACTCAGTTACTGAGGGCTTGCCCAGCATGCATGAAGCCCTGGACTCCACCCTTAGTTCCAGATAAAAAGAAGTAGTGTGTAAAAGGATTTAAAACACGTATAGTTTGTGTTTTAATTCAGCTGCTCCCACCTTTATGTAACTGGGAGGCATAAGTTTGTCAGAAAAGTCAAGCACTTAGGGCCAAGTTGGCCATACAGACCTGTAACCCTAGCATGTGAAGTCTAGGGAGGTGGTGACAAGGCCACCCCAAACTGGAGGACCCTGCAGGCACAGAAAAGAATGGTTTGGAGCTGCTTCCTTAAGTCTTGTCTAGATGGATTTGCCTGGTCATGGCTCAGACAGCACTGTTTGAAGGCACTACCCACTGCTCTGCCTCAGAGTAGGCTTGAACAGGAAACAGATAGCCTCAGCTCACAGAGCCCCTGGCTGGTTCACATTCCCGTGCTGCTAGCCAGGCCTTTAGGGCTGTTTGTCTTTTCTTAGCAAGTATATTTTGGGATGGCAGGTAGCCCCTCTTCTGTGTTACTTGAGAATCTCATGGCCCATAGAGCTAAGTAAGACATGTGTCCTTATTAGCAAAGCACGTGTATAGTAGTCTGACCTCCCCGGGGTCCATTTGCTACTACACTCACTCGCTGTGGCCCAAGCTGTGCCACTCTGGCCTCCGTGCACATGCTTTGGGAAAGCAGCGCTAGCTCTCTCTGTGGTCATGGACACTGGGCTCTCCCAGGAGCCTCAGCCTCCCAGCACAGCTTCCTTGATGGTGCTGCTCCATTTTTCATGAATTACAGGATCTAGTTCCCCAGGAGAGGAAGGCTGGATGCTCTTGTGATGCTGTCCACCTTAGCAGCCTGAGCCTCCTGATTTCAGCCGCTCAGCCCCTCTTTTGCTTCTGCCAGAGCTCAGGTGATATGACCTGAACCAGAACAGAGTATGAACAGCCAAACTGGTATCTCTGCCACTTGAGAAGGTCTGCAGTCAGAATGACCCTGTATGGTCTACTTAGGAGTCGGTGTGAGCGAGCTGTTGGAGTCTTACTACTTGAGGCTGTCAGGAGATTTAAAAGTTGAGGGCAAGAATGGACAACTTATTAGAGACACTGCACAAAAATAAGAAAGCAAGCCCCCCCCCCCCCAGTTCCAATCCCAGCACTGCATAAAAGGAACAGTATAGTGTTTCACTGGTTTGTCTCCCAGCAAACTGCTGGGCCTGGCTAGGCCACAGGGTCTAGCCTAGAGGTGTCTACTAGCCTGGGGTAACTGCAGAAAGGATAGGATAGGGCAGACCAAGGTGAGGGAGCTGCAGATGCTCCCTACTTGTTTGGTCTTGACTGTCCTTGTCTCATGCCCACCAGTATCTGAAGAAGCTTCACACACAGGAGCGGGCAGTGGAGGAGGTGAAGTTGGCCATCAAGCCATACTACCAGAAAAAAGACATCACCAAGGAGGAGTACAAGGACATCCTGAGGAAAGCTGTCCACAAGGTGAGGCCAAGGAACTGTGGGATTGGGGACCTGGGTCCAGGAGAGGGGCATAGGGTAGGCCCAGTCATTGAGTCAAGGTCAAGGGTGCCCTGGGGCTGGCAGGGCCTCAGTTGTTCCTGGTTCTGCAGATCTGCCACAGCAAGAGTGGGGAGATCAACCCTGTCAAGGTGAGCAACCTGGTGAGGGCCTACGTCCAGCGCTACCGCTACTTCCGCAAGCACGGCCGCAAGCCAGGGGACCCCCCAGGACCTCCTCGGCCACCCAAGGAGCCGGGGCCCCCAGATAAGGGTGGCCCAGGCCTGCCCCTGCCCCCTCTCTGAGACTCCTTACCCTGTCCCTGTGCCTCTGAGATTCTGGACATATTTATGGCTCCACTTCTCTACGACGCCCCCCACAGTGGGATGATGGGGAAGGCTACTGTGAGGAAGAGGAGAGCCCCCCCTCCCCCCCGCCCTGTCCCTGCCCGTTGACCCAACCCTTCAGCCTGCCCCCCACAGTCCCAGCCCTTCTGTCATGCCCCCTCCAATTTCATTAAAGATTTCATGAAATACAGACAGGTGTTGTGGTGCACCCTTGAAGTAGATAGATCTCTGTGAGATCAAAGACAGCTAGCTCTATAGAGATCCTGTCTCAGGAAAAAAAAAAAAGACCATGAAATGCTCTTTTCTTTTTCAGGAGGAAAGAGTTGGGGTGAAGGAGGGACCATGAAGGTGCCACACCAGACTCAGGAATGTGGGGGTAGTAACAGGAGGCAGGGCCAGTAGCACCTGAGTGGCTGGGTACATTGCAGCTGTCTCCACTGGGTGGCCTCTGGTGTCAGCAGCACTATGAGGCTGCAGTGACTCAATGGTGGTGAGTCAGCCTGCCCTATATCAAGCTTGCTGGTTGCCATCCATCACTACTCAGGTAGATCACAGCCTGGGATAGCTTCCCTTGCTCCATGCTGGGACAATATGTAGCCCTGGACCTGTCTTGTCTCTCTCTTCCTTTGTGATACTTTCTCTGGGACCTTGGGGAGGGGTTAAGAGCTGCAGCCATGCTGTATTTTGTCTGTGTGCCTCATTCACTGAGCACCTAAACCTCAGCTGCAGATGGGAAGACTGAGACTCCTGTACAATAAGCACCAGCCTAGGGTCAGTGTAACAGCAGACTTGTGATAGTGGCATAAACTGGTTTATTGGTAACAGCTGAGCAGGGCTCAGCTATCTCCAGTGGCCTGGAAGTCCATGTCCTCCACCAGCTCCTGGAGGCAGGCCTTGTACTGGTCAGAGGTAAGGGAGATGGGCTGGCTGTTGGAGATGTGCAAGTCCACGGTTTTCAGAGAGGAGGCTCCCCCTTCCCGGGCCATCTCTAACAGCTCCTTAAGACATGTAGGAACAACCTGAAGGAGGCAGGACAGATCTCCAGTCAGCTATGGGAACCCAGCATAATCCAGGGTGGACCCTTATTCAGTCTAGTGCTGCTAGGAACCATGGCTGCCCCACCCCCACCCCAGTCATAACCAGTGGAAGCCCCTGGAAGCCATACACTTAAAAGGCTGCAAAGACTTGCACCTCCCAGCTACAGGGCCTAGAGTCAGAATAAGCTCTGGATATGTGGGTAAGCCTTGAAAGACATCCAGAGACTTTTGGGATGGGGGACAGTGACTGCAGAGGCCTGCTGAAGTTGCTATTTCTCAGGGGGGCTTCTGAGAGTTTTAGTCCCGGGCTGCTGCAGGTTCCTCCAGAAATGGACCCTCCCATTCCCAGTAGCATAAGACAGCTGGCACCTTGACCATCACAAGCCTCTTGACCCACGGCTGGTCCTGGGGCCACAGTTCCCCCACACAGAACCACAGAGTGTAGCGTGGGGAGTGTCCACTTCCTTCCATGAAGGCAATCAGATCTGGGAACCCAAGAGTCAAGTCAGAAAAGAAAGGATGGCCTCTACCCTGTCCACCCGCTCAATCTCTATCTTCCCTGGTGATGCTCTGCCTATCTGGGAAAGTCCCTACAGACACAGACAAGTGCTCCTCGTCTCCTTCCCTCCCTCAGCAGTGCTATGGCGGTGAGATGGTCAGCAGTGAGGAGGACGGTGGGCCCTAGTAGCTCAAGAGGCTGTTGGGATGGCTCCTCAGCTGCCCAGACCCCACTGTGGGTCTCTAATTGACACTTGATGCCAGCCCTTGAGCATGGGGCAGGAGCAATGAGAATTCAAGGCCAGCAGAAGCAGTAAGAGTGAGACCCTGCCTCAGAAAACTGACGTTTCAAATACAAATGCAACTTCAAATGCACTAGGGAGGACTGGGCTACAGAATGGGACCCTTCCCCAAACAGCCTTAAAATTCTCTAGGTGGCTCTTGTGTACTTTCAACAGTTCATGTATTTGGCTGGTAGAGAAATAACTGGAGGCAGGTGGGCTCATTACTCCACAAAACTCTCCTGGACAACAGGATCTTAGGGGACTTACTTTTCTTGTAATTTGCAGGGGCACTACCAACGTTGCCGCGCCCCCACCTTCACCATCGTATCTGAACGTGCTATGAAATGTGTGTAGCCAGAGCGCTGTACTACAAGTACGTTAGGTTCAGCAGTTACAGCAGCCGGTCCCTGGACTTGGTGGTACATTAGGTTGAGCAGTTACAGCAGCCGGTCCCTGGACTTGTGGGACAGGCCTGTCTTCACCACAAAGTTTAGCAGGCCCTGAATTCAATCAACCACCATGGCTTATCAATTCCTATTGAGTACTCACCTGCCACAAAGGGCCTAAGGTCGAACACGCCTCCATCCTTGTCCTTGGGTACCTCTCCAACAGGCCCTCTCCCACTGTCTGGAAGCAGCTCCTCACCCAGAGCCCAGAAGGAATGCGAGTGGCCTAGGCGCTGGGCCCAGAGGCACTGTCCTGCCCGCCACAGTGCCAGCCCCTTGCCCAGCCCCTTGAGTACATGCCTCACATACTCCCTCACAAGCTTGTCTGTCAGAAACCCCTCAGGGTCTGGCAGGGTGACTGGCTGCCAGGGCAGTGCCATGTCATCAGCCGTGCTGCCCACCAGACGCAGGCCCCCTGGGCAAAAGAGTGTCTGCTGGAAGACCTGGCGGCCTCGGTAGAAGGCGGTCACCTCGAACTCCCATTCTGAGTGGTGGGTTGAAAGGGGAGAGATGAAGACCAGGGTAAGGACTGCTGTCTCTGCTGCAAAAATGCAGCCCTTCCTACCACATAGCTGGCACTCACGTTCCTCAGCTAGCAGCTGCCTCAGTGGATTTTCCTGGGGTCCTGGGTTTGGGAAGTTATTCACATTGGGGCTTAGCAGTAGTTGAGAATGATCGGAAGCAATAGCCAGGTCTGAGGACCCTTCGTCTGTGCGGGGTACCAAGGCCATGTCACCGAGTAATTCCCAAAGGTCTTCCTGGAGGAGGAAGGAGCTAGTCAACAGCTTCAGCTGAGTCAAGAGGGTAGCACATTGGTGAAGGAATGGAAGTCCAGGGACAAGGGCTGCGGGTGGGGAGTAAGGGGAGGCCTAGTGGACAGGACAAGGCTGAGGCACAGGACCAGTGGCTCCTCACCTGGGGATCAGACAGACTGCTTTTGCCATTGGTGTCAGGAGAGGTGTCCAGATGTACAAAGTCCCTAGCTCCTGTCAGAGTGGAAGTGAGCAGAGTAAGTGGCAGAGACCCTCCTGATCCCAAGGCTTCTCTGTGACCCCAAGCCAGCCTTGTTACACACACCTGGAGTCACAAACTCATACACTTTATGAGGATCAAAAGGGTCCTTGCTCCGATCATCAGCTAAACGCAACACTTCTTTCCGGTTCAGGGCTGACCGGAAATTCCTCTTCCAGGTTGACAGGTCTGGCTTATCCTTCCCTGGGGTGTAGGCACCACTGGCTTCTGCCCAGGCCTGATACATCAGTGATTCCAGGATAGCAGGAAAGACAACTTAGACTCTGGCCTGAGGTCCTGACACCTCCCACCATAATCCATACATTTTTGGTTCCTGACCTAAGTTCTCACATTCACAGAGCCCCTAGGATCTCTGTCCTCATACTTATCCACTATTTTACTCACACACACACACACACACACACACACACACCCCGTTTTGATTTTGTGACACTGTCTCACACATTATGACCAAATTTTAACTCCAAGTTTCAACCCTGCTGCTCTACCTCCGGAGTGCTGGGATTACAAACTCATGCCACCATGTCCACCTTCAAGCCTTTGTTTTTTAAGCCAGCATTTTCGGACCTACTTGGTACCTCACCCAGGTCACCTCACACTCTGCTACTGCCATACTGATCTAGAAGCTAATCACCCCATCTTGAGGGCAGTCAGTCTCAACTCTTAAGGTTTAAGGGTTCTAAAACCAAGAGCCCACCCCCAAAGATTTCTCTCTAAAACAGCTGTTCTCAACTATCCCAATACAGTTGTAGTGCTGTTCGTAAATATTTGTTTTCCGATGAAAGGGCTGTTCAATCCCCCCCCAAAAGGGGTCGCATCCCACAGGTTGAGAACCATTGCTACAGAACGTGGTTTTTTTGTTGTTGTTTTTTAAGAGACTCAACCTGCCTTTCAGGATTCTGTTCCTGGAATCTGCCAATCAATTCCCATCTGTCCCTCTAGTCCTATCCCACTTAATTATCCTGTCTAGCCACACCCAGAAATTCCTCTGAAGTCTTTCCCCCAGCACCTGGAAGATGCCGAAGTCAGCCATCTGTGCGTCCTGTCGTAGGCCATGTTTCCATGGAATCCTGAACTTTGTACGGCTCTCATCCAGCCAGGCCACGCCTTTCAGCTGCCCCAGGTCCAGCTGCGACACCAGCCATGGCAAGATCCGCGGTTTTGGGGTTCCCATGCTTCAGCCTGTGCACAGGGCAGTTCCTGAGCCTGTATGTCAAGGGGCAAATGCACTAAAACACAGCACAAGCCTTCCTTCACCCTTGTTTTCTTGTGTATAAACGAGAAACTCCTTCCCACCTTTCCAATTCCAATGGGACGGCCTCTCCTACCCCAGATTTATCTATAGGAACTCTACTTATAGGTTCCTTCCCTTTTCTAAATGTAAGCCCCTCTCTATTTTCCAAAGCAGGTACCCCATTCCCAGGGTGGAGTCCTCTTTCTCTGTCTTTAAAGCATCATGACTGCTCTCTCACCTCACCCGTGCAGAAAACTCTTACTCATTTCCAAAGTCTTCTCCCAGGAGCTGTCGCTTCTTCTGTTTTTTTTTTTTTTTTTTTTTTTTTTTTCTATATTGTTTTTATGGATGTTTGAGACAGGATCTTAGTATGTAGCATAGGCTGTCCTTGAACTTGTTATGTAGCCAAGGCTGGTCTTCAACTCACTGTGTGGCTCGAATGTACTCTGTAACCCAAACTACCCTCAAACTTATTCAGTAGCACAGGCTGGTCTTCAACTTGCTTAACCCATGCTGGCCTGGAGCTCACTGGCCTGGAGCTCACTGGCCTTGAACTTGCAGCAATCTTTACTGTCTCCAGACTGGATGCAGAAACTGTAAGCTTCCGTCTACAACACGTAGCCATTCTGGTTTTCGGTAGCCGAACTCCTGAGCGTCAGGGCTGCCTGATCCTGCGCCCTGAGGCCGCCACCCTCCCGGTTCTTCCGCGTTACCTACCAGGGGAGGAATTGCGCGCTCGTGGGGCGCGGGTGCCAGCACTGGTTTTGGGGCTCCCAAACAGTAGTAGTTCTGAGACTCGCAGCCACGCAACCCCTTTCTTTGTCAGCTAAGCCTCCGAGCGCTGGGACTTTCTTTTCTAACGATATTTTGAGGAAAAAAAAAATTTCTCATCATATAAGAAAGTCAAAACACCTAAGAGCGCACTTGGGCTGAGCCGGCCTAACTCCCTCAATGCCCTTTTTTGGCCTTCCGCCTACAGGCATGCTGGGAACGCCATATGCAAATGACTGCAACACAACGCTCCACCCCTTTGACGTTGGGGCGGTTGCCGTGTCGGCCCAGTGCGCAGGCGCGGGAAAGTTAAACTTCCGAAGTAAAGTTTGTAGAAGTTGAGTGAAAGCGTGTGCTCCAGTGCGACTGGAGCAGAACCCGAGCCAGGTGAGCGGGTGCCAGGGAGGGAACCGGGTTGCAGGAGAGTCCACAGCCAGTCCTGCCTCTCTTGATTTCCTAGCACCCGGGGTCTCCCGGTTCCCGCCAGAGGTAGTTGGAACTACATCTCCCAGCAGGCTGCTCGCTGAAAAAGCCGGGAAACCGGGCCAGCGTTTGCCGCAAAGCGTGTTAGGATTAGTAGTTCCCTATTCTCTTTGGTCTTCGAACCTCCTTCAGCACCCAGGGCTGGGAGGGAACTCCAAACCCCCTTCCTGCTCCTGCATATAAGAATCCAAGCACTCAGTTACCTCCTTTCTTAGACTCAATAATTCAGACCGTTTCTCCCGGTGTGGCCTTGACTGTCCTGGAACTCTTCTGTGGCCCAGGATAACTCTGAACTGGTCCTCTGGTCTCATACCCCAGACGGCTGGGAGGACGGAATCAACTGCCCCACTGGCCCTTAAGCCACCTTTTCCTTGGAGTAAAGCATTGTCTTCATTCAGTGATTCGGAAGTTTGAGTTATCACGGCACTTGGGTGCATCCTCTATCTTCTGCCTCAGGTACCTCCATGGCCGGCTCTGAAGAGTTGGGTCTTCGAGAGGACACACTGAAGGTTTTGACTGCCTTCCTTAAGCGCGGTGAAGTTGCTGGGTCCCCTGTCCTAGCTCCACCCAGGTGAATTACTAGCCTTTGATGGGAAGATCTTCCTGAGTCTTGTGTTCCTAACCTGTCTGCTCCCTTCAGACCTAACCCCATATGCCTGTTTCAAGAGTGATCTTCCATGAAAGGACGAAGGGATTGTTTGCTCAGACCCTTTTGGGATAACTCTGAGGTTCTTGTCCCTAGGAGCCCTGCCCAAGAAGACACAACAGATTTCCTGAGCCGCCTCCGAAGATGCCTCCCTTGTCCCCTGGGGAGAGGAGCTCCTCCCACGGAGTCCTCTAGGCCCTGCTTCCTTCCCCTCCGTCCCTGCTATGGTTCAGAGCCTGGTAAGGGATTTATTCAGGTCGCATGTGAAACTTTCAGGGGTAGGAGCTTTGGTTCCAAAAAAATCCAGACAGTACCTATTATAAAGTCAACACTGCTCAGCTTCAACACAAGCTATAACCATTCCAGTTCTTTGTTACACTGGACTCCAAAGCCCAGAAACAGCTCTGAGGGGAGAAGATATCCCAGTGCAAGGGATACCTGAGACTGGGGGCCCAAGAACCACACAGCTCTGAGGTGGGACAGTGTCCCAATGGAAGGGCATCCTGAGACATGGGGCCCAGGAAACTATACACAGCTTTGAGAGGAAGCCTCCTCAGTAGAGGCATTGCAGCTCCCAAGGAAGTGAGTGTCTCCTCAGCTGAGGTGAGGATCAAGAGCCTCAGCCCTGCTCTACTTTTCTTGGCTTCTTTCAACAAGAGAGTTAGACCAGCCAGAAAGTTTCATAAAAGAGATTTATTGGAGGGTCCAGGATGGAGAGACGATCTATGGATGGCTGCCCTCCGCTCCTGGGATCAGACAGCAGGAATTGGATGAAGGGAAGGCTTATATAGGACTTCTTAGAGGGTGGAGCTTCTCAGAGCAGAGATTTCTAGATTGAAGATTGGTGGGATTTCAAGTCCTGAGCTTGGAAAACTCAGGGATCGGTGACTTTTTTCATCACCTTTTTCCTTCATTGGGCCCATGGGTTAGGATCAGAAGTCCTTCTTGGCTGCAGGCCGTCTTGGCTGAGATGCCATCTCTGTGGAGCTGCTTGGGGAGGATGGAGAGGACCTGCTTCCAGTGTGGACAGCTCCTGCAGTGGTGTTTCCCCAAGGGTGTAGGCTGAGGAGATGCTGTGGTGCTGCCATTTTGACAGCTCCTGCTGGGATCCTAGGCTAGGGCTGGAAGGAAGGGCTGGCCAGCACTTTGATGGGTTTTGGGGTGCCCTGCTTAGGGACTAAAGTAAAGGGAATATTGAGACATAATCACATTTGCTGGAGCCCTCCTGCCTCAGCCTACCTCATACTGGAATCACAGGCATGCACCATAAAATAGAGCCCCAGCTTAGACTTCTACATAGCAGTTCTTGTGGTTGCTGGGGTGGGGGGAGGAGGTGCTTTGGCACCCTCCTTAGGTAATTTATCTCTTCCCTTAAGTGGGTGCTTCTCTGGTTCTTAGCGAAGCCTTCTTTGTAGCTCCAGTACCCCAAGACAAGAGATAGGAAGTGTGGTTGTCGATCAAAACTCCCTGGCCAACTGGGAGTTTTCTCCTTCTTTTTAAAGTAACAGAGAAAGGAAGAAGGGATCTTTGGACTTGATCAGTGATGATCAACAGACCCAAGTGTGGTAGCATATTGTTGCAGTCAAAGATTGAAAGGCTGACACAGGCCTGCTGTGAGTTTAAAGCCAACCTGGACTACAAAAAGTTGAGTCCGTCAAATGCCTGCCTAGCATGCATGAAGCCTTGTGTGCAGTTCCCAACAGCACATAAAGGAAGCACACATCAGGAAGCAGGGAAAGGCCTGCTGTGGCCTGCAAGGGCATCAGGCAAAACACCCAAAAATAAGAATCTTTTTTGTTTTTTAAAAAAAGATTTATTTACTTTATGTATATGAATACACTGTAGCTGTCTTCAGACACAGCAGAAGAGGGCATCGGATCCCATTACAGATGGTCATGAGCCACCATGTGGTTGCTGGGAACTGAACTCAGGACCTCTGGAAGAGCAGTCAGTGCTCTTAACCACTGAGCCATCTCTCCAGCTCCCCTTTTTTCTTTTTATAAGGAGCATTGGCTCTCATGGATCTGGAGTTAATAGAAAGTTGGGAGCCATCAATCATGTGGGTGGTGGGAATTGAACCCAGGCCTGCTGAAAGAACAGCCAGTTCTCTTAACTGTCACATCATCCAACTTCTAATGCTGTTCTCTGGTCTTCAGACACTGGGTACCCATGAAGTACACAGATACACAGGCAGGCAGAACACATAGATAAAATGTAAAAATAACTCTAGGTGAGCCGTGGCGGCACACGCCTTTAATCCCAACACTTGAGAGGCAGAGGCAGGAGGATTTCTGAGTTCGAGGCCAGCCTGGTCTACAGAGTGAGTTCCAGGACAGCCAGGGCTACACAGGGAAACCCTGTCTCGAAAACCAAAAAAGCCCAAAACCAAACAAAGCAACAAACCTCTAAAGAGGCGTGCCGAGTCAGACGCTCACTTACAACGAGCCCTGTGGTCAGTCGCTGAGCATGAACTTGACAAAGGATGAGGTGTAACGGCAGGAACGCCATGTGTTTGCCCTTACTGAACGGAGTCATCTCCAGAGCTCAGTTTGAATATTCTCAGTTGAATTTGATGGTGCAACAAAGTAGAAAGGCTGAGGATGTTAAAATCTTTTATTTACCAAAGTCGCATGGCTTCAGTTTACATTTTGTGACATGTTGCTGTCTGGCAAGATGGCTGGGAGGAGAGACTTCATAAATATGCTGTTTTGTAAACACAAAGTGTTACCGATTCTTTCTGCCCAGGCCCAGCCACTTCAGACTTCTATGCCCTGGTTGCCCAGCGTCTGGAACAGTTGGTACAGGAGCAACTGAAGTCTCCACCCTGCTCAGGTAAGCAGCAGAAGGTGAGGGGTGATGGAGCAAAGCCAGGGCCCTTCCCAGTCCAATTCTCTTCTGCCCCCCTCCCCCCAGAGTTCCAGGGACCCCCACCCACGGAGAAGGAAGCCCTGCTAAGGAGGCTGGTAGCCTTGCTGGAGGAGGAGGCAGAAGTCATCAATCAAAAGGTGACCGGCCTCTACTCCATGCTATGGAGAGGAGAGTTGTGAACTAGTGGGCAAACGCTGGAGCTGCACTGTGTTGTGACGCTGGGTGTGGTTCTCGTGCTCCAGTAAACACCAGAGCATCTTTACAGGAGACTTGATGCCTCACCGCAGTAGGACTTTACACCAGTGTCCTTCATGGGCCATCAACAAGCAATGGGACCTGGGCAACAGAAGCCACCAGAGGCATTAGGGACTTACTCAATGACAGAGCCCTTGCCTAGCAGGCTGAGGTCCTTACCTTAACGTTGTCTCTATCACCCTCTCCCCCAAGTTAAATACTCAAAAACAAAGAACAGCAAACAAAAGAAGAGGCCAGAACCAAGACCCAGGTGAGAGAATGGCCGTGGCAGGAGTTTAAAACTGGGTTGTAGGCCAGGCAGTGGTGGCGCACGCCTTTAATCCCAGCACTTGGGAGGCAGGGGCAGGCGGAGAGGACCAGTTCAGAGTTATCCTGGGTCACAGAAGAGTTCCAGGACAGTCAAGGCCACACTGGGAGACCTTGTTTCAACAAAACAGGGTGGAATATGAGAGCACATACCTTTAGTCCCAGTAACTGGAAGGCAAGAGGAAGATAGAGCTCTCTGAAGTCAGGGCCAGCCAGGGCTACATAGTTAAACTCAATAACCCTGATTGACTATAGGACAGAAGGACACAGCTTAGACTACAGAGGAAATACCTGGCCGAGTGGGTATAGCCTCTGAGTTTCCTGGACTCTGGCTTTGAAAACTGAACAGTACTGTAACAACAATCATCTGGTAAAAAACTCGGATTCAGGTACTCTTCCCCTACCCACTCAAGGCAGGGTCTCTGTGTCACCCTGCCGTGCTGGAACTTACTCTACAGACCAGGCTGGGACTTATTGAGCATTGAAATCTGCCTGCTTCTGCCTCCCAAGTGCTAGGATTTAAAAGCGTGTGCCACCTCGCCCAGCTTGGGTTTAAGGACTAAAGGAGAATTAACTGTTTAGAACTCAGAACTGTACTTGGCTCCGATTCTAGGACCCTTCCTGGGAGTCTACTGGTCAAGGCCATAGAGGCAGCTTTGGTGGGTGGGACCTTGTGCTGGAAAACCCTGCCCCTCCAGGCTGGTCACACAGTCTTGGTGGTAGCTTACACTGCCTCTCTGCCCCTCAGCTGGCATCTGACCCTGCTCTGCATCGTAAACTGGCCCGCCTGTCAGCAGGCTCTTTTGCGCGCCTTGTGGAACTCTTCTCTAGCCGGGAAGGCAGTTCCTCCCCAAACTGCTCCAGCCCCTCGCTGCCGTGCCCGGGACCCCCACCGCCATCCCCAGATCCGCTGGCACGCCTGGCCCTAGCCATGGAGCTGAGCCGGCGCGTGGCCGGGCTTGGGGGTACCCTGGCCAACCTCAGTGTTGAGCATGTACACAGCTTCATGCCCTGGATCCAGGCCCATGGGGGCTGGGTAAGTGACACACACCCTGCCAGGTCTCAGTTTAGCCCTACTGCAGTCTTCCATTCAGTCTGAGCGTGTGCTGTATATGCCAGACACTGTGCTAATGAGGGCTGTGCCCATCTGTGTTGAACCAACATTTGTGAGAATAGCTCACCTGCTCCGAAGTCTCATGCTCCCCATTGTTTTAGGGTGGTTGTGTAGTGGAGAATGGGATTCTTCATGGATGCACGGGGTGCTTATCTAGTGACTTCAGTCTCCAGCAGTTTGTGCCCTGTGACTCTTCCCACATACCTCTGCTTCCTATGTTGAGTGTCAACTCACTGAGGTCTTCACTGGCCACTGACTGTTATTTCCTACACATACAATAGAAATAAATCTGTTTGGCATGATGTCATACTTTTAATCCAAGGAGTCAGAGGCCAGCAGATCTCTATGGGGTCAAGGTCAGCCTAGTGTACATAGGGAGTTCCAGACCAGCCAGGGTGGTGACTGAGCCACAGCGGGTGGGGGGTGTAATAGAGGGAGAGAGGGAGGAGAGGATGGTATCTGGTGGTGCAAGCCAGACATCTCAAGTACCAGAGAGGCTGAGGCAAAAACATCTACATTTAAAGCTATCTTTGGCTCCAGAGGTTCAGGGTCAGTCAAGGTACTTACTGAGATCTTGTCTCAAAACAGAAATGAAAAGTTAGGATACAGTTCAATGGTAGAGTCCAGCACTTCAGAAGGAGAGGGAAAAAAAAGTGTGTTCTAGAGACACAGCCAGGCTCAGAAGGGTCCTTGGTCACCCTGAGATGGGGCTCCTGAGATACTGGTGGTCTGTGCACAGCCCCATCCTCCTAGATAGAGCAGGAAAGGCCTGGAGGTGGGATCAGTCCCAGCAGGGAGGACTCGGATCTTATTAGTTGATGAGAGTGCAGGTTCTCCCAAGAATGAATGTGGGTACCAGGCCAAAGACGCTGTTGTGAGCATCTGTCGGGCTCCTCCTGCATTCCTTGGAATGGAGAAGTGAGGAGTAATGGAGGAGTTCAGATTTCACTGGAGCAGAATGGAAGGAACGGGACAGGTAGAGCTCAGCAAAGAAGCCAGCACTCCTGCTTCTCTTAACATAGATGACAGGAGAGCCTGGGAGACAGATTGGGCCGGGCATCGTGGAGCTAAGCACAGTCCTTAGAGCAGGGACTGAAGCCAGAACAGAACAGACCCGGAATCACTTTAGTGTCCCACTTAAGGGGTCTGTTTCTCCATCAGTCTTTCCCTCTTCCTGGGTGTCTCCATTGCTCTGGTCTCAGGCTCCCGTCCCATCCTCCCAAGCCTCCGACATCTTTTATCACTGCAGTGGTAGCAGTGAAGTCCTTGTCAGCTCCGGGCTCTCTGTCCTTTACAGGCAGGCATCCTGGCCACCTCACCTGTGGACTTGAACTTGCCCTTGGACTGAATGTCTCCTCTGACCCGGCTGCAGGTGACTGAAGTGTGACAACACACATACTTAAGGGCTCTACATTTTTTTTTTTGCCAGAAACATTGTTTAGAAATGTGCCTGTATTAAAAGTTTTGTTCTTTAACTAAAGCATTAAAGTGTGTGAGTTTACACATGTGTGTGTGTGTGTGTGTGTGTGTGTGCTCGCATGCGTACATGTGCACTGGAGTAAATGCATGGAGGCGAGAGGCCAATGTTGGGGTCTTCCTTTATCATAACCCACCTCTTTTATTTTTGAGACAAGGCCTCTCTGTATAGCCTGGCTGTCCAGCAACTCTTGATTCTTGAGTTGTGCTTTACACCGGGTGTGGAGGTCTACTCCTTTAGTCCTGTCCCAACACTCAGGAGGCAGAACCAAGTGGAACCCTGAATTTGGAGCAAGCCTGGTCTGCGTAGGAGTTCCAGGACTGCAAGGGCTATACAGTGAGACCATCTCAAAGAGGAAAAGTAAAAAATATTAAACTTTACATATATGTTTGTTCCTGCATATATGTATGTGCACTACATGTGTACAGTGTGTGTGTGTCCCAGCGCTCTTATTTTTGTAAGGATTTACTTATGAGTACACTGTGCCTGTCTTCAGAGACAGCAGAAGAGCCATCTCTCCAACCCTAAGCCCTTTGGAAGACCAGACAGTGCTCTTAGCCACTGAGCATTCTCTCCAGCCTGGCTTACTGATTTCTTCAAAAAGATTTCAATTTAATGTTACATGTGCAGGTATGAGCGGGGCAGGGGCAGGTATGAGTGCAGGTGCCCAGGAGACCAAAGACATTTAATCCCCTGGGGCTGGAAATGGGAGCTCACATTGAGCCCACAGCCATGTGTAACTTTGTAGCCCGTGAACAGCTTGGGGAACTTCTCTGGCCTTGTAAGTTTCCTGAATCTCAAGCCCTTCCCCTCCTCTTCCCATGTTCCAGTATGGAACAGGTACACAACTGGCTTATGGCAATATCCAGTTACACATTTCTTTTTTCTTTTTGGGGTGTTATTAAGAGTGGCACTTCTCAGCCGGGCGGTGGTGGTGGCGCACGCCTTTAATCCCAGCACTTGGGAGGCAGAGGCAGGCGGATTTCTGAGTTCGAGGCCAGCCTGGTCTACAGAGTGAGTTCCAGGACAGCCGAGGCTACACAGAGAAACTCTGTCTGGAAAAACAAAAAAAAAAAAAAAAAAGAGTGGCACTTCTCCCAGCGAGGGCAGTGATTTCAACCTTCCTAATTCTGTGCCCTTTAATATACTTCTTCATGTGGTGCCCCTCATCATAAAAGTATTTTTTTTTACTACTTCCTAACTGTAATCCTGCTACTATAATGAATGATAATATAAATATCTGTGTTTTCTGATGGTCTTAAGTGAGCCCCAAGAAAGGCTCTTTTGACCACCAAAGGGGTTGAGATCCACAGATTAAGAACCACTACTTGGGGGCTGGAGAGATGACTCAGTGGTTAAGAGCACTGACTGCTCTTCTAGAGGTACTGAGTTCAATTCCCAGCAACCACATGGTGGCTCACAACCATCTATGGTAGGATCCAATGCCTTGGTGTGTCTGAAAAGAGCAACAGTGATAGTGTTCTCACATACATTTAAAAAAAGAAAGAAAGAAAAACAAAAAGAACCACTACCACTAAGCTCCACCTTTAGCCCTGACTTATGGTAGAACTCTCTTCTAAGGTTGCTGGAGCTGGAGCTGTAAGTGGAGGAGAGTGACAGTCCTTAAATCTCTGTGGCAGGGCTCCCAGGTGTGTGGTAGCTACACCTTTAAACTGCAGTGCTTGATGCAGACCTGTAATCCCAGCATTTGGGAGGATCCGGGTCAAGGTCATCCTTAGCTATATAGAGAGTACAAGGCCAGTTTGAGCTATATGAGACCTGGCTTCAAAAGCCCAAAAGTGGGGCTAGGGCAGTCAGTATGAAGTGTTTGTTGCCTGAGCATAATGATGTGAGTTAAATTCCCAGCACACATTTAAAAGCAGGGCATGGAGCACATGCCTGCATCCCATCACTCAGGAGGCAGAAGCAGGACCTCTGGGGCTTGCTGTTCAGCCAGTTAGGCTCTAATGTCACTGAGAGACCTTTTCTTAAAAAAATAAGGTGTTGCCTGGCAAGGTGGTACATGCCTTTAATCCTAGCACTTGAAGAAGCAAAAGTATGTGGATTTCTGAGTTCCAGACCAGTCTGGTCTATGCAGACAGTCTCAAATTCAAAGTACAAAGAAATTTAGGAAGGTATTTGAACTTCAGCCTCTGGCCTCTAATCATACTGTGCACACAGACAAAATCCAAATTAAATAAATTTTTAAAAATAAAGTTGTTTTGTTTGCCTTTCTGTAGTGAAATACAGCTCAGCAGCGTCCTAAGTGTGTAGCCCTGATCAATCCCTTTTCCTATCTGAGCCTCAGTTTCCTCAGGAATCTATATTAGTAGCAAACTGAATGGGCTGCAAAGAGTCCCTGTGCTAAGTTTGTTTAAATCAGTCAAGAATGGCTGGCTCAAAGTCAAAATGCATTTCATTCACTGGCTATGAAATTTCTTGTCCTAAATGAAAAGCAAGTTCGATCCCCAAAGAAAAGGGGCACCATGTAAAATGGCAGCAACCCCAGGAAACCTGGATGGGATCAGGAAAGCTGAAGTGAATGAAGGTGGTTGAAGGATTAAGACATCATCCTAGCCGGGCAGTGGTGGCACACGCCTTTAATCCCAGCACTTGGGAGGCAGAGGCAGGCGGATTTCTGAGTTCAAGGCCAGCCTGGTCTACAGAGTGAGTTCCAGGACAGCCAGGGCTACACAGAGAAACCCTGTCTGGAAAAACCAAAAAAAAAAAAAAAAAAAAAAGACATCATCCTAGAGGTGCTGGAAGGCCCCATAAGGCCGTGGGCAGAGGGGGTGGTAAGTTGTAGGCAATGACAGATGGAAGCACCAGGGCAGGAGGGGGGGGGGGCCCTTGGGCACCTTAGAGACAGGGCAAGAAATGCCCCGGGGCTGTTAAGATAGAGGGCAAAGTAGCAGGGCAGGCTGGATTCAATCAAATCATCTGAGAGAGGCACAGGCAGGCAGGATCTTTGACTTCAGGGTCAGCCTTGACTATAGAGTGAGTTCCAGGACAGCCTAGGCTACACAGAGAAACCCTGTCTCTAAACAAAAAGGCTAGAGAGATGGCTCAGCGGTTAAGAGCACTGACTGCTCTTCCAGAGGTCCTGAGTTCAATTCCCAGCAACCACAACTGATGCTTTCTTCTGGTGTGTCTGAAGCTAGTGTACTCACATAAATAAATCTTAGAAAAATATACCGAACTGGGCGTGGGAAGCATGCCTTTTGGGAAGGCAGAAGCAGGCAGATCTATGAATAAAAAGGATAGCCAAGGATACACAGAGAAACACTGTCTAGGAAAAACGGGGGGGGGGGGGGGAGGGAGGAGGGAAACCCAATGCTGGGCAAGATTTTCATAGGCCTTAAATCTCAGCACTTGGGAGACAAAAGCAAGCTGATCTCCATGGCGAGTTCCAGGCCCAAGGAACAGTGAGAATCTGTTAAAAGATATGCCAGATCTTACGTGTTGGTCTGCAGCAGATGGTGCAGAGGGTAAAGGTGCTTGCCGCTAAGCCTGACAACATGCGTTCAATTACCTACACTCAAGGACTCCTGTAAGTTGCTTTGTGACCTCCATACGTGCAAGGCACACAAATGTACACTCACACTAAACAAAATAACTGTTAGGCGTTGGAAGGAAACAGGTCAGATGTGCACGCACGCATACCTTATGCAGAGGCTCGGATTAGAGGGGTTCATACGGGAGTTTAAAGGATCTTATATTTGGGCCATGGATTGGTGGGGCAGAAGGCAAAAGGAAGGTTCACGAACCCAGCAACTGACATCCATCCTCAGGCAAAGAGCAACCTTCTGAAGATCCAGGGAAATTTCCTGGAGGAGGTGGCGTCCAAATTGCCGGTGATTGACGTGTAAGAGTTGGTCAGACAAAGGACGATGGGTGTTTGTCGCAGAGGACCTGGAGGCCACGAGTAGGCCACCGGTCTTCACAACTTGGCACCATCCAGCACAGGGGTGAGAATCATCGCAATGAGGCTTACAGCGATTCACGGCTGGTTTCGAAACCACAGATTAGAATGCGGCCCCAGCCACCTCTGAGGAATTCGGGGTTTCCCTATAACTTAATGCGCCCACGAGCCCCAGTTCCTCCAGAAAACCTCCCGGGGGGGGGGGAGAACCACAGATGATGATGACTGACATTCCTGAGAGCCAATTGCTGCTGTCGAAAACGCTGCATGCCTCTCTATGGGCCAATGGCCCCTCTTCTTCTAGGCCAGTCGTTTAAACAGGGTGGAGTAAGAACCTCGAACGTCACCTTTGGCTCAGCCAATAGCAACGAGGAAGGAGCGGACTATCTTAATGATAGACAGCTCAATTTCTAGACGTCCGCTTAGCGCGGAGACCGCCGGGAAGCTCCAAGGCGGAGCTAGCCAGAAAGGGGCGGGAAAACCTGGTGGATTTTACCCAATCGCCACACGTGCTGGGTGAGACCGACAGACAGTTGTTCCCTTCAAAGCGGACAGGAGGGGGCGGGCCTTTAAACGCTAGGAGGGGCGGGCACCTTATGTTTGATAGTCGTGTCCATCACCCAATTGAAATGTGAAAATCTTAGATAGACAGCATTACAGACCAATGAGAACTTATGGCGGGGTATCGGGGGCTGGCCTGTGGACCCTCTGGTAAAAGGCGGTCCCCGGTCGAGCGGGGGGGAGAAAAGAGAGAGGGGGGGGTCTCGGAGGCCAGAGGACTCGGGTGAAGATGGCGGCAGCCGAGGCCGCGAACTGCATCATGGAGGTGAGTAGCTGAGCTCTTTAGGCCCGGGGGCGGCGCGAGACGGGTGGCCCACTGCCTGAACTGTGGGACGGGGCCTTTCGATGTGCCTGGCCTCGCGTTGGTCAGCATCGGGAGATGTGTTCGATCGTGACGGGAGAGATTAAGGCTTTCGGTGCTTTGGGATCCGCAGCCGAGCCAAGGACCATCGCACGTGGTCGCGGGCCGGGGGCGCTTCCAGCCGGGCCGCACGTGGTCCCGTAGCGTAGTGTGGGGAGGGGGGTGTGCCGCTTGAGGGGCCCCCCGGGCTCCACGTGCGGGACAAAGGCCCCGCCCCCAGCCCGATGACCTGGGTTGCACTCAAGGGGTCCAGGAGTTGCCACCCCCCTCTCCCGGGCTGGGCTTTGAACGTACATGCAGCTCGAGCTCCGTGCACCCGCGTGGGGCCTGAGAACATCACTTCCCCGGCCTCTCTTTTCTCAACTCTGTGTTACCCTTGTGAAGCGGAGGGGGGATGGGCATAGCCCTGTGACCTCTCTTTAAGGAGATGGTGGGGAATCTCAACCGAGGAGGTCCGGATCCGTCGCCGGGCACCCCCTCGTGGTCATTATGGGCGTGTGAGAGGGGCGTCTTTTTTTCACGGGGCGTGGCCCAAAACCCACCCCCTCCTGGGAGGGCCCTCGGGTGGATGGTCAGAGGTCAGTGGTCAGGGATAAAGGAGTTCGGATGGCCACCGGCCTTAACCCCCACTGAGCCCCCCCTTTTTTTTTTTTACCTACTTGAATGTGTCAAGAGACCCCTTTGTAAGCATTTCCGCCTTTGCCTAATTTTTCCCGAAAACGGAATGAAATTCCAGCACCTGCCTTGCTTATCTGCTTATAGTTGAGTGTTAAGTCTTAAGCTGTATTCCCCAGACTACTTTTTACATAGTTTAATTCAAAATGAGTCTGGCTTTGAACTCATCCTGTAGCCTAGGATGGCCTTGAACTTGCCATCTTCCTTCGACTTCTGAGTAGCTCCTGTGATGCCTTCACCATCAGGCTTGTAATGCAGGTCCTAGCCTCAGGTTTCAGGCACTCTTCAGTCAGTTGTCAACCTGCTGGTATGGGTCTGTACTATTGAAAAAGAGAGGCCTACGGGAAACTCACCTCACAGGCTGTGGGGAACTGAGCTTGGTTAGGTTGTGGCTTCTCTGGAAGCCTTGGATGGCAGCCACTGGTGGGATTTACTCTGATGGGGCTCACACCTCTTCAGGTTGTCTGGAGAGGAAGGTCAGTTGCTGGGACATCTGCCATTAATAGGGGTCAGTTAGCCTACAGGGCCACTACAGTGACCCTGGGACTTGTGGATAGAGAAAAGAAAGGCAGATTCGGTGTGGGGACCCAGGTGAGGTGTGACGGGCTGGTCCCAGTTTTCCAAGGCGTATGTAATACGTCCTCAGAAAGGCAGGGGAAAGTAAGAGGTTGCCAGTGTGTGTTTTCCTCATCCAGGTGGAGCTGGGGGTGGTGCTTCACCTCTAATGGAACCCTCATAGGACAGGAGACAGCACCCTTTCCCTTTCAACCCCTCCCTCCAGTTTATTCATGGCCCTTCAGCCTGGCACCAGTGTCAGGAAATGTCACCTAACCTAGTGGGGGGGATTAGGTAGTGAAGGGGAGCAACAGCTGGCAGTGCCCATGTGCCCTGGCAAGTACTGGGTCTTGTGGCCTAGATGGGGTAGGTGGATGTGGTCAGTCATCTGACAGAGAAGGACGACATGGGGCAGGCCACCATCTCTTCAGCCAACAGCTGGGACAGGAGACCTTCCCTTCCCTCCTCCTTCCTATCCTCTCTCCCCAGCACAGCCTCACTGCTTGTCCCTGCTTACACATGCACTCCCTGGCCTAGGAAAAGCCAACCTACAAACCACTCACTGCCCCAAAGGCCTTCCCCAGCCACCCCGTAGCTAATCCTTTTTCCCTGTTACTCTCTCCTAGAATTTTGTAGCCACCTTGGCTAATGGGATGAGCCTCCAGCCGCCTCTTGAAGAAGTAAATATCCTTTTGTGAGACCCCCCACCCAGCCCACTTCCACATACGCTTACTTGCTATACATCTGGCTCCCCCAAGAGGTCTAACCATCCTCTAGCTTCAAACCAGTTTCCTCTGCTGTGCTCCCTAAACACTTAGGACAGACCCCGTCTTGGCCCCAGCTAGCTCCCCCAGAACCATGGCTGCTTCCTTAACTCCATCTCCAGCCCTCCCCCCTGCCCTTCCATGTGTCTGCCCTGGCTCTGCCCTCTCTCCCTCCCTCCCCAGCTGTGGGCTGAGCTAGAGACGGGGCGTAGAGCCTGGAGAGATGGTAGGCGAGGCGGCTGCTCCCTGGATGGTGCTCTGGGTGGGTCCTGGAAGTGGAAACGTTACCTGGGGAAGAAAGATGCTGGAGGGGGCTGTAGGGTTGTCCTGGTATGACGAGGGGCTTTTTGCAGGTTGAGGAGACTCTCTGGGGAGCCCACCTTTGAACCTTGTGCCACTCCCCATATTCCAGGTTTCCTGTGGCCAAGCAGAAAGTAGTGAGAAGCCCAATGCTGAGGACATGACATCCAAAGACTACTACTTTGACTCCTATGCTCACTTTGGCATCCACGAGGTGAGTAGAGACTGCCCTAAAGCCAGTACACACTGAAGAGCTGCAAGACTGGACAGAACTGAATGTCTCCACATGTGCACTGCTCCCTTTCTGCTCCTGGTCCACTGTTTTGGAGACTGAAGTCTCCAGCTCTCTAGAGGCCAGTGGTAGTGCTTGCTGCCCCAATGTGCCACAGACCTCAGTAAGGATGAAGTCAGGCCTTGTCAGTCTCTGGCGCCCTCTAGTGACTGGTGGTGGGACTGTATCCACTGATTATGCTACACTACAACCCTTTTGATAAAGGAGACAGGGCTCAATGCAACTGAAGTAACATTCTAAGGAATCCTCCTCTTTTCCATGGGGCTTTAAAAAAAAGCTGTACCAGAGGCTGGGACTGTGGCAAAGTGGCAGAGCAGCTGCCTAGCATGTGCTGGGTCATAGCCTCAATCCTCAGCATCATAAAGGGGAAAAATTGGAAAATATGCATAAAACAAAATTGAGCTTTGGGGACCCCAAAAGCTGGTCCTAGGGACATACCTCAGTTATTAAAGGGCTTGCCATGCAAGCATAGATTGCAGGGTTCTGTCCCCAAAACCCACTTCAAAGCCATACTGGGACCGACAAGATCGCTCAGTGGGTAAAGGTACTTGCCGCACAAGCAGAAAGTAGTGTTTGCCATACAAACACTACTTTGTACAAGAGCTCCCTGTAACTTAGAGCAGATGGAGAATGTGTCCTCTGACCTCCATGCTCCTGCATGCACAATAACTGTGCATGGTAGTGAGTGCTTGTATAAGCTCAGCTCTGAGGAGGCAGAGGCAGGCCAATCACTGGGCTCACCAGCCTAACCTAATTGTCCAGCTACCCAGGTCTCAGACACCATGTCAGAAAAGAGGCTGGCTGGAACCTGAGAGGTGACAGACACCAAGGGTTGATCAACCTCTTGCTTACATGTGCTACACAGCCTACTTGGTACTTGGCTGTCTGCCTCCTCTTGATTTTAATTTGTGTGAGCCTGCCTTAAACTTAACGCTTCTCTTGCCTAAGTTTCCCAAGCAGCTTAAGATGCCAGGCCAATACTATGATGCCTTTTGGTCATCTAAGGGCTGTCCTTGTACCCAGGATCTTCCTGCTTCCGCCTCCTGCATCCCTGGTTCTTGCAAGGGTGGCACTGATAAAACCTGGTGTGGGTGTTCACTGCAGAAGAAGCTCCCAGAAGGGAAAGGAGCTCTGAGCCTGGTTCATCGTCAGTGTGACATGGGATCCGGGCCCCGTGTGTCCCCTCTCTCTGATCCTCTCTGGTTGTCTGCCTAGGAGATGCTGAAGGATGAGGTGCGAACCCTCACATATCGCAACTCCATGTTTCACAATCGGCATCTCTTCAAAGACAAAGTGGTGCTGGATGTGGGCTCGGGCACTGGCATCCTCTGCATGTTCGCTGCCAAGGCAGGGGCCCGCAAGGTTATTGGAGTAAGTCTCACGGAGATGGGTGGGCTGGTTAGGGGCTGGAGACAGCGGAAAGGGCATGGACTGGACTCAGTCTCACCCTCCTTCCTTCCTGCCGTAGATTGAGTGTTCCAGTATCTCCGATTATGCTGTGAAGATTGTCAAAGCCAACAAGTTAGATCACGGTGAGCAGGGGCAGGTCTGCGGAGGTAGACCACAGTGAGGGGACAGGTCTGCGGAGGAGGCCACAGTGAAGAGTTAAGAGAACACAGTTAACAACTAGGGGCTCCTTCATGTTGGGGAACGCTGAGTCTGGATGTCAGGCTTGTTGGGCCTCGTGCTTTAAGGCATTTTTGCTGACTATGCTCAGGAGTGTAACTTCCCTTGTGTAAGGGTTTCCCATCCCTCATTTGTCAGACACATCTAGGGCCTGTCAAGGATTCTCCCAGCAACCCGCACTCTGATCATGATTGACATTGCCTTCCTGAGAATCCCACAACTGCTGCCAGTGTGTCCACTGCTTCCTCAGCACCGTGTGGCTGGGTGTGCAGGTAGAGCTTGCCACAAGCCTGCAGCTCTGCAGTTCCCACCTGAAGGTTGTACACTTGGCTCCACAATGGCCTTGGTCATGTACTTACGTGTACACATTGAAGACCTTTAGTCTGCCTTAGATGTCATTCCACACCAAACGAGTTTTCCATTCAGTTAGACTTTTTTATTTTTTCCTCTTGAGAAAGCCTCACTGTGTAGCCCTGGCTGTCCTGGAATCCAGTATGTAACCAGGGTGGCCTTGAACTCAGAGATCTGCCTGTCTCTGCCTCCCAGTGGGATTAAAGGTGTGCTCCACCACACCTGGCTGTACTTGGCATTATAAAAGATGGAACTGGTCTAATCTGTGAAGGCCCTGGAGGTGGTGTGTCCTGTCATCCCATCCCGTGGAGGTGAAGGCCAGGACGGGCTACACAAAAGGAGAACGTGGGAGTTGGTTGAGTGGCTGAGTGCCGGCACCATGGTCTTCAAGGGCAGAGGCACGCATGGGGATAGATGCAGCCTGCCATCCGAGTGATGGTACTTAGCACACTGCAGGTTTATTCCGCTCATCCTCAGTACTAGGCTTGGAACCTTGGCTCTTGCCTGGCAGGGCCCTCCTGCTGATCCAGTGGGCCAGCCTTCTTCGTATTTTGAGACAGGTTATTTTTGTTTGTTTGTTTTGTTTTTGTTTTCTTTTCCTTTTAGATTTATTTATTTTATCTGTGTGAGTGCTCTGTCTCTGTCTCCAGACACACCAGGAGAGAGCGTCAGATCCCATTGCACGTGGTTGTGACCTACTATGTGGTTGTTGAAAATTGAGCTTAGGACCTCTAAAAGAGAAGACAGTGCTTTTTTTTCTCTGTGTAGCCCTGGTGACAGTGCTCTTAAATGCTGAGCCTTCTTTCCACCGCCAAGACAGGGTTTCTTACTGTAGCCCAAGTAGACTTTGGACTTTAGTCTTTGAGTGTCAGCCTCCTAAGTAGCTGGGGTGACAGGCCTGTGCCACCAGGGCTGGCTGGCTATAATAATTTTGGTTGTTTTCTTTTGTTCATTTAAATACTTTATATGTTTATTGAGGGGGGGAACTGCTATGGAGCACATGTAGAGGGTGGGGGTCAAAGGATAAATCTCATTCTACCCTGGGGTTAGAATTCAGATCATCCAGCTTGGCAACCTAACCTACTGGCCTTCATTTTACAGATGTGACCACACCATTACTTACTGTTTCATACCTACTGAATAGAAAAATACATTTTATCTGAGCATTGCTAGGGGCGGAAGTCCAGACCTGGAAAATGTTAAACTCAGGCTCGTAGCAGAGCCTGGAGCTGTGGCTGTACCTCTGTGGCTTGGGCTGGACCTGATTTTTTTAACCTTTTATTCCCAGTACTGGGAAAGCGGAGGCAGGCAGATCTCTGGGTTTGTGTCCATCCTGGTCTATATAGCAAGTTTCAGGACAGCCAGGACTACATAGTGAGACAGTTTGAAAAAGGGAGACAGGGAATGCCCTTTGACCAAAGTTCTTTGTGGGTGTCTGGAGCCCTCTGGACCGACCCTCACCCTGACTGGCGTGCCGTCCCTGTGGCTGCAGTGGTGACCATCATCAAGGGCAAGGTGGAGGAGGTGGAGCTTCCCGTGGAGAAGGTGGACATCATCATCAGCGAGTGGATGGGCTACTGCCTCTTCTACGAGTCCATGCTCAACACCGTGCTGCATGCTCGTGACAAGTGGCTGGTGAGGCATATGTTATGGATGGAGTGCGCACCGCAGGCTAAGAAGTTAGAACGGCATATAGGGTGCCACCAGGTGTTTCTGTGGATGAGGCCTTCCCAGGAAGAGGGGACCAAAGGGATGGCAGAGGAGCTGACTTCAAGAGGGCCAGGAGACAGTATGCTGTGTAGCAGAGCGGGGGTGGGGAGGTGTCTTTCCTTCTGGGTTTTTTCCAGGCTCCTAGGAACTGTGGGACAGCCTGGGCTCTGGGTACCCTGTGGCTGTTGAGTAGGGACCAGACTCAAGGATGAGAGAGGCCTAGATGACTAAGGGGTCTCTGGAAAGTGATGGTAGGCTGGACAGTTGGATCTGCTGCTCAGTTAGGCTCTTGCTCTAACCCGACTCCTCCCTTAGGCACCCGATGGCCTCATCTTCCCAGACCGTGCCACCCTGTATGTGACAGCCATTGAGGATCGACAGTATAAAGACTACAAGATCCACTGTGAGCTGGGGCTGGGTAGTGAAGGCAGGATGGGTGGGGAGGACAGGGCCGGGTTCCACCGCTCATCTGACCCTGTCTATGCCCAGGGTGGGAGAACGTGTATGGCTTTGATATGTCCTGCATTAAAGACGTGGCCATCAAGGAGCCCCTGGTGGATGTGGTGGACCCAAAGCAGCTGGTCACCAATGCCTGCCTCATAAAGGTAACTCAACAGCAGTTCCAGTTCCTGGCCTGTCCATTAGAGGCGTAGAGAAAACAGTTGGGCCCACACATCAGAGTTTGAGGGTCATGCCCGGTGCTGAGTTCCAGGAGAGCAGAATGAAGCAGAGGAATGCACTGGAGCGGTGGGGGGGGGGCACCTGGGGTTCTGCTGAGTTATCCTTTCATTTGTTGCCTGCCTATGATCTGAGGATCAAGAGTTGGGGCTGGAGGGATGGTTAAGAGTACTTGCCACTCTTTGAGGGGATATTAGGCAGCTTCTCACAGTCCTGTAACTCCCAATTCTAGGCATCCAATACCCTCTAATGTTAGCAGGCATCTTCATTGACATGATTTCAATAAACTCATATATTCATACATAATTATATTTTAATGTGTAGATGTTTTATCTGCATAAGTGTGTGCCTGTAGCCTGTGGCGGTTAGAAGAGGTCAGTAGGTCTGGAACTGGAGTTAGAGACAAGTATAAGCTACCATGGTATAAATACCATTGTTGGGATTTGAACCCAGAACCTCTGGAAGAATAGCCAGTGATCCATCTCTCCAGCACCATAAATAATAAGAAAAAAATTGGGGAGCCGGGCAGTGGTGGCACATGCCTTTAATCCCAGCACTTGGGAGTCAGAGGCAGCTGGATTTCTGAGTTCGAGGCCAGCCTGGGCTACAGAGTGAGTCCCAGGACTATACAGAGAAACCTTGTCTCGAACCCACCCCCACCCCCCCAAAAAAAGAAAAGAAAAGAAAGAAAGAGAGAGAGAAAGAAGGAAATTGGGGCCTAGAGAGATGGCTCAGCAGTTAGGAGCACTGGCTGTTCTTCCAGGGGTCCTGAGTTCATAAAATAAGTATTTTTTAAAAAGAAAGAAAATGTTGCCGGGTGGTGGTGGCGCACGCCTTTAATCCCAGCACTTGGGAGACAGAGGCAGGTGGATTTCTGAGTTCGAGGCCAACCTGGTCTACAGAGTGAATTCCAGGACAGCCAGGACTACACAGAGAAACCCTGTCTCGAAAAACCAAAAAAAAAGAAAAAAGAAAATGTTATGAGGACTAGCTCAGGATACACAAGACCCTGTTTCAGAAAATGGGGGTGGGGTACTAACAGGCAGCAGTTGTCATATGCAGGGTGGGCTCTGAGCGCCGACTGCACTTTCCCGTTTGGCAGGAGGTGGACATCTACACAGTCAAGGTGGAGGACCTGACCTTCACCTCCCCCTTCTGCCTGCAAGTGAAGAGGAATGACTACGTGCACGCGCTGGTGGCCTACTTCAACATCGAGTTCACCCGATGCCACAAGAGGACCGGCTTCTCTACCAGTGAGGGCCATGTGGGGCTGGGCCGGGGCGAGAGCATCAGTGAGGTGTCTGTGACAAGCAGCAGAGCACATGCCTGGGGCTTAGGACTGTCTAGAGCCACCTGGGAACGGGACAGAAAGCTCTAAAGTTGAAGAAAGTTAGTGATAACCCTCTCAAAGGGAGAGTGAAAACGGAGATGTAGCTAGAGTCACTTGGTGAGGGGTGAGGCATGGCCCAGTGGTCAGGTGCCTGTGGTATTCTGGCTCTGCTGTTGGTCATTGAGTAACTGATCCTAGAGTCGCTCAGTAAGCACACAGGCGGGATGCAGGGACAGCCCTTGTGGGTCCCTGGCAGGGTTAGCATGGCGACACCTAGGCAAAGTCTGGAACTGACTGTGCCCTTTCAGGTCCTGAGTCCCCGTATACACACTGGAAGCAGACTGTGTTCTACATGGAGGACTATCTCACGGTGAAGACTGGCGAGGAGATCTTTGGTACCATTGGAATGAGGCCCAACGCCAAAAACAATGTGAGGCCTGAGGGAGTGAACATGATCTGGAGGGTGTGGAGAAAAGTCTAGATAGACTTGAGCAGTGCCAGCTTGGGTAGCATAAAGGGCATCTCAGGAAGCCCTGTGTGTCTGCTGGTTTCAGTGATAACTCTTGTTCAGTATCCTTCCTGTGGGTACTGAAATCACCTGACTCCTGTACAGGTTAAACTGGCAAGTGCCAGGGCTCAATGCGATGTTAGGAAGACCAACAGTGGCCCAGCCTTCATCCATGGGTGGAGGGGGCTTCAGGATGCTTACAGGGGGACTGGAAACAGTGCTGGGACTCCAGCATTGCTGATGCTAGGTGCTGCTTCCCTTGATGTGACTGGGGAACTTAGTGGGGTACATATAGCCTGTAGCACTGTCATTAAGTCAGGGTGCAGGGTATGCAGCGTGCTAGCAGAAGTTGCCAGCACACTTACCTGACCCTTTTCCTGATGGCACACCTGAGCCCTGTCTCCCACCTTTTCCCTTCAGCGTGACTTGGACTTTACCATCGACCTGGACTTCAAGGGTCAGCTGTGTGAGCTCTCTTGTTCCACCGACTACCGGATGCGCTGAGGAGGTGCCAGGCTGGCCCTCTTGCAGAAGGGGGCTCAGGGGACTGGGCTTGGGGGATGGGAGGGTACATCGTGACTGTGTTTTTCATAACTTATGTTTTTATATGGTTGCGTTTATGCCAATAAATCCTCAGCTGACCATGCCACTTCTTGCCCTGGGAGCTGGGTAGTTCAGTAGCCTGTCACTCCCTGAGGACCGTCCATTTTAGGTCTAGGGATGTGTACCTTAAGCTAGGCAAGGATTCCTGGCTCCACTATGTCTCTGGATTCCCTGACCTTCCTGAGATTCTTCCTTGGAGCAGAGGTTGAGGACAGACCTCAGTGGGAGTCAGCCACCTCTGCCCTCCCCACCCAGAGTTGACTTTCCGTGTCCTGCTCTTCTGTGCTGTTTCTGTTTGCTGGGGGCTTGAGAGGGGCTTCAAGACAGTGTTTCTTTGTGTAGCCTTGGCTGTCCTGGAATTTGCTAGCCTCCAACAGAGCCTTGGCTGTCCAGGCTAGCCTCAAACAGGTCCACCTGCCTCTGCCTCCTGAGTGCTGCAACTAAAGGCCTGCACCATGGTCCTATTCCATTTGTATTTGGGTGTTTTTGTTTTTTCAAGACAGGGTTTCTCTGTAGCCCTTGCTGTGCTTTATTGTCTAGGCTGGCCTCCAACAAAGGTCTACCTGCCTCCCAAGTCATAGGGTTAAAGGCATGTACCACCACTGCTCAGCTAAATATTTTTAAGGTTTATTCCTTTATACATGACTGCTCTGTCTACATGTATGCCTGCGCACCAGCAGAGGGCATCAGATTCCATTATTAAGCCAATCCTGGTTGCTGAGACTTGAACACAGAACCTGCAGTGCTCTTGTCCTGTGCTGTTTCTAAGTAAGCTAGTTCCATTCTAGTGACCCCAGGCGTCTCCACCCTCCTACCCCATATCTTGGTCCATCAGTGTTTATGGAAACTGGGTCACCCTGGTCTGGGGACAGGTGGGATTTTGGATCCTATGTGGCAGTGCAAGTGGGGGGGTCACTAACCCTAAAGCCAGAAAGCCCACTGAGCAGACCTGAGCTCTAGGATACCCTTGGACAAGAAACCTGCTTGATCTGGCTTCCCACCCTGTACCTGGCATTGTTTCTTCAGCCACACTAGCTAGCTTTCTGAGTCCTGCTATTCCAAGCACTAGAGCTCCTGGGTCTGACCCTCACCTCCTGGTGCTAGGGAAGCTTAAGCCCTAGGACCTTCATAGTTCCTGGCCTGCCCTGGAGACCTGGATATTGCCTTTGCTGGGTGACGATGGGCTGGTCTCTGTCCTGGAATGGATCCATCATGAACAGAATATGAAACCCCGGAGTAGAATAAAGCAGACTGCCGTGTTTGTGTGTGTCTATGCCCATCTTGCACCGTCCCTCTGGTTGTCTAGCTTGAATCTAGTCCCCAGTGGCGCCTATTTCATGTGGAGTCTATGCCTGGTTCTGATAGGTCAGTCTGAGAAGCATCTCCTACAATGTGCTCCAGCAGATATATGGTGACATTCATGACATGACGCTGTACCTAAAAGAGGGCAGGGAGGGAGGCCAGGGCTGTTTCTTGAACAAACTGAAAAAAGAAAAGGGGGGGGGGGGGGGGGGAGAGGCTTGTGATAACGGGGTTGGACGCTAGGACTTCTGGCGGGGGCGGGGCGAGAATGCGGAGGGATTGGAAAGAGGCAGGGACAGACGCGGAGGGATCAGAGGAGGCGGGATAAAATGTAGGACCTGAACACCCTGTTCGGGGAGGGAGGAGGCGCCCGCGAGGTTGGCTCTGGGTTTCAGCATAACAGCCAAAGACGGTTGATCAGTTCGTGGACACGGGGTCTGGATGTATGTACAAGGGAAACCGGGTACTGGACTCAAAACTGGGGGAAGGAGGTGTATATGGAATTGACCCCAGGAACCACAGCTGCTGACCTCTGATCAGTGTAAGTACTAGTACCAGGTACAGGAGGGGCTATGGGCCTTGTGTTGGGGCAGGCGAGTGGGGCTTCTCCATCAGTTGTCCTGGACCTGCCTCCGCTCTTCACCAGCATCCCTTGATGCCAGGCATGCGCAGTAGGGTGCTTCCTCTTTCATCCCTCTCCAGACCCCATGGTAGAAGGGAACCCATACTTGTCTGCCTTGCAATTGGAAATGAACAGTGCTTACCTTCGGCAAATGTTCGTTTCCCTATGGGTGTAAAACCTAGTACATTAAAAAAAAAAAAAAGGGTCTGAAAAAGAACAACAACGGAAAACTAGTGTGTTTTATTTGAACAACTGATCCTGCATCAGTTTCCCTCCCCCACCCCGAATACTGAGCACTGAATACTCAGTAACACAGGTCTCAAGGGTGCGCTCCAGCCTTTGTGCTTTCAGAGATCCCCAATTAAATGAAGTCCTGTCCCAAAGCCCGCTCCAACTGTGAGCTGTAGCACCCCCCCAGGTTCTTAGAGCAGAGTATGCTGAGTCCTGTGGTCCCGCTGTGGGGACGAAGGGATAGGGTCTGAGAGAGGGCTGAGGGCTGGAATTCTCCACCCCACACACATCTGAGAATAGAAGCAAAGTCTACACCGGTGGGTCTGAGGGAAAAGGGCCAAGTTCTGGAGTCCTGGATCTGAGGGAGGAGGCACTAAGGTCCTGGAGAATGACTCTCCGTCTTTCTCCTAGGGAGCCCAGGGAACATGGCTGAGGCCTACCAAGCCTCGAGCTTGCTGTCTTCACTGAGTTCCGACGGGGCAGAAGTACAGCTCAGCTCCTCGGTGTGGCAGGAGATTTACCTCTCTGCCCTACGCTCCTGGAAAAGGCATCTCTGGCGTGTCTGGGTGAGGAGAGCTATTGGCTGGTTTTCTTCTGGAGCTCCAAGTACCTGCTTCTGGAGTTCCTGGAACCCACTTCTGAAGATCTGGCTCAGTCCCAGGCCACTGTTAACTGTAGCTTCCTCTGGGATGCTCTGTCCTGCCTACTGGCCTGCCCGACTCAGCATCCTGACTCACTTCACTCACCCCTGCTGCCCTTCCCATGCAGCTCCTCCCCCAACAACTTCTAGTATCTTGGATTTATTTATCTATTTGTTTACTTACTGACTTACTTATTTTGGGTTTATTTGTTTGTTTACTTACTGACTTACTCTTTGGTGTCAAGGTTCAGAACCAGGGGATTTGAACAATCTAGGACAGTTTGAATGAGACTCTTACCCCCTTACTGGTAGATTCCATGAGGCTTCCCTACCACCAAGCCATGTCTCCACTAACGCCTCATGGTGGATTCTAGGAAGAGACTCTCTCCAAGCCTCAGCCCCTTATTGGGGAGTAGGCAAAGGCTATACCATGCCCCTAGCTCCCTACTAAATACATTCAGTAAAAGGAATCCTGAGCTCTGCCCACATCCAAGACCCTATAAGCTTCTGAGAGTGATACAGAGAGTGTCTTCAGAGGGAACATGACTGAAAATGCCCTTTTCTCACCACAGAATGATGTTCTCGCTGGTGTGGTCCCTGCAACCCCCCTCAGCTGGCTTTTCCTCTTCAGTACAATCGAGCTTGCTTGCCTCCTCCAGCTGGACCCATCCCTAGGACTGATGGAGAAGATCAAAGAGGTGCTGCCAGCCTGGTGAGAACCTTCCTCCTCACCTAGTCACTGCCCTAACCCCACAGACACTGTGTGCTCTGCCTATCAGAGAAATGTCACTTCTGGGTGTAGTGGTGCATAGGCCTTGAATCCCAGCCCTAGGGAAACAGAGCCAGGAGGATCTGGTTTACAGTGAGTTCCAGGACAGCCATGGATGTTACTCAGAGAAACTCTGATGTGAAAAACAAATCAATAAAAATGTAATTTCTGGACCTTATGACTGTTAATAGAGGTACAGCCAGGGCGGGGGTGCTTCCGCTCTTTCATTTCATAGCTTTATTTATTTATCTATTTTGGTTTTTCGAGACAGGGTCTCTCTGTATAGTCCTGGCTGTCCTGGAACTCACTTGGTAGACCAGGCTGGCCTCGAACTCAGAAATCCGCCTGCCTCTGCCTCCCAAGTGCTGGGATTAAAGGTGTGCGCCACCACCGCCCGGCTTTGTTTTGTTTTTTCTTGTTGTTGTTGTTTTGTTTTAATTTTTGGGGGGATAGCATCTCCTTATGTATATAGTTCTAGCTGTCCTGGAACTTGCTATGTAACAAGCAGGACAGCCTCGGACTCACAGAGACCCACCCCCCTCTGCCTCCCAAGACTCCCAAGAGTGCCACACCAGGTTTTCAGTATTGCCAAGCTTTTATTCTTAGTTCTGAACTGAGTCAGGGGTCAGAAGCGGTGGCTCAGGAATGGTTAATCCATTCCAGGGGTTCCATGGGAAGATCCTTTCTCAAAACACAAAACAAAAACAAAAGAAATGTCACCAGCCAGATACATGCCTATAATTCCAGCATTTGGGAGGCCCAGGCAGAGATTTGTGAGTATGAAGCCATCCTGGAATACAAACCAAGATCCCATCTCACACCAAACAACCAAAGCAAACATTATCACCAGGTGGGGATAGATGTGCTGATTCTGGGAGGTGGGCCAGTCTTCCTTGGGAAGAAGCGGGTTTTCTGAACAAGGCAGAGCCTGGATTAGACATGGAAACTCTGAGAAGGGCATATCCATGACCCAGTCTAGAGAGGGCATGCAGTGGAGGAGCTGCAGTGATGGACCCACAGTCTGACACCTGGAGCCCCCGGGGGAGGGGCTGTTACAAGGTTAAGCTCTGGGCTTCCCCCACCACACTGCACTTACTAGTTTTCCTGTTTGCTTACTTACTATTTATTCTTATTTATTTATTTCTTTTCTGGTCTTTTGAGATAAGGTTTCTTTGTGAAGCCCTTGCTGTCCTAGAACTCTGTAGATCAGGCTGGCCTCAAACTCACAGAGTTTGTGAGTGCTGTGATTAAAGACAAGTGCCACCACTACCCACCCTTTTTAAAAAAAAAAAAAAAAAAAAGATTTATTTATTTATTTTATGTATGTGAGTACACTCTCACTGTCTTCAGACACACCAGAAGAGGGCATCCGATCCCATTACTGATGGTTGTGAACCACCATGTGGTTGCTGGGAATTGAACTCAGGACCTCTGGAAGAGCAGTCAGTGCTCTTAACTGCTGAGCCATCTCTCCAGCCCCCCACCAGCTTTTTTTTTTTTTTTTTAAATGGGGTATCAATCACTCTGTATCTCAGTCTGGCCTGGACTCCCATAAGTCCCTGCTTCAGCCTCAAAAGTGCTAGATTACAGGATTCTCACCCCTGGCTAAAACTCATGAATTTATGTATTTCTTTCTTTATGGCAGGGTTTCATGTAACCTAGGCTGTCCTCCATTTCACTTTGTAGCCAAGGATGGACTCTAACTCCTCTTCCTGCTTCCCCAGTGCTGGGATTTTAGGATTGTGTCAGCACACCCAGCGTATGCACTGAACCCAGGGCATTCCCATGATAGGCAAGCAAGCAGTCTGCCCTGTGTACTCCCTGGTCCCAGGAAAATGATCTTAAAAGCTTGGGGCCTCCACAAGGGTGGTCATGGGCAACAGAGGGACACATCCACTTTATAAGGTAAATAAATATGTCTGTCAAATGTGGTTGTCCCCAATGCCCATCCTGCAGGCTCAGTCCACTGAACAGCTTCCGGGGCACCCCTTTAATTTCTCTCTCAGGGGCGGACAGCACTATCAGCTCCAGGGGCTCCTGGCAACAGCCGTGTTTGCCTCGTGTTTATGGGGAGCCCTGATCTTCACACTTCATGTGGCTCTGAGGCTCCTTCTGTCCCACCATGGCTGGCTTCTGGAACCTCATGGCACCATGTCCTCACCCACGAAGACCTGGCTGGTATGTGAGGATCTAGAATCTCAGAACAAACGCGTGTTTGTCTTTGTTTCTGGGTTTCAGTCCACTTCCACTCCTGTTTCTGTGTCCATTCCCTACCCCGACCCCCGTTCTCTCTGGGTCTTTGGCTCCCGCTTTGTCCCCAGTTGTCTCCCTCTTCTCATGCTGTCTCCCTGTACCCCCTCTCAACTATCTCTATACATCGTACTCCCTCCCATCGGACATCATCTCTGACGGCTGGGTCAGCATCATGCCCCTCCTCCCTTCCCTCCCTCACCTGTCTTCTCATTCTTCTATTCTTCACTCTGTCTCTTTTTCCCTTCTTTATCTCCATCCTCCCTGTTCCCTCCCCCATCCATCATCTTGTCCTCTCTCCTCCATTCTTCCCCCTTCATTTCCTTTCTCACTCTCCCTACATCATCTTCGTCCTCCCTCCTCCTTGCCCCAACTGGGTCCTCTCCTCTATCCTGCAGGCATTGGTCAGAATCTTTTCCGGGAGGCACCCGAGGCTCTTCAGCTTCCAACGTGCGCTCCCGCGGCAGCCAGTGCCCTTGGCGCAGGAGACCGTGAGCAAGGTGGGCGTGTCCTGGGGTGGGGCGGCCACAGGCCGGCGGCAGGGCGCTGACGCTCCGGTCCTCGTTTGCCTGTAGTACTTAGAGTCTGTGCGCCCTGTGCTCGGAGACGACGCTTTCGACCGTGCTACGACGCTGGCAAACGACTTCCTGAGGTTGCAGGCACCACGGCTACAGCTCTATTTGCAACTCAAGTCCTGGTGTGCTTCCAACTATGTGAGTTCGGGTCCCAGTCCGGCCCTGCAGTGATTGGCCCACCCGCCCCGTGGTGATTGGCCCGCCCTAATCATGCCCCTGCCACGATTGGCCTATCCAAGTGATTGGCCTGCCCCAGCCCTGCTTGTGATTTGCTGGATAATGGAATTTCTGTAAGTAGCCCCGCCTCCGTGCTCAGCCCCTCCCTGTAGTCCACCAAATTAGAATTACTTCAGGATCCTCTATCTGAGTTTGAGTTCCACTACTTGTGTTAGGACCAGAATTCCAACATGAATCTGTTCACCATTTCCAGTTCCCGAACGGTTTCCTACATAGGTGGTTAGCTAATTTGGGAGCTAAGCCCGTGGCTGCACTTTGAGTTAAGCTTCTTGGGAAACTGAGGCACAGAATGAGTCACACGAATCAGGAATGCCAGCCTTGGCTAATGTAGGAAACTGGAGACGGGTGACAGGCAACGGGCATCTGAGAGGTGGTGAAGAAGAAAGATGGAGCTATAAATATCTCAGAGGTGGGCAGAGAGCCTGACAGCAAACCAAACTGTCCGGTTGTTAGCGGGACTCGGGAGAAGTGGAAAAGGGGCTTCGCTTCGGTCAGAACGCTGGTGGGCAGGGATGGGACGCCTAGAGTGATAGGTTTTCTCAGGAATGTACTAGGGAGCTGGAAAGATTTAGAACAGGACAGGATGTGTAGGAAGGCCTGGAGATTGGAGGTTGGAGAGGAAGCTGAGGAGGACAGTTAGCAGACACTTGAGTTAATCCAAGCACTGGGCTTGCCTGGGGTTGGAGGCACACGGATTTTAATCTCAATACTAGGGAGACAGAGGCAGGAGAAAGAAAGAAGGTCTGGGGTGGAGCAGGGGGGAGGGTAGTTGTGTCAGCAAGTGTTAAGTATCTGCAAGGGATGGAGAAAGCTAGACCTTAGTGTTCTACTTTTATTCCTTCATGCTCTACTAGAGAGATGGCTCAACTGTTAGTCTTACAGTCTTACAGGGGATCCGGGTTCGATTCCCAGTTCCCACATGGTGGTTCAGAAGCCTCTGTAACTCCAGTTGTAAAGGATCTGATTGCTTCTTCTGACCTCAGGGTGCTGTTGGTACGCACACATTTATGCATGGGAAACACCGAAGCACATAAATAAATCTTAGGTTTTTTAAAAGTATATACAAGAGGACTTGGGGTGTGGCCCAGTTGGAGGCAGCACCACACCCAGTATGTGGTAGGCAGGCGCTCCACCAAGTAAGAGCTATCCAGAGCCCTCCAAACTGCATTGATATTCAGTGTGTGTGTGTGTGTGTGTGTGTGTGTGTGTGTGGTGTGCGTGTATGTGTGCGTGCAGGTGTGCATACATGTTTGAATGCACACATATACAAATATGTGTCTGCATGAGTGTGCAGTCCAGAGATTCACCTCAGCTGTCATCCCTCGGGGCACCATAGAGTTGTGTTTTGTTTGAAAATTTTTTTTTGTTTTCACTTTATGTGTATGGGTGTTTGCATGTTTGTGTGTGTGGATGGGAGCCAGGACAGGGTAGAGGATCCGATCCCCTGTAGCTAGAGTTATATGCAGTTGTGAGCTGCCATGTGGGCGTTGGGAACCAGCCCAAGTCCTCTACACGAGCAGCATAGCGTTCTTAAGGCCTGAGCCATAGCCCCAGCTCCATCTTGTTTTTTGAAACAGGGTCCCCTTACTGGGATGTGGGGTTTCCTGACTGGGCTAGGGTGTCTGTCTGGCCAGCAGGCCCCAGCAATTCTGTCTCTCCCTCCCCAGCAATGAGATTTTAAGTGTGAACCACAATACCTGGCTTTTCTGCGGCCCTGAGGATCTGACTGGGGTTCACTTGCCTACTGAGCTATCTCCCCAGTGCCTTTACTCTAGTTAATGGTTACATAATATTCCATAACTTACGGGTAGCAGGTTTTAACGAACTAATCCTTCATCCACGGACTTATAGGTCATTGCTGGTTGTTAACCATAATCAATTTCTCCCCCCAAAGTCCTTTCTGCCCATGTGACACAGGAAAGTCTGTGGGCTCCCTGGTCACAGCCTCCCTCTCCCTCAGGGTCTCAGCCGCCTCAGCTGAGTATCTCCCATTCTCCTCCAGGTCAGTGACTGGTGGGAAGAGTTCGTGTACCTACGTTCTCGAGGCTCACTGATTAACAGCACGTACTACATGATGGTGAGGAGGGAGAGGCAGCAGTGACCCATGACATGAGTGCAGAGCATTGTCTGGGGCCCCCATCGGGGACAAGCATGGCCTCAATGTGTTTTGTGTTCCCTCCCTTTGCCACCAAGCAGGACTTTCTGTATGTCACCCCCACACCGCTGCAGGCGGCCCGCGCGGGCAATGCTGTACATACCCTTCTCCTGTACCGCTGTCTTCTGAACCGGCAGGAGATCCAACCGGTAAGGCAGATCCTGTGGATTGGTGGATTGGGGGTGGAGGTGCAGGGAGCCACAGAGGGCCACGCCTGGCTCAGGCGCCCTTGGCCTCCTGCAGACATTGTTGATGGGGATGCGACCCTTATGTTCCACCCAGTACGAGAGGATGTTCAACACTACTCGGATTCCAGGGGTGGAAAAAGGTGAGAACAACCCCCTACTCAGTCCTTGTCCCTTCCTGCAATGGGGCACAGGCGGAGAGCAGGATCTAGCCAGCCTGTGTAGGACTCTCTCCTGATTGGAATCTGACTGTATTGCTTCCTGTGTGGCCTCAGGAAATCGTTGTCCCCTCTGAGCCTTAGCTTCTTCAACAGTGAAATGGAGTAACATTGGTACCTGAGGTGGTGTAAAATTAAAGATAGCTTAAGGTGGAGCAAGCCTGGAGGTCTCTCATTTATCTGAGTACACCATAGCTGTCTTCAGACATGCCAGAAGAGGGCATCGGATCCCTTGGATGTGAGCCACCATGTGATTGCTGGGAATTGTCCTCTGGAAGAGCAGTCAGTGCTCCTAACCACTGAGCTATCTCTCCAGCCCAATTTTTTACAGGGTTTTTTGTTTTTGGTTTTGGTTTTTGGTTTTTCGAGATAGGGTTTCTCTGTGTAGTCCTGGCTGTCCTGGAACTCACTCTGTAGACCAGGTTGGCCTCGAACTCAGAAATCCACCTGCCTCTGCCTCCCAAGTGCTGGGATTAAAGGCGTGCGTACACCACGCCCGGCCTTTTACAGTTTTTAAAAACAAAAAAATGACAGGATTTCCCTCCTCAGCTTTCTTCCTACAACCCTCCATGTCCTCATCTCCCTCCCTCTTTAGCTCATGACCTGTTTGTTTGTTTGTTTGTTTGGGTTTTTTTGGGGGGTGGGGTAGGGTGGATGTTTTTAAGACAGGGTTTCTCTGTGCAGCCCCCTGGCTGTCCTGGAACTCACTGTGTGCTCCAGACTGGCCTGGAACTCAGAGGTCTGCCTGCCTCTCCCTCTTGAATGCTGGAAATAAAGTCGTGAGCCACTATCTCCTGGTGGTGTCTTCCTCCTCCTCCTTCTCCTCCTCTTCCTCCAACTCCTCTTCTTCTTAATTTTAGTTTGTTTATTTATTTTGTTTTATGTGTGTATGTGTATGCGTATTTATGTGTGTATGCGTATTTATGTGTGTATGCATATTTATGTGTGTATGTGTATTTATGTGTGTATGTGTATTTATGTGT
>JANHMN010000003.1:42184678-42209410 GCA_030674055.1 Rhabdomys pumilio | reverse complement strand
TATGTGTGTATGTGTATTTATGTGTGTATGTGTATTTATGTGTGTACGTGTATGTGTATTTATGTGCACCGCCTGTGTGTCTGGTGCCTTTGGAGGACTGAAGACCATGTCAGATCCCTTGGAACTGGAGTTAGATTAGAGCTGGTTGTGAGATGCCATGGGGGTGCTGGGAATTGAACCCAGATCCTCTGCCTGAGCCACAGTGCTATTAACCTCTGATCTATCTCTCCAGCCCCGGACCTCTTTTTCTTTAACTATATTTTATTTTCTGTGTCTGAGCGCTGTACATGCATGTGTTGGTGCACCACGTGCTTGCAGTGCCTGTCAAGACCAGGAGAGGGCATCAGATCTGGGACTGAAGTTACAGATGGTGCTGAGCAGCCGTCTGGGTCCTCAGGAAACCCTTAACCACTGAGCTACCTACCCCTCCGTCCCTGAGCAGAATTTTTGCCTAACATGCAGGAGGCCCTCTGTTATAAATGAGGCATGGTGGCTTACACCTGTCATCCAGCACTGGGAAGGTGGAGTTATGAGGAACGAGAGTTCAAAGTCATCCTCTGCTCTCTCTCTCTCTCTCTCTCTCTCTCTCTCTCTCTATATATATATATATATATATATATATATATATATATCAAAATTGAAGCTATCCTGGGCTTTTCTCATGCTATGGAATACTATACAACTGTCAAAAGTAATAAAAACATAGCTCAAGGGGTAGGGAGCATGAGTAGTAAGTGGGGTGGGTGGTTCTTATAATGTAGCTTCTTCCCATCTTCATGTTCCTCCCATACTCCTCCAGACTACATTCGTCACCTCCAAGACAGCCGACATGTGGCTGTCTTCCACCGGGGCAGATTCTTCCGTGTAGGGACCCACTCTTCCAATGGCCTGCTGTCCCCACGGGCCCTGGAACAGCAGTTCCAGGACATCCTGGATGACCCCTCCCCAGCCTGTCCCCTTGAGGAACATCTAGCTGCTTTGACTGCTGCTCCCAGGTGAGAACCAGTAACCTGTGGTTGCCAGGGGCAGGCTGGGCTCCAGGGAACAGGCTGGGCAGGGTAGAGGGCCAGCTGGGCTCAGGCCCATCCCACTCGGACAGGAGTATGTGGGCCCAGGTGCGGGAGTCAGTGAAGACCCATGCAGCCACTGCCCTGGAGGCTGTAGAAGGGGCTGCCTTCTTTGTGTCCCTCGATTCTGAGCCTGCGGGACTGACCAGAGAGGACCCCGCAGCTTCCCTGGATGCCTACGCCCATACTCTGCTGACTGGCCGAGGCCATGACCGGTAAGTCTTCCCCCCTACAATACCACCCACCGTCTTATGGAGACCTGGTTAGAGGAAACAACCAGACCCCCACGCCTCAGCATCTAGACCCAGGGGTCACTTATATCTTACAATCCCCAAAACAGTTCAGTAAAATAAGAGCCCTCTAAGCCAGAGAACCGATCTACTCAAGACCCCAGACTCATATCTTGATACCCATGTCAGTAAATATAGATGTGCGTCCTTCAGTTTTAGCGGCTGTGTAGTATTCTATGGCCTGAGCACAGTTCAGTGAACTGATACTCTACCTCTGGACTTCTACGTTATTGCTAGTTACTGCTCACGATCGGCTTCACTGAACTGTAGTCGGTTAAGGGGTGTGGTCCTGAGGTGGAGGATCATTTAAGTGTAACAACAGACCCAAGATTGAGGGTCTCTTCCTAGCACCTCCAGAGCTGACTTCCTAGAAAAATAAAATGAAAAAGCAATTCTCTAAATCTGACACCCATGTGGAGACTGTCTGAGGTCACCTTTGGGGATCGGCAGCACTCCCAGAGGTCCCTTGGGCTGGAGGCCCCTTGGGCTGGCATCTCCACTGATTCCCCTCTCCCTCCTCACCCTGAAGCATATCCCCCACACCAAAAGTCCCATGGGTGCTCACGTTCTCCTCCTTGGCTCTTCGGTCATCCATCCAAACTCTTTCCGCAGTTGGTTTGACAAATCCTTCACCCTCGTCGTCTTCTCCAATGGGAAGCTGGGTCTCAGTGTGGAGCACTCATGGGCCGACTGCCCTGTCTCAGGACATCTGTGGGAGGTGCGTTTCTAAGGTACCCTGTCCACAGACTAACTCTGAAGGACCTTAGAATAGAGACATACACACTCTGAGCCAGAGGAGGGCCCAGCAAAGAATGAGGCTTGCCATGATGACCTCCCTATGATGGGTGTGTCACTGAGGCTCAGAGAAAGGAAAATGGCTTCTGAGGGTCACACAGAAAGAAGGCACAGTGACAGTGAACCTAGAGCCTGTTATACCTCCCCACCCATGCACATGCTAAGACAGACAGACAGAGACAGACAGACAGACAGACACACACACACACACACACACACACACAAGGGATGCTGTAACACACTCTCACACGATATAGCACACATGCACACTTATGCACATACACGTGTACTCACACTGACACACACAGAACACTATAGCAGACATCTGTAATCCAAATACTTGGGAAGCAGGAGGCTTTTAGTTTGAGGCTAGCCTGGGCTATAGGCCAGTCTGTTGCAAAAGGAAACAAAGCTGGCTTTGGGCTCAACTAGTGGACTTCCTGTGTCCTGGGTTCCATCCCCAGCAGCATGTAAGATGGCTGAGGTGCTGCTGCCTGGTCATCCCAGCACGAAGGTGGTGGAGGCAGGGAGATCGGAAGTTCAGAGTCATTATCAACTACACAGTAAATTCCAGGCTAGCCTAGGCTACATCAGATCCTGTTTCAAAATGAAACCAAAATGGGTTACAGGGCAGCTGAGAGAGGCAGAAATGTGAGGCCAGGAGACGAAGCAGAAGGTGCCTGCACAGTGGGAACCTAAAACACCCCGCAACCTTGGGTTCTGGGGGCCTGCACTCAGCTACACTGGGCCCTGTTGCAGCTGTCTCCGTAGAGGCTTCAGTCCGGAAGGGGAAGTAAATGGCACCTTTGTCTACAGTTCACCCTGGCCACAGAGTGCTTCCAGTTGGGATATGCCGCAGATGGCCACTGTAAGGGGCACCCTGACCCTACCCTGCCACAGCCCCAGCGCCTGCAGTGGGACCTCCCAGAGCAGGTAAGGCTGGGCTCTGTAGCCCCCCTTTAAGTTCCTTACCTTCACCCTGAATTCAGCCCCCTCTCCCTGTGCCAACTTTCATATCACACAAACAAACAGAGTCCCCCCAACACCTCTGTCTCTACGTCTTACTCACCTCCATTCCCTGTACCTTGTCCCTCAGGTGGGCCTGTCCCAACAACCGTAGCCCTGCCCAGCTTCCTGCTTGGTCAGTCCTCTTCAAGCTCGCTTGCGTCTCAGTCCTTGCCTTCATCTGGGTCGAACCCCACTCCCTGACTGCCGTCCTTGCACACTGTCTTAATTTCCTCCTTTCTTTACCTTCTGCCCATCCCACCTAACCACATCTCTGTCTTCCCTAAGCTCTGCCTCTGCCCTGCGTGTTAACACATCATTTCTCCCACCTCCTCCTCTGGCAGATCCACCCGTCCATCTCTCTGGCCCTGAGAGGAGCCAAGACTTTGTCTGGCAATATCGACTGCCACGTCTTCCCCTTTTCCCACTTCGGCAAGAGCTTCATCAAATGTTGTCATGTCTCTTCAGACAGTTTCATCCAGCTGGTCCTGCAGCTGGCCTACTTCCGGGTCAGTGCCTGTTGCCTCAGAGCCTCCAAACGCCTGCCTCTCCAGCCACCTCCTTGGGGTCTTTTGTCTTTCAACATTGTGGGTCGTCTGCTCGTCCATTTTATGAGTTACAGCTGGTGTTTTAGATCAGCCTTTAGGGAACAGAGGAGGTCTGTGGGGGGTGTGCAGGGTCTTACTGTGTATCTCTGGCTGGCCTCAAACTCACAAGAGATCTGCCTGCCTCTACCTTCCAAGTGCTAAGACTAAAGAAATGGACAACCAAGCTTGGTAGGTCAGTCATCTTAACATAGGTTGACCATCTTGTGAATCAGCCATCTTATTCTGAGTCATTCATCCTGTGTGGGTCAGCCATCTTGTTGTGGGTCAGCCATCTTGTTGTGGGTTAGCCATTTTGTGAGTCTGTTGTTGTGTTGTGGGTTTGTCATCTTGATTTCCTCTCCATAGCTTTAAGCAGAATGAGGTTGGTTGGAGATCAGGACAAGGGTGCGTCAGGACTACAAAGACATCCCAAGGCTAACTGACGGGTTCCTCTTTTCCTTTCCCCCAGGACAGGGGTCAGTTCTGCCTGACTTATGAGTCAGCCATGACCCGACTGTTCCTGGAAGGCAGGACAGAGACGGTGAGGTCTTGTACCAGAGAGGCCTGCCAGTTTGTGAGAGCCATGGATGACAAGGAGAAGACAGTGAGTGTCGGCCTCATGGAGGTCTCCATCGCCTGTGATCATGATTGCCAATACCTGTGGCCAGGATCTGAGAGGGGTTTCCACAGCAAAGGACCAACCAGCTCTGACCATGGGAATTCAAAATGAAGGGTTACCGATAGACTAGGAGAGGGTGTTCCAGGCTTTCGTGGGTGACACACAGCACTGGGGAACACTGCAGAGAGCACTGCTTCCACTCTGTCACTCTCACCACTTCAGCCACTGTGACACCGTGTGGCCATAACCTGTCAGCGTCATACCTCAAAGTATTTATAGCCTCTGCTCTAAACAACTCCCCCACCTCACTGTTCGGAAACCCATCTCCCTCAACTGTGAGATGCTATGGCTCACTAGAAGGACCTAAAGGTCCTAACATCAGCCACATATCGTACCTAGCTGTGTGACCCTAGACAGATTGCTTCCACTCTGAACCCTTTTCCTCTCTGCAAAGTGGGGTAGATATCACTGCCTTGCAGGCATCTTGGAAGTAGCTTGAGACCAGATATAATCCAGGTCCTTAAAGTAAGCCCACTTCCTGTCTTTCCATGACCTTTGACTGCCCTGGGGGACCCAGGACCAACAGTGCCTTGCCCTGTTCCGGGTGGCCGTGGACAAACACCAGGCTCTACTAAAGGCAGCGATGAGTGGGCAAGGGATCGACCGTCATCTCTTCGCACTATACATCATGTCCCGGCTCCTCCATATGCAGTCGCCCTTCCTGACCCAGGTCAGGAAAATGGTTAGAAGAAGGAATGGTAGGAGAAAGGAGGAGTTAGGAGCCAGGAGGGTGATGGTTGGAAGACTTGAGTGTAAAAGCATGTAGAGCTGGGATGCTATATATAGGTCCTGGGGTCAGTCCACAGCACCTTAAAGAAAGGAAGAGCTGGGTGGTGGTGGTGGCCCATGATTTTAATCCCATCCCTCGGGAGGCAGAGGCAGGCAGATCTCTGAGTTCAAGGCCAGCCTGGTCTACAGAGAGTTCCAGGGTAGCCAGAGTTATATAGTGAGACCTTGTCTCGGGGGTGGGGGTAGGGGAATAAAGAGGAAGGAAGAAAGGAAGGAAGTGGGGAGGAAGAACAGAGTAGAAAAGGGGAAATCAGGGAGAAAGGGGTGTGGTTAGTTGGGAAGGGGCGTGGTCAGAGGAAAGCCACTGATTTGGGAGGAATTGGCATAGGAAGAGGTCAGGCTTGCAGTGCTCATATGACCACCTGCCACCCTCAGGTCCAGTCGCAGCAGTGGCTGCTGTCCACCAGCCAGATCCCTGTGCAGCAGACACACCTGTTTGATGTCCACAATTATCCGGATTATGTTTCTTCTGGAGGTGGATTTGGGCCTGTGAGTGGACTGGACTGGGTGCAGCCTCTGGACAGCCAGGGCGGGTGGGGGGAGGCTCTTGCCCTTCCAGTGTGAAGGATAGGCTGAGCTATTGACTTACTTTACTCTCCCTGCTCCAGGCCAACGACCATGGGTATGGCATCTCTTACATCTTCATGGGGGAAAATGCAATCACCTTCCACATCTCCAGCAAGAAATCAAGCACAGAAACAGTAAGAGGAACTTGAGTGCTTTCCTCATCTCTCTCTAAATTCTGGGCTTGAGCCCTTCAGATCCCAGGGGTCCCTGATCTGGCCTCCTCCCTCAGACCTGTCTCCCAGGCCTCCCCTAGCTCCTCATCTGCTTCTCTGCAGGACTCGCATCGGCTGGGGCAGCACATTGAAAGTGCCCTGTTGGATGTAGCCTCCCTGTTCCAGGTGGGACAGCACTTCAAGCGCCAGTTCAAGGGGCTTGGGGAGAATTTGGGTTATAGATGCGGCTTTCTCTCCTGTAAGACTGTGGACCCCAATATCCCCACATCCTCCACCAACTTGTGAACCCCTCAGCAGGGAGCTGGTCTCCCTCAGGACGGAGGGCATTGTTTCCAGGGTTTGACTGCCACAGACAGGGGTATTGGGTATTCCCATACCCACCAGGTAATAAAGATGTGAGTTGGGTGCAGTATCCGCTGTGCTCTTCTGCGTGCGTGGGTGGAGTTGGGGAGCACCCCTCTCACCCCAATTTGGCTTCCCAGTTGTCCTCACCTTAACGACAGCCCACACTACCACCTGAGCAGGCTCCATCCCAAACTCCCTGGCCAGGCCAGACCAATCAGCTGCTCACACTCAGGACCCCTGTCCCTGTCACCCAACACCAAAGGTCCATCAGACCATCTCCAAACTGAGGTCTGGACAGCAGTTCTTTCCTGGAGGAGAAAGGATTGAGGCAGGGTGTCCTGTGGTTCAGGCAGGCTGCTCTGGAGCTTCCTTTGTAGCCCCATACTTGACCCTCCTGTGTCTGCCTCCCAGATGCTGGGATGATGGGGTACCACTGTATTCCACTATTGAAACTCAACTTAGAGGTAGGATGATGCTGAGTTCCAGGCTAGCCTGAACTACACTGTGGGAAAAAACTCGCGGGGAGAGAGTCTGGCGGCGGGATCCCACGGCAGTTTGGCAGTGGGGTCCCAGCAGGCTTTCCACACGGCCAGCAGAGGCTCCCACATTCACGGAGCCACCACGGGCAGGCCAGCGGCTGCATCGGCAAGGTTCAGGGTTCCAAAGGCTGGTGGCAGGCACAGGAAGGCCCAGGCAACATGTGAAGTCCCGTTTTCCAAAGCTATTCATGGCGTGGTGAATGGCTATCCATGGATGTAGATGGTGTGCACTCCCTGCCAAAAGCCAGGCTCCCCTGGCTTTTATAGGAGGGGGAAGAGGGGAGGCAATAACTTAATTAGCTACGCGCCCTCCCCGCCTTTAGATAACTCATTAATATTTAAATCCCTGGAGGTGGACACCTCTACCTGTGTCCTACGTGATTGATGGTGCAGGTTAAATGGAGTTACCTCGTCCGAGACCGGACACTACATAGCAAGGTCCAATCTCAAATTGTGTGTGTGTTTGTAAAGGGGGTGGGGGGATCGTTCCTTTAATCCTAGCACTTGGGAGGCAGAGGCAGGGAGTGTGAGTTCAAGGCTAGCCTCATCTGGCCTCATACAGTGAGTTCCAGGACAACTAGAGCTATGTAGTGAGACCTAGTCTCAAAACAAAGAAAACCAAAACCGAATCCAGTAACAGGGCTTTACTATTAATCAAATGCCTCTGAGAATTTGTGGGTCATCGTTTTACCAGCCTCATGTGCAAAGTGGGGTGAAGGACTCTTCTAGGACTTGGGGGACTGAGGGCCAACAAAACTCCAGGGCCCTTTGTCACACAGCCTCGGGGACATGATCTCTTTCTCTTCTGCTCCTCCTTCCTCTTTTTGTTCCCCTCTTCCCTTTCTCTCCATTTAACATTTATATTTTATTTTATATTTTATTTTATGTGGCTGTTTTGTGTGCTGTGTGCAGTATACATGCAGTGCCAGCAGAGGGCGTCAGATCCCCTGTAACTGGAGTCAGATAATTGTGCTTGGAAATGAACCTGGGTCCTTCGCAAGAGCAGTAAGTGCTCTTAACCACTGAACCATTTCTCCAGCCCCTTTGCTCTTCTGAGGCAGGGCCTAATGAAGCACAGGCTAGCTTGGGCTTTTCTGTGTAGTCAAGTCTGGTGTTGACAGGTGTGCACCTGCATCCTGGGTGGTGGAAATAATCAGCCCAGATCTTCAAGCCAGCTCAGCGAGTGCTCTCCAGTGCGAGCGGTATCCCTTGCCTATTTTGCTTTTAGGACAGAGTGTCACTGTCTAACCCAGGCTATCCCAGATCCCATGGGAATCCTCTTGTCTTGACATCCACACCTGCTGACTATACTTCTTAATGCCAACTCAGAATCCAAATTCATGCCAGCATGAGAGGCCATTTATTGTTCAGAGCCTGGGCCCCCACGTTTAGGGGGAGCCCCTCCAGTGCTTCCTCCCCCCATTGCCCCTGTAGACCCCTCAAGTGGCAGGTGGCTGAGTTGGTCGTGGAGGGAACACATCTTCAAATGCATATAGTCCAAAGTGGCCACCTTCTCCCTGCAATGACAGCCAGCTGAGGGTCAGTACTGTGGGGATGCCCAGCCAGGATAGGTTGGGTGAGAGGCAGGAGGAGGAGCCAGGCCCCATCCAGAGACCTCACCCTCCTCCCATGCCCTCCGCCTCTGTCCTCACTCCGGCTTCATCTTGTCCGTCAGCAGTAGGTTCTTGGCCCGAACGGCTTCGTCTTGGGCCAGCCGAAGGGTGGAGCTCAGGGCCTCTGCCCTGACGTGTTTGGCCAAGGCCTGGCGCTCCAGCTCCTGGGGAGAGGAGTGTAGGCGCCGCTGGGCTTACTGGACTGGGCTGGGGGTGGAGGGGGAGCTGGGTCGCGGAGGGCAAGGGGCAGGGTCCCACGGAGCCCGCATACCACCCAAAGTAACCCATCAGGTCTTGAGTTTGGGAATTACCCTGGGGAATTCCCTGGTCTCCCCAACTGCACCTGGCAAGAAGCCTGTGAATGTCCCTAATGCACTGGCCTGTGTCCCAGCAAGCTGAATCACATCTGAAGCACTGTCCCCTTAATGCCTATGACTTTTCCTATATTATGTGTATCCCAGCATCCTGTGGTGCCCTTCTACATCCCATAAATCTCAAGACCCTGCATCTGTGATGCCAGCATCTGTCGGGAGAATGGTCCCTAGTGTTACAATGTTCTAAGTCCCACAATTCATCAAGCCCCATGGCTTTCTATACTAGTGGGGCTGCAGCTTACTAATATCCCATCATCCCTAAGGCCAAAATCCCATCATGCACTATCCTCCATATCCCCCAATGCACCAAGCCATGACCTCCCATGTCTTCCTGGGCTGCTCAGTATACCTTAGATCCCATCATTCCATAGGCCAATATCAGGCACTGGCTCTCTATGCCCCACAGTGTATCAGGCCTCAAGTTCTAATAACCATAGGACTGTGGCTTGTGTCGATGGGTCCCCCAGTCTAGCATCAAGGGTCCCTCTGAGTCCAGTGACCTCCCTGAAGGGCTACAGAAAATCAGGCCCATGTTCCATGAGCTATAGAGTAGAATCTGCCCATATGTCCCGTGATATCCCAGACCCAGCGTCTTATCGAGCTTTGGACCAAAGTGTCACTCCAGGTTGCAGAGTGACTGAGCTACAACTGAAGCTTTGTCCTGCCTGCAACAGAGGCAAGGCCTGCTGTTCCCATACAGGGCTCCCCCCTTCCTGCCACAGGGTCCCCAAACCCTGTGAAACACAAAAGTAACATGGGTCATGGCAACCCATGGTCCCTGGTACCAGAATCTTCTTGTGTAGCCTCTGGCAACTGGGGCAGGCAGGAGCCAGACCCTTCTGCTTCACCTCATCCACCAGCGGGGTCAGCGCACGTTCCAGCAGCTGCTGTAGGGACTCCGTGGATAACTGTTGCCCCTGGCTGTAAAGGTCACCAGACGGATGAGGCCCTGGGTTAGGCTCCATCTGGTTGTTTTTTCTTTTTTGTTTGTTGAGACAGGGTCTCTCTACATAGCCCTAGATATCCTGGAATTCATGATGTAGACCAGTCTGAAGTGGAAATCACAGAGATGCCCTGCCTCTGCCTCCCAGTTGCTGGAATTAGAGGTGTAAACAAACCTCGAGGCCTGGCCCTGTTTTTTTGGGTACCTCATGAAACCATCCTACCAGCATATGAGTTAAACCTGACCCTATGTTGTACTGGAAACCCACTTCCTGTTTCCACTTCCTGCTCTTTCCACAACACATCCAGTTCTCACTTTCTTTGTGTGTATATGTGTGTGGAGATCAAAGGTTGATAATGTCATATATTTTTAAGATTTACCTGTTCATTATGTATATAGTGTTCTGCCTGCATGTACACCTTCAGGCCAGAAGAGGGCACCAGATCTCATTAAAGATGGTTATTGAACCACTCTGTGGGGGCTGCCTGGGAATTGAACTCAGGACCTCTGGAAAAGCAGCCAGTGGTCTTAACTGCTGAGCCATCTCTCCAGTCTATTTTACTTTATTTTAACCTATGCATATGTGTGTGTAGATGTGTGAGTATGTGCACATACCTGCAGAGCCCAGTCAGAACTGGAGTTATAAATGATTGTGAGTCACCTGATATGGGTGTTGGGAATGGAACTCAAGTCTTCTGAAAGTACAGTGTGGGCTCTTAACCACCTGAGCCATCTCTCCAGCCTCTTGCTTTTCTATTAAGATTTATTTTATCTTTGTATATGTGTGATGGAATGCCACCTGTGTACAGATGGATGCCGACTGAGGCCAAAAGAAGGTGTTGGATCTCCTGGAACTGGAATTACAGGCAGTTGTGAGCCACCATATGTGGGAGCTGGAGCTGGGACTGGGACTGGGACTTGTGTCCTCTGGAAGAGCAGCCAGCACTCTTAACCACTGAGGCATCTCTCCAGCCCCCTCCACTTTATTTTTAGTTAATTGTCGTGTGAGTGTGAGAGAATGTGGGACATAAGCATGGAGGTTGTGCAGCTGTTGAGGGTGGATTCTCTGTCCTCCCATGGTGGGGTACAGAGGTTGTCAGTCTGTCCAGCTGTCAGAACACTTTTATCCACTGAGCAACCTTTCTGACCCTCTTCTTTTATTCCTTTCCTTTTAAAACAAACAAACAAACAAACAAACAAACCAGGATCTAACTAAGTAGCCCTGGCAGGCCTGGAGTTTGTTTTGTAGACCAGGTTGCCTTTACCTCCTAGCTTGGGGATTAGAGGCATGAGAACAAGCATGTCCAGCCCTACTTTTTTTTTTTTTTTCAGATTTATTTGCTTATGTATATGGTTGTCTTATCTGAATGTAGGTCTGCATTCCAGAAGAGGTCACTGGATCCCATGGGACTACAATCAGATGTTTGTGAGCCACCATTGAACCCAGGACCTCTGGGAGAGCAGCCAGCGCCCTTGACCTCTTTAGCTACTCTCCATCTCTCTACCTTATTTGTAAGACACAGTCTTATTTTTTTAGGACAGGAGTTCCTAGATTCAGCTAGACTGACCAGTACAGGGATCTCCTGTCTGTTGGCAAGGCAAACACTTTCCTAACTGAGCTACCCCTCTGTGCCCCTGGTATTATGTTGCAGAGAACCCAGCCTCATGACACCCCAGCCTTCCCACAGTGCTGGAAATGCACCAAGTCTCAAATACCAGTGCCTCTAATCTTTGCTCTCCACAAGAAGCCAATTTTTACCATGTGGAAAGGGTAGAAAAGTTGTTCCCACAATGCAACTGGGCTCTCATTCTGCAACCCACAGGAATCCATCTCTTACAATGCCAATGTGCGATCAATCCTAAATGTGACCCACAATGCAGGCGTTACCCCTCCCCATACCTGGCACAGCGGGCACAGGGGCCTTGGGCAGACCGATCCAAGTTCAAGACATGGTCAGCTCCCCTTCGGGAGTTCTGAAGTTGTCGTCCCAGCTCCTCCAGAATGGGTTTTACTGGGCCCAGCGCCTCCAGTTCGCTCCTCAGTGAAGCGACAGACACGGCTGACCTCTCCACCCTGAGGTAGGAGAGCAACCAGTTTGGATAACTTGCAATACCCAGTATTATCCCAGCACTCAAAAGTCCACCTTTCAATACTATATACCTGCCAGGCCTGGCTCCATCTCCACTGGGGACAGAAGCCAGGGCTTCCGCTAGGCAAATGAGCAAGCTGAGCCACACTCTCATTCCTTACTGGTGGATCTCAAGCAGGGACTCAACTTCAAAGCCATGCCCTTAACCCATAGCGGGGTGGAGTCTATGAGCCACACCACCAGCCTCTCACTAGGGAATCTAGGTCACTTAGCCCCAGCTCAAGCGTTTTCTTTCTAAGGATCCACCCTCCGGTTGCTTCCTCTTCCCCATGGAGCCCACATCCCCGCAGCACCTGCTGAGCCCTTACATAGTGCACAACTCATCTGCTCGTCCTCGCAGCTCCTGCAAGCCCCGTGCAGACTGTGCTTGTTCCCGCTGTGCCCTCTCCCACTGGCCCAGGAAGCCATCCAGACGGCCGCCCAGGCCTCCCAGCAACCTCAGGGCCTCCTGCACCGCCCCCTCCTCTTGATGCCACCGGGCTGCCAGAGAGGACACCTCCCTCCTGTGAGGATCAGACGGGAAGAAAGGGTTGGGTATAGAGTTACCAAGCATGCCCCTTGTCGACCTTGCCCCAAATAGATAACCAAATTATTTTCTTTTCTCGTTTCTTTCCTTTATCTTTTGCTTTGATTTTAAGACAGGGTCTGTTGCTGGGTGGTGGTGGTGCACACCTTTAACCCTAGCACTTGGGAGGCAGAGGCAGTCAGATCTCTGAGTTTGAGGGCCAACCTGATCTATAGAATGAGTTTCAGGACAGCCAGGGCTGCACAGAGAAATAAACAAAAAAGACACACTTGTCTATTGTAGTCCAGGTTGTGCTGGCACTCTCTATGTAGACTAGGCTGGCATCGGACTCACAAAGATCCTTCAGCCTCTGTCTCCCAGTGCTAGTGTTAAAGGTATGCACCCCTCTGACACCCGTCCCCCCCCCCCCCCTTTTCCTTTTCTTGTGTGTACGAGCTTAGCCCGGAACCATGTATGCTATCACCCAATCCTCATCTAGGTTCTGCTTCTCTGACCACACGCTTAGCTTCCCTAAGCCCCGCCCACATTATTCCCTAAGCCCTTCCAACATCCAGTTCTTCCAATTCTCACCCACCACAACCCCTCAAGCATCCACTCTGTCCCGCCCACCCAGGCTCCAAGCTCCTCCCAGCTCCCGCCCTTTGTTCCACCTACAACCTGATCCACCCACCTCCTCCAGTCCCGCCTACCTCAGCTCCTCCAAGCCGGTGGAGACCTTCTGCAACTCCTGCTCGCTCAGCGAGGGTCCCTCCCCTGCGCGGATTGCCATGCCCCAGCCACTGGAGGACAGGCCTCGCGGCCGCGGGGGTTCCTCGGGGCTGCCAGGAGGACCGGAGCAGCCCTGAATGGGAGTGGCAGGGCTCAAGCCATGCCGGGAAAGACCAGCCTCCAGCTTTTGCTCCAGCTCCTGCAACTCGGCCTCCTGTCTCCGGGGCGTCTCATCCTGCAGTTGCTGCTGGAGGTATCTTAGCTTCTCCTGGCCAAGGGAGGACAACGAATCAAGGTGTTCCGCACCTTACCACGTGCAGCTAACTGCACCCCAGGGATCCCCGAGACTGCAAAGTAGTGTAGAGAGAGGATAGTTGGGAAGTACGCTTGCAGTCTAACTAAACTCCTGCTTGCTTGTCTTTAGGAGGGGAGATAACATTTACTCTAAACTCTGCTAGCTATTTCTACAGCTGCAGGCAACCTACCACTCTCCTCCTGCCCTGCCAAAAATCAGTCCCTGCCTCTTAGGGACTGCGACAAGCTTTCTCCGCGTTTTCTTGGAAAGTGAGCTAGCAGGTCTTCATTCTAGACCCGACCTGCCCAGCCACAGGCTACACCCTTTCACGACTAAGCTTCCCCAGGCTCCACCCTGGTCCCACACAGCAAGCCCTTTATGGCTCCTCCCGTGGGCTCCTCCTTCTCTGATATCCAACCCCTACAGCCAGGTCCCAAACCCTCCTCAGTTCACTGCAGGTTCTGGAGCCTCTACTTCCCTGTCTTTGTCCACCATAGCTCTCCAACCCCCATCCCGAGACTCCACCCAAACTTCTCACTAGTTTGGAACCCTTCCACGCCCTCGTACCTCCAGCAAGGCAGAGTTCTGCTTCAGGACATTGGTTTTGATTTCAGCGTCTTCCACTGAACGGGTCACCTTGCGGCAGTTCTCCTGGGTCAGGACATCAGGGCGGGGGCCCTGCCTTCCCATTCCAGTTCTGCCCCCCACCTTCAGCCTCGTTTTCTGCATAATACCTGCCCTATATAGGACGCACCCACTTCCCAACCAAGCTTCCTTCCTAGCTGCCCCGGTACTGCACTACCCCTTCGACCACCCCACTTCTCCTGTGCTCCTTTTGTTTTAAATTTTAAAATTCAATAGATTTTTTTTTGAAAATGTCTTATGAGCCGGGAGGAAGTGGCGGCCGCGGCGACGCATGCCTTTAATCCCAGCATTCTGGAGGCAGACTCAGGCAGGTCTCTGAGTTTGAGGCCAATCTGGTCTACACAGTTTCGGCACAGCCAGGGTTATATAGAGAAACCCTGTCATAAAAAAAGTAATCTTATATGTATGAGTGTTTTGCCTGTGTCTATGTATATGTGTATATGTGCAACAATGCATGCACTGCCCACGGAAGCCAGAAGAGTGACATTTTTTTTGGTAAGCCTGAGAGGGTCTCATGTATCTGGGCTTCCAGCTTGTTATATAGATAGCTTAAAAGAATCTTGAACTTCCAAGTTCTGAGATCAGAGCTGTGTGCTACCACACTCGAGCCCAGTGCCATGCTACGACTAAACCTGGGGTTTCCTGCATGCTAGACAGGCACACTACCCACTGAGCCACATCCCAAGCCCTCCGCGGTCCCTGCTTCTCTCATCGCTTTCTCCCCAACCCATTCCCTCAACAGCGGCTCACCTTCAGTTGACTGCAGTACCCCTCCAACTCCTCTGCCTCCTGCCGCCTTCTTTCCAGATTCTCACTCAGCACAGAGCACTCGCTCTTGACCATGGGAGAGAGGCAAGGTTACACAGACGCGGGGTTAAAGTTTATATGGGGAGCTGGGTCTTAGACTCCTGAGGGCTGGGCATGCTCAATGGAGAAAGGTGGCTACAAAGAACTTACGGGACTTAGTTCTGGAGGAAGAGGCAGGGGCACAGGGATCCTCAAGTATCATACCTGCAGTGTCTGAACGTGCTGATTAACCCGCGTGGTCTTTTCCTTTAAGCTGGTGATGGAGTCTTTGGCACGTACCAATCCACTGTTGACCCCACTCTGGTGAAGAACGGGAGACATGTATATAGTTCAACACCAAGAAAATTCTAGAGGTAGCAGTCTGTGCTTTCAATTTGGTTTTGCTCTGGATGGGTATGTGGCTTTGGACAAAGGGTAGCATCCTTGAATTTAGTCCTCTTGTTTGGTAAAGCCAGAAGTAGATTAATATTCTTCACAGAGTGCTGGGACAAGTAAGAGGGGAAGACAGTTTCAGCCTCAGAAACGCCTAGAATTCCCCAGTGAGAGTCTGGGGTGTGACTCAGTGACAGAGTACTTACCAGCATGCACAAGGCCCTGGGTTCCAGCCACAAATGTGTACCCATAAAATTCCTCTTCCTTTCCTGTCTCCCCACTCTCTGAAGTATAAAACTGACAACCATATTGGGTCATCAGATAGAGACCATGAGGTCTGTCTCACCATGTAGCTGTGGCTGGCCTGGAACCCATAGAGATCAGCCTGCCTCTGCCTCCTGAGTGCCTGAGTTAAAGGCATGGCCACCACACCTGGCTTCCCGTGCTCAGTTCTTACCAGTTGTTTAGAGATGAGGCAGAGCCTTGTTCCCTGTGCAAAATGTTCTTTTCTGTCTTTTTGCTACAGCAGTCAAACTTGTTACATAGCTACTGCTATTTACATTCTCGTTTCTCAGGGAGATAGGCTTTAAAGAGTCGCTCTGCAGTCGGCTGATGGCCTGTGGCCATGATGGGCGGGCACAGTGTAGACACTGAGTGATGTGTTGAAGGGACACGCATGGCTTCTTCCACCTTCCTCTTCCTCTTCTTCCTCAGCTTCCACTTCCTTTTCCTCGTCCCCTTTTCTCTCCTGATTTTTATTTTTACTTTACTTTCTTTCTCTCTCTCTCTCTTTTTTTTTAAAGGATCTGACTCAGGGCTGGAGAGATGACTCAGAGGTTAAGAGCACCGACTGCTCTTCCAGGGGTCATGAGTTCAATTCCCAGCAACTACATGTTGGCTCACAACCATCTGTAATGAGATCTGGACTGCAGGCAGAACACTGTATACATAATAAATAAATAAACCTTTAAAAAAAAAAAAAAGATCTGACTCTGTAGCCCAGGCTATGGACTCATTATATAGCCCAGATGGGCCTTACAGTCCTGGATATGCCCCCACCTCAGCTTCTTATGTACTGACATTACTGGTAAGAACTCTCTCTACACCCTGTTCTCCTTACCTTTTGAGACAGTCTTAGCCCATCTGTGGTAGCTCACACCTTTAATCCCAGCATTCCTGAGGCAGAAACAGGTGGATCTCTATGAGTTTGAGGCCAGCCTGATCTATAAATTGAGTTCCAGAACCGCCAACGCTACACATAGAGACCCTACCCTGTCTTTAAAAACAAAAACAAGGGCTGGAGAGATGGCTCAAAAGAGCTTCCAGAGGTCCTGAATTCAATTCCTATCGATAAGTGGCTTATAACCTTTTATAATGAGATCTGGTGTCTTCTTCTGGCATGAAGACACACAGGCAGAAAACTGCATACCTTATAAATAAATCTTTAAAAAAGGAAAAAAAAAAAAAACCAAAACCATGATAATTTAAAAAAATAAAAAATAAAAACCAACAACGCTTCCTTGACTGTAAAATGAATGTAAAAATGACTGTAAAATTTCTTTTGTGATTACTATGAACATATATTGTTTTAGGGTCTGTTAGTAGCTAGGCATGTGTCATATACCTTTAATCCTAGAACTCAGGAGGCAAAGGCAGGTGGAGCTCTGAACTGGAGGCTAGCCTGGTCAGTCTACATAGTGAGCTCCAGGGCCTCCAGAGCTACAGAGTGAGATTTTTTTTTTTTTCAGGGAAGGGAGTGTTGAGACGGCGTTTCTCTGTGATGGCTGTCCTGGAACTTGCTCTATAAACAGGCTGTCCTCAAACTCAGAGATCTGCCTGCCTCTGCCTTCTGAGGGCTGTGGTCAGATCACTACTGCCCAGCTGCGAAAATTTAAGAATGTAGTGGGCCAGGTAAGGAGGCACATATCTGTTGTCCTAGCACCTGAGAGGTTGTTGCTAGGTTATGTTCTGAGGAATGCTGGCTGCTATGTCATGCGTATCTGTTTAAGGAGAAGCAGCCTACATAGCCAGGAGCCCAGATCTCCACTTAGAAGCCAGAAAGGAGTTGAGGCGCCCACCAGGACAATGTCTTGGTGAGGTATCTTTCAACCCTAGTCAAGCCATCAGAAGAATCCAGCCCTGGCCGAAATGTTGACTGCACACTGATCCCGTCAAACGAGTGTAGCCCTAAGCATAGTATCGACTGTATGGACCTCTCACCAGAGGCCTCCAGTCCTCACCGAAGTGATTGCACTCTGTATCCATGGATGCAGTGTCTACAGCAACTTCATCCCACCCGAAGGTTAAGTCCTGGATGAAATGCCAACCATATCCTCACCCCATCAGAGGACTATGGCCTAAAACAAAAATTTTTTTTGTTTTGTTTTGTTTTGCCTCTGCCTCACAAGTGCTGGGATTAAAGGCATGCGCCACCACTGCCTGACCCTAAAACAAAATATTAACCTGCCCTGGTCTCTTCAGAGGACTGTACTTTGTCATGGCCCTATGCCAGAACCTTCCAACAGCCATTCCTAGATGGTCTGTGTTAAGTATCAGGACAACTTTCAAAGCATAAGATAATATACAAAATGCCTTTCTGAACTGGAGACTCAGGAGTCTTCCATAGGGGGGTCTTTGGGGGTCTTAGAACATTCATCCTGGGCCAGCTCAGTTCACTTCCTGTGTGACCTCAGGGAGAGCATCTCAGCCAGCTGTACCTCAGTTTCTCTTCCTGTGCAATATACATATGACTAGTAGCCACCATCACAGAATGACTGATTCAAATGACATGGGTCAAAGCCTGGGGAGGGGTATTTGGGATCCTTGGAGGGGAGAGTGGATGAGAGACTGACAAGCTAAAGAGTTACAGACAGGTGAGGAAGCCATGTTCTGCCATCAGCCACTGCCATGCTGTAACAACCCCTGGCAGCAAGGTTTCCTGCCTGAGCTTCTCTCAGCTTCCTTTCCCTTAAAATGGGAGATACGGCTCCATAGCTATGATAGTAAGGCTGGCCATATGGCCAGACTGATAGCCACAGGGTGATCAGTATCTAGATTGGTAAAGCTAGTGACCCATGTCAGCATGACTGTGGAGGCAGGACAATCAGAAGGTCAAGACAATCCTCCGATATAGTGACTCTAAGGTCTGTAGCCCGGTTGGACTCGAGCACACACGGGGTCCGGGTTCCACCCCCAGCCTTGGACAGACCTGGTGTGGAGGTGCACACCTGCAACTCTCCGAGGTGGAGGCAGCAGGATCAGGAGTTCAAGGTCATCCTTGGCTACAAAGAGAGTTTGAAGCCAACCTAGGATGCATGAGGCTCTATCTGAAAAAAAAATTAAGGGCCACAATAGAGCAAAGTTGGCAATGGTGGCACATGCCTGTGGCCCCAGCGCTTAGGAGACTGCACAAAGGACTGACTGTGTATTCCAGGCCAGACTGGGCTCTATATCTCTATGTTGAGATCTCTACCCCAAAATAAAATAATGAAGATGGCAGAGTGTGTCCAGGAGGGACTAAGGGGCCACCACAGAATGGGATAAGTGTGTCAGTGTGCCCTTAGCAGGGGAGACCCTGATGGTGACTGCTAGTGACCACCCAAGAGCACCACCATCTCCACAAAGCTAAGAGTGGACACCAACGATGACCAGTCACCATGGCCCTCTGGGGCTCTGCTGTCTCTCTCTCTCTCTCTCTCTCTCTCTCTGTCTTTTCTCTCTCATCTCTGCAGCTCGCTCACATACTGAGCACCACTTCATCACTCCACCCCAACCCCTAATGTGGTCACAGGTTCCCTGTCAGAGAGGAGGCAGCTGCAGTAAGATGCCTGAGGCCCACGCATGCTCACAAAGCTTTCATCTTCAGGGCCTTAAAATCCCACAGCCCAGAGCTGTTTGGATGTCATCAGTCCTTGGGACACATGTTCATAGCTCTGCAGCTTCGGAGGCATCCAGCTCCAGGCTCACATGTGAACCACTGGAAGGCACTGGGGTTGGGGTGGAGGGAGATCTGAGTCTATCCCATGCCTGGTTTCCCATCCAGCACTAGCCCCACCCTCTTCTGGCCTCCCTGCCTCCTCTCCCCTAAGCACACTGCCCTCCCTTTCTAAAGGAATCTCAGGGAAGAAAGGAGTTTTCTTTGGTACCACATCCAGAAGCCTTCTAATCTAACGCCTGGTTCTTAACCAGCACTCCACAGCCTTGTGACCTTGGGGATGACTCTGCCTTCTGTAACTTGGTTAATTTTCTCTTCATTTTTAAACTGGGTCAATATACCAACTCCCTTATAGATGCTCTAAAAAGGGGAAGTGACATCACCAGATGTAGCACACAATAGGATAGCAGTAAATGGATCGCTTCCCCCTTCGATACTGAATCCACAATGGCTCCCTATGGCCCTTGGGACAATACCCATGTTTTGCAGCCTGGGTGGGCAGTGTCCTGTTCTCCCTCCAGCCCCCATCTTTCCCATATGCCACAACCCTGTCCCTTCTTTCCCAGACTCTTTTTAGCCCTGTCTCTTTGCATATGCTGTTCCTGGTGGCTGCAATACTTTTCCCTGGTTTTTTTTTTTTTTTTTTTTTTTTTTTTTGCATGAATAATACATTGTTTCATCTTCAGGATCCAGTCTGTGTGTTCTTTTCTGCAAAGCCACACTGACTACTCTTCCTCAGGGTGTCCAGTGTCCTGTACTGTTCCTGGCAGTGCAGGCTATTATCACACCGACCCTCTGCATCACTCCCTAAGCTGCTTCTGCTACTTCCGAGCTCTGTGACCTTGCTTGTGCTACCTAACCTCTCTGGGCCTCCGCAGCGTCACCAACAGAGAAATGAAGCTTAATACTGACAGAAATAACAACTACTGCTGAGAGCATTCGGGGCTGTTGGCTGGCTGCCACGCCAAGGCTCAGACATGAGAGTAGACTTCCCTTCCTCCTAAGGACAAGCTTTGGAGTTGGTCTAGCTTTCTGTTTTGGGATCTGCTATTTCCTACACCCTATGTCAGTCATTATTAAAGCAACATACACAAATCCCTCACACTGGGACATGTTCTCTGCTCTCCAAGACTCACAGACCGCGACTGAATCTCTAACAGATTCTGCTTTAGATTTTATTTTTTAAATACAAGGTCTATGTAGCCCAGGCTAGCCTCCAAGTTACAGAGATCAGCCTGGTTTTGCTGGGATTCAAGGTTTGAGACACATTTATATATTTTCATTTATTCCTTTTCTTAGCACCTAGACGCCAGAGCTTGTGTGTGGAGATCAGGGGATACCTTGAAGGAGTTGGTTCTCTCTACCATGTGGATTTCTGGGATTGAACTCAGGCTATCAAGCTGGGAAGCACCCACTGAACCATCACACTGGCCCTTATACAGTGTCTAATATCTTAAACAATGCATCATCTTCTTTGGTCGCTTTCACAAGATGACCTCCCAATCTCCCAGGTCAGGCCTTCTTGTGCACCCCACTCCCCCAGCAAGATATGAGGCTTTTGAACCTTAGATAGATCAAGTCTACGGCCCTGTTCAGTAAGGCAGAAGCTGTAGAAAGCAGATCTGGGTTGATGAGACTGCCTTCTGGTTGAATATGACCTGAGTCTGATCCCAGACCCATTCAATGAAGGGAGCTTCACTAACTTGCCCTCTGGTCTTCTCATTTGTGCTGTGACATACATGTACTCCACCCCACACAAAAACATAAATGTAACATAGAAAAAAAAAAAAAAGGCTCCGTAGCTCAGAGCATTAGCTGCCTTTGCAGTGGACAAGGTTGGCTTCCCAGAATCCACTTAGCAGTGCAAATCATCTGTAACTCTTGTTTCAGGAGGATCTGACACTCTCTTCTGGTCTCCCTGGGCAACAGACACACGTATAGTGCTCTTACATACATGCAGGCAGAATATTCATACACGTAACATTTAAAAATGTTTTTTGAAGTCCCAACACAGGCTGGATGCACAGGGCTCGCCCGCTGAGCTATACCCGCAGGAGACTTTTCCTGATCCCATTATTAAAGCCTATCTTCTGGTCTCAGTGACTATAACTTTTCCTTCTAAACTAGATTGGCCCCCTCCTCGGATCTACCTACTTCGGTTGAGTAGACTGTGGCCCACACCCCATGTCAGCTGCTCACCAGTAGTTCTGTGATGTCAGGGTCCTCTGGAGCCCAGGGTGTTGTAGGGGAAGCAGGTGGCCCTGGCAGTGCCAGTGGACCACTGTCCTCTGTGGTCGAATCTGTGCCGGAGGAGTCAGGTTCCATGGCAGCCAGGTTGAGCAAGGACACGTTGGTGCAGGCAGAGGACCGCTTGAGGTTCAGGCACCAGTGCATCGGCTCGTGGGACATCCGGGGCTCCACCCTGCAGATGACCCAGGAGACAGTGGGGATGGGGGGCCAGAGGGGAGGGCCTTATGTCCTTGATACAGCTCCTGCACCCTCTTGTGCCACTCACCTCCTGCTTCCTGGATTTCTTCATCTACCCTTTCCCTGTTGCCTTTCAGCACCCCCACCCCTACCCCCACCCCCACCCACCCCTACCCTACCCCCGCCCGCTTCCTTCCATCACTTTTCTTGACTCTCCCTTCGACCCACCACCATTTTTCCCTACCGCCTTTGTAATGCCCTCTTCTTCGTCCCTCCTTGCCCTAAGCATCCATGCTTTGCTGTAGGAAGTGTTGTCACCAACAGGGTGCAGGAAACCCACCCATGGAAGGACACGGCCTTCTTTTTCTTCGTTATCCCTTTGGTAGGGCTGGTCACCCCCCCGGGAGCCTCGGGGACCAGCTGGGCGCGGCTCTCGACCCCCGCAGGTGGGTCCCCTGCTTCGTGGATCTCTTTGGATTGCCAGATTGTCTTCACCACCACGCTTGCCATGGCGCGGGGGGGCCTGCTCCCAGGGGGAGACTCACCATCTACTCTGCCCGCCGGGGCCCCCCCCGCGGCGCTCAAGGTCCCCTAGCTCCTGGCCTGGGTCACAAAGGGCCTAACCACTGAGTCACAGAGAGGGGTATGGGTGAGAACATGTGGTGGGTGGCTCGACTGTCCCCTGTAGACCTCAGTGGACTCTTCCGGCCCTGGCTTTGATTGTACAGCCCCCTCATTCCTGTCTAGAGCACACAGTGGACTGGGCGCTAACCCTGCAGCCAGCTCTGCGATCCAGTCCCAGGTCATCTATCTTGCTCTGTGCCTTGCCTTGGATCTGAGAAACAGAACAGAATCATTTCCAAGGCCTTCCCTGGAGGACTTAGTGCTCTGTGAACATCTGGGAGGCAGAGTTGAGAAGAGAGACACTCAAAAGGGAAAGATCCCAGCACTGGGCATGCCACAGGGAGAGTGAGAAGTCATGGCAATATGGCACAGCTTCTCAACATGTGCTTGGGATTTACTCTTCATACTGTGTGTGAACTTTACTTCTTCTCCTCCTTCTCCTCCTTTTCTCCTTCTCCTCCTTTTCTCCTCCTTTTCTCCTTCTTCTCTCCTTCTCCTTCTCTCCTCCTTCTCTCCTTCTCCTCTCCTTCTTCTCTCCTTCTCCTTCTCTCCTTCTCCTTCTCTCCTTCTCTCCTTCTCTCCTTCTCTCTTCTCCTCTCCTTCTCTCCTTCTCTCCTTCTCTCCTTCTCCTTCTCTCCTTCTCTCCTCTCCTCTCCTTCTCTCCTCTCCTCTCCTTCTCCTTCACCTCCTCTTCTTCCTCCTCCTCCTCCTGCTCCTCCTGCTCTTTGTCCTCCTCCTCCTTCTCCTTCCCCTCCTCCTCTCCTTCCTCCTCCTCTTTTTCCCCCTCCCCCCTCCTCCTCCTCCTCCTCATCATCATCATCACCTGGCTTTTCAAGGCATGGTTTCTCTATGTAGAGCTGGCTGTCCTAAACTTTGTGGACCAGGCTGGCCTCAAACTCACAGAGATCCAGCTGCCTCTGCCTCTGCCTCTCAAGTGCTGGGGTTAAAGGCCTGTGCCACTGCACCCAATAATTTTGCCTGCTAAGAAAAGAATCCACAGTCCTGTCGCATTGGCTCCATGTCTCAGGATCACTTGCTTCTCTATGGACCTCCTAGAATCCAGTTTCCTGCCTGAAGCGACAGCGCACAAACATCTGTAACTCCAGTCACAGAGTATTTGGGACTTTGATGACTTCTTCTGGCCTCGCAGAGCACCAGGCACACAAGGTAGTACACAGACATACATGCAAGCAAAACACTCATGACAGTTGCAGATGGGTGTTAGCTGCTATGTGGGTGCTGGGAATCAAACCCTAGTCCTCGGGAAAGGTAGTCAGTGCCCTTAAAATGGAAACATCTCTTCAGCCACTTTGCTTGATTTTTTGTTTTTGTTTTTGTTTTTGTTTTTCGAGACAGGGTTTCTCTGTGTGGTCCTGGCTGTCCTGGAACTCACTCTGTAGACCAGGCTGTCCTCGAACTCAGAAATCCGCCTGCCTCTGCCTCCCAAGTGCTGGGATTAAAGGCATGTGCCACCACCGCCCGGCAATCCTGTGTTTTTTAAAGAAATCAAAATTGCATAATTCTCACTGTGCTAGGTCCTAGCCCTGAGCTCTCTCTTTAAGCCAACAGAATTCATTCTTTGGGAAGTCTGTGGATGGGGTTCAAACAGGGTTCCTCTGTGTAGCCCTGGCTGGCCTGGAACTCACTCTGCCTCTGTCTCTGCCTCGGGGTCCTGGGATTAATGGCATGCACCAACATCGCCTGGCCTAAGAATTCATTCTTATCGTAAAGTTCACAGATGCATTGGTACTTTTCAAGGGAATTTCAATGTGGCCATCCCAATAGCTTTCTTATGAGAATTGCCATGCAAAGACACCTTCCTAAAGTTTTACTCTGCTTAAACCTGTAAGAAGAGTAAACTGTAGGAAGGTCAGTCCCAAATGGCATGAGCCAGCACCTGCAAAGATGGTATTGTCTTGAGTCTCATTCTTCACCTCACAGATTGTCTCTCCAGTGGCCAGTGAAGCATGTGCGTGTGTTTACATGTGCATGCGTGTGTGTGTGTGTGTGTGTGTGTGTGTGTGTGTGTGTGTGTGTGTATGTATGTATGTGTGCACGGTGTCCCTGACAGTCATCCTCAGAATTAGTGTTACGGTGCTGGTTGCAGGGATTCATTGACCGATCCCTGTTGAGTGACAGTAGGGCTGTCCAATCGAGGTATAATGAGAGGAACCATGCAATTTCTATCTATACCTGCCGTACACCATGAGGTCCTGTCCCAGCCATGGAAATACTTTGAGAAGACATTGGCACACTCTACCACCCCAAAACAACCACTCTACATAATAATGGACCTCCCAGATGGGGGGGGGGTGCAAGAAACAGCCAGAGATGTTCTCAAGCCTGGGAAATGACCTAGACTCAAAATTCCAAGTAGAGCTAGATGTGGTATGACAGGGCTGTCTTCTCAGCTACTCTGGAAATTGTGGCTGGAGGACTGCAATGAGTTTGAATCCATTCTAGGCTATGTAGTGAGAC
>JANHMN010000003.1:42166603-42184278 GCA_030674055.1 Rhabdomys pumilio | reverse complement strand
TGATGAAACAGGTGCAGCCAGGTGTTAAGAGGTGACCATTGGCTTTCCCAGGCATATGCCTGCAGACGCTGTGGAGCAAGGTTATAATATCCTGTAGAAGTAATAGGTCTAAGGCAGCTTAAAGAGGCTATGATTTTATATGGAATGCACCCTCCTTACGTGAAACAAATTCTAAATAACTGAGCCACTCAAAATAGAATTATTCCCTAAGGCTGGAAGGGATTGGTGATGGCTGTACTAGAGGTAGGTGTGCAGTTGTAAAGGTTAACATGGTGGGGGGAAGAAACTGAATATTGGACAGTGAAATAGAGCAAGGGGAAGGAACATAGTAAAAGGCCAGTTGCTGGGTGAAGAGGGGAACTCTGGTATACAGATTCAATTTGCTGATGTTACTATAGAACCATGTCACTTAGTGGCTCTGAGAGCTTGGGGAAAAGTTGAGGATTTGGGAAAAAGTCTACCTTGTTTACAAAGATTATACAAGGTTCTGGAGAAGCCTTTAGCGATTTTTTTTCAAAGATTAGTTTCAGCTGCGAACAAAGACGTATCAGATGCTGACAGAGGACAGGTTTTGAGAGAGATCTCGGCATATGAAAATGCAAATACTGAATGTAAAAAAGTTTTTAGACATGGGCAGCACAATGTATGAATGGATAAGGAATATGACTGATATTGGTTCTAATGTGTACCATGTGAATATCAGTTTGAGCTATAGTTAGAGGTCTCAGATCTCAAAATGCCTGGTGTTTCAATTGCAGGAAATACAGTCATTTGCAAAAAGACTGTGACCAAGCCACTGAAGGTCTCAGATCTCAAAATGCTCAGTGCTTTAGTTGTAGAAAATTTGGTCATATGCAACAGAGTTGTGAACAGGACATCTTTAAGAGGAATGGTTTTTCTAAATATAAATTATCTAGGCTCTCAGGGTGTGATGTGGCAAGTGCTCCCACTGGACTGATGAATATATGTCCAAGAGAGTTAGGGAAGGCAATGTCATACAGGAGGAAACAACCTTCGCAGCCTGGCTTGAGGCCCTGCAGCAAAAAGTGTGAGCCATTTGCCTCTTGTCAACCAGGAAATAACAAGCAAGCAGAAGGGCTGGAGAGATGGCTCAGTGGTTAAGAACACTGATTGCTCTTTCAGAGGTCCTGAGTTCAATTCCCAGCAACCACATGGTGACTCACAACCATCTACAATGTGATCTGATACCCTCTTCCGGTGTGTCTGTTCACAGCGACTGTGTACTCACATTCATAAAATAAATAAGTCTTTTTTGACATATTCCACAAATTTATGGGGAAGAGATCTTTTACAATAGTGGGACACTCAGATTAACATTCCTGCAATCCCAGCCTATGATGAAATAAGGGGTGAGATGGTAGATGCTCCTGGGAAAGGTGTTGCTAAATGTCATCAAAAGTAAACCCAGGCTGTGCCTATGCCAATTGTCCAAACACAGGGCATAACAGAGATTGAATTTCCAAATTCATATTGGGGGTGGTGCTAAAGTACCAAGGGCCCTACCCTTAAGATGGTTGACTGAGAAGCCTGTTAAGCTAGATCAGTGGCCCTTAACTAAGGAAAAATTACAGGCACTTGAACAATTGGTACAAGAGCAGCTGGAAGCTCAACATATAGAAGAGTCTACCAGTCCATGGAATTCTGCCTGTATTTGTCATCAAAAGAAATCATGCAAATGGATAATGTTAACAGATTGAAGAGCAGTGAATAGAGTAAGCCAATCAATAGGTCTGTTAAAGCCTGACATTCCTTCACTTTCTTTATTACCTAAGTCATGGCCTATGATAGTAATTGATTTAAAATTTTTTGTTTTACCTTTTTTTTCTATCTTCTTGCAAGTGCAGGATAGGGAAAGGTTTGGTTTCACAGTACCTACCCATAATAATGCTCAACCTATAAAAATATATCAGTGGAAAGTTCTTCTACAAGGAATGTTACATAGTCCAACTCTATGTCAACATTTTATGCAACAACTTCTAGAAATAATTTGTAGGCAGTTTCCTCAATCCGTTATTTATCATTACATGGATAATATTTTTTTGGCTGATTATGTTTTGGATATTTTACAGAAACTATTTAAGGAAACAAAGAATTCTGTCATGCTGGGGTTTGCAGATTACTCCTGAAAAGCTACAGAGAGGAGAGTCTATTAACTATTTGGGTTATAAAGTAAAACAAAAAAAATTTAACCACAAAAGGTACAGATCAGAAGAGATCAATTGCAAACTTTTTTTCAAGACAGACTTTCTCTGTACAACCCTCTCTTTCCTGGAACTTCCTGTAGACTATACTGGCCTTGAACTCACAGAGATCCTCCTGCCTCTACCTTCTGAATACTGGGATTAAAGGTGGGCACCACCACTGCATGGTCTGGTTGCAAACTCTTAATGATTTTCAAAAATTACTGGGAGTTACTAATTGGCTGCAGCCTAATATTGGATTAACTACTCAAGAGTTAAGTAATTTGTTTCAAATGTTGTTACAAGGAGATTCAGACTTAAAAGGTCCAAGATGATTACCAGCTGAAGCAGAGAGAGTTAACTTTAGTAGAACAGAGACTGCAAAGATGTATATGTGGTTATTTTACCTTCAACTCATTCTCCTGTACTCCTATGGGGCTCATTATGCAAAGGGACAATAGTATTAGTGAATGGATTTTCTTAGCACACAAACAAAGGAAAAAAATTAAAAACTTATACAGAAAAGGTTTCTGATTTAATCATGAAGGGTAGAATAAGACTATGTCAATTGTTGGAACAGACCTGGCAGAAACTGTAGTACCTTATACTGATGCTGAGATTATGTGATCATCAATAATCAATGAAAATTGGCAAAGAGTTTGTAACAACTATTGGCAGAAATTAAGAGCAAATATAATAAAAGCAAACCTCTTCAGTTTATTAAAAGAGCTAATTGGATTCTCCCATGTATTGTAAAAAACACCAATTCCTGAAGCACCTACATTCTGTACTGATGCAAAGAAGTTGGGAGTGGCAGGCTATAAGTCAGACAAAAGAAACAAAGTAATTCAAAACCCATAAACTTCAGTTCAAAAATCAGAGTTGCATGAAATTCTTATGGAATTATTAGATTTTCATGAATCTCTTAATATAGTTACTAACTCTTACTATGCAGAAAGAGTTGTTTTGCATATGCTGAATTTATTCTTGATAATTGAGAATCAACTTTGTTATTTATTCAGCTAACAACAGGAGATCAGAAATAGAAACTATCCATTACATAGTAGCTATATTCAGTATCATACATGCTTGCCATTTCTACTGGCACAAGGAAGTGAGGAAATTGACCAATTATTAATAGGAAATGTGTTAGAAGACTAAACATTTCATGAAAAGCACCATGTTAACAGTAAAAGTTTAAAGAAAAATTCTATCATCTGAGAACAAGTCAAGGAAATGATAAGAAAATGTCCTACTTGTTCTTTGTATAACCAAACTCCTTTACTTGTCGGAAGTAACCCTAGGGGTGCCAAAAGAAATAAAATCTGGCAGATAGTTGTGTTTCATTTTGCAGAATTTGGAAAACCAAAGTTTGTACACCATCCCATTGATACAAACTCAGGGTTTCCATGGCAACTTCTCTGAGTTCTGCAAAGGCTGGCTCTGTAATTACACATTCACTGGAAGCAATGCCCGCTATGAGAATAGCCAACTAAGACTGGCAATGCCATGCATCTGTTTCCAGTACGGTGAAGCAACTCTCTGCATGTTATAATATAAAGCACATTACAGTTATTACCACACAATCCTATAGGACAAGCAGTTGTAGAAAGATCTAATCATACCTTAAAAGAAATGCTTACAAATCAAAAAGGATGAATAAAGACCTCTAGGGATGGACTAACTAGTGCTGTGTTAAGTTTAAATTTTCTGAATTTTAATGAGAAAGGAACAACAGCAGCTATGAGACACTGGGTTATAGAAAAAAACAGTGAAATTAAATCAGTTTATATAAGACTGGAAGGGAAAGTTTTGCATTGAGGATGCAGATTTGTTTATATTTCCACAGGAAATGAAAAGCTGTGGATGCCATCAAAACTGACAAAGACTAGAGCTGAGCGGGAGAGGAGAAGGTTCCTGAAAACCTTGGCCACTGATCTAAAAAGTGCTTATTTCATTGAAAATGTCTCTGTTTAAAGTTACCCATTACACACAGCCACACAGCTTAATTCATGGGTTAAAACAGAAAGTGAGAAATGTAGTGAGAATTTTGGAACTTTTGTTTCTTTAAAAAAAACACAGAAAAAAAAATATATATATATATTCAGATTGTCCACCGCAGCTGACTAGGATTATTTACCCCGTGCTGTTTTTGCAAACGCATGATTTACGGAGCTCTGGGGACTTTTGAGAGGATATATAAATGCTAGGGCCCTGAGAGGTGCTGTGGGTGGTTGGGTGGTTGTTGCTTGTTGTTGTTGTTGTTTGTCATGGTTTGTTAAGTAGTCGTGTGCAAAGAAAAGACAAGAAGATGAATTTAGATACCCTGATGGTGAAGATCAAACTTGCCCCAGGGAACCTGATGCCCCCTTTCCTACCCCTAGCTTTATTCAGAAATCTTTTCCTTTTTTCTTTCTTATCTTGTGGGCAGAAAAGTGGTGGAGAAGGGTGGAAGAAAGAAGATCTTACAAAGTAACCAAAACCAGCTCTATCCTAGAGGAAGGATCTGTGATGAGCACACAGAGAGATTCTAACTGTGGAAGATGCAAAGTACATCAGTTTCCGTCTACTTGTGAGGGACGTGGAGTAAAAGGCCTTTCTTTTCATCCAGAACTCAGTAACTCCTCTTGTCCAAACCAGGTTTCAGATTTCATAGGGATGTGTTCTAGCCACTGATACATAAAGCTATTAGAGGGACCAGGTTTTTTGACTATGTCCAAGTAGCCAGAAATCATTCCTTTCCTTTTGTTGAAGAAAACAATGCTTACTCTGAGCTGTGCTTCCCACAGATGACACTGCTGGGCTTGGCAGAAAGCAATCTGAGTTTCTTTCCCTGGTACTTGCTTCATTTCAGAAAGCTTTTGCTTTAAGTTTGGAGTTAAAAATAAACCTGTGAGGGCTGGAGAGATGACTCAGAGGTTAAGAGCACTGTCTGCTCTCCCAGAGGGTCCTGAGTTCAATTCCCAGTAACCACCTCTATCATGAGATCTGGTGCCCTCTTCTGACCTGCAGGCATACGTGTAGGCAGAATGCTATATACATAATTAAAAAAAAAATCTTAAAAAACAAAGCCAAAAACCTGTGAACTGGGCATAGTGGTACACACCATTAGTCCTAATACTGTGGAGTCAGAGGTGGGAGGATCTATCTCTGTGATTCCAGGACAGTCTGGTGTACATAGTGAGCCTCTGTCTCAAAACAAACAGTTTAAGAACAACAGCTACACAAACAGCCTGGACATGTGGGGAACACTGAGGTTTCCCTCTACTTAAAGGACCTGGAATAAAAGGCCTTTCTTTTCACCCAGAACTCAGTAACTCCTCTTGTCCATACCGGGTTGTATGAGCAGAGACTAGGAAGAGATGTTCTACTAGGCTAATTAGAGACAGACTTTGTAAATATCCTTGCTGTATTTTCTGTCTCTTTTTCCACATCCCTCCATGGATGATTACTTCAAACACCACTGGTTATCTGTATCCTTAAGTATTTTATGGATGTCTCTAATATTTAGAAACTCTCCAGGAAATACATGTCTGATTTTGTGATTTTTTTTCTTTTCAGTGCTCAGGATTGAACCCAGCATTTGGATGTATTAGGCAAGTACTCTTCCAATGAAACAGGCCCCAGCCTCTCACTGAAGGATTCAAGGCAGGAGCTTTATATCTGAGCCACACCTCAGCCCCTTGCTGGGGGATTTTAGGCAGAGGATCTACCTCTGAGCCAGACCTACACCCAGTCCCTCACTGGAGGATTAAAGGTTACATCCTTAACCTTTTCTGTTTTTGAGACAGGAACTCTATGTAGTCGTGGCTATCGTGGAACTTTCTACATAGGTCAGGCTGGCCTCAAACTCACAGAAAACTGCCTTCTATTCACAAGGACTCAGTGTTGCTCCTTCCTAGGTCCCAGGACACACCTTCTAGACCCATTCTGGGGGTATCAGAAATTAGAAAAGCCTGGGGTGCCGTTTTGTTCAAGGGGATAAAAGACATGGACTCTTCCAAGTCCCTTTGGCCCAAATTTCCAATAGCCCTGGGCATCGGCGATCTGAGGCCTTTGACTTCTCTGCAACTAGTGAACCAAAAAACCTAGGGAGTTGGAGGCCGAACAAACTGACCCGGTCCTCAGCTGTGGCTTTAACTGGCTTTTCCCAGGATGGCTCTCCAGAACTAACGGAGGAAGCAATTTTGATCTTATGACCATTATATGCAGACTGTCTTCAGTACTGGGATTTAGGGAGGAAGAAAAAGCAACCTATACTGAAAAATGTTTAAAAACCAAAATAGTAATCCCACAGTTTTCCATTTTTTAACTGTGTAGTCTTGGGAAAGCCATTCGATTTCTTTGGACCTCAATATTTATGGTAACAACCATTGACTGGCAGTTCCTCCTCTCATGGATAATAGGTTTCTAGACAAATCAAATTTCCAGGTGTTGTTTTTAGGGAAGGAAGAGGGAAGAGGAACGCTCCCGAGACCGGGTGCAGGAGTGGAGACAGACTGGGCAGAAGGAAGCGCCTGCGTAGTGGACACCTCACAGTCTATCGCCTTGCCCAGCCCCTCTCTGCAGCAGGGAATTGCAGGCATCGCTCCACCTATCGCAGCTCAGCTGACTGACAGGCCTTCTTTCTCCTTCCTTTTCTACGGGTCGTTGCCCTTTTGCCCGCCCTCCACAACCGCCCCTTCGAGGGCGGAAGTATAACGGTTTCGGCGAATCGGCAGAGCCTTGCGGAGTGCAATCTCCTCACCCATTGGTCTTCTTTTCCCGAAGTTCCGCCTCCTTCGGCCTCTTACATCCCGCCCTACTGGCGCGGAGAGGGTGGTCCATCCAATTAGCGTTGGTCTCGGCCGCTCAGGGGGCGGTCCCAGAGTGTGTCATCGAACTCCGCCTGTCTCTAGGGCAACGCCCCCTGCCTCCTTGCTCCGAACGGAAATAGCCCGGTACTGCACCAATCATCGCCGGGTATCTCTACTATTTAGCCAATCAGAGCAAGAGGAGGGCGGGCGTTCTATTATGAGCGGCAGGGCTTTCAGCTAACAAGTGGCGTACGTTCCCGGATGACAATCCGTAGGGGCGGGTCTGAGGCGGGGCGTCGGCCTGCAGCCAGCCCGCCGCTAGCCCGCCCTCCCCCGGCCGGCTCCTCGGCGCCGTCTGGGGTCCTTTCCGCCTGGTGCTGCCAGCCAGCCCCTCTCCCGTTCGGCCAGGCCTGGATCCGAGCCCTTCGCCATCATGCCGGCCGTGTCCAAAGGCGATGGCATGCGTGGGCTTGCCGTGTTCATCTCCGACATCCGGAACTGTGAGCTCATGACCGGGGCCCGGGGGTCACGCGGGGACCGGGCGGAGGGAGCAGGGAGGCGCGGGGGTGTCCTCCCAGGAAGGACCAGGATGGCGCGGGCGGACGTGGCGGGAGGAGGTGGATAGAATAGGGCAACGGGTTAGGTAGGTCATTCAGTGCCATCCCGAACCTAGGTGGAGGAAATCAGGGACGCAGAAGAGGTGGGAGGCGGGCAGCCACCTAGGGCCAGGGGCCAGAAGTTGGGGGACAGCCCAGGAACCAGAGATGATAAAATTGGGGCATAGCGACAGCTGAAAGACCAGAGATAATAAAGTGGGAGGACAGCAAAGACTCGAGATGATAAAGGTGGTGGTGATGGGGGGGGGGGGAAGCATAGAGACTAGACATGGAAGTGGGGGGGACATCAGGGTAACAAGAGATGATGAAGTGGGGAGATACCAGAGAAATCAGAAGTAGAAATGGGGTGACAGCAGAAGGATAGAGAAGATAAGGCGGGGGACAGCTGAGAGATCAGTGATGGAAGTGGGGAAACTGCAGAGGAAGCAGAGATGATAAGGTGGGAACAACACCATAGGGCCCAGAGATGATAAGGTGAGGGCATAGCAGAGAAATGAGGGATGATAAGGTTGGGGACAGCAGAAGGACCAGAGATGAAGAGGACGGGGACAGAGGACCAGAGGGTGATGTATGAAAAGACTCTATATGGAAGATTGCTTAAAAGACATGGAAGGTACCAGGTGTGCTTATGCAGGCCTTTAATCTCAGTACCTCAGAGACACAGGTAGAATGATCTCTATGAGTTCAAGGCCAGCCTGGTCTACAAATTGAGTTCCATTGACAGCCAGGGTTACACAGAGAGACCCTGTCTGGAAAAGCCAATGCCTCTCTAAACCACTCCCTCCCCCCAAACATGGGAGGCATTGAAGAGGCTACGTACAAGAAAAGAGGGACTGTAGATATAAAGTCTTGGGGGAACCCTAGATATCAGCGGGACCTGGGAAGGTATTATGAAGTGAGTGTTTATGATGGAAGCAGACTCCTAGGACTCCTAGGAGGAATCTTAACGCTCTGTGGGAAGAGGTCCAGCAAGCCGGGGGTAGGGGAAGTTTGTACCCTGAGGAAGGGAACAGGGCAGACCAAGCTTTCCTTTGCTTATCACGGCAATATTGAGGGTCATGATCCCTTCTAGGATGGGCTATAACGATGGGATGGCCTGGCTGCTGGTCAGCTCACAACTCCAGGGAGCAGATGCTGTATCTGGAGCTGTCAGGACCCTTCAGAGGTTCCATGCATGGATGTGGTCAGCCAGAGCTGGCTTTGTGTTAGAGAACTCTATCACTGTGTGACCTTGAACAAGGGACCTCACCTCTCCGTTTATTCATGTCAGGAGATGCTACTGATGACTTCTTAATGGGGGTGGCTGGGCTGATGTGGGGTGAGACCCTAGGCCGGGTCTTAGTAGCTGCTGTTGGCATTGGCTAAGATCTAAAGAATGACTCCACGCTGCTCAGGGGAGGATCTTGAGCTCAGTAGGTGTCAGCAAAAGGACAGTGGGAAGCTGTGTGCTCCTTGACACGAGAGATGCTTCAGCCCCAGTGAGGAGAGATGGATCTAGGAAGGGCTGTAGACTTTGGCATGGGTACCTGTTAAAAATGGGTATACTTTATCTCTGTTAACTACTGGTGGGATGACCCTCTGCACCACGCTTAGCCCCTTTGGCTAACTCCATTCCTAATAGTATGTCACCCACAGGGATTTGATGGCTCATTTATATGTTGAATACTGTTTGATTCCTCCTGTATATCAGTCCCTATTTGAAGTACTGGGGTTACAGCTCTGTAGAATTCCTAGCCTTGGAGCTGGGGCTGGTGTTCAGCAGTAGAGCAACTGCCCAACATATTTCAGTGAAAGGCTGAGGGCATAGCTTGATGTTAGAGCATCTGCCTAGGGTGAACAAGGTCCTGGTTTCCATCCCTAGTACCACAAAGACAAAACCAAACTTCATGTTGTTTGGATATCTATTCCTTAAGAGAGATAGAGCAGATAGCTGGGGCTGTGGGAAGTGTCAGGACTGGAAAGGTCATAAGTCCTGGCTTTGAGAGGAGCAGGGTCCATGCAGGGAGGTAGCGTGTTCAGAGGTGCTGCAGATGCAGCTTGCTTAGGCCAAGTACATGTAAGCATTGGACCTGAGTGAGGACTGAGGAGGTGTGAAGGCTGAAGGGCTCTGGGTACTGTAGCTTTTCTGAGGCTAAACTAAGAGCTGTAGAATGCTTTTGAGCAGAGGCAGGAGGTGGCTTACTAGATTCCTCTCGAACCAGGCATGGTGGGGCTGACAGGAGGCTGGTGAGTTTAGGTTGGCTTAGGCCAGTCAAGGAGAAAGTCTAAACTGTTGAATGATTGCTCTGTCTACTGTGAGCATAGACTTGAGAAGTTAGAATGGCAGCAGGAACCAAAGCAAAGGTAGCACAGACATTCAGGGCAAGTGTGAGAACGAGGCTGCTCAGATGTGAGCAGAAGCAAGGGCTGGACTTACACACTGTCAGCATAGCATTTGGAAGGCTGCAGTGCCAGGATGGGGAGCATAAGAACGGGCTGGGCTCCATAGCAAGACTTGGCTCAAAAAACAATACAAAACAAAACAGAAACCAACCCCAAGGGGGCTGGAGAGGTGGCTCAGCAGGTAAAAATACTTGTAGAGAACCAATGTTTGGTTCTTGGCACCACATCAGTTGTCTTACAAATGCCTATAACTCTAGCTCTGTGGGATTTCACACCCTCTTATGGTCTCCAGGGGCATGTGCATTCACATACTCAGGCATACATGTAAATAATCCAAACAAAATAAAAGGACTGGTCAGGTCTTAGGTCAGTTTTGAAGGATTGGCAAAGAGAATTTATGTTGAGGTTTGGGGAAGGAAGAGAAGATAGGTAGGTACCACACTGTAGGACCCTAGAGAACAGCCAGGGACAGTAAAGACACAAGTGCAGACCTTGGAGTGCTTTAGTGGCTGGTCTCTGCTGCAGCACCTAGTGTTGCCCTGTCCTTGCCTTGGCAGCCAGGTGTTGAGTGGCTGGTGTGTTTCAAGCCCTGTGACATCATGGAGCATAGTGACAAAAAGACAGAGGAATTTATGCTCCTGTGCAGCTGAGACCCCATGGAGAGGTGGTACTTTGAGCAGATCACGGCTGTCCTCACAGAAATACATCAGTGAGGACAGCTGTCTTTGTAGCTTGATGCAAATCAGACAAGAAATGCAAACAGAACCATGACTAGAGCTCAGGCCTGTCATGCCAGCTATTCCAGTGGCTGAGACAGGAGGACTTCAAGTTCACAGTCAGCCTGGGCCTGGCTGGGTATCTCAGAAGGTAGAGACATTTGCTGCCCAACCTGACATGGGTTCAATTCCTGGAATCACGTGGTGGAAGGAGAGAGCCAACGCCTACAGTTCTCTTCTGTCTGCTATGAGCATACCGTAATGTTATATGTACCACACACATGCATACACGTATGTAATAAATGTGTTAATCACAAGTTTTACAAGCCACCTTGTGTTATAGAGTTCAAAACAACTTAAAATGAGAAGTAGGGGCTGAGCCAAGTAGTGGTGGCACACACCTTTAATCATAGCACTGAGGCCGAGACAGGCAGATCTCTGAGTTTAAGGCCAGCCTTGTCTACTGAGCCTGTTCCAAGACTAAGGTGACTACATATAGAAACCCTGTAGGGTCTAAGAGGAATGGCTTAGCAGGTAAGTCCAATGGATGTTCTTCCAGAGAACCTGACTTTTGATTCCTGGATTTGATGGCAGCTTACAGCTGTCTGTAACTCCGTTTCCAGGGGACACCTTCTGGCCTCTGTAGGTACTGCACACACAGACGTATGTGCCGGTAAAACACCCATACACATATACCAGGAGTGTTAGCACATGCCTTTAGTCCCAGCACTTGGATGGCAGAGACAGGCAGATGTCTGAGTTTGAGGCCAGTCAGGTCTACATAATGAATTCCAGGACAGCCAAGGCTACATAGTGAGACCCTGTCTCAAAAGAAAGAAAGAAAGAAAGAAAGAGAGAAAGAAAGAAAGAAAGAAAGAAAGAGAAAGAAAGAAGGGAGGAAGGAAGGAAGGAAAGAAGGAAAGGCTAGTGCATAGTTGAGTGGTAGAGTACTTTTTCACACTGTTGAGTCCTGGGCTCCATCTCCAGAGAGCCAGACACGATGTCTCACTCTTGTCATCACTGAGGCAGGACGGTTTTCTTTCCCACCTTCCCCTCCCTTCTGTCTTTTCCTGAGACAGGCTTTCTCTCTGTAGCCCTGGCTATCCTGGAACTCCCTCTGTAGACTAGGCCGGCCCCAAACTCATGGAGATCTGCTAGGCAGGACAATTTAAGTTTGAAGTCAGCCTAAGCAGCACAGTGAGAACTTGCTTCAAAACAAACCAACAAACAAACCGTAACAGGGCTGGTGAGGTGGCTCAGAGGATAAGGGCGCTTGCTGCCAAGGCCTGGATTTGATCCTGGGGACCCACATGGTGGAAGGAGAGAACTGACTGCCATACTCTGTCTTCTGACTACCACACTTGTGCTTATACATGCACAACACATGGAATACATTCAGAAAGGTAGACATGGATAGAACTGTCTCAAGTGACAACAGCCAGATCTAGGATTCTATGTGAATGGAATGTTAGAAGAGGCTGGACCACAGAGGAAGCCAGAGAAAAGTGGGGCTTTGAGGTCAGGGCTGAGAGGGAATGGCAAGCCATTGCTCATTGCTCAAGGGTCAGGCCTTTTGTGAAATAGAATATTCTGGGATTAGATGCTAATGATGATTGCACAGTTCTGTGAACAAAGAATTTAAGAAAGTTCCACAGTGTGCAGCTCTCTGCTTGTTTTTTTTTTTTTTTTGTTTTTTTTTGTTTTTTTTTTTTGTTTTTCGAGACAAGGATTCTCTGTGCAGCCCTGGCTGTCCTGGAACTTGGCTCTGTAGACCAGGCTGACCTCGAACTCACAGAGATCCACCTGCCTCTGCCTTCTGAGTGCTGGGATTAAGGGTGTGTGCCACCACTGCCCGGCTAGTATTCTTTTTGTTATCAGCTTCAAAATTCTAGTTGAAATACTCAGACATTATTATTTCAATTTATCTTTTTCTTTCACTCAGTTCTGGATAGTCCGTAAGCATCCTGGGTCAGATTATCAGATACTAAAAACTGCATGTATAATTTGAAATACTTTTAACTCACCACCTGCCTGCAGTTGCCCATTGTGAGGAGAAATTCACTGTAGACATTGCTTCTTGTAAATTTAATCTCTTACTGCTTTTTAACTGAAGCTTTTCTTAGCTTTTGGTTTTTGGAGACAGGGATTCATTTACTAACCAAAACTGGCCTTGAACTCATTATGTAGATAAAGATGACCTTCAACATCTGACCTGTCTGCCTCTACCTCCCAAGTACTGAGATGACAGGTTTGTGATTCGTATCTTAGTATTTATTTATTTCAAACTAAGATACCTGTGCAACATTGTAAGCCCAGTAGGGGAGAGGTTTGTGGGATTCTGTCTGTGTTTTGTCTGTGTTCTGCTTCAGAGCTTACTGCAGTGGGATGTAGAGGTATGGATGAGTCAAGCTGTGGGTGGTGCAGAGGTCCTGAGATCAGGGAGTTGTCGGTAGAGGTCAGGCTGCTGTTTGTCCTGGGAGCATGGCAGGGGTGCAGGTCGAATTATGGGCAAGGAAAGGATAGAGTCAAGTTTGGGAGGAGGAAGCCCTCTGTCTGGGAGCTCCGTGGTGCACAGCAAGCAGTCTGTGAGTAGGAAGCTCAGATTCTGTGGATAACAGCTAATGAGCCTGGGCTCTGTGAAGGCATAGTGCCCATTCCCTGAGCAGGGAATCCTTATCAGGGGAGCTGCAGGCTAGGGCTGTCTCCTATCTAAAGTCTTGTTCCTCTGGAGCAGATTCCTGAAGAAGACCTTGGGGTTGGAGTGCTGACTCCCTCTGCCTAAAGCTACAGCACAGGAGGAAGTACATCCTGCCCTAAATTACATCTACTCTGGCAGTGACTTTTACCTCAGTCCTGGGGCCATCTTCAGCTCTGCCCTCTGCAGATCCTGGCCCTTGGGGGCCTTAGCAGGTGTCTGATGAAGGTGGAAGTGAGTGGGTGAACAAATAAGCCAGTCCTTGCCCCCCAACTGGTGCTGGGTTTCAAGAAGGAATATTGAAAACCAGGTGTCATGGGGCCAGCCTGTTATCCTAGCTCTCAAGAAGTAGAGGCAAGGAGATCAAAAGTCTGAGGTTACCCTTGGCTCAAAGCGAGTTCAATGCAAGCCTGGGCTTTGGGAGTCCCTGTCTTCAACAAAACAAAGTAGGGCTAGTGAGACTCATAGCTGTAAAGGCACTTGCTGGGCAAGCCTGGAGACCAGAGTTCAATTCTAGATTCCTCGTAAATGTGAAAGAGAGAAGAGAAAACTGACTCTATAATACACACACACACACACACACACACACACACACACACACACACAAAACTGTCCTCGTTCCAGTGCCTCACACCACATGGCACATGGTCATATATTTTGGCCATGAAAGGATCGGGACAATCCATCTCGTGGCAATCCAGGGTCTGGAAGCAGTGGCTGATGGCGCTTTGGTCAGGGTCCACAGGTGTCAGGGTTCGGGCCTCTGCACTTTCTCTATGAGTGTACACAGGGTCCTCCAGGGCAGGGCCAGGCTGGCCCAAATTCCTTTGAGGGTAATTACAGACGCACCCTGATGCTGATGCTTCTATAACAGTTCACAGAAGTCGTCACCTCCGCGTACCTCTGAGCTGGAAACCTCATGCTAGAATAGGTCTATGTCATGAAGGAAGATAACCTCAGGCAGCCCGCCTGGGGAAATGGCCCTCACTCTTGATCCTCTGCATACTCCAGCCCTTGGACAGCTTGAGCGTGGATCCCTTCTGCCCTCCATCTTCCCAGCTACCTGCCTGACCCCCTGCAAGTCTCTGTGCTGCTTCCATTGCCTTGTCTCTGCTCCTAACCAGAAGGCCTTTCTCCCCTCTTGCAGTTCCAGTCTCCCCAAGGTTTGCTTCGGTCAAAACACCCACTGTTCTCCTTGTCTACCCCTCCACCAAGCCAAAGCTCTGCAGGATCAGGAGTGGCTCATTCCCACGCCCACTCAAGAAACCCCTCCATGCCAGATGTGGCACTTGGGAGGGAGAGCCAGGCAGCTCTTTTATGGGTTCAAGGCTAGCCTCCTTTACAGAATGAGCTGTTCCAGGACAAACAAGACTACATAGCTTTGAGTGCTGACTCCCTCCCATAGACCATCTGAAGGGGTGGGGAGGAGGGAGGAATCCATCCCTTTATGAATAAGAGAATTGCTTTAAGGCTCACCGGCACACTTGCATCCTGTGATGGTGAGATTACTGCCTGTCTTTCCTGAAGCTGCATAGGCAAGCTGACCAGTACTCAGTCTGTCTTGTGGCCTTGGGCAGTTCCTCCTATGGAGCCCCAGTGCTAAATGCTGAATGCTCTTCGTAGGACTGCCTTTTGCTTTTATTTTCCCCCTTGTACTGGGAATGGAAACCAACTCCCAAGCACAATCAAGCACCCCTCTCTCACCCCCAGACAGTCTCATGTAGCCTAGATTTAGCCACGATGGCAGTAAACTCTTGATTGTCTCCACTCACTGTCTGCAGGGATTACAGGTATGCTGCACCTGTTTTCTGCAGTGTTGTGATTGAGCTTGGAGCTTTGTGCTGGGCAAGCTTGCTACCAAGTGAACTATACTCCCAGCATTTTGGTTTAACTTTTTAGAAATAGAGTCTCACTCTGTCATCCAGTTTAGCTTAAAGCTTATACTGTCCCTCTGCCTCAGGCTCCAAGGTGCTAGGAGTATAGGCTGGGACCATCACACCGAGGTGCTAGGAGTATAGGCTGGGACCATCACACTGAGCTCCAGTTAGTGGCAGCTCTTTTTTTTTTCTTTTGATTTTGAGATAGAGCATCACTAACTGTTCCAGGCTAGCCCTGAACTCACTCTGACCCGAGTTGGTCTTGAACTTGTTTTTTTTTTTTTTTTTTAATTTAGTAAGTTAGTTAGTTAGTTAGTTAGATTGTTTTCGAGACAGGGTTCCTCTGTATAACTATGGCTGTTCTAGAACTCACTATGTAGACCAGGCTGGCCTTGAACTCAGAGATCACCTGCCCATGTGCTGGGATCAAACACATACATCACTATTGCCGCTGAGATCTGAGCTTGTGCTCGCCCTTGCTTGGTCTCCTAGCAGCAAGGACGATCTGCTCCACTGCCAGGCTTGGTTGGTTTGGAGACTCCATACTTCACTTTTTAAATTAAAAAAAAAATTTTTTTTTATGGGGCTGGAGAGATGGCTCAGCACTTAAGAGCACTGGCTGCTCTTCCAGAGGACCAGAATTCCATTCCCAGCACAGACATGCAGGCAGAACACTAATGCACATAAAAAATAAATAAATCTTCTTTTTAAATGTATGGGTTTGAGTGTCTTGCCTGCATGTGTGTCTGCAGCACTTCTCCTAGTGCCTCTGGACTTCAGAAGAGGGCATCAGGACCAAGGTGACAGATGGTAGGAGCTGTCATGTGAGTGCTGGGAATTGAAGAGCAGTCGGTGCTTCTATCTGCTGGCTTCCCTAGCCCATCTTTTTTGTTAATTTAAATTAAGGTATATCTATCTTTGTTTGCTATGTTTGTTGGAGGCAGGGTTGATCTGTGTAGCACTGGCTACTCTGGAGCTCACTGTGTAGACCAGGCTTCATGTGCATGAAAGGTTTTCCTGCATGTATATGTTAGACTCTGAGATTCAAAACCAGGGGACGTGCCCCCCCCCCAGAGAACTCACAGTGGGATCCGCTGCAATAACATGAGGTTTATTGATAAATTGATAAAAACCAGTGCACTGGGGTTCCCTTGCATGCCAGCAAGAAGAACCCCGAAATAAAGTTGGGAACAATTTTTATACTATATTTACAGGGTTCATAAAGGCAGTTTTACCTCTTAATCAATAACCACAAAGCTGACTTCAACAGCCATTCCCAGGCTTGGTTGCTAAGTAACTCAAATTTGCACCTTATCTTTTACAACAAACAGGGTCAGCTTAAGAAGCTTCTGTTTACCCAGATTTACTGTGTTAAGGGCTCATAAACTCCTATCTTGAGTCTTTCTTCCTGTTTTGTTTGTTTGTTTGTTTGGTTTTTCGAGACAGTGTTTCTTTGTCTAGCTCTGGCGGTCCTGGAACTCACTCTGTAGACCAGGCTGGCCTTGAACTCAGAAATCCGCCTGCCTCTGACTCCCAATGTTTGGAAAGTGCTCTTCCCAGGATGTGCCTCAGGGGCAGCTAATAATTTGACTCAAATTTAAGGATCTTTTAATTTTAAGTTCAAGCTGAGACCTGAAATTTTTACATTTGGTTCTTACATATATATATATATATATATATATATATATATATATATATATATATGAACACAGTGTGCATGTCTGGTGTCTGCAAAGGACAGAAGAGGATATTGCATCCCCTGGAACTGGAGTTACAGTTGGTTGTGAGCTACCATGTGGATTCTGGGAACTGAACCTGGACCCTCAGGAAGAACAGCAAATGTTCTTCACCACTGAGCCATCTCTAACCCCTGTGAGTTCCTTTTAAGAGCAGAGTATATCAGGTACGCCAAAGCCACTGTCTGATAGCTGTGAACCCAGCTCCTCTGAAAGAGCAGCCAGTGCTCTTACCTGCTGAGCCATCTCTCCAGCCCTTTTCACTTTTAATTTTAATTTGTTTTATTCTTTTGAGATAGGGTCTTAATAAGTTGTCCAGGCTGGTCTTGAAGTCTAGATCCTCCTACTTTAGCTCCCTGCAAAAATGGGGAGAGACCGGTCTGTGCCTTAGTCAGTAGAGTGCTTGCCTAGTGTGCACGAAGCCCAGGGTTCCACCCCCAACCCTGACTAAACTGGGCATGGTGGGAATCTGTGGATCTAGGCCTGGCCCTGGGACGCTGAAAGCAGGAGGATCACAAGTTCAAAGGTCTTCAGATATGGAGCTGATTTGATCATAGGTTGGGCTACACAAGACTCTGTTTATTTTTATTTTTATATTTTTGGGGGATTCTTGAGATGGGGTTTCTCTGTGTAGACCAGGGTGTCCTGGAACTCA
>JANHMN010000003.1:42137726-42166593 GCA_030674055.1 Rhabdomys pumilio | reverse complement strand
CTTGTCTGCAGGGTGAGTTCCAGGACAGTCAGGGATACACGGAGAAAACCTGTCTCGGAGAAAAGCGAAATAAATGAAAAACTAACCAAAGCCTGGGATGGCAGGCCTGTGCCAGTGGCAGTCAGTGCTGTCCTGGTGCCTTACTGAGCTCTTACTAGAGGAGGCTCTGTCCAGGGAAGAGGTTGTCCTTACCTTAGAGGGCTCCCTCGAAGGACTGGACACAGGCAGGAATGACAGCTGCTGCTGGTGTGACTTGCTAGCTACATGTTTCTGGTAGAAAGAAGCAGTCAAATTTTATTTTCTGTGTGTGTGTGCTTGTGGGCATGTGTACACATGGGTACACATGTCCAGGCCAGAGGTATTTTCTTGGTTGCTCTGCACCTTACTTGGTGCAAATGGTCTCACTGATCCTGGAGCATATCTTGGGGATCTGCTCTCCACTGCCCGGCACTACAGTTGTGGATGTGTGCTTCTGTGCTCAGCAGTGTACATGCCAGACACTTAAACTCAGGTTCTTGTGTTTACACAGTGAGCACTTTGCCCACGGAACCATCTCTCCACCCCCGAAATTAATTTTAGCTATTTGTTTATATAACCCAACACATTCAGAATACTTCCACTGGAGTCAGTGTCTTAACACTCTTCCTCTGGCTCCAGTGCTGATGATGGAGCCCGAGGCTTGGGTGTCCTAGGCAAGCCTGCCCACCCTGAGCCTGCCCCTATCCTTTTGGGGGTTGGTTGGTTTTGGTTTTGGTTTAGTCTGCTCTTTGAGATAGGACCTCACTAGCTTTGTGGCCCAGGCTGGTCACAGGTGTGGCCCCATGATAGACACTCCATAGCATTCTAGCCCTGTGTGTTCCCGCTCCTTACCACCTGTTTCAGTTTGCAGTAGTAACCTCCGCCTGGACACTCAGGAGCTGCCTGTCTGCCATTGCCACCCAGAGTGTAGCTCTGAGATCAGGGTGCTAATTCCAGGGACTTCCTGTTGGAGTCACTGTCTGAGTGGAGCTTGTAGAACTGCTTGGGAATTAAGGGCAGAGGTGAGGGGGATTTGTGGAGGAGGATGGTGTGAATGTTTATCTTCTCAGTCCTTCCTCATTCACTTAGTGCATCCTGGAACTGACCAGCTGTTAATAGAGCGCCTGCTGTATGCCAGGCACGGGCTGCAGCCCCTGAAGGCACTCATAGCCGTACCCATGAAAAATGTTATAATTCTAATAATAATGAGTTTCTTGGACAAAAGTGAGAGGAAAGCACTTCTCTAAGGAAGTTACAGACACTAAGACCAAAGGACTAGAACACAGGAGTGGCTGGAGGCCAAAGCCAATAATGTCCCATAGCCCAGGAATGGGAAGGAGGCAGAGAAGCAGAGAAAAAACTGCCAGAGGAACCAGATTGTGTGCAGCTTGTGTTCAGGTGACGTGGTGATGGTGTGTCACAGTGCAGGGGCATCTCTGAGGAGGGGCACATGTGAGTGGACAGTGGAGTCTGGAGGTATGGCCCTGAGGCTCCAGTGGGCATTGAGAATGGTCAGAGACAGGCAGCATACAGACTAGGGTTCATGGGGCAGCAGACAGCTGGGCCTGGTATCACAAAGGGAATCTTCTGTCATAGCAGAGGTTTAGGGATGGTGTAGACATAAGGGTTGGGAGAGCTAGGACATGAGGAAGGAAGGAAGGAAGGAAGGGAGGGTGCTTTTAGGTGCTGTTGCTGAGGGAAGCAAGAGCTCTTCAGTGGTCCGTTGGTCACAGCTTTACCATGAGGTGCTTGGGCAGAACATGAGACGTGGGCCTCGGGGCTCCCATGGCAGGGTGTAGATCCTTCCAGAACCAGCCCCAGCACCCTGTAGCTCACGGGCCAATGGGAGGAGGAAGGGGTGGCAGAAAGCTTATAATCTTGCCACTGGTGGCTGCTTGTGGCCTTGTGTGCCTTGCCCTCTCTCCACAGGCAAGAGCAAAGAGGCGGAGATCAAGAGGATGAACAAGGAACTGGCCAACATCCGCTCCAAGTTCAAAGGCAGGCAGCTGGCCCCGGTCTGGGAGGGGTCCAGGGCCCCAGGTGCTTAGGAGAAGCTTCCTTACACGACTCCTTTTCCCTTTCTTTGCCTCAGGGGACAAGGCTTTGGATGGCTATAGTAAAAAGAAGTATGTGTGTAAGCTGCTCTTCATATTCCTGCTTGGCCATGACATTGACTTCGGACATATGGAGGCTGTGAACCTGCTAAGCTCCAACAAGTACACGGAGAAGCAGATAGTGAGTGCAGGAGACCGGGTGGGTGCTGGGGCAGAGGGAGGAGGCTAAGGTCTGGATCCCTGGATCTGCCGGAAAGAGGACTCGGGTCTACACTACTGCATGCTGGTCTAGTGTCCTTTAGCCATAGGTGCCCAGCTGTCTCCTCTCTGCCTACAGGGGTACCTGTTCATCTCAGTCCTGGTGAACTCGAACTCTGAGCTGATCCGGCTCATCAACAACGCTATCAAGAACGACCTGGCCAGTCGCAACCCCACCTTCATGTGCCTGGCCTTGCACTGTATTGCCAATGTGGGCAGCCGTGAGATGGGCGAGGCCTTTGCCGCAGACATTCCCCGCATCCTGGTGGCTGGGTGAGTCACTGGGGACGATCAAAAGGGCAAGAGCAGGAGATGAGAGCCAGCTTTGTTGATGGCACCTGCCTTTGTTCTCCCACCCGGGCTTGAGATCACAGTGTCTCTGTCTCTCATGTCACCAGGCTGCTTAGAGGGTGTTAGGACCCATCCCCACCCGGTGGTTGTGTGTCTGAGACACAGCATTAGTATCTCCTGTGGAAACTTATTTCCTCTTCTTGTTCAAGAGACAGCATCTGTCCTGTGCCTGCAGCACTGATGGTTGACACTGGTGCCACCAACAGAGGTGGACAGTCTTAGTGTCACCACCAGGAAGATGTCCTGTGGTTACAGTGTCTGCTGGGGGAGGAAAGGCAGGGCTTTCAGACTAGCTGGGTCAGCTGGGCCCTGCGTTGTCTGACTACCTCAGGAAGCTTCTCAGCTGGTGTTTGCTGAGCAGTTTCCATCTGTTTATAACATGGCTCTGATTCTTAAAGCAGCAGTGGCAGGAGAGCCTGTGTTCCCAAGTGCCAGGGTACCTGAAGATGTACAGGCTGACTGCAGCTGTGCCTCTGCTGATAGAGCCCTTGCCTGGCATGCAAAGGACCTGGGGTCCTTCCACCTTGGCACCTGTAAGCCACATATGGAAGCAAGAGGAGCAGAAGTTCAAGGTCATTTTGTTAGTCAGTGGTTTCTAGGCCAGCCTGGACTACACAAGATACTGTGCGGAAACAATTTCTTCTGTTTGTTTGTTTGTTTGGTTGGTTGGTTGGTTTTGTATAGCCCAGGCTCTCCTGGAACTCACTTATGTAGATGGGGCTGGCCTCGAACTTAGAGATCTACCTGCCTCTGCATCCAAAGTGCTGGGGTTAAGGTGTGTACCACCACACCTAGCCTTTTCTAGGTTTTAAACTTGTTTATGAAACTGGAGAGCTGGCTCAGTGGTTAAGAGCACTGGCTGCTCTTCCACAGGACCTGGGTTCAATTCCCAGCACCCACATGCTAGCTCAAAACTATCTGTAGTTCTGGTTCCAGGAAATTGGATGCCCTCACACAGATATATATATGGGCAAAACACCAGGCACATAAAGTAAAAAATAAAGATAAATGCATCCTCTTAATTTAATATTAAGTGTGTGTGCCAGAATAAACATTTTGTGAGGCAGTCTCTCTCTAACACATACTCTTTCTCCCCCTAGATAATTTATTTTTGTTTCATGAACATCAATTGGTGTTTTACCTGCATGCATGTCTGTGTTAGGATGTCAGATCCTCTGGAACCAGAGTTACAGACAGCTGTGGGTTCTGGGAATTGAACCTGGGTCCTCTGGAAAAGTAGCAAGTGTTTAACTACTGAGCTATCTCTCCATCCCCCTAGACATATTTTTATCATTTTAAATCCTGTGTAGGTGTGTGTGTCTATGTGCAGGTGCATATCAATGCAGGTGGCCAGCGCCAAAGGATTCTCTGGAGCTGGAGTCACAGGGAGTTGAGAGAACCTGACATGGGGGCTGGGAACCAAAGTTGAGTCCTTGGAAGAGCAGCAAGTGCTCTTAACTACGGGGCCATCTCTCCATCCAGCTCTGGGGAAAAGGCTTTCTGTAACGAGTTAGGAGGATTTTCTAGACGACAGATAACGTTCCAGAACAGTCGGGGATCCCCTGAGGATATGGGCCTTCTGCAGAAGGCCCAGCAGGTTCCCAGGCTGTGGATGTGGGTGTGTTGTCCATCAGGGATTCTCTGCATGGAGGATTAGTGAGCATGGGAGAGACTGGGGAGTCTGCCTGTCTGTCAGGCAGGTGAATGACAGGAGCAGTGTTTTTTTTAGAAAGATCACTGTGGCTGCCATTCCCAGAGGTGAGATGCCTATGTCTGGCGGTAGATGAGATACTGCTGGTGGTGGTGACAGGGTGGCTAACCTGGGTGTAGTGAAGCCTGTAGGAAGTAGAAGGACTGTGACAAGTCTGAGGCCAGCCTGGGCTCCACAGTAAGAACCTATGTCAAAGAGAAAAGAAAGACTTTATTTTGATTTGAACAGAGGAGCAAGAGTTAATATTAGTTAATGGAGTCTTAAGATAGCCAGTAAGTGAGGTGCATGAAGGCCCAGCCAGGAGCAGCAACCCTGACAGAGTTGGTCTCAGGCAGCCTAGGCTTCTAAGGCCTTTTGTGATCTGGGGGAGCTGAGTGTTGTATTTTGGGTGAGGGAGGAGCACAGCCTCTGGGAGTAAAGAAAAGCTTGTCCAAGTAGAGACTGTGGGAAGCCACACATCAAAGTGTAGGTGTCCTAGAAATAAACGCCCCTGGGAACTGTATGCAAAATTACCTGTCTCCATCCTTTCCACAGTGCAACCAGAGTTGGCTGCCAGCCTGCTCTGTGTGTTTTGTTTGAAACAGAGTATCATGTAGCCCGATTGGCCTTGAGCTTATCCTCCACCTTCCTTCGACTTAATGCTGGGATTGCAGGCTCACACCTCCACAGATGCCTCTTCCTGCCTGGGTCACCAAGCACCCCCAAGTTCACCTTTGAAGCGATGTAACCAGGCAAGGCTAAGCACCTGCTGTCCCAGAGGGTCCTTCAAAGATCTGTTATTTTTATTCTATGTGTATGGGTGTTTATGTATGTATCCCATGTACATGTATGTAGTGCCAAGGAGGAAGGCTGTGAACAGAAAAGAGAAGCAGCATGAGGTGGGCCCTGAGGTGACCCAATGTGCTATGTCCAGGTAGGGCTGGAGGATGGGCTTGCATACAGGAGGAAAAGGATTAAAAGGCCATTATGGGTGCAGCACTGGGGAAACTGAGGCAGTAGGATTAAGAATTTAAGAGGTTAATAGTTTTAAACTTCAAGTTTGAGCTAGGCTCTCACTAGGGAGCACAGGCTGGTTGCTTGTCTGCTTTTGGTTTGATTTACTTGTTGAGATAGTCCAGTGTAACCCGGGCTGGCCTTGAACTCACTAAGTAGCTGAGCATGACCTTGAACTGTTCTTCCTGCTCCTTAGCCTCTGAATTTAGACAAATATACAGTATCTATTATCTGTGTGTTTGTTTCTGAGGTAGGATCTCACTGTGTAGCCTTAGGTGGTGTGGGACTTTTGGTAATTCCTGCCAATTCCTGCCTTCTGAGTTTTGACATATAGTCATGTACCACCATGCCTAGCTCAAATCTGCTAATTGTACACAGGGCAGTGTTTTTTTTTTTTTTTTTTTTTTTTTTTTTGCAAGGGGTTTTTTTTTTTTTTTTGCTGGCCTGCCTCTACCTCCCAAGTGCTGGGACTAAAGGCGTGCGCCACCACTGTCCGGCTCTATTTTTATTTTAAGACAAGGTCTTACTGGGCATGGTGGTATGTGCTGTTACCCAGCATCCAGGACAGATTTACGTGAATGTGAGACTACTCTAAAACACATATTGGGTTCTAGGCTAGCCAGGGCTCCATGGTAAGACTATCTCAAAATGGGCTGGGCGAAGGACTTGCTCTACTGCCCGCCTGATCCTGCCAGCCTGACCCTGAACTCACTCTGTCATCTAGACTGCCTTTGAATTTAACTGTCACCCTTCCTCAGCCTTCTTAGGGCTTGAATCACAGATATGTGTCACCAGCCCCAACTTATCCCAACTTTAAAGAATATTTAGTTTTCTGTGAATGTGTGCTTATGTGTACTGGATATGTACAGAACACCACAGAGACTATTGCATGTCGTCTGGCTTTGCCCTCTCCCTTCCTGCTTCCCTGAAGTCAGCGTCGTCTGGATTCACGGTTGTGTCCACCTTTCCTACCTGGCTGTATCTTCATGCACTGTCGTTTGCTCCCAGCCTGAGCAGCACGTTGGTCTGTCTCCTGTCTAGTTTCACAGTTACTGACCAGGAAATGTACAGGAAGACAAAGAAATCCACCTTCTTCACTGGAGAGTTGATACAGGAAGAAGGCTGGGGCTGAGCTCCATTGGTTGAGTGCTTGCCTTGCATACCCAGAGTCCTGACTGATTTCTGTGCACAGTACCGTATAAACCTGTGTGGTGGTGCACATGTCTCAGTCTGAATGTAGAGAAGGGATCAAGAGTTAAAGGTGCTTGGCTAAAGAGTGAGTTCCCAGCTAGGCATGGGGGCACTTGCTTTTAATCCCAGGTGGATCTCTGTGAGTCCAAGGCCCTCCTGGTCTACAGAGTGAGTTCCAGAATAGTTGAGGCTGTACAGAGAAACCCTGTCTCAAGAAACAAAAAAAAAAGGGGTGGGGGAGGGATCAAGACTAGCATGGATTAAAAGACCCAATCAGTCAACTACTAAATGGGTTAAATAACTGATAAATAAGTTAAAGAGAAAGCCAGAGAGCTGAGATGTGGCTGGAAGGCGGCAGAGTAATTACCTAGTATGTATGGAGCCTGGGTTCCAGCCTCAATTCTTACAAATTGTGCATATCTGTAATCTCAGCCCAAGGGTCAGAAGTTGAAGGGCAACCTTGGCTCTTGAGGCCCTGATTATAGTGCAAGAGGCTAAAGTCCAAAGTTGTCAGCCTAGAATACTGGATGGGAATGACAGGACCTCTAAGACTTCAAGGAGAACTGTTTCCTGCCTCTCCTGATTTGTTCTGTTCCCAACTCATCGGTTGTCGGCAAGGTCTTAGTGCTCAGATGTGTTCCACACTGTGTCTCCTAGTCTCTTCATAATCTACCGCAATGCAGGTAACATTAAGGGGCTCAAGTCGCAGGGTCAAGCTAGCCTGCACATTTTCCCTGGCTCTGCCAATTGTTTTGTAGATGAAGAGACAGTCCCTGGAGCAGTCAAGGGCAGTGTCCAGGTGCTTTGGGGTTGCTCTGGCTGCCTGTGTTCTATCCTGGTCACATGGCAACAGATAGGATGATACGTGCCCTGGGCCCATGTATCCCTGACTGCCCCTCCGTGTCCCCACAGAGACAGCATGGACAGTGTGAAGCAGAGTGCAGCCCTATGCCTATTGCGACTCTACAAGGCCTCACCCGACTTGGTACCCATGGGCGAGTGGACGGCACGTGTAGTACACTTGCTCAATGATCAGCACATGGTGAGGTGCCCGGCTGCCCCGCCCTCATGCCTGAAGCCCCTGTCTTGACTTCTGCCCCATCTCTGTCCTGACATTTCAACCCAGATCTCATGTCCCTAGTGTGTATGCTCTGCCTGATTTTCAGGAGACTTTCTCCTTCCTTGATAACTTTTGGCTGCCTGGGACTGTCCTCATCTCTGATGCAGCACCTTAAAAAGATTTGCATATTTCTGAGCCTAAAGTTCCCATAGCAAGGCCAGTTGACTGACTGTCTTGCAAAAACTTACCCCACCCAAGACTCCCAGTAGCCCACCCTGCTCCTGACTCCTGAGGTGACTTACCCTGATGCCAGGGCCTTCCCAGTGACCCCCAGCATGAAGTCCCTCATGCCTGAGCTCCTTGCAGGGAGTGGTCACAGCTGCCGTCAGCCTCATCACCTGTCTGTGCAAGAAGAATCCAGATGACTTCAAGACCTGTATCTCCCTGGCTGTGTCTCGCTTAAGCCGGGTGAGTGTGCTGTCACACTGGCTGTGGGAGGGTCAGGTTCTCCTGTGACTGTGATATCTGTCTCTCCTCCCTTCCCCAAAAGGCAAGCCAGCCTGTGCTTAAAATTAAAAGCCAAGGCTCTGCAGCGGCTTCGCTTCTGTGTGCTGCTTTTCCTGCCTGGCTCAGGGGCTGCTGTCAGTGCGGTGTGCAGCATGGCTGCGGTGGCTAAGATGCTGAGAGCTCCCTGCCTGCTCTTCTTCCGTCTTTGTCTACACGCCCCTCCTCTGCCTCCCACCACCTCCACCCCTGTCCGCAGAGCACCCAAGCCTTCTGTGTGCCTGGCTCTCTATGTCTGAGTCAGACCTTAAGGCGGCCCTGTCCTGCTGAGAAGGGAGTGTGACAGGGTTGGTGACTCAGTCACAGACTGCCAAGAAGGGCTCTGCACCATGGATTGAACCCAGCATTGTGGACACCTCATGGAGGTCCTGGTCTAGTTTGGGAGACAGGAGAGCTTCTGGGGTAGCAATCCAGTGGAGACTCAGAAAAAAAAAATGAAAATATTGTCTGGGAGGCCATAAGTGTTTCAGATTCTTGGGGAGAAGGAACACCTATGCCTACCATTCCTTCTGTCCCAGCCTCTTATCACACGTCTGAATGTATTAGGTGCCAGGCCCAACAGGGTACAGAGATGAGGTCACTGTCATGTGGTCATGCCACTGTGGGGAAGGCTTACTGGAGAAGGTTGTTGTTTTGTTTTTGTTTTGTTTTGTTTTGTTTTGTTTTTGTCCAAAACAAGAGTTTCTTTGTGTAGTCTTGGCTATCCTGGAACTAGCTCTGTAGATCTGGGTTGGCCTGAAACTCATAAGAGATCTGCCTGCTTCTGCCTCTGGAGTGCTGGGACTAAAGGCTTTTGCCACCACTGCCCAGCTTGCAGAAGGATTTTCGAGGTGGAGTCGGAAGTTACCCTGAGGAGTGGTTGTCATACGATCTTCTGACCTGTACTGGACCAGGGACGGAGGAAGGATCAGACCCAGCTCCTGGCCCTTCAGTAGTTCCTCTGTGCTGAGGATGCAGGAACCATGGTGGTTAAGGCTGTAAGAGGCAGAGCCCAGGAGTAAGTAGAGAGGCTCTGCCTGTCCTAGGGACTGTCACACAGGGAAGCAGCAGAGACTTTTGTTCTCTTCACTGTTACCAGCATTGCTTGGAAAATTGAGAGTGAGGTGCTGGGGCACGGTGCACACACTGAGGAGGCTGAAGCAGGAGGATCTTGACTTTGAGTTCATCAGGCATAGTTCTGGTCCCATCCTAAGGCCACTTTATGTCCTGGTGTGACCATGTGTCCTTCAGGGGCCAGGTGTCTCTGCTGCTTCCACCCATCATTCCTTCCTTCTGCAGATCGTCTCCTCAGCCTCCACCGACCTCCAAGACTACACTTACTACTTTGTTCCTGCACCCTGGCTCTCTGTGAAGTTACTGCGGCTGCTGCAGTGTTACCCACCACCAGGTAAGGCCTGTGGGCTGCCTACATCTGTGTTCCCTCTTCTGAGCAGCACTATTCCTGCAGACTCATAGGAGGCCTTGTGTGTGGGGGGCGGGGTACACAGCCTGGTGCCCTGACCTGTGCAGCACCTGGGGTGGCACAGCTTGTCTTGTCTTAGGCCCACCAATTTTTCATAGCTTCCATTCTGTGAAATGAGCTGGTTACCATGCCTGCTTTACAGAGGAGGTCCATTGCCCCACTCTGCCTGGCAGCTGCCTGTGCAGCTGGGGTCTGGCTGGTATCCCTCTACCACAGTAGTGAGGCACTCTGGGGACGCTGATCAGCTTGCTTTCTGTGAAACTCAGAACCCCTGGCCCCAAATAGTGGGTAGTGGCGCTCCAGGCTGGTGGCTCAGTCAGTGTCTTGACCTCTGTGGAGAGCTTTGTGGGAAGCTCGAGCTCCACGGTGGCTCTGGGATAGGCTCCTAGGTTCTCCATACTTCTGTGAGAAACCTCAAGAACATCAGTGCAGCAGAAGGGGAAACTGAGGCTCATGAGAGTGGAGTCTCGTTTCTAGCAGAGTCAGTATGGGGGTCGGGGGGAAGCCCAGACCTAGAAATTGCTGTTCTACGTTAGAAGGCAGAGGCCCAGCCAGGGCCTGCCAGGCTTGAAGGCAGCTGGGCCCTCCCATGGAGGGTGAGTGCAGGCTGCAGTCTTTGGAGCCCACTGAGCAGAGGGCTCCACTTACCTCCCCTCCCCAGAGGATGCGGCTGTGAAAGGGCGGTTAGTGGAGTGTCTTGAGACTGTGCTCAACAAGGCTCAGGAGCCTCCCAAGTCCAAGAAGGTGCAGCATTCCAACGCCAAGAACGCTATCCTCTTTGAGACCATCAGTCTCATCATCCACTATGACAGGTGCTGTGGGCAGAGGTGTGGGCAGGCGGGGCCCTGGCCTGAGGGAGGGAGGCTGGCAGCTAACACCTGGGTCTGAGGGACAGCAGGGCCTGGGAGAGGACAGGTGTGAAATGGTCCCCTGAGGGGGACCATATCTTGTTCAGTCCTGCATGCAGAGGGCTGAAGTCAGGGCTGGATTCTGCTGCTTATCTCTGGGTTCCTGAGGGTTCCTCAGAGGGACACAGTGGGATGCTGGGGTGGGCAGAAGCGAGGAATTTGACTCTTAGGCTCACATCTCATCTTCATCTACACTTCACTTGTGCCTGCCAGTGAGCCCAACCTCCTGGTCCGCGCCTGCAACCAGCTGGGCCAGTTCCTGCAGCACCGGGAGACGAACCTGCGCTACCTGGCCCTGGAGAGCATGTGCACACTGGCCAGCTCTGAGTTCTCCCACGAGGCCGTCAAGACCCACATTGATACTGTTATTAATGCACTCAAGGTACAGCCCTCTGCCCCACTCAGTGTGGCCTGGCGCTTGGTGGCCCTGCATTGGGCCCAGTGCAGCATACACCCAGCTTGTTCCTGCTCTCCTTTCCTCAGACGGAACGTGACGTCAGTGTGAGGCAGCGAGCAGCTGACCTCCTGTACGCCATGTGTGACCGGAGCAACGCCAAGCAGATTGTGTCGGAGATGCTGCGGTACCTGGAGACTGCCGACTATGCCATCCGAGAGGAGATTGTGAGCCTAGAGGACAGGGCTGGACGCTGAGTGTTGGGAAGAGGGCCAGCACTTGGGCCACAGAATGAGGGAGAAGGGCTGGGCTCTGACCCCTTAGGTTGAAGGAGGAGTGTGGGGACTGGACCTCTAGGTCTCCGGGAAGAAGACTAAGAGTTAGGAATCCTGAATCTAAGGGAGGGGTCTGGGGAGGGAGGGCCCCTGGTTGTTAAGATGGGGCCAGCCATAGATCATAGATCATAGTCACCCTCCCATGGGCATAATTGTCCACTCACACATTGCCACATCCCATCACAGGTGCTGAAGGTGGCCATCTTGGCTGAGAAGTATGCAGTGGACTACAGCTGGTATGTGGACACCATCCTCAACCTCATCCGCATTGCAGGCGACTATGTGAGCGAGGAGGTGTGGTACCGAGTGCTGCAGATTGTCACCAACCGTGATGACGTCCAGGGTTATGCAGCCAAGACAGTGTTTGAGGTTAGCAGCCTTCACTTTGACCCCATAATGGAGCTTGGCTGCCAGTCGAGAGCATCTCGGCAATCATATGCCCTACCAGCAGGGCCAGCATGCTGCTCTGCTCCAGCCTTGGCTGAGTTACCCAAGGAACGGGGGAGCTGCAGCTTCGGGACCTTCCCGGGCGGGAAGCATACACAGCATCTGTGTCGAATCTCTGTGCAAGAGAGCTGGCCCCTTCATTCCTCCCTGTGCTATGCTTCCCAGGCTCAGAGGGTGGCAGTCAGTCGTGACAGGGCACGTATGGCAGTGGTTAAGAGGGTAAAGTGCCCACTGTGCAAGTACTCATGCAGAAGGTGTGTGTGTGTGTGTGTGTGTGTGTGTGTGTGTGTGTGTGTAACTACAGCACTGTGGGGCAGAGACAGGCAGGTTCTGGGAGTTGGCTGGCCAGTGAGGCTAGCCAGCATGGGAACTCTGTGTTCAGTGAGAGACCCTGTCTCAAAAAATAAGGTAGGGAGTGATTGAGGAAGACGCCTGACACCTCTGGCCTTCGTATCCTTGCACACGGGCATGCAGTCCTGTGTGCACACGTGCACACACAGAACATGGGGTGAAAGCTACTCAGGGCTGTCCAGGAAGTAATCAAGGATAATGCACCCCCTGGTACCTTCCCTTTTCCAGGTGGGTTCTACCTCCCACAGTTTTAGGACCTTCCTAAACAGTGCCAATGGCTGGGGATGAAGCACTAGACAGATGGCACGTGAGGGAGTTCTCAGTCACACTGCAACACTGAGTCAGGCTAGTCACCCTCAGCTCCCCCGGGCCTCAGTCTCCTGGTGTACATTTGCTGAGGTCACAAGGCTCTCCTACCTCTCCTATCCTTGTCCTCACACTGCCTTCTCTTGCCCCTCCCAGGCCCTCCAGGCCCCAGCCTGTCATGAGAACATGGTGAAGGTCGGTGGCTACATCCTTGGGGAGTTTGGGAACTTGATTGCTGGGGACCCACGATCCAGGTGAGGGGGCCTCATTCTAGGGGACCTCTGCGGGGTCTGGGGAAATGAAGAGGCTGGAAGCTGGGAAAAGATGGGATTCCCAGGGACCCTCTCAATCCCAGTTACCCCTGCATGAGGACAAGTCTTGTCTGGGAGTGTGGGTGACAGGCATGTCTGCTGCCCCTCCCTCACAGCCCACCCGTGCAGTTCTCGCTGCTGCACTCCAAGTTCCACCTGTGCAGCGTGGCCACGCGCGCGCTCCTGCTGTCCACCTACATCAAGTTCATCAACCTCTTCCCTGAGACCAAGGCCACCATCCAAGGCGTCCTGCGCGCCGGCTCCCAGCTGCGCAATGCTGACGTGGAGCTACAGCAGCGGGCAGTGGAGTACCTCACCCTCAGCTCCGTAGCCAGCACCGATGTTCTGGTCAGAGCCAGTGCCCCAGCCCTTGGGACCACCCACCCTCTAGGGCCAGAAGTGCCCCTGACCTCCTGTCCTGCCCACAGGCTACGGTGCTAGAAGAAATGCCCCCATTTCCTGAGCGGGAGTCATCCATCTTGGCCAAGCTGAAGCGCAAGAAGGGCCCTGGGGCAGCCAGTGCCCTAGATGACAGCCGCAGGGACACCAGCAGCAATGACATCAATGGGGGTGTGGAGCCCACCCCCAGTACTGTGGTGAGCCCAGTTATGGACCATGTGCCCAGGCTGGGTCCACTCTGCTTTGCCCTGTCTCACCTATACCCTGTCTTACCTTGATTGCAGTCAACCCCCTCACCCTCCGCGGACCTCTTGGGGCTGCGGGCAGCCCCTCCCCCTGCTGTACCCCCGGCTCCCGTAGGCGGGAACCTCCTGGTGGATGTCTTCTCTGACGGCCCCACTGCACAGCCCAGCCTGGGGCCCACTCCTGAGGAGGCCTTCCTCAGGTACCTCCTGCCTTTGTCTTACTCAGTCCCACCCCTTCCGTCTCCCTCCTGTCCCTAGGCCTGGTTGCCACTCTGGACTCTGCTGCCCTAGCTACCCTTGCTGTCCTTTCCCATAGCTGTGTCTCAGTCCACTCTTCCTTCTCTCCTTCCTCTTGCCTCTCTTTCCCTGGCCCTCTTGCTGCCTCTCTGGGATTGGCTGCCTGCCACACCTGTCTTCTCTGTCTGCTCTGGGATTGGATGGCCCAGCGAGCTGGAGCCCCCTGCCCCTGAGAGCCCCATGGCTTTGTTGGCTGACCCAGCTCCAGCTGCTGAGTAAGGGGTGGCCTCTGGCTTTGGGTTGATGGATGTCCCCAGGGTGGGCTTTAGGGGTTCTTGATGACTAGCAAATGCAGGCTTAGAAAATAGTGAACGTTGGGGTTCTTGGGAGATCCCTCTGCTGGGGTCCCACTCCCATAACTGAGGATCTCTGGGGAAGCTTGGCCTATAGGTTCTGGGGTCTGCCTTCCAAGAGAGATTTCCCTGTGCCTCTTTCCTCCAGCCCCCAGTCCCTACACACCTCATTTCTTCCTCTCCCCCAGCCCAGGTCCTGAGGACATAGGCCCTCCCATTCCAGAAGCAGATGAGCTGTTGAATAAGTGAGTTTGGGTGAGGTGGGCAGGGAGTGGGGACAGGTGGGGAACAGGGATGGGTGGTCAGGGGCTCCCCTTCTGACTCCCACCACCCCGCCTAGGTTCGTGTGTAAGAACAGTGGGGTCTTGTTTGAGAACCAGCTGCTGCAGATCGGAGTCAAGTCTGAGTTCCGGCAGAACCTGGGTGTGTCCTGGTGGCCCAGAGGTGGAATGGGGGTACTGAAGGGGTGGGATTGTTGGCAGCATCCCCTGGCTGGGCTGGAGGCAGGGTATGGGATCAGAGGAGCTTGGATGGAGCCCTCACCTACCCGCTGCAGGCCGCATGTATCTCTTCTATGGCAACAAGACTTCTGTGCAGTTCCAGAGCTTCTCGCCCACCGTGGTCCACCCTGGGGACCTCCAGACTCATATCCTGTGCTCTTGTGCCCCAACCCACTCCTGTAGGCCACTGGGAAACAGACGCACCAGGTCCATACCTGTTCAGCCCCTCACTGAGTTAGGCACGTCACTTCTAAAGCTGTATGCATAGTAGGTAGGCCTCTTTGCTCTGGCACAGGTGACAGTAACCCAGTGTACAGGATGTATGACTCCCGGCACATCAGGTGCCCTGCCAGGCACTGTACCTTGGCTGATGTGCTTCTGTTTGGGGCTCTTGCACTCAGGTTAATCAGGGATGCCCGGTGTTGGCCCTGCAGTGCATCAGCTGAGTGACTATCAGCTGAGTGACTTGCCTCCTAACCCTGCTTATGCAGATGTTTTGTTTAACATAGCCTAGGCTGACCTCCACTCACTCCACAGACTAGGCTGGCTTTGAGTCAAGGTGAGTCTTCTGTCTCTGCCTCCCAGGTGCTGTGAGAATAGGTATGCAGCAGTGAGCCTGGCTTCCTAGGCCTTTTGAAAGAGCAATTGGGATGTCCTGGAAGGTGTGTGGCAGAGCCAGGCCCCTCTCCTTTATATGAGCCTCAGTCCAAGTGTTTAAGACTACAACAACTAGCCCTTCCCCTCTGCTTCTCTCATCAACCTTTCCAGATCCCAGGGTACACAGCTCAGTCTGACGTAGGACAGGGTAGGCGAGTGTATAGATGCCAGCCATACAGTAAAGTTGGCCTGCGTGCAGGTGGTGACAGAACTTGCTTCCATCTGGCTGCATGGCCACTACTCACAGACATGTTCTGGTGCTGGGTGATTTCATCTACCCCTCAGGACATTTTCATGTACCTAGTTTACACTAGAGGCCAAGAAAACACCAGCTTGCCCACCAGGATCCATGTGGCTCGCTGCCCATTGGAGCCAGGAGTAGAGGAGGCTGGAGGATATTCCTAAGTGTCCCACATCTCACAGAAGGAAGGAGGTGTAGGTGAGTCTGCAGTTGGCCCAGAGCCTCTAGCGGACCTGGGCTTGTGCTGCCCCATGCTGCCCCAGTTGTGCCACTGCTGTCTCTGGCTTCCTTGACTATGGGGCCACAGCTGGCGGTGCAGACCAAGCGTGTGGCTGCACAAGTGGACGGTGGTGCACAGGTGCAGCAAGTACTCAACATTGAGTGTCTGCGAGACTTCTTGACGCCACCACTGCTGTCCGTGCGCTTCCGGTGAGTGGGAGCAACACCGTGTGGGTTGTGGGGCAATGAGGCAGGGTCTTCAGGAATGGGGCCTGGCTGAGCTGCTCCTCATCTGCTCAGGTACGGTGGCACCGCCCAGTCCCTCACTCTGAAGCTCCCAGTGACCATCAACAAATTCTTCCAGCCCACAGAGATGGCGGCCCAAGACTTTTTCCAGCGTTGGAAGCAGCTGAGCCTGTGAGGGGCGGGGCTGAGAGGCGGGGCGGGGCTGAGGGGCAGGGCTCCAAATGCCTGACTGTGCTTTCAACCTCCCAGCCCCCTGCAGGAGGCACAGAAAATCTTCAAAGCCAACCACCCCATGGATGCTGAAGTTACTAAGGCTAAGGTGAGAGAGACTGGGTGTTTAAGGGGTGCTGGCCACTGGATGGACCAGTTCTCACATGAGAGTTTAGCCTGCAGTAGGCTGGAGGCTTCTCAGCCCTGCTTCTCTAACACCCCCCTGTTGTAGCTTCTGGGGTTTGGCTCTGCTCTTCTGGACAATGTGGACCCCAACCCTGAGAACTTTGTGGGTGCTGGAATCATCCAGACGAAAGCCCTGCAGGTGGGGTGTCTGCTTCGGCTGGAGCCCAATGCCCAGGCCCAAGTGAGTGCTGAGGGTGGACTTCCCTGTGACCCCACATTCCTTGCACCCAGACCCCCTTCCTGTGCCTCATTATCTTCTCTTTACCTGCCTCACCCCTCTGACTTTACCCCTTGCTTGCTCTCTCCTCTCCACAGATGTACCGCCTAACCCTGCGCACCAGCAAAGAGCCTGTCTCCCGTCACTTGTGTGAACTGCTGGCCCAGCAGTTCTGAGCCCTGGACTTGCCCTGGGAAATGGCCAGTGCCAGGCAGCCCTGGGATGGAGGCAGCTGTGGTGGAGGGGGACAGCGAGGGGACCTCCAGTGTTGACAGCAAAGACCCCAGGGTGGGGGCATGCCTGGGAGCTTCCTCTGGCCTTTTGTATTTTATTTTTGTTCATCTGCTGCTGTTTACATTCTAGGGGGGTCAAGGGAAGCACCCTCCCTCCCTTGTCCCCTGAAGCACAGAGGGGAGAGGGGCCGGGGAAGTAGGTACCTCCTCCCCTCCCCCTCCCTCCTTGCCCCCTCCCCCTCCCTCCCTTTCCCCATCCAGGGGCTGTGTATTATTGTGAGCGAATAAACAGAGAGACGCTAATATTACCCAATCTATTGACTGCCCACCCTTATTGATCAAAGGAGGGGAGTGAGGGCTTGTAGAGTGTGGGTGGCCAGGTGTCGTAGCCCATGGGTGGGGCTCTGAGGGGACAGCATCAACAGCAACAGTCGTAGCCCTAGCTGTACAGCCACCAGCTGCCACCCCATGCCTGGCCCTAGCACAAGATAGCAGGCTCTGGGCGTCTGGGCTGGGTGGACTGTATCCTCTTGTTTCTCTGCAGTCCCTGGTTCTGAGGAAGGACAGGGAGGACTGTGATAAGCAGCAATGTGCCCTCGTCAGGGCCCAGCACCCCTCAGCCCAGCCCATTCCTTCACAGTAACTCCCAGATCAGCCTCTTCCAGCCTAGTCCTGCTGTCCTATGATCCCTGTGTGGACTCAGACAGACCTAGCATGTAGTTGACACCACGTGCCTCACCAGCACTGATGTCACCCTCCTGAGGATCACACCCTACTCACAAGTGTGAACCTCCAGATTTGCACACTTGTGAGGTCTTTATCTGGCTGGGCACTATTAGGTCCCTGCCTGTGTCTCTTGGGGCCTTAGAGACCTGGGACAACTTGCCAGTGTGGAGTCTGCAAGCTTCTCACTTGCCTCAGCTTGAGCAAGGCTCCGTCCAGCACTGTGGAGGGTGACAGGAGCAGCTGGTTGAGCGCTGCCAGTTACCATTGCTCAGCATTTAGGATGGACAGAACCCACAGTTCTTGCCTAGGATGGTGCAGTAAGTTCTCAGTTCTTCTGAGGTACTGGATAGCCCAAGCTCGCCTCAAACTCCTGGTTATTCTGCCTTAGCCACCGCAGGGCTGAAATTCCAGGTGTGGGACAAACTACCCAGCCCAGAACCAGTGCTTACTGTAAAAACACTGGCTGGAGAAGAAGTTGGAATTAAGTAGTAAGACGGACAGGGGCGACTCAGGCATGTGATGGGTTCTTTGCTTCAGGGTATGCATGCCATGTGGGACCCATGCCTACCACTGACCTGGTGAGAAGTGGGTGGTGGCCACCAGCGTGTAGAAGTTTCTAAGGAGGCGTCTGCGCTGCTCAGGGGAAGGCTCTAGAGAAAATTGAGCGCCTTGACTAGGTGGTCTCCGGCTCAAGACCCTCCCACTCAGTGCTTCCCCACGCACCTTTATCCTTCGAGGGCTCCACGGTAAAGAGGCAGCGTCTCAGCTCCAAGTGGAGTAACAACAGACTGGGGAAAGCACTATTAGGCTGTAGGGAACCGGCAGAGCAAATGGCATTCCCAGCCCTGGGCCCAGCCATCCAGCCTTACCCAAGAATATCGCTGTGCAGCGGGAACCCTTCGGGTAGCGCCCTAGGGCCCAGCGGCAGGCAGGCCCGGAGGGGCTCCAGCAGAGGCTGCCACCAGCGTTCCAGCAACTATGGGGGTGGGAGGGCCAAGGGGGGAGAAATAGCAGGGAGGTCAGGGCTGGCCCCTGGTGGAGCCTGGCCTGCATGCAGCAGCAGGTGGCACTCAGTGAGGAGGCGTGCAGGGGCAGCACAGCAACAGTTTGCCTAACCTGTGGGTCCAGCTGGCCGAGGGGTGGGCGCGGCCCACACAGCAGACACAGCTCCAGGCCCCGCAGCAGCGACAAGGTTAACAACCGGTGCGGGACCTGTAGGGGGGCAGCGCAATATAGGACTAAGCATGCCCCCCCTTCCGCTGGAAGCCCCACCCTAGTCCCGCCCACTCACCGTGGGGCTCCCGTGTGGCAGATACACTGGGTAGTCACGAGCAGCTTGCGGTGGCAAGGACCCCACCAGCCAGGGGAGCAGCACAGCTTCAGGCATGCCTAGGCGCCACCAGCCCTCGGTTGCTGCCACCACTCGGCCTGAGACCAGCAGGCTGACAAAGGCCGTCCCAGTGGCCTCCGCGAACCCTGAGAGGGTTTCCTGGTGAAAAGGTCAAACTAGATGTCATAGGGCAGGAGGAACCTTCCTGCCTAGGCATGGAGGGGAAGAGCAGCCATGAGACCAGAGACACTCCAGCATACAAGGCTGCCAAGCTCCTGTTTCAGACCCTCTCGGTGAATGCTTTAACTTTCAGTCAGCATTCTCAGTTATCCATACACTGCTTACTTATTTTATCTGTTTATTTTTTTAAATTTTTTTTCTCCTTCAGTTATGGAGATGGAACCCAAGGCTTTGGGCATGCTGGCTAGGCAACTCTCCTACCGAGCCACATTGAATTTTTGAGTCATGCGTTCACTGAGCTGCCTAGAGTGGCCTTAAACCTTGCATCCTCTTCCTCAGCCTCCAGGGTAGCTGGAGTGGCAGGCCTGCACCAGGAGGCCTGCAATGCAACAGTTTAAACAGCTGCACCTACAACTTGATTCCCTACTTGCTGAGAAGGCACAATCCTGACCTATGGAAGCTCTGAGGTCAGGACACACGGCCAGGAGAGGCATAAGGTTAAGAAAGGAAGAGTGGGTGGGTATGGCAGAGCATGGCTTTAATCCCAGTACTCCAGGCAAAGGCAGGTAGATATGTGTTTGTTGGAGGTCAGCCTGGTCTACAGATCGAGGTCCAAGACAGCCTGGGAACCCTGTCTAGGGGGGTGGGCGGGGATTTGCCTAGACAGGGGAAAAGCTCCCTGCAAGGCAGAGAGGCAGGGTGCTTGCAAAATGGAGCACTGCAGGACAGCAGGCGAGCAGTCACCCTGGTGAGGAAAGTTCTTGAGTTTCAGGTAAACCATGAATACCAGGATGATAAGACGGTGCTAGGACAATGTCCAGAGGGAGAAAACAAAGGAAGGCTGAGCAGAACCATGGGGACACAGTTATTTCTATAGCTGCCCCAATACCTGCATGACAGACCCCTCTGGAGGAATGACACAGTCCACACACTGGGTCAGGTCCCCGATGAGCTCTGAGTTCCCCAGGAAGCTGTCAATGAGACAGTAGCTGGCCTGGTAGAGGGAAAAAGGAAATGTCTAGGACCCAAGTGGACCCAGATGAGCCCATAGAAAACTGGGGCTAGCTCCAAGGTTAAACAAGCTCTCCAAGAACCCATGGGCCCATGCTTTCACAGTGCCTACTGGGAACTGTAGTTCCAGACTACAAGGTTTAGGGATCCTAACTGCACTCACATCCCACAGCCTCACCCTCAAGTCTTTCTTCAGTCTCTCTACATTCCGGATATTGGTCAGCTCCTCAAGTCCCACAATGAGAACCTAGAAGAGTCACATGGCATAGTGCAATCCTTAACAGGATCTAGTCAGAGAGGACAGTACTTGGATGGGTGTCGAGAGGAAGGCCAGGTCTGGATCCCTGCGTTTGAAGGAAGAGGGCTGGTTCCTGGACTCCTAGGCATGAGGTAGGAGGGGTAAGGTTTGGATGCCTGGGTGTGAGAAAAAAAAAAAAAAAAAAAGCAGAGGTCTGGACTGAGGGGAATGGGCTGGGAGTCCAACTCTCTTGAGTTTTGGAGAGAAGAGGGCCCCATCTCACCATGGCCCCAAACACCATGTGGAGCATTCTTTCCAGCCTCAGCTCAGAGGTGCCTTCCTCAGATGACAGAGCAATGAGGGTGATGCTGTGGGGGTGAAAGATGAGAAGCAAGAATGAGGTCAGGCCTGGGAAACGGAGCCAAGTGCTTCTCCGTCTCCCAGCTATTCCTATACTGTTGGCTACATCCTGACGGGGGAAAATCAGGGATCAGAGAGGATGAGGATCATCGAAGATTCCCACAGCCAAGTTATCACTGGCAGGACTCTGGGATCACCTAAGCCAGGAACCATTGCCCGGATCTTGTTCCCTTGCTCCTGCCAAGGGACCTGTCATGGAAGTTCTTCCACACCACGGTTGTGTCTTCTGTTCTTGCAGAGTTCAGTTGCACATCCAAATTCTGGCCAAACATGTGGACTCCATTGAGAGAGCCGATAACAGAGAAAGGGAGCTGAGGAAGAGTGGGAAAACATTGCAGTAGCTCTCAAGACCTCCCCATTGAGACCCTGTTGCCCCACGTTGCAGTCTCATATTCCCCTAAAGTTCTTCAGGAAACCAGGCTTATTAGTCCCCCATATCAGCTAAACATCCCGAACCTCTACTCCCTACATGATACGCAGTCCCAGCTTCCCAAACCCCTTGTTTAGACGCAGGAGTCGAATGCCCCCACCTGTTGACGGGAGGGGGCGCCGCCGCTGCTGCTGCGACAGAACAGGGGAACCCCGCTAGAGGCTGCGAGGCACAGCAGATGCACCGTGCTTCCTGGCCCCTCATCCCCCATCTGGAAGCCCGCACACGATAAGTCACCCCCCTGGAGACTCTCGGTGTGGATCTGGGAGCATGCGGGTAGTCAGAGCACTGTTTGGAGCCGCCAGAGGGCGGGAAGCGAGATGGCTAAATCCTGCCTTCATCAACTCAGCCCCTCCAACAGGATTCTTTTCCGCCTCGGACGGAAGTCATCATGACCCTAACAAAGATGGCGGGAAGTACTGTTTGCCAAACATTCAAGTTGTTCCCGGACAGCTTCACATTTTTTGTATAACGAGAATGAAGAATCAAGCTTGAAGATGGTGATGTTGCCAAGGTGTTGCCTACAAACCTTCTTGTGTGCTGTAATAATTTACGTGCTTTTTTTTTTTTTTTTTTAACAACTGGTTGAAGAGGGGGACAGTGCTAAGGCACTGTCTGGCAACGTCAGCGTGGCTTTTTCATTCCATAGTGGTAAATACCTTGCCCCGGTCAAAGATGGCGGTATGCTCAGGCATTGCCTAGCAACCACCATTCACAATGATTTCTGTTTCAAAACTGTGAACCGCTGTACCACGGTCTCCCTCTCATTTTTTCAGAGTGGTTTGATCCAAGCAGTGTTGCCTAGTAACCACCAAATGGGGTGGTTGTTTTTGTTTTTAGTGAAAGGCAGAAGAAAAGAGAACCTTTCTTTTTCAAAATCATGAAAACCACACAGTTTCTGTAACGAATTCATGCCTGTGATAGTGTATCCTGTGGAAAGTTAAAGCACTGAAAACCTCGTTCCATGCAACAATAGAAGTTAGCACCGCGGTACCAGGACGGATTTTCATAAGTATGATCCGGTACCATAACTTACAGAGCTTTCTTCCTCCCAAGGATGGCTGGGAGCCAGAGAGGTCTCAGCACATCACAGAGCTTGCCACAAAGGCCTGAGAACCTTGCCTGTCAGCCCTGGAATCTTCATGGTAGAAGCAGAGAACCCACTCCACACGCTGACTTTCATGCGCGCCATGGCACACCCGCTATAATAATCAAATTCTATTTTGTAATTAAAATAGTATGTCTACAGTTTTATGTCTTTATTTTCTTTCTTTCTTTCTTTCTTTTTTTTTTTTTTTTGGTTTTTTCGAGACAGGGTTTCTCTGTGTAGTCCTGGCTATCCTGGAACTCACTCTGTAGACCAGGATGGCCTTGAATTCAGAAATCCGCCTGCCTCTGCCTCCCAAGTGCTGGGATTAAAGGCGTGCGCCACCACCACCCGGCCATGTCTTTATTTTCTATTTTCTGGGAGAGTTGCGATCTGTAGGCCAGATTGGCATAGAACTCATGACAGTTGTTTGGCGTGGAATGGCAAACGCCAGCTGTTCTCATTCTTTCTGTCTTCGTTTCTCTTTTTTGTTTGTTGACTGTTTAGTGAATTTTCAAAGCAAGGTCTCATGTAGCACATAGCAGACCTGGGACTTGCTAAGTGGCCTTGAACTTCTGATTCCTTTTCCAACATCTCAACCTTTCTAATGTCTTTTCATAATCAATTTTTCCTAGTGCAAGGAATTGAACAAGTTTTCATTGACACATATTAGATTTCTCCTGGTGAATTCCAAATGATACAATAAAACAAAAGAAAATTTTTGAGGCAAAAAAAATCTTGCTGTGTAGCCCAGGCTGGCCTTGATCGTTATGCTCGGTCCTCTCCAGTGTTGTCACTGTCATACCCTGCTGATTCTGTAAATCCCAAGTTAGCAGTTTTAGCTGCTTGATTACTGTAAGTTTGAAAACAATTGCTTTCTTTATTAAACATATTAGAAAACGATGTTTTTAATGATTTATTTATTTTTATTTCATGTGCATTTGTGTCTTGCCTTAATGGTTGTCTGTATGAGAGGGTGTTGGTTACCCTGGAACTGGAGCTGAAGTGCTAGGAATTGAACACCAATCCTCTGAAAGAGCAGCCAGTGCTCCTAACGGCTGTCTCTCTAGGCCCTACAAAACAATATTTTAAAGTAACTTAAAAAAGAAAAAAGAAAGGCGGTGGTGGCACACGCCTTTAATCCCAGCACTTGGGAGGCAGAGGCAGGTGGATTTCTGAGTTCGAGGCCAGCCTGGTCTACAGAGTGAGTTCCAGGACAGCCAAGGCTACACAGAGAAACCCTTTCTCGAAAAACAAAAACAAATAAACAAACAAAAAAGGAGCTTTTTTTTGGATGTTGTTTCTATTCTGGATTTTATTTCCTGCAGCTCCTGAGGAATAATTAACAAGTGCACTCTGTACATGGAAGAAACAGACACATACAATAATTTTAAAGCTTGTACATGGTTGCACAATCCCTTAAGGCCAACCTGGCCTACTCTCTTCAATCTCCTGCCAAATATACAAATAAATAGATAGATAGACAGACAGTAGATAAATGAAACTTTAAAATTTCTACACATGCTTTTAGCTCCAGCACTTGGGAGACAGAGACAGGAGCATTTCTTGAGCCAGCGTGTTTTACATTGAGTTTCAGAACAGCTAGGGTTACACAGAGAAACCTTGTCTTCAAACAAAACAAAACAAGATTTAAAGTGGAAAATTTTAGTTTATGGGTTAGCATTGGGGTTAAAAAAGCTTGTTTATGCCATGTGGTTGGGTAGCATGGGCCATTAATTCCAGCACTCCAGAGGTAGACGCAGGCAGATCTCTGAGTTCTGGGAGGCTCCACTAATTTACAGAGCAAAACAGCCAGGGCTAACACACTGAAAGCCTGCTTTGGGAGTGGGGGGTAGGGAAGAGACACACCAAAAATCAAGGTATGCGACAATGTCTCAGTTACTAACATGCTTGCAGTGCAAACATGTGGACTGAATCCCCACCGCCTACGTTTTGAAAAAGTGCTTGTGTCTTTTTTTTTTTTTTTTCTTATTTTATTTTTGGAGACGAGACAAGGTTTCTCTGTGCAGCCCTGTCTGCCCTGGAACTCTCTCTTCGAATGGGACCGTAACTCAGATCCGCTTGCAACTGCTGTGGACTGGAATTTAAGGCGTGGACCACCACAGCTTTGTATCTTCCTACATTAGTAAGCTTTATTTAGTACATTTCTATCCACACACATTTCCAGATCATTTTATATTCATTTTGACTTTAGCTGCAATGCTGACTCAGTTTTCTAGACTATACCACATATTCCTATTACATTTTTAATATATTTATTTATTATTTTGTTGTCTTTCTTCTTTTTTTCCTTCTTTTCTTTCTTTCTTTCTTTCTTTTTTTTTTTTTTAATAAGGAATGTATTTTCTTTGAGTGGATTTCTGGCTTCTTTCCCAGAAAACAGAAATTAGATGTTGCCTAGCAACCACCACTTAAATTGGAATTCCCTTCTTTCCCAGCGAAAACAACTACCTCGCTACCAAGTCCTAGGCAACTTTACAGTGTTGCCTAGCAACGTCATTTCCGATGATGTGATTGGACCACTCTCTCTCTCTCATCGGTTCCCGGTCAGAAAGAGCAGAATTTATTAACTTAATCTCTGTGTGAGACCACAACGGCTGGGTACGTGTTGCCTAGCAACCGGGTTCCGGAACCTCCCTTTAGCCCGGAGTCGGAAACTAGATTTCGACTCCAAGATGGTGGCCGGATGTGCTGTTTTTCGATTTATTTTGTGCTTGATATTGTGCACAAAAGTTTGCTCGATTTGGAGAGGCCCTTAAAAGAGCTCGTTGTGCCTATTCTGAGAGTTTCATGTTGTTGGTATGCGCCAGGGTAGAGATAAGACCACGGCTCCCAGGATGCCCCGCACAAACATGGCCGTATCAGCATCAGCATCAGCTGCCAGACGTCCGGCGGCGGTGCGCGCACCGCGCAAGCGCACTTCTGTTCGTCCCGGGACGGCGACGGCGGCAGTGGCGCTGGCGGCGGCGGCGCGGGGCATGGTCCCCGGATCCGAAGGCCCGGCTCGGGCCGGGGGCCTGGTCGCTGATGTGGTGTTTGTGATCGAGGGGACAGCAAACCTGGGGCCGTACTTCGAGGAGCTCCGCAAGCACTACCTGCTGCCCGCCATAGAGTGAGTGAGACCCCACGTCATCTCCCGCCGCCCTAACCTAAAGCTGGTGCCGACCCCGCCTTTCCTCCGTCTTTGCAGGTACTTCAACGGGGGACCACCTGCAGAGACGGACTTTGGGGGAGACGTGAGTGTGCGGCCGAGGCACGGGGAGGAAGCCGGTAGACCCCTATGTCTGAGGGAGGAAAGATGGGGTCTTTCGTTTTGGGTTTGAGGGAAGAGGGACTCACAGTTTATTTCTGAAATGATCTGAAGTTGGGAGGTCCTGTTCCTTGCCAAAGATCTCAGTTTTAAAGTTCTTTTGTCCTGTCTTCCCAGTATGGTGGAACCCAGTACAGCCTTGTGGTGTTCAACACAGTGGACTGCGCTCCAGAGTCCTATGTACAATGTCATGCTCCTACCAGCAGTGCCTATGAGTTTGTCACCTGGCTCGATGGCATCAAGTGAGCTTTGCCTCCATCTGTGGCAGGATGGGGGGACCCCAGCAAAGACTGTGGGCATGGTGGCCTGTGATTGAATAGTGCCTTGTGCCCAGTGGAACTCCGTGGGTCCCCACAGTTCTGTGCCCAAGTATGCCATGCCACCAGCTTTCTCTCTCCTTGTCTGTCTACTCCGGAGGAGTCTGCAGGATGGGTCTGGGCCTTGAGGGTTCCTTATGTGGGTTGGGTCATAGTTTATAGTGTAGCTGAGGCTAGCCTTGAATTTCTGATCTACCTGCCTCTGCTTTCTGGTTGCTGGGATTACAGACGCCTGCCACCATTGTCAACTTGTGGAGCCAGGCAACCTGGAGTAGAGTCATGGCTCCTTCCCAGACAACTCTCAAACTGCTGGGTCCCAGGGTCCTTTGTGCTGCCCATTCCTTTCTGAAAGGGAGAAATCTGGAGCTCTTGTGTTTGTTCTTTATGCTCTTGGCTGTCTGTTGCTGTAACCCGCCGCCCACCCAACCCACCCCACCCCAGTTGAAGGATTGCAGACTGAACAGTTGCTCCTTGTGAAGCCATCTGTATGTCAGGAACTCAGGAGAATAAGTGGGGCCGTGTGTGTTTGGTCTGCTCTCACAGGGCTGTGGTCATCCACTCCCTGGCATGCCTGAAAGGGCCACAGCCAGGATGGCTTGCTCTTCGGCTGAGGTCAGAGCCTTAGTTCCTTGCTATCTGTTTGCCATCATGCCCTGGCACATGGCAGATTGATGCCCAGACTGGCAGCTGGCTCTGCCCAGAGTGAATGAGTGAACCCAGAGGCCAAAGAGGAAGCCACCAGGCTTTTTGATAACCAAGTGGCACCCATCACTTTTGTCACCACTTGTTTGGTGAGTCTGTCCTGTTTCAGACAAGAATGGGTGACCAGTGGGATCCCTGGGGACAGACCACCAGAGCCTTGTAGGGTGCTGGTGCCCGGCACACAGTAAGCGGAGTGCGAGTGCCTGCTGTTACTGCTTGTCCTGATCCTGTTCTTGGTTTGCAAATGAGGAACAGTGTAGACTGGTGGGTGCTGGAAGGGTCGCTGATGCTAATCTCTCCATGTGGATTCCACTGGCTGGTTGTGGTCAAGGTTCATTTAGCGGTGCCGATCTAGTTCCTGCTGGTTCTTCCTGCTTTGATGAAGCAGGTGTGTGTTGAATGCCGCTTGTCTGCTGTGTTCCAGGTGTGTGTCTGTGTGTGACACATGGTAGGTGGCATGGAAAGCTGCCTTGTGCACTGCCCCTCTACCCCCGGAAGTTGTTATAATTAGGGTTAATGTAAAGCATGCCTTCCCATTCTTGACATCGACACTCTGCACTCAAGTTTTTAAAACAGATTTTTTTTTTTTTTAATTTAATGTGTATGAGGTTTTGCCTGTATGCATGTGTGTATAACACTTGTGCCTGGTGCCCTTGGAGACCAAGAGAGACTATCAGATCTTCTGGAACTGGAGTTTAACAGTGTCAGCTGCAATGCAGGTGCTGGGACCCCCAACCATTGGAAGAGCAGCCAGTGCTCTGAACACTGGTCCATTTCTAGACCCCCAGTCCAGTTTAAAAACCTGACAGTGTCTTGTCAGATTTTCCAGGCTAGCCACACAGACCTTTCCATCCTCCTGCCTCGGCCTTATCAGTGTTAGGTTTTCTTGTCTAAGCTGCTATACCTAGCTTGGATTATATAATTTTTTATGTGCATTGGTTCTTTTGTTTTAGCTTTTTTTGTTTTGTTTTTCGAGACAGGGTTTCTCTGTGTAGCCCAGGCTGTCCTGGAACTCACTCTGTAGACCAGGCTGGCCTCGAACTCAGAAATCCGCCTGCCTCTGCCTCCCAAGTGCTGGGATTAAAGGCGTGTGCCACCACTGCCCGGCTTTTTTTATTGATTCTTAGTGACTTTAATACATGCATGGAATCCCACTCACCTCTGTGTCCCCTCATCTCCACCCTCAACACTTGCAGCCTCCCTTCCAAAATAAAAAAACAGTGTCTTGATGTTTTTGTCTGCATGTATGTCTGTGTGAGGGTGCCAGATGCTGTAACTGGAGTTACAGACAGTTCTCAGCTGCCAGCTGCTCTCTTAACTGCTGAGCCATCTCTCCAGATCAGAACTAGCTAATTCTTTGTTGGAAGGCCTGTCCTGGGTGTTGAGGCACATCCTGACCCTTGGAGAATGTCTTAACAGCCTTTACCTGCTGGCTGCCAGGGGCACCCCTAGAAAGTTTTCTTCAGGCATTGTCAGGCGGTTTCGTTGAGAACTACTGGGCTAGATAGAGGATTCCCCATTTGGAGTTCTGTGAAGCCTCAGGGTCCTCATTGCTGTACATCTTGGTCGGTGCATATGAGGCTTACACCACATGTGGTCAGATGTGAGCTGGGGAGCCAGTGCCAGCCAGCTTCGTTCTTGTTGGCTGGTAAATCTCCTGGGCATGTTTCCGTGTTCGGAACCTTCTGTGACTTCTTATCAGCCAGTTGTTCTCTGCTTCTGTGACCTAAGGCTTCAGGGGATCCTAGCCGTGTGAATCATGAGTGATAGCTATGGGGGAAAGCTTCAGCCAGACTTCCATGGTGCCGACTGTGGGAAGAGCAGCCCCTTCCTTAGGGGAAAGGCTGGACAGGACACTGTGGCTTCCACTTCTGCACTTAGAATCCTGATAAACACAAGTGCCCCCATTTTGGAGGCCTCTGCTGCTACTCGGCATTTCAACATCATTTGGTTCTCCTAAGACTGCTGTGTTGATCAGGGCCTGTGACCCATGTCCAAGATGTTCTGGGCAGGGCAGGAATGGGAGTGACAATGGCCAGGCTTGTCCCTGCTTGAGATATCTCACCTGCTGTTAGATGAGACTGGGCAGGGCATGCAGGACAGTTAAGATGTGGCTGAGCTGCTGAGAAGTCTGCTGCTCATGTTACGTCTCCTTCCTGCCAGGAGCCAGTTTCCACAGCTAGTGGCCTTGAGTCAGAAAGAACAGGGTGTCTGTCCTATCGTTCCTCAGCTGACAGTTCATTTACTCACTCACGAAGGTGTGTGGCACAGATGCTGAGTGGTCATGAGGTGCAGGTACCGTCCTGGCTCCTATGGAGCTACTGGTCACACTCACCGTGACAGGGCCTCTGGGCAGGGTGCAAAGGCAGCTGAATCACCTGGGTGCTCTTTTAAATGTGTGTGTGTGTGTGTGTGTGTGTGTGTGTGTGTGTGTGTGT
>JANHMN010000003.1:42107416-42132633 GCA_030674055.1 Rhabdomys pumilio | reverse complement strand
CCTCTGTGTGCTGCCCCATGTAACGCCTGTGTGTTTGCAGACCACCCTGGGCCCCCTGTTCCGGAACTCGAGAATGGTCCAGTTCCACTTCACCAACAAGGACCTGGAGTCCCTCAAAGGCCTCTACCGCATCATGGGCAATGGCTTTGTGAGTGGGGGGCACTAGCTCCTGTTCCCTTTTCTGCCAACTTGGGGAGGACCCTGGGTACCTGCTGATACTTGCACCCTGTGTCTTATTTGTGACACTGCAGGTGGAACCTGGTCCATGTTTAAAACTACAGGTGTCCTAGGGCCTGCTAAGTCCCTGTTCCATGGTGCTAGCTTGTTGTTGATTTGAGACAAGTCTTGCTGTGGAGTAATACCTCCATGGATGTCCTGCGGCCGCCCTGAGCCCGCATTTGTAGACATGTGCAGTCAAGCCTTGCTTCTCTGCCCCTCTTGTTCTCTGTTGGATAGGGCCTGCCCTCATGACTTGTCTGAACTATCGTAGAGGCATCTTCCTGAATCATCTCACCTTCCTGGGTGCCAGTTGGGTGAAATTTGTGTCTGGGGAAGACACAAGTGCCTGTGCACATGGGGTTGGCACAGTGACTTCTGTGACTGTGTTTTCTCAGGCAGGGGTTACTGTTGGTCTTTGGCCTCGTGGCCCTTTCACCTCTGTGAGCATTGTTGTCTGCTGTCCTCTCTTTTGTGTGTGTGGGTCAAGCACTTGGGAATTCTGCTGGGGCTGTTAGAAAGAAGCTGAGGCGGGCCCAGAGCCCTCGGTGCTGTGGCCCATCAGTCAGACGCTGAATTCTGAGTTAATGCTCCAGTAGTGTAGCGGGACTGATGGTTTTGCTGTAGAGCAGGACGCAGCAGGAGCTCAGACATCATGCCTAGACCTCTTGCAGGTACAAGATCGTTACCTCAGCTTCTGGGTGTCCTTTAAGCGTGTGGAAGAGGCAATGGCTGGGACCTCCTTCTTTAGGAAATGATAACACCCACAACTTCTGGCCAGGCCTCCTTTAGTCTGGGCCAGGGTTAGGTCACTAGGCTGCACCCCTTGTAGGGGAGGGCATTCACAAGCACGCTAGCTCTGGTGACTGCCGTATTCTGTACTGGACAGTGAGAGGAGAGGGTGTGTGTTGATGAGCAGCTACAGGCTGAGGGAACCCAGGTCCTGAGAAGTAAACCCAGGTAGCCAAAGCCAGTTCCCTGAGTGTCTGAGGGGGCACTCTGACCCCCAAAATGGATATCTTATGATGTTGCTGTTCTCTGGTTCATTTTGACACATACTGTAGCAGAGAGATCTAGCCACCCTTAAGGGTCTAACTGCATCTTTCTGGCATCCTCCCCATCAGAGCCAATATGATCGGGGAGGTGATCCAGCGCTGTGCATTAGTGAGACAAGGAGGTGGAGGCGCTGAGTCAGGGTCACCATGGGCTTCTGATAGGGCCGCTGTCTTCCCTCTCCTCAGTTGTCAGCAGGCGCTTTGATCTGGCTGTGCCCTTTGAATGCCCAGTTCATCGCCTGCCACTCTCAGTTTTTGTTTCTGGGGTAGATGCCAAGCAGACCTGCCCTCCTTGGCATTGTGCAGTGAGACCTCCTTACCTCTTGCCCACAGGGCTTGTAGAGTGTTAGAGAATGAGGAGGGCTGTCCTGGGGCCTCTGGCAGGCAGGTTCTGAAGAGTCTCTGTCCACAGGCGGGCTGCGTGCACTTCCCACATACAGCCCCATGTGAGGTGCGCGTGCTCATGCTCCTGTACTCGTCTAAGAAGAAGATCTTCATGGGCCTCATCCCCTACGACCAGAGCGGCTTCGTCAACGGCATCCGTCAGGTCATCACCAACCACAAGCAGGTCCAGCAGCAGAAGCTGGAGCAGCAGCGCGGGGTGAGTGTGGAGCCCGGCCAGCTCGTCACCATGGCCTGCTGTCTCCAGGCATCTCACCAGAGTCCCATGTCCCCTGTGTCCCAGCAGAGCAGCTCTAGTCCCTTTCAGTGTCCACCTCAAATCCCTGACACAGGGCCCACCTTACAGCCAGGCAGGGTGTGAGGTACGTCCTAGATGGTGTGCCCCCAGAAAATGGCACCCTGCATCTGCACACCAGGTCTTCCCGACAGGATCAGTCACCTTCCCTCATCTGACCAGTCCTCTCTGTCCCCGTGCAGATGGGGGCACAGCAGGCACCTCCAGGCCTGGGCCCCATTCTGGAGGAGCAAGCGAGGCCCCCGCAGAATCTAGTGAGGACTGGGGTGGGGACTGTTGGGGTTGGGGATGGAGGTGGGTGGACTTGGGGCAGCCACTCTACTGTCCTTCCTCATGCTTCTGTTCCCCAGCTACAGCTCCGTGCACCTCAGCCTCAGGGTGCTGTGGGAGCTTCTGCGGCTACAGGGCAGCCCCAGCCCCAGGGTACTACCCAGGCCCCCACAGGGGCACCCCAAGGTCCTCCTGGAGCAGCCCCTGGCCCACCTCCTTCTGGACCTATCCTGCGGCCTCAGAACCCTGGGGCCAACCCCCAGCTGCGGAGCCTTCTCCTTAACCCAGCCCCGGTGAGACTGGGGTTAAAGCAGCGGGGATGACAGGTTCTGGCCCAGCGTCTCTGGGAGGAAGTGGTAGACTGGAAAAGGCTCCCAGGGCGGAGGATCTTCCTGGAGTTTACACTTGGTCCTCTGAGTCATTCTTTGTCTTCCTCAGCCCCAGACTGGGGTACCCCCACCCCAGGCCTCCCTACACCACCTACAGCCTCCAGGGGCCCCTGCATTGTTGCCACCACATCAGAGCCTGGGGCAGCCCCAGCTGGGGCCACAACTCCTGCACCCTCCACCTGCCCAGTCTTGGCCCACACAGCTTCCCCAGCGGGCGTCACTGCCAGGTAAGGGTGCTCCAGGGGAGGGCAGGGGTCTAGAGTGGGAGTCCCTGAAGCCACTGGTAAGGGCCCTATTACCAAACGGCCTCCCATAGCTCAAAGGGACATCAAGGGTCATTGGGAAGTTTAGCCATAGGCGCAAGGCCTCAGTGGGTGAAAACGTCCCACGGTCATTATCTTCTGTTCTGGGGTGCTGGAAGATGTCTTAGGATTAGTGAAGCTACACGTGTGGGGGAAGGGCCTCCCAAAGGGTCAAAGGAAAGTGTCTGCATCCAGTCGGGCTTAGAAGGACCTCTGGTGTTCCCTGGAGCTTCCTAGAAACCTTACTGCCTTGGGTTCCCAGAGGAAGTGGAATGAGAGGCCCAGGGTCCTCAATGACCCCAGGGACCACTGGGAGATGCAGTCCCTTCCCACTGCCCCCCAGGTCAGATGCTGCTGAGCGGGGGTCCCCGGGGCCCGGTCCCCCAGCCGGGCCTGCAGCCCAGCGTCATGGAGGACGACATCCTCATGGATCTCATCTGAACCCAACACCCAATAAAGTTCCTTTTAACAATGCCCGGCTCCCGTCACTGACGCCCTTAGGGCTGTCTTTGCTCTCGCCTTGCAGACTCCCCAAGGCCCCGGCTGGGTGATGCTGGGCCCTGGGATGAGTTGGAGGCAGCATGGTATGCCTGGTTCTGGGAGACTTGGAGGCAGGTGGGTAGGTAGTGTACAGCTCATGTGCACTAAAGGGGTAACAGAGCCCAGAATGCCTCTGACCCAGCCAGGGTTCCGAGGAGCCTGGAAGGAGAAGCAGTAATTGGGAGCCAGAAGGGACCTAGGTGCAGATAGCCAGAGCTACAGCAGAGGGACATGCAGGGCCAGGAGGTTGGATGCTCCTGGAATGTGGGCATTTCAGGAAGGAGCCAGAGCTGGAGAGTCCAGACTGGGAAACTGGGGCTTTGTCCTGGGGATGCAGGACTGCATAGACTGCCAACGGGGCAGGTATCAGGAAGGTGTGATGGATTGTAGGAGCAGGGCAAGCAAGAGGCAAGGTCATGGGAGTGTCTTGGTGACACATGCCACACCAGGAAATCAGGATGTCCCCATGGGAGTGTGTGCTGTACTTGAAGCCATAGCAGTCAAGGCTTCACCAAGAGCAGGCCTGGGTTCAGCTGCAGGTGTGGATAAGTGGGTAGCTTCTGTCTTGCAGGGTGCCCTCAGGCTTGTGTGCAGGTGTTTTCCCCGGGACATAGAGTGAGATGTTTGTCATACAGGCACATGTTGCCCTGAGTGTGGTCTGTGCCTGGACCACCACTGCCTAGGTATGGGACGCAGGTTAATGTGCAGGTGACCCACCCATCCTAGGAGAGAGGCTGCAGTCTAGTGGCCCATGGGTTTTGTTTGGCCTTCCCTGTGTTAGCTCTAAAGCTCCAGTGAAGCTCACCCAGTGCAGTCCTGCTCCTCTTGATGTGTCAGAGGCTGACACTGGGCCCACCCTTCTGCCTGGCAGTAGCAGCCCCGTCAGTGGGGCTCATGCTCTTGGGTTCGCCACAGTCCCCACCACTCTTCTCTTGCTCTTCCACGGTGAGGCAAGGGTCCTGCCTCAGTCACGGGGCTGGCACCATGGTGGTTCTGTGGTAGCATTCAGAGAAAAGTGAAATGTTTCTTGTACCCATGTCTCCTTCAAAAGTGGCCAAACGAAAGAGAGAAGGAGAGGGCCGCGTGTTTCGAGAAAAATGGGAGCGAGACTATTTCTTTGTGGAAGTGAAGAGCATGCCTACGTGCTTAATATGCAAAAAAAACGTGTCAGTGCTGAAAGAGTACAACCTGAAGCGTCACTATGAGTCCCAGCACAGTAAGAGCTACGATCAGTACACAGCGCAGAGCCGCGACACACTCCTGCAGGAACTGAAAAGGGCCCTCAGAGCCAGCGAGGCTCTGGAGAGCCAGGAATAGCCATGCAGTGCAGTGGAAAGAACTCCCGTGTTCTGAAGAACTGTCATCAAGGCTGTCCTGTGCGTCTGACAAGCTTTTGCAGGCTGAAGCACACAGGCGACAGAGGCCTTACAGATCCAGTTGCCTGATCCACAGCTGTGGCCTTTTGGTGGCTGCACAGAAACTCTGAGCACATGGTTAGCTTTATTTATTTGTGGTGGTGGTGATCTCCATGCAACCAAGGCAGTCTGTGAGGTGGCACCAAGCCAGCCCATGACTTTGCAGTGACTTGCTCCTGTGCATGCAAACACAGAATTCATAAGCACAACTACAGTCCCATCAGGCTGTCCATCCTGAGGGCTGTCCCATACCGTGATCACAGGCGGCACTGTTTGCAAGGGCCCAGGTCAGGTCCTAGTCTCAGTAACCAGAAATTGAGATGCTCAAAGAAACACCATGACGCCTTGACTCTGGCATTCCTGTACTTGAACTGAGCCAATTGCCTGAGACCAGGACATGCAGGAAATCTGAACCAGCATGTTTGGTTCATTTCAAGTCGTGCAGAGCTGTGCCCTGGTTCCCTGGAGGTCAGTTAGAAACCTTTGGATGAAGTTCCCACCCTGTGAACACGGAATCTGTCTTAGAAGGGACATTTGCGCAGCTCCTGAATGTATGAGTGGTGTGGTCCTGGCAGATGCAGTGCTCCGTTGGAGGAGCCGTAGAACTGCTTTGCTGCGGCTGGTTTCTGGAAATGAGAGGCGGCCAGGACCAGTCACCCACACTGTGAGACCCAAGACCAAGTCCCCTGAGGGCCATACTCTACTTGAACCTGAGCTAACACTGACTAGCTCGCCCTTACGATGATGTGAACGCAGACCCCGGTCCAAGTCGCAATGCGACAGGGTGCTTGCAATTCTGCAAGATGGTGAGGTTTCTTTGCCTCTGCCCAGCAGTGTCCTGAGTGTCTGACTGCCCACACTTGTGACAGTCACTGTTTTCCGTTACATACCTAAATCAAAAACTCCGTTTTAAGGATTAAGGTTGAAATTTCACCTGCCCGTCTCTCTGTCCCAGCTGATGCCAGCACTGACATCTGGGTGTAGAAGGGCAGGTGGCAACCTTCCGCTCAAAAGGCACAAGAGAATTACAAGAAAGAATTTTAATAACTAAATATTTCTATTTTTCAATTTGTATTTTTTCAATTTTGAATTTAAAGTATGAACTCTAGTATCATCCGTGTTTGTGTTGTATTCCATGCGTTCACCATAGCTCAGTAAAGATCCAACTTGATTATCTTTCTGGCCGTGGGCTTTCCTTCCCCCTGACTAATCCACCCACTTGTGTGACAGCCTGGCCCTGCTCACTGGTTCACTTCTGCCCCTGCCCTGGGCCCTGGCTGGGAGGCCCCTCCCCTGGGTGAGTCTCAGAAAGTAAAGAGGAATAGGGGACCCAGGTGCAGCTGAAGACATGAAGGCAAGGTGGTGTTGTGGCCATGCAGACAATATGTGCCCGTGGCTCTGAGACGTGGGGTGCTAGGGACTGTGGCGAACCTGGAGAGTGCGTGCCCCGCCTGGTGGCCTTCAAACCAAAACCACCACACACACTGAGGACCAAACAAAATCTGCTGTGGGTCTCATGAGGCCGTTAGGCCACCATTTTTCGACCTCTGGAAGAAGGAGACTCCAGAACCAAGACACAGCCTCAATGAAGACCCATATGTGAGGGGTAGCAGGGAGGGGGAGCCGGTTGAAGCAGGCAGGTTTTCTGAAGATGAATTAAGTCATCAGTAGGGAAGACAGCATTTTCTATGTAGACCAGGCAGAAGTTCTAGGGAAATGTGGATTTGTCCTTAAAACAAGTGAAGCATGGTTGTGGTGGGCTGGAGAAAGGGCTGGGCTGTTCAGAGTGGGTGCAGTTCTTGTAGGGGCTCCAGTCCAGTTCCCAGAGCCCATGTCATGGGCCTCACAAACAGTAACTTCAGTTCCAGGAGGAACAGCCTCCTGGACACCTGGACACATGCATACACACAAAAAGAACGCTTGAGGCACAGACTTGTCCTCCCAGCTGCTCCCCAGCCTGGCCTCCCAGGGTCACCTTCCCATGTGTCAGCATTCCCTGCCCCAGAACTCTATAAAGGTTGTAGCACCCCACATAGGAGAACAAGGGATTGTGGTCCCTGACCGAAACACACTCTTTAAGCAAACGGATGTCAGACTTCACAACACAAACCAGTTTGTTCCAGCTGACAGCCAGCCTGGGAAGAGGGCCTGGTAGAGCCTTGCAATTGCTTGGTTTGTTTGGAAGTAGTCTCATTCTGTATGTAGACCAGGCTGACCTTGAACTCAGACCTCTGCCTTACATTGCCTCCTTGACTGTTCAGCAGGCCAGGTGTAGTGGCACACATCCTGGTGTTTGTGAGGCAGAGGCAGGCAGATCTCTGAGTTTGAGGCCTGCCTGATCTACAGAGCGAGTTCCAAGACAGCCAGGGATACAGAGAAACCCTGACTTGAAAACCAAAAAAAAAGGCATGTTGGGTCCCTGGTGCTGTCCTAATTCCTGCATTAAGGCAACACCAGTCTACATAGTTCCAGGCCAGCCAAGGAGACCCTGTTTCAAAAACAAAAAAAAAAAAAAAAGAGATTTGAGGAATGTTTAACAGACACCAAGTCTCTAAAACATGTTTTTTTTGTTGTTGTTGTTGTTTTTTCGAGACAGGGTTTCTCTGTGTAGCCCTGGGCTGTCCTGGAACTCACTCTGTAGACCAGGCTGGCCTCGAACTCTGAAATCCGCCTGCCTCTGCCTCCCAAGTGCTGGGAATAAAGGCGTGCGCCACCACTGCCTGGCCATGTTTTTCTTTCACCTGAAAAGTCTTGAGTTGCATAAAGTGCCGATAAAATTCTTAAAAAAAAAAAAAAAAAAAAAAAGTCAAAGTGCCAGCCTCACCAGATAGTGGTGGAAAACGTTTTTAATCTTAGTATTCAGAAGACAAAGGCAGGCAGATCTATGTGAGTTTGAAGCCAGCCTGGTCTGCATGATAAGGGCTACACAAGACAGTCAGGGCTACACAGAGAAAGCCTGTCTTGGGGGTGGGGAAGGAGGACAGAAAGAACAAAACCAAAAAAAGTGATGGCTTCTTCTTCCCTCAGTTTCTCTTACCCAACCAACCAATCAGGTCTCAGGTTAGGAGTGTAGAGCCGCTGTCTATGATCCCCTTGAGGAGCTGAAGGCATGGTTGTGTAGTTTGAATTGTCTGTACAAGGACTTAGCTTCTGTCTCCAGGGGACCCACATCAAGATGGGGAAGTGGGTAACAACTGTCAAGTTCATGGCTCTAGAGGTGTTTGGGAGGTATTATTTGCTAGTCACTGGTTTGTTTTGTTTTTTGAGAAAGGAGAAAGGGTTTCTCTATGTAGCCCTAGCTATCCTGGAACTCGATCTGGAGACTAGGCTGGCCTCAAACTCAGAGATCCACCTGTCTTTGCCTTCTGTGCTGTGATTAAAGGTGTGTGCCACCACCACCTGCAATTAATTTTTTCGTAAGGAATGAATATATATATATATATATATATATATATATATATATATATATTACATATATATGTTTGTGTGTGTGTGTGTGTGTGTGTATATATATATATATATATATATATATAGAGAGAGAGAGAGAGAGAGAGAGAGAGAGAGAGAGTATGTATACCACATATATATATATACATATTGATGCTGACCGGGCACCAGCTCTCCCTCCAGTGGAGCCAGGTGTCTAGGGCATATCTACAGAAGGCCAGCTTTGCTCTCGTCCCCAGAATCTGGGGGAGGCTGTAGAGATGGTGACCCTTTCTCAGATTAGCAGGTGCATTTCCTCCATGACGGGGTGTGTGTAAGGCATGATTCAAAGACACCTGGCCCACGGGGGCTTTGGAAGGGACAGAGGCATGGCAAGAAGCAGCACATGACTCCTGTTACTGTCAACTCTAAGTAGAAGGCCATTAAGCTGAGATTGAGGGTGGACTCTTTTGTTTACTGTTGTTTGTGCCTTTTTTTGCCTGTGTGCCAAGATGCATGTGGAGGTCATAGGGGCTCCAGGGGATCCAACCGGGTCCTCAGGCTTGGCAGTCAATGCCTTTACCAGCTGGGCCAGCCAGCCAGCCCCACTGAAGAGACCTGTAAGAGTTTAATGAGAAGTCAGGGTTTCATGCTGAATAAAGGGAAGGAACCATGCTGGGCATGGGATGCTGGCTTGTAATTACACTTGGGAGGATGAGATTTGTCTTAAAGGAACAAAAAAATGAGACTCATGAGGACCCGTCTTCCTAGGTCTTTGGGTTTTGATTAGAACAGTGAGGCTGGTTAGGAATCCTGAGGACTGGAGCAGGGGGCGCTGAGGAGATCCAGGCCAGGCTTTTCTCCTCAGTGCTGCTGTTGAGGGGTGCTCACAACACAGGTTAATGACAGAGCCTTGGGGTACCTTCTTAACATCTGGTGGGGTCTTTAAATCCCTATTGGTTACCTGGCCTTAATCCAGGATGTATCCTGTCTTTGCTCCTTGCTCCTCATGGCCATGGCTATACTGACAGAAGGACCCAGTTTATGTTTACACACAACACGCATTCTTTGTGATGGTATTTACTCTTGTACAGTTTCCATGGCAAGACCCCTTTTTCTTTTGAGACCGTGGAATGTAGTTTAGACTGGCCTTGAAACTATGTAGCAGTGTATGACCTTCAACTAATCTTCCTGCCTCCATTCTCAAGTGCTGGGATTAGAAGCCTGCACAACCACATCTGATTCATGTGGTGCTCACATTAAACCAAGGGCTTCCTGCAAGCCAGTTAAGCACTCTGCCATCTGATTTCTATAACATAAGCCGGGCAGTGGTGGCCTCCCAGCCCTTGGGAGGCAGAGTGAGTTCCAGGACAGCCAGGGCTACACAGAGAAACCTTGTCTCAAAAAAACAAAAAAACCCCAAAACCGTAAACATAGTTTTATATTAGTGTTTAAAAAAATTCCAGAATTGTAACTACACCATCACACCTGGTTTTCCCATTTACTTATTTTGAATGTTTCCTTTATGTTGTGGATGTTTTTTTGCCTGTATGTATGTCTCTATGTGCTTGGTGCCTGTAGAGGCCAAAAGAGGGCATCTGATCCCCTGGAACTGGAATCATACATACTTGTGAAGCTGCCATGTGGGTACTGGGAATTCGACTTGGATCCTCTGGAAGAACAGTAAGTGTTCTTAATTGCTGAGCCTTCTCTCCAGCACCTCCCATTTTTGAGGCAGTCTCTCAAATGTGTAGCTCTGGCTGTCCACAGACTTGCAACAATTATAAAATTGATAGTGGGTCTGGAAGGTGGTGGTACATGCTTTTAATTCTAGACCTTGGGAGGCAGGGGCCAGTGGATCTCTGTGAGTTCGAGGCCAGCCTGGTCTGCAGAGCAAGTTCTAAGATAGCCAGAACTAGACAGACAAACCCTGTCATGAAAACAAAAACAAAAAACCCTGCTTGTCCTTGACGACCAGGCTTTGTCCTTCACCCTTTATCCCTGTCGCCCTCCAAAATCCTTTGGGTTCAGCTTCAGTTGGTGTAACTGTTGCCACTGCTACCACCAACTCCATTTGCAGCCAGTCATCCTGCTCCGCTAGTGAGCCTTGGGCTTTGCCTGGATTCTTTGCTGTTGAGACACACTTGTGTCTTGTGTCAGGCTGGCTTCAGTCTCACTAGGCTGCTGAGGGTGACCTTGAACTCCTGACCTTCTCCCTCATCTTTAATTAATGCCACATGCCACTACTCCGAGATTCTCCAGTCTCTGTATTATTAACTAATTTTGAGGCAAGGCCATCATCAATCAGGTTTTGAGCTCACTTTGAAGTGCAAGATGACTCTGAATTACCTGTGTGCACGTGTGCCACAGGACTTGTGTGGGCTCAGGGAGCACTTTGTAAGGGTCGGTTTGTACCTGCCACCATGTGGTTTAGGGAGATTGAAGCCAGGCTGTCGGGCTTGATGGCAGACAAGGACCTTTACCAGTTGAGCCCTCTTGCTGCTCGCCTCCCAGTTCATCTTTTGGTTTTTTTTTTTTTTTTTTTTTTTTTTGGTTTTTCGAGACAGGGTTTTTCTGTGTAGCCCTGGCTGTCCTGGAACTCACTCTGTAGACCAGGCTGGCCTCGAACTCAGAAATCCGCCTGCCTCTGCCTCCCAAGTGCTGGGATTAAAGGCTTGCGCCACCACAGCCGGGCGAGCTCAGGTGAAAAACTGAAGCAAGAAACCACTACACAGTCCTTTCAGATCAAGAATGTGATCTGGAAGGGACAACTGGTGGAAGGCGCAAGGGACAGACCCTGGGCAAATAGGCTTGTACTACGCCTGGCCTCTAGGTCACGCCCAGGCCGCGAGAGGCCCGCTGGAAGTTGTAGTCTTTTTGCTACCTTGCCACGTCACCGCTTCCAGACGCAAGAACGCCTGGTTCCTCCATCTACCCCTCAGTCTGGTGGTAGGTTCCGTCGCGCCACCCATTATCCTGTCTACCGCCTTCTGTCCCTCCAGTAGTGAGGACTTGGTATGGTCTCACTAGCCCGAACTCTGTAGCAGTTTCACTCTAGTCATTTCCAAGTCTGAAATCCTCCCTCCCTGACCTTCTTGGTTCGCTCCAGCCACACCCCCTCACAGTCCTCCATCCCTGTTTGTCAGCGCTGGCTCCCCAGCTCCACAGTCTGTTGGTTAGCGCCGGCTCCTCCTCTCCACAGCGTTGGTCCCGGCTCTCCCTCTTCTTCCACATTGGTAGGCGCCAGCTCCCCCCTCCCCCCGCATCCTCCCCTGCTTCGCGTTGGTTGGTGCCGGGCTCCCCTGTTCGCTGCAGTGGTTCAGCCGCGGCGACCCCACAGCGGCGCGTCCCCCGCCGCGGTCCCGCTCTGCTTCTCCCCGAAGCCGCGCGCCCGTCGGTCGGCGGACCCGCAGCCCCCTTTGAGGCCCACGGCCTCCCGCCCGTCATGGTCCGCCCGCGCCGTGCCCCGCACCGCTCCGGCGCCGGGGGCCCCCTCGGAGGTCGTGGCCGGCCACCGCGGCCCCTGGTCGTCCGCGCCGTGCGCTCACGTTCCTGGCCCTCCGGTCCTCGAGGCCCGCAGCCGCCGCGGATCCGGGCTCGATCGGCCCCTCCCATGGTGAGTCCCACCGCCTGTTTCCAGAGCCTTCCACGCACGCCCCGCCCCGCCACCCCTCCCCTGGCGGGCGCCTTTGTCCACAGCGCCCACGGGCCTCCCGCGGGAGGGCGCACCCCGAGGTCCGGGATCAGTCCTTGGTCGGCTCTGGGCGCTCCCCTTTGTTGCGCGGCGGGCTGGGCGGGGGGCGGGGTACGGAGGCGGGGCGGGCTCGAATTACTGCTGACTGCGCGGCCCGCTGCACACGCGCGCGAGGGGCGCCTGGGGTGCACGCTTGTTTTTCCAATTGCAAAGTTGGTCCTCGGCCTCCGGGTCTGGAAATGCGCGAGGCGGCCGGCGGAGGAGCCCGGCGCATACACGCGCGCCCAGCTGTTGCTCGCGGGGGCGTTGTCCCCCCGAGGCCAGATGGCGACTGTGGACAGTCCCTCTATTTGCATACCCGCCCGCCCCGCAGCGAGCCCAGACCTTAAGCCTTAAGGTAAAGCTTAAGGTAAACATTCAGCCCTATGGATTCATGGGGCTGTCACCTTTTTGTCCACTCAATAAGCGTACACGCACTTTCTAGAAACATTGAGGTTTTCTTGGGGCAACAAAATTTCCCATTGTGATGGTTGACTCGTGGCCACACCTGCGCATGCTTGACCAGCTGTAAGCTATTCCCTGGCGTGGCTCTGACCACTTCAGACTTATGACGACGTTGCTCTAAGAGGAGCTGAGGCGGGTCTGCCACTTGGATCACCTGAGGAACGCAGACACACCCCTCGCTGTAGCACAGCCTAGGCTTGAAGTTTTCCCTTGGTGTTGAGAGCTGCTCCTTGGGTCCTCAGATGTGTCTCTTTCCCACAAATGTGACTTGGCTTTGCCATGCAGTGTGCGGCAAATCAGGCATCCGTAGACACAAACTTAACTTTGAAACCACGCTTAGTGGGCTGCTTGTTCCTAGTATGTTCGTTCCCCTGCTGTTGTGGGCATACAGGTGTTTGGGGTGTAGGCATCTTAATGGTTAGTCCTCATCCCACACTTAAATAGTCTTGGGTTTTGTTTAAGTTCCTAAGTGTGTTTGCTAAAGTTCATTTAGGCCCGACTGTGTGGTGGTGTACATGCTGACACGTGTGGACACTTGTAGTGTCTCAAGGCACACCCAGGCTAGGCAGCCAGTGGGGCCCTTTGCTGTAATCCTGAGGGCTCGGGTCTGCAGGACTAAGTTCATCACGAAGGCCCCTCAGCAGTGTTAACTGAAGACCTAGGCTGTTCTGTTACTTAAGTCACCGGGAGAACACTTTGTAGTTTGTCATCATGCAGGGTATAGAGCCCTCACAAGCTTAGCAGTGAGCAGCAGATGCATTGGTGACTTATCAGAAGGGTCTCCGGCCTGGAGGAATGCATGAGTCCATCTGGTTAAAGACTGGCCCAGGAGACTGACTGTTTTTTTGGAAATGTTTTGGCTGAAAAGAGTTTGGCTTGCACCCTAGGTTGCGGGGAGGGGGCATGTGCGCCATGCTTGGCACCACTGGTTAGCATTCATTCAGGTCAAACATTTTGGTTCAGGCTAGATTCAGGGTTCCCTTAGACTCCATTTTCCTCCAGGATGCTCTTTTTACTTGGTTTCTAGTTGCTGCCACCTTGGGGTTCTCGGGGAAGGCCATCCTTAGTGGGAGGCTCCTCTTAGGGGGTGACAGTGGCCTTACGGTGGCTCTGAGTACTGGAAATGCTGCCAACAGTCTTCTGACAGATTGGTCTAAGCGTCAGGCTGGACCAGACTGCTGAGGAAGGCATCAGGACCTGAAGTGTGTACTCAGGGACCAAGTCTGGACCTGAGGATGACCTCTCGAGGATGTGTGGAATGGCCTAACCTTGAATGACCTAAGAATTCTCCCCTCTGCTGCAGGAAGGTGCTCGAGTCTTTGGGGCCCTAGGGCCTATTGGGCCCTCTTCACCTGGGCTGACTCTTGGGGGACTTGCGGTGAACGAGCACCGGCTCAGCAACAAACTGCTGGCCTGGAGTGGCGTGCTGGAGTGGCAGGAGGTGAGCCTGGCTTGGCCCGCCCACTGAGCAGGTGGAGGGTATGGGTGGCCGGGGCACTTTGTTGAGTCCCCCACCCCTGCCTCCCGCCTGCAGAAGCGTAGACCCTTCTCGGACTCCACAGCAAAACTGAAGCGCACCCTGCCCTGCCAGGCCTATGTGAACCAGGGCGAGAACCTGTGAGTGTGGGAGTGGGCAGAGCCTGGGGCGGCCTAGGATGCAGGGAATGGCTTCTGATGCACCCCCTACCGCAGGGAGACGGACCAGTGGCCCCAGAAGCTGATCATGCAGCTCATCCCACAGCAGCTGCTGGTGAGATTAGTGGGGCTGTGCCCCCCAAACCCTGCCCCCAGAGCCAAACCTCCACCCTGGAATGTCTCCACCCTTGCCTCACCGTGACCAGTGGCTCCGTTGTCATCCACAGACCACCCTGGGCCCCCTGTTCCGAAACTCCCAGCTGGCCCAGTTCCACTTCACCAACAGAGACTGTGACTCCCTCAAGGGCCTCTGTCGCATCATGGGCAATGGCTTCGTGAGTGGGGGTGGGGGACCTAGTTCTGCCCTGTAGTGGGAGTCTTCCTGGGCCTCTAGAGTGGTCATTCCAAGACGCTGGTGGGTGGGACTGTAATACAATAGGCACACGAGCCTGTGGGTTGGCCAGAGTGCAGGCTGCTCCATCTGCCTGTGAGTGGAGCCCAGCAGGCTTTGCTTCTCAGGGCCCTGGGTGTGGGGTGGGGGTATCGTTTGGTGGCCGACCTCTGCTGCTGTGGACCTAGTTTGAGCTCACTGGACTGTAGCAGGTGGCGGTACAGGGTGAGAGGAAGTCACCAGCCCATGCATGCAGAGGATTGGACTCCAGGCTCAACCCCAGCTGTGTCTTAGGCTGCTCTACTCCTCCTATTGGCCGCCTCCAAGGATTTGTCCCTTTTCTGGGCCCCACAGACTGGGCACATGGCATGGCTGCAACCCTGTGCCAGTAGCAGCTCTTTAGGAGTATCCCAGAGCTGGGCCCAGGGTCTGGAGAATTAGTCCAGAAGGCTGCCAGCTAGGTGTAGGTGCTAATGGACCCTGGCACAAGACAGGATAGCCTACAGATAGCTGTTTTCCCAGTGAAGAGGCACTGGCACCTTAGCTAGTATTACGTAGTCATGGCTACATAGCTGATCCTATGCATGCTGTTGCTGTGCTGTGTCTTACAGGTGGGGACTGGGGTGCTAAGTGGCTTGCCTTGGGTAGCACAGCAGCCTGGCCTGTCAGCTGCTCTTTATAAAATTTAAGGATTTTTTTTTTTTTTTTTTTTTAAGTAATATGTGTGTATGTCTGTGCTTGGTGCTACAGAGACCAGAAGAGAATGTCAGGTCTCATGGGATTGAATGCAAGGTTGTGAACTGCCGTGTGGGTGCTGGGAACCAAACAAGAGCAGCCAGTTCTCACACCTGAGACTTCTCTCCAGCCCCTGTGCCTGCTTAAACCCAGCAGCAGGGCTGGGGTTGGTAGAGAAGGGAGGGTACAGCCATACATGGTCCTTAGCTCATACCTACCCCTGCCTTATAAAGTCATCAGGTGCTTGGGTGGCCAAGAGCAGTTCACTTGCCCTGGGGAAAGCCTTGCTTGTGTTTTGGTGAGTCTGGGCCTCCCCAGGCAAGTGAAAGTGTGTAGTGTGGAGGCCTGGCCCTGACCTGCAGCCCTGTCCCCACAGGCAGGCTGCATGCTCTTCCCTCACATTTCTCCCTGTGAGGTGCGTGTGCTCATGCTCCTGTACTCGTCTAAGAAGAAGATCTTCATGGGCCTCATCCCCTACGACCAGAGCGGCTTCGTCAGTGCTATCCGGCAGGTCATCACCACCCGCAAACAGGTGTGCCAGCCGAGGTGGCCTGGGCCTCCCATGGTAGACCAACTGCATCTGACGGGTGTGGAGAGTGGCACGACAGTGCCATACCCAGATGGGCTTGAGGGAAAATGCAGCTTTATAGGCTTCGAAGAGGCGCAACTAGAAGGCGAGGCCTGGGTGTAGAGTCACCTGCAGAGCAGGAGTTGGGTGGCAGGTTTGGCAAGAGGCCCAAAGTCTCTGGAGGGTGACCATGTATCCTGGCACCTGTCAGATGTTTATGGCATCCTTCTCAGAAGCCTGCTGCTTGCTTAGAGGTATGGTCCTCTGTACCACCCAAGGGCTGAGACTTGAGCCACTTGGGAGCACAAAATGTCAGCAGTGAAGATGGGACCAGTCAGTCTTCTGCCTGCCTGGGGTTTCAAGTAATGACTGCAGCCAGCTACTGGGGAACCCTGAGTTAAAGCTGCTGACACCTTGGTGGTTTCCTGTCCACAGGCTGTGGGCCCTGGAGGTGTGCACTCTGGACCTGTTCAGATTGTCAACAACAAATTCTTGGCATGGAGTGGTGTCATGGAGTGGCAGGAGGTGAGCTACGAGGGCTGTGTGGGCTGTTGGCCCTAAGCTGCCCTCTCCTGAAGTGCCCTCTCGCTCTGCCCCAAAGCCCAGGCCTGAGCCCCATTGCCGGTCCAAGCGATGGCTGCCATCCCACGTCTACGTGAACCAAGGGGAGATCCTGTGAGTGGTGGGGTGCCAGGTGGGCATTGTCAGTGCAGGCCCTGGGGGAGGACTCCCTGACTGATGGCTGCTGTCTTGTGTGGCAGGAGAACCGATCAGTGGCCTCGGAGGCTCTACATGCAGCTCATTCCACAGCAGTTGCTGGTGAGGCTTCGGGGGGATGCCAGGCTGGGGGCGGGCTGGAGACCCTGTGGCAGGCTGCTGCAGAGAGTGCTGCCTGGCTTCCACAGCAAGCTAGGATTCCATAAAGTGGCCCTCGGCCTTCCCACAGACCACCCTTGTGCCGCTGTTCCGGAACTCACGCCTGGTACAGTTCCACTTCACTAAGGACATGGAGACTCTGAAGAGCCTGTGCCGGATCATGGACAATGGCTTCGTGAGTGGAGGGCAGCAAGGAGACAGACTAGTGCAGCTGCTTGTGGACACACCTATGCAGATAGGATGCCCTGCACCCCGTTAGACACCAGGCCTCCTGTGTTTGCATGTGCCATCCCACCCAGTCCTCATGCTGACTATGGCCTCCAGTGGAGAACTGAGGAGGCAGGCTTGTCATTACTTGGAGACAGTGTACCAGATAGGCCCCCAGCTGGAGAGGGCCCTGCCCCAGAGTTAGGCTATTAACCAACTCATGTTGTTTTAGCTTGACCCGGAATTCCCAGGGAACTTGGGAGGCCTGGAGCCCCCCCCCCAAGATCCATATCCACCAGCTCTGGGGCTTCAGTTTCCCTGTAAGAAGGTATACCCTGAGCTGGAACTAGTGAGGTAGTGAGGTACCTCAGGACCTTGGGGAGCCCATGGTTATTGACAGTCAAAGCAAGGGTCTTGTAGGTCTTGTCCGGTGTAAAGTAATGAGGCTTGCCCAGGGTGGTACCATATGCCTGGCAGCTCTATCTGGGATGCCCCTGGACCTCTGGGACCTGCCATTAGGGGGCCAGTAGTCTTGGGTCTGGCTGTTCCCAGCTGGGCTGGCCGGCTTATGGCTGAGGGTGAATGAGTATCCTGACTCGGGCCTGCTGTTAGGCGGGCTGTGTGCACTTCTCCTATAAGGCCTCGTGTGAGGTACGCGTGCTCATGCTCCTGTACTCCTCGGAGAAAAAGATCTTCATTGGCCTCATCCCACACGACCAGAGCAACTTTGTCAACGGTATTCGTCGTGTCATTGCCAATCAGCAGCAGGTCCTGCAGCGGAGCCTGGAGCAGGAGCAGCAGCAACGAGGGGTGAGGCTAGCCCACCGTGCATGCCTCGCTGGGCCCTGCCCCTGGGTGCCCACTTCTGAAACCTCCCTGGCTTCTTCCTCTGCAGATGGGTGGCTAGTGGACTCCTAGGCTGGGCGGGCCGCAGTCCCAGACGAGGCCCCAATGGAGACTGGTGAGCAGCATTGTGTCTGGGAAGCAGCAGGGTGGCCCTGGCCTCAGAGAGACCTGCTACATGAGTCACTGCTTCCTGTTACCAATGTCTCTGGCAAGGAATGGGTGCCAGGGCCACAGCTTAAGTACTGGGGGTGGCGGGGGGGTAGGGTGCAGTTTCACTAGTAGAAGCCACCCTTCCTACTGCCTCCCAGGTCAGATGCTTCTGAGCAGGGGCTCCTGGGGACTATACCTGCCCAGCAACCTGGAGGACAGCGTCCTGACGTCTCCCAAGGATGGTCCTTGTCCCTGTATGTTTCCCTAATAAAGCCTTTTAACCCACATGCTATCTCTGCCTGCTTGTTCTGTGCTCAGTGCAAGATGGTTGTGCTAAGTCTTGAAGTTTAGGGATGTGTAATGTTAGGCCATCTCTAAGTAGACAGAAAAGCAGTCTCATCAGGCTGGTTACTCACGTGACAGCCTTTGACAAGTTGTTATAATCTCCTGTAGCTGGTCAAACTTAACATCCTGAGACTCCAGTCTCAGGTCCAGTGTCCCACAACTGGGTTCTGATACCTGTTGCTGACTGGTGAGTCAGGCCATGGTTTTACCCCACCACAAAATGGCTGTGGCTGTTCAATTCCCCGGGCCAGGTATGCTGGGTGCACAAGAGCCCACTTGGAAGCCCGAGCTCAATGCAGAACTCCGTGGCACCTGGTTTGCCTTCCACAACCCCAGCAAGATGTCTGTGAGCAGAATAGCAGCAGTGTTTATTGAGGACTCAGCCCTCTGAAAACTGGCAGTATAGTCGCTGCAGTGCAGGGTCCAGATGCTCCCGTAACCGGAAGGGAACCTGGAGGATCTCCTGGAAGCCTTCAGCCAGCGTGGGCGGCTCAAATTGCTTCCTGTGGAGTGGGGATGTATGAGGTTCTGTACCCCACCTCCTCACCTTCTCCAGAACCCCAGAACCCACAAACCTGTAGCTAAACATGACCATGTCTGACACCGGCACATGCGAAGGGTCGGTCATCTCACGGAACTGCAAAATGGCACAAAGGTCAGCGGGCACCGGGCTTAGATGAGAGTGGGGATGGGGTCTGGAGAGTGGCTCACCCTGTTGTTGTGGCGTGCCTGGTCTATTGTGGCACAGAAGTTGAAGCAGCGGCAGGGCACACCTGCATCTTTGGCACACTGGATGTACCTGTAGAGGGAAAACTGCTGTCACTGCTGCCTGGTACACGCAGTGCTCCCCATGCCCACCATGAGTTTCCAGTACCTGGCCCGACTTGGGACATCTGGGTTGGTGTTATCAATCACGACTCGCTTCCCCTGCCTCAGTGCCTCCTGGCATGAGCTCACACAGCGTTGCCACGAGCCCAGCGTGTCCTGTGGGGTCCAGGGCAGATAACGAGTCAGTCTGGGGAACCTCCATCCTTAGAACGGTGGGAGGACGGGAGGGTGCAGCCCCACTCACTCTGTTCACATGGACATATCCAGCTGATACCAGGTGCTCCTGGATGAAAGTGGACTTGCCGGCTGTGGGGGCAGTGTAGCCATCAGCTAGTGCCTAGGACCCAAATGAGTGCCAGGGGGCGCCAGAGGTCGGGCTGTGGCATCTCACCCCCAGGGAATCCTACTGCGATCACCACCTCTGGGTTGGGGCTCAGGAGGAAGCTGGACTCTGGGAGGTAGAGGGGCCCAGCACTGGAGATGGTCCTCTAGGGGAACAAAAAGGGGGTCTGAGCCCAGGGATCCAAAAAGGGCCTCTTGCACTCTTCCCTTTTGGGCCTCACCGGGTCGAAAGCTGGAAGCTCAAAGTGAGCTGCTGGCCACTTCAGGAAAAACTCTTCGGGAGTGGCAAAGGGCAGGCCGACATTAAGGGCGAACTGGGGGGTAAAACAGAGGTCAGGTGAGTGAGTTACACTGAGGGTGGGTGTCACATGGACAGGACAGGGGACAGACACCAGGCTTACCAGGCGGTCTGCACAGGAGAAATCCTTTTTCTTCCTTCCTGGGGCCCAGTTGGCTGGGCGCCCTGCTGCATCTGTAAGAGGACAACCCTGTCCAACACTGAGCTCTGAGAGGGTTCCGGAGCCCCCAGAAGCCTGTGCCTCTTACCTCCCACGAAGACACTGTCCTCAATGGAGATGGAGATGCCCTCGTTGGCCTGCAAAGAGAGGCAGTGAGAAGTACCACCATATGGGACAGCAGAGGGGCTGGCTGGACCACACACCGGGACATTGCTGCTGAGTGTCTCGCCTGTTCTCCCAGTAGCCTCCAGAGGGCACACATCCCATAGCAGCCTAGACTCCCTGCTCTTCCAACTTGTGGCCCTAATCAAGGTGGGCCTTCCTGGATCTGTATGCCTCTACCTATGGCCACTTCCTTCTCAGCCTGTTTCCCATGTCCCTGCTACCTACCAGGCTCTCCCCTCAGCCCTGAACATCTCTGTTTACCTAAACCTGCCTCAGACCTCACAGACCTGGTTACCCCACGCCCCAGCACCTCTAGATGTTTCTTGTGGCCACCTGTGCAGTGAGGGGCAGGGCTGGGAAGGACAGCATAAAAGGCAGGAGGGTGCTTACCTGCTCCTGCAGATGGTCCCACATGCCACTCACTGGCTTTCGGTTTAGACCCGCATGCGTTGCCACCAGCACCTATGGAGATGGCCAGGACACAGTGTCTTTAGTGTCTGTCCCCTTGGGATCTCAAAGGACAGTTCCCGTCAGCATGATCCCAGCCTAGGCCTCCACCCCACACATTGGCATGTTCTCTCTGGGTCCCTGTCCCAAATAATCTCTAAGTGTCCCTCTGGCCATACCTGAAATGGGACCCCTAGCTTCTCCAATATAGCTTCCACCTTGGCCTTGAAAACATCTGCTGGCAGCTTGCCTCTCCCGATGCCCATTTGGTTGGTGAAGATTACCAGCTGGGGATAGACAGGGACACACTGGAGCCCCATCACCACAGCTCGGCCTGAACTCTACACATGCATACATACATGCATGCGTGTGTCCATGCACACGTAAGCACAGGCTCCCGGCTCCCACATGTACCCATGTGCGCGCACACACACCTTGTAGCCCTCAGCATCCAGCTCCTGGAGCTTCTTTGGAATCTCTGGGTACAGAATCCTAAGGTTGATGGGAAGTAACAGGTGACTTGTGATTGAAAGGACTTGGGCTCCCATCCCAGCCTCTTCCCATGTTCCACCTCACCTCCAGTCACTAGGGCTAGTGGGAAAGACCTTTCCAGAGCGGGTGGTGATGAGGGTCCCATCTAGGTCAAAGGCAGCCACCTGGTATCACCAAAAACAGGAACAGCAGTACTGTCGTCTCTGACCTTCCTTACAGGTTAATCGACACCAGACAGGATTTCTCTGTGTAGCCTTGTCTGTCTTGGAACTCACTCTACAGACCAGACTAGCTTTGAATTCACAGAGATCTGCCTGCTTCTGACTCCCAGGTACTGGGTAGGATTTAAGGCATGTACCACCACCACCACCACCTGGCGACACCAGCCTTTTAATACCAGTATTACCCTTCTGTGTCCTCTGCCCTCCACTTCCAGGTTTTAGTAGGGACCAGAGTCTCACCAACCCTTTTCCCCTGAGCATCTCCCTGGAGGATTAACAGCCCAGAAAGAGCAAAGGGCTTTGTTGGAGGAGTTGGAGAGATGACTCAGTGGTTAAGAGCACACATGCCAGATGGCTCATAACTCCTTTAACTCCAGCTCCAGGGACCCAGTGCTCCCTGGCTTATGCAGCCACCGAGTGCATACAGTACACATAAAAAATCATGCAGGCTCGTATCATTGCTTAAAAAACAAACCTCAAAGCTGGCTGAGTGCCCACAGGGAACTAGACCACACATTTTCTGTGGCCTCATTTCAGAGTGACCCATGAAAGCATCCAAGAAAGGTCTCGTCACCACTGATTACAGGCCTGTTCTGTAACCCTGTACCTCAGTGGTAGCAGCCACCACTGGTGTCTCAGCAATCTCTGCACAGAACAGTTGAGGCTCAGAGACTTTGATAAGACTAGCTTAGGGCTGCACAGGAAACTTTCAATTAAATGGCTAGGCTGTGGTGCTGGCCTTACCTTGCCCTGGGGCTTCACTCCAGATGCGGTGAACACCAGTAATTTCTTTAAGCTCTCCCAGCCAGGGGAAGACTTCCGCACTCGCTTTATCTGAGGCTCAGCATCCTCTCCCTCCTCTGGATCCACAGGAGTGCCTGGTGGAGTATCTGGCTGGGATCCTGGTCTGCTGATCTCTTCCCAACGCAGGGTCAGGGGGTATAGGCCATTAACCAGATAAAGGACATCCCCCAACCTTAGACAGCCAGACAGCCCTGGCTTCAACTCTTGGACTCCAACAGTTGATGGGTTAACACCCAGCTGCAGACAAAGGAGGAGGAGCTAGGGTTGGCACCAGCCCCTCATGGGACATCTGCCTCCCCACCAAGTCCAACACCGTATCTCCCAATCAGATCTTTAATCTTCCCACCCAGTCACTTCATGTGGCCAGACAGAACTTTGAAAGGTTAGAGGCTTTTAGCCTAGCACGGTGGAAAAGGGGAAAGCTGGCCAGCCTACTGAAGGGTTGTGATCTACCCGGCCCCTCTCCCAAGTCCTTGCTACCCGCCGTTGAGACATTGGTACCTGTTTCACTGTCACTGTCCGGGTTTCAGGGTCTGCAATCAGCTCCACTGAGGGTAAGGGGGTGGAGTCAGGGTTTACATCACGTATGGGGGCGTGGCCAACTACAGTCTACTACTTGGACTTCAATAGAAGAGGCACTTTCTCCCTTCCTTCCTCTATCCTCTAACACAGGTAGCCCAGGATAGCCTTGAACGCGCTACATACTAGCAGCTGGGCTTGAACTGATTCTCATGTCTCTACCACCCAACTGGATGACAGGTGTGTGTCACCCCCGGCCCGAGGTGTTTTTGCCTCAGTAAGACCGCTCCTTTGGAATCCTTAGGATTCTCAGAGACCCGGACTTGCCCAGAGCAGATATTTTTATATCTGTAGGGTCGGCTTGTTCCATTGCGTAAACCGAGGTCTTGGGCATGGCCTGATGCATCACGGCCTGATGTACCCTGCTCAGCTACAGTCTCTGTTGTATCTTCCTCCCTCCCATTCCCCCACCCCACCTCCCGTGACAAGCTCTCAGATCCTCTTTGTCCCTCCCATAATGCCTTGTCTTGCTCCTGGTTAGGCATAAGCTCCCCTGCTCCCAATCCCACTCGCTCCCGCAGTTCCACTCCCGTGCCCACCTTGGTTTCGGGAGCACTTCCGGTCTGTCACTTGGGTCAGGGGTCCCCGACCGAGGACCAGAGCTTGGCCATCCGACGGCAGGAATATAGGGGGTGGCCCGCCGGTGGGGCTCTGCAGCCACAGGCGGCCCCGGGATCCAAGCTGTGACATCCTCGGATGCTGTGAAGGGGAATGGAATCACTGTGGCGCTGGCTCCGCAGCCAGCAACGGACCCGCCACCGGAAGTCCCGATTTCCCAATAGAATCACACCGGAAACTCCGCCCCTTGTCCACGGGCGGGTTCGACGTTTCCCAGGCTACCACAACGGTTCCAATGCGGAGTGAGGATTGCATATAGTTAGAGTCACTTCTGAATTCATTCCAAAGCTCATCTATACAGTGGGAAAGACTGGCCAAAGAGTTGGCTCCTCTCACAGCGCATGCGCAGCCCTGACTTGCTTGCGGTGCTATGAGCCTGTGCGGATAGTGGTCACGCGTATCCACAGGCACTTGATCCCTAAGCTAGAGTTACTTGGTTTTTTTTTTTTTTTTTTTTTTTTTTTTTCTTTATATGTTTGTGTTAGTGAGATAGGGTCTCTGGATGTAGCCGTGTTAAAATTCTTTCCTGGGCATGGTGGCATATGAGTTTAATATTAATACTAGTACTCGGGAGGCAGAGGCAGGTAGAGTCTGTTGTGTTCGAGTCTAGCCTGCTCTACATAGTGAGATTCTGCCCCCCCCCCCCAAAATAAAATAAAAATAAAGAGGAAGTTGCTCTCTAGGGGAAGACCTCAAAATGTCTACCCTTCTCCAAAGACCTGAAGGATAACCCGAAATACGGTTTCACCACAGATCATTCTGGGGAACCTGACTATATTGGTGGTCGTGCTGCTACCCGCAAAAAATCACACCAGGCAGGGTTTTGTTGTTGTTGTTGTTGTTTTTTTTTTTTTTTTTTCGAGACAGGGTTTCTCTGTGTAGTCTTGGCTGTCCTGGAACTCACTCTGTAGACCAGGCTGGCCTCGAACTCTGAAATTCGCCTGCCTCCCAAGTGCTGGGATTAAAGGCGTGCGCCACCACCGCCCAGCACACCGGGCAGTTTTACCTAGCAGAAATGAAGCCTTTTTCAAAATACAGCACAGACAGAGCCCTACCCTACACTTCCTCCTCGCTAGTATCCTCTAGCGCCTCCCCAGACCCAGGCAATTAGGGCCGAATAGCATATAGTTGCTTGTGAGGAACCGCTGGGTACTAAGCTAAGGTCATGGTCTCATGACTTTCCCGCCTCCTCCTATGAGTGAAATCTGCCAACAAGTCCAGCTGCAGTTATCTTTCAGCCCAGAGAAGTTTTTTGGCTTGTACGTTAATCCACAATAACACCCTAGCTGGGCTCAAACTTAGAGATCTGCCCGCCTCCCAAATGCTAGTATTAAAATAGAGCGCTACAGACTGGTGGTTGGCAGTGCATGCCTTTAATTCTAACACTGGGGAAGGGAAGGCAGGTGGAGCTCTTGAGTTTGGTGGCAGCTTGGTCTACAGAATTCCAGGACAACCAGGGCTACACAGAGAAACCCTATCTTGAAAAACACTATCTCTAAAAGCCAAAAGAAAGCGGAAGGGTGGGGGGAGAGGAAGAAAATACCACCATACCTGGCCACTGATGGGACTTGTTTTCCTTTTTTAATTTATTATTTATTTATTTACTTTTATACCAAGAGATTCACTTGCTCCTGTCTCCCAAGTGCTAGAATTAAAGGCGTTTTGTTCTTTGAGGCAGGGTCTCAAGAAGTTTAGATTGATATTAACTCCTGTGCCCCGTAAAACCACCCCCCTGCTGATAGAATGACAGGCGTGCCTTTATCTTTCCTCTGCGCAGCAGCGGAAAGAAACCAGCATTTGTCCTTAGTATTCGAAGCGCGTGGCGCCACTATACACTCCTTTGCTTCTACGATGCCGGTCATTGCAATAAAGTGAGAAAACCGCTTCTACTCCTGGGACAAATACACTAAAGCTGGGTATGATGAGGCAGATGGGAAATCCCAGCACAAAGACTGAGGAGACAGCCTGGGCTACAAAGTGAAATCATCCCAAAAAACAAAAT
>JANHMN010000003.1:42038471-42107406 GCA_030674055.1 Rhabdomys pumilio | reverse complement strand
GGGGAACCCTGAACTTCATTTAATTTCCGTGAACGTTTCATAGCATCACGCCCACACACAACACGCACTCACTGTCAGAGGTAAAACTTTAATCTCAGAGCGCCCCTCCCAATCCCCATCCCACTCTCCCGCACCCACATCCAGGGCCGGAAAGTGAGGCCCCCTGGCCCCCCCACCTTTGGTGGGAGAGGGCCTTTTAAGGCACCTGTTAGGGTTGGGGTCAGGAAGCTGGTACCGTCCTGGGTACAGGACAAGTTTTGATGGACAGGCTGTCGTGCGGTGGAACCTACAGGGGCGTCAGACGCAGAGAAGGACCAGACTGTCCTCTGGGAGACCGGGATACAAGTGTCAAAATCCAGGCAAAGAAAAACAAAACAAAACAAAAAAGAATCCATTAACAGCCCTAGTAGTGTAAGAAATTCAAGGCCTCGGGCCAATTCTGGGTTAGGGAGGGCTTGGCCACACTCCCAGGAGGCCGGGACCAATCGGGTAGGGGAACTCTGGAAGGGCGGCCAGCAACTCTTCGGACACTGGCTGAGCAGCGCCAGATCCCGCAGCTGGGCTCCGCCCTGGGCCCGCGAGTCAAGGCTGTGCGGGCAAAGCTTCCGCTCCTAGGCAAGAAACGGAGTTGACCCTCTGAGCATTTAGAACTAGCCCCGCCCAACCGGAGCGAGCCAATCCCGTAAAGAATTGTTCTGTTGCTGGGCAGAGCAGACAGCGGCCTCGCTTGCGCGCAGAGGCGTTCTGCACGCTTAATATTTCCGCTTCAGCTTCTGGAAGTCGCTGGTATTGAGCCGCGGCCGCGGCAGGTCCCCGAAGACGTGGGTGTCCTCAGCCTCCCGCAGCACCAGCGCACGCATGCTAGCCGCTATTCGGTCTAGGTCGGGCGAGGAGGGCTGTGGATGAAGGAAATGGTCAGTGTGGAAGGGCCGCCTCCCGGAAGCCTTCCGATCCGGACCGTCCTGCAGGCTGTGAACCAGCGCCTTCCACATCCCACCTTCTTCATTACTCTAGCACTGCCATGCAGGGGCCCAGTGCAACACCCCCGGTCTGGCCATGCTTCAGCCAAGACAGCAGGAATCCCACCTGAATCCAGTGGGGCGCCAAATGGAGAGTGGCTAAGGAAGGCGCAGGCGCCCCTCGTGGGTGTGTGTATGTCACGTGTTCACTCAATGCCTTGTTTTCCCCTCTGCTTCAGGGAATTTTCCATGAAGGGGGACCAGGTCAGCCCAAGAACACCAAACACAGGATGGTATTGGAGAAATGAATCCTGGGAGATACTCTGACCCAGAGCTTGTTTCCCTGACCCCTTCCCAAATGATTTTTGTACGGATGAGGGGCCTGCCTTCTAAACTGCAGTGGGTCTCCCTGCAGCAGACCACTCTGGGCCATCCCACTTGTCTCGTCCCCCCCTCACCGGGCCATTCTCCTCATCTGACGATCGGGCTTCTGTCCTCTTCTCCTTGAAGGCCCACACTGGCACCGACACGGGCAGAGACTTGGCATACTGCTGGGTAGGCAGGGCTGTGGCCGGGGGATTGGGGCAGGCTGGGGGACCGGCGGGTGTCTCCTCACTCAGGCTGCCGTCTATGATACAGGGAAGCTTCAGCTTCTGTCCCCCTACCCTCTGCCTGGCCTCCTAGAGCTTGGACAACCCGGGATCCTCACCATCTGTGCTCTCCGGGTCTGACTCGCAGAAAGGGGGCAGATCCTGGAGGGTGGCATCCTCATCCATCATGAAGAGACCTGTGGGTGGGACAGACCCTGCAATTGGTCCCTGTGCCTCAACACTTTTTCATTTGCCTCCCTGGTCACTTAGGGTCCCTTCCACTATCAGGTATTACTAAATTCAACATGTTGCTTGGGACATGGCCCAAAAATAGCTCCAAAAGAAAGATGAGGTCTGGTGGGGACAAATAAAAGACCCTAATACCATGCCACTTGCCTGAAGTTTTAAAGATCTGATAGCAGAATAGCTGGCTCTGGAACCCATACCCTTTATGATAGGCAGGAAGGACGAGGTTGCCAGTCATAGGCAACGATGGCAAATGAGTAATTCCTATTTACTCCTCAAGTCCTGTGGTTACAGCCCTTTCTCTGAGAAGCATCCAACTTCCTTTTTTTTTTTTTTTTTTTTTTTTTTGGTTTTTCGAGACAGGGTTTCTCTATGTAGCCCTGGCTGTCCTGGAACTCATTCTGTAGACCAGGCTGGCCTCGAACTCAGAAATCCGCCTGCCTCTGCCTCCCAGGTGCTGGGATCAAAGGCGTGCGCCATGATCGCCCGGCAGCATCCAACTTCCTTACTTTCCCCAAACAGCAGTCTCTAGATTCAGGTGCCCAAAGTGGGATGGCATGGGATATGGAAAATGCCGCCTTTAGCCTTACATGCCATGTAATGAGTACTTGTAACCATCTCTGGCCCTGGCTTCCTCCGATATAGCAATATTCCACTCTTGGGAAACTCCTCCGCCTCCCTAGGATGGGATGGCAGTCCCTACCCCTTTCCAGAAACACCTGCACTTCTTACCAGTTCCTTGGCTAGACAAGAAGCCCTCAAGGAAATCTCCCAACCTCGGGGTGCTATTTGCTCAACATATTGTGTTATTACTCCCATCAAGTGCTTGGACCTTGTGTGAAGCTTGTAAGTACTGCTCCAGAACACCCTGGACCAGTAACCCCACTCCAGTGCCAGCCCCATTAGCTCACCTCCGTTATCGCTACCGCCCAGCCGCTCCCCAGATGTCTCTGTTTCAGTGGGCTCGTCCTCATCTTCCTCATCATCCTCTCTGGCCAAGGCTGGCCGAGGTGGTGGGCTAGGAGCAGGGCTGGGCGGCTGTGGTGCTGGTGGGGGACCAGGAGGTCGGGTGGCAGTGGCAGCCCTGTGTGCCTGTGCGATGTCGTGGAGGCAGCGACGGGCGGCTTCTGCCAGGGCTCCGCGGCCATGGGCAGCATAGGCACAGGGCCCTGGGCGGGGCGGTGGTGGCGGTGCTGCAGTCAGTAACACCAGCTCTGTGCCAGTGCGGGCCCGAAAGCGCTCAGCGGCCCCCACAACAGCTTCCCACAGTTCCTCTGGCCGCCCAGACGCCATCCGAGCCCTGTGGGCCAGAGCAGGACAGGGACTGAGGATGCTACCCATCACTACCCATCCTGAGGGTCGACTACCACAACGCGACTCCCTTCCGTGGCATGAAGCTGTCCTAGCTGGGCTCCCCCAATTTCCAAACCTGTTTCCCCTGGGCTCCTTCCCAGCCCTAGCTTTCTTCTTGGCCCCACCCTGTTCCACATGGGACTATCCAAAGTCTTGGGAGTCTCCATCTGTTTTGGCTATGAACATTGCAGTCAAATTGGTTTGTGGTTATTTAGTTTGGGTTCTTAATACTTTTTGGAGACAGGATCAAATACTCACTATGTGTATAAAGGTAACTTTGGAGTCCTGATTCTCATGCATCCAATCCCCGGGTTACGCATGCACACCACCACACCTAGTTTATGTGGTCCTGGGAACCAAACCCAAGACTTGGTGAATGCCAGCAAGCACTGAGCCATGTAGGTTTTTAAGATAGGACTGACATCCAACCAACCTTCCTCCATTACCCAAATACCTGGAATTGGAGATGTGAGCACCATACATGAGCCTAACATAAGTCTTTTGAAGACTTACACAAATTTCATGTACACCTTTCCCATAGTGTGTAGGATGTTAGCACACATGTAACCAGGTATGGTGGCACACACCTGAAATCACAGTACTCAGAGACTGGTCAGTGCTATGCCTTCCCCTTTCACTTGGTCCAGCAGGTCCTCTCCCACTGCAGTGGAATGACCAGGACCAGGTGGACCCCACACCTAGCTTACTGGTTCTCAGGTCACTGCCAACTTTCCAATCATTAGGTGAGGGAGATGGTCCCTCCCCTGGATCTCCCTGGGACCTTTCTTTTAGGAGAGAGATGAGCTCTGAAGGTGGGCATAGGAGGACGCAAGCTGCTCCGTGCCCACAATCACAGCATCAGCTTCTACACCTCCTCAGTCCCTGCTGTGCAGGGCGCTGTGCTGCTGGCAGAGCTTGTGACAGCTATTCTGCTGCCTGTCTCCTCATCAGACAGAACTTCTGGAGCACAAGGTTCTGGGTCCCCACCAAGACTGACAGCCTTTGGTGTGACCTTGGAACACTCACTGGCTCTCTGTGCCTGTCTTCCCCATTAAGCAGTGTGTGAACCACAGCTTCTAGGCAGCTGAGAACTCTTGAGAGTAGTGAGCCCGTTGAAACCGAAGGGACTCAAGCCCACCAGGACCATAGCAAAGAGAAACAGAAATACAAACACAGTTCACAAAGCTCCTGTCACTCACACTTCAAAGAGCCAGTCTGCTCACAGACTCCAAACTGTCCCTTTCACCTGACTCACCAAAGTGGGAACTACTCATATGTTGGACCAGAAGATGATCACCGTTCCTAAGCAACCTCTCACTTCCAACATGAATCAGCAATGGACACCCCACGTTACAGCTTTAAGCTCTGAACCCAGGAAGATGGGATCCTGACTGTTATACTGGCAGAAATGACCACTGAGAAGGGCAGTCTGTATCTAGAGCCTTCTGCAATCCTGAGCTCCATGCTGCATACCTCAGGAGACTATATTCCCCATCCTATCTTTCCACTGAGCAGGAGAAAGCTGCAGTGGTTTCATACTATTGTCTGCTGGGCCTCAAAGTCCTACCCACAGCTTTAAAAGGCGCCCAGCGACTCCTACACACACCTTCCACCTTTCCTAGCTAATGAAGTTGGCTGGAAATTTAGGGTTATGGCTAAGGGCAAGAAAATGACTGGTCCAAGATGACACAGCTTCGGTTCTCACTTCCATGAGACTATGAGGGGGTAAGAAATGGCAAGACCTAGTTCCTTTGCACTAGATCTCGGGGGCAGCCACAGCAGCAGTGTGGTACCGGGTGAGTGGCTTGCAAAGGCGGCTGAAAGGAGGGAAACTTATTCAAACCTCTTAGGCCTGTGGTCTCCTATGAGGTGAGACTCAGGGGCAAAGCAGAAAGGGGGAGCTGTCCAGTGGGAAGTGCAGGCTTCCCGGGACAGATGTGGAGGGAGATAGAAAAGAAAACGGCTGCAGCACGGGACACGGAGCGGGACGTCCGAGAAGGAGCCTACCACCGAAGTAAGGCCGCCGACCCGGGCTACACCACGCCCGCAGCCCAGAGAGGCCCCTTCTCTAGGAAGAAAACAGGAAATCCCGCCCCCGGTGAAGATCGGGACCGGAAGTCCCGCCCGGGGCGCCCCCTCACCCATCCGCGACCCCCAACACACATAGCCATATGGACATGGTTCACCGCCGGTGTGAGGATTCCAGCTCGTCTGCACCCCCGGAGTGAGGCTCATCTACAATTCGTCGCGAGTTAGACACATGGGGTTGAGCGTTAGCCATTTCAGCAGTCAGCCAAGGGTCGCAGGACGATCACTGCCCCCTGACTTATGCAGACCATACCCTTCCCATGGCGGCCTGCCCTCCCACTGCCCCTCAACCTCAGGAAGGCCAGACCCTCCCCAAACCCCAGCTCACAACGCCGCCTCCACTCACGTGCCCGTAGCCAGCATGGCCGGCCAGGCGCCGTCACCGCCCTCAAAAGGCATGGCGGCTTCTTGCGTCACTTCCGTGTGGTTGCCCCTCCTCCATTGTGTACATCCCGCCTCCCTTATCCTGGATGCCTCAAATCAAAATAGCAACCAGAAGCTACGTCGGTAAGCTGTGAGCAATAGCAACAGCGAGAGTGCTCACGGATGGAAAATACGGCAAAAGACTATAGCTACTCTTTGGAATTACCCGCAACAAATATGACTGCATGCCCATGCTCACACAAGCGAAGGCAAGCGGCATAACGTCCCTCGTTCGTTATCAACTTCTAACACAGAAGTGGAGGGAAACTGCTCCGTCCGGACGTGGCAGTCAGCATGGCTTCATATGCCTATAAAGCATATGGACTCTTCCTTCCGTCCAAACTATATACCTCCTCCCCCTGGCTCTCCCTTTAGCACAAAGCTGGCAAAGATTCAATATGGCAGCATTTCTTGCTTCGGTTTGCCCAGTTTCAAAATGGTGGTGCAGCCCTCTTTCCACGGTGACTCAGAAATTTGGGGCAGCTTCGTTTCCAGGAGCACGACCACAGACGGCTTCAACTTTTATCCCGAGCCCCTCAGTGCCTCTGGTGCTAGACTGCTTCTCTCACCTTTTCCTTTCTCCGTTTCGCTTTTCCAACACCTCGCCGTCGTGCCCCGCAAAGAGATGGTAGTGCCCCGCATTAACATGGCTTCCACCAAGCCGCTATGACTTGTCCTCGAGAAAAACGGCATAGTATTGGCTTCGATGCCAGTATAAAACATGGAGAGGGCCAAGGGGGCGTTCCCGAGCGATCACGAGTTGGGTTGCGAACATGGGTCCTCCTACTTGTTTACTTCGTGGCGAGAGTGTCGCACTGCGCCTGCGCCGTTCCGCTGACCCTTGCCAACTATGCAGTCTACTACACGTGACCTAAGTCTTCGCATTTAAACTACCCTGTTCAGAACAGATGGTTTCACCCACTGCAGCTCTACAACTTTAGGGACGCTACCACTATCTGGCCTGGAAGGGAGTGTTCTTTTCCGGATATGACACCAAGTTGACCCGGAAAAGGAGGAGATCGGGGCAGTGGAACCTCCGCGGCGGCAATGGAAGGACCCAGCTACAGAGTAAGAAATCATTCCCTCGCTTATCTATAGGAGACGCCCCCCACTGGTGGTCGGCTTCCACCTTTTGCTGTGCAGGGACTAGGCAGAGTCAATTTAGCAAGCACCATCTTCTGGTAAAGCGCTGTCACTTCGCAGTCCTTAGGGAGCTTCTACCTTAGCCCCGCCCCCCCTGGCAAAACGCACGCCCATCTGGAGTGTGAGGCGGGACTGTAGGATTATCACGCCCCATCTCAGCTTGTCAGTCAGGGTCTCTAGATCCCGCCCTCTGGGGGAAACGCCTCCCTAGACCCTTGTCTTTCACCAGGTGGTGTTTGAGAAGGGAGGCGTGTACCTGCACACCAGCGCCCGGAAGCACCAGGATCCGGACTCGCTCATCGCAGGCATCATTCGAGTGGTGGAAAAGGTGGGTGGGGATGGAGGTGGCACGTGTGGGAATTTCGAAATGAGGGCTGAGGGGCATTCGGATGACTATACTAAGTCTGCCCCATGTTCCTCAGGACAGCGACGTACTCCTGCACTGGGCTCCGGTGGAGGAGGCTGGAGACCCAACCCAGATTATCTTCTCCAAGAAGGTAGGTGCCCACCTCCTCTTCCCCACCCTAGTGGAAGACAGGGAGTACTTGGAGACCTGTGAGCCTGTTTGCATTTGTGAAATGATCTAACCCCATATCTTCTTGGCTCCTTAGGGGTCCCTGCTGGGTGAGAGACTGGGTTCAAATTTCTTAAGGGGTATGGCCTAGTTTTGGTGTGAGGTAGCTTTCTTTCCCCTCGGTTCTACAGTTTCAACTGTTTGCCTTAGGTTTATTACATGTATTTATTGTGTGTGTGTGCATTCACATGCCATGGTGTGGGTGTGTGGAGGTCAGAGGATAACCTGTGGAAGCATTTCTCTCTTTCCACCAAGGGGGCCCCAGGGACTGAACTCAGGTTGTCAGTTTTGGCAGCAAGTGCTGAGCTCAGAGATTTAGTTTGAGAGGGGTGGGTGGAGGTGGTATGAGCATCTGATCATGTGTGTGCACTACATGTGAGCTCGTGCAGAAGATAGCACTGCAGACACGCTGGAGCTTAGGATGTTATGTGGGTACTGGGATCTGGTCTCTGGGATTGTGCAGCAAGCCTTGTTAAGTACTGAACTATCCTTCTGGCCTTATCTGACTGACTGACTTATTCACAAACTACTTGGAGGGGTCGTTCACTTCTACTTTTGGGTTCTGTGGACTGCACTCGGGTCATCTGTCTTACCTGCTGAGCTGTCTGTCTGTCTGTCTGGCCCTGCTCAAGGGTATCCCCTATCTCTCCGTCATCAGTCCCCCCCCTGTAGACACAGCTAGTTACAATGACAATGGCCACCACTTGAAGCTTTTCATTCACTTACAGTGAAAAGTCAAAAAGACACAGAGGAACCTTGACAAAAAGGTTGCTCACAGAAAGGGCTGAGAGCAGGGGTGTGAGCCTGTTCTTTCTCACTGAAGTCAGGACTATTTATTGGTCTTGGGACTGCAGGTGGTCTCTGAGCAGTTACCTGTGTAGCAATTGCCTCTTGAACGCAGGAATGTAGGGTCCTAGCCTGGCTCTCTGTCGGCCACTGTAGCCGACACTGAGCAAGCTTTATGCCCCCTCCGGCCTCTTTCCCTCCTTGTTCCGAAGCTCCCTTTCTCACTGGGGGCTTGCAGGCTCCAAACTGAAAACCCTAGAGACCACAGATAGTCATTCTGTTACTTCTTCTCCCAAGGACCCAAGTGGAGGTGAGCCCAGCACCTCAGAGGAGGAACCTACATTTGACCCAGGCTATGAACCTGACTGGGCTGTCATTAGCACAGTGCGGCCACGGCGGCCTCACCTGGCAGAGCCCAAGAGAGGTAGGTGGAACTGTTCCATGGTGGTCTAGGGGACCACATTGTGCCCTTCATGATCATGGTTCCAATGGCTTTCTTGCCCATAGTCAACATGGCTTCCAAATGCTTCCTTTCTGGCCTAGGAAAGAATGGCTTGGCTCTGGGTGTTTCCGGTGAGTTATCCTCCTTAAGGTTTCCAGGTTTGTGGGTTGTGGAAGGGCTGAAAACAGCTAACCACAGGGTAATTTCTTTCTTTCTTTCTTTTTTCTTCTTGTTCTAAAGATGTGGTCTCACTCTGTAGCTTCGCTTTGTAGCCTTAGCTGGCCTTGAACTCAGAGCTCTGCCTGCCTCTTCCTGCCAAGTACTGGTCTTAAAAGGTGTGGGTCACCATGCTCAGCCTCTAAAACCTTTTGTTGTGGCTCAAGTAGAAACTTGAAGCAAAGAGGCCACTAGAGGTGAGACAGCCAGAAGACTAGGGGCAGATTTGTTTTTTTGGTGCCAAGCAGAGGAATATAGTTTTCAAACAAGAAGGTTCTGGAACATTCTGGAACAGACACATGGCCCACCAGGCTTCTTTCTGATTATAGGCAGTTTTACTTCTAAGGAAATGCCAAGTAGCCCGAATCCTCAGAGGCCTGGGGGAATGTAGCTTCCATCAAGGCCTCGGAAGACAAGGCTGTTGAGTACACTGAGTTGATTTGCATACCCTTCACCTCTTTCACTGCACCAATAACTCTGCTTTCTCCCAGGTGCAGAGTCCAGTTCCCCCCGGAGCTCCTGGGCCTTCTCTGTGAGCCTGGGGGAGCTCAAGTCCATCCGAAGATCCAAGCCAGGCCTCAGCTGGGCCTACCTGGTCCTGGTGACCCAGGCTGGAGGCTCCTTGCCTGCTTTACACTTCCACAGAGGGGGTACCCGGGCCTTGCTCCGAGTCCTTAGCCGCTATCTGCTGTTGGCCAGGTAAGCGTCTGCCTGAGCTGAGCCTGTGAGCCAGCATGTTCTTCTGCAGCTGCATCTGGAGTCTTCAGGACAAAGATGAAAGCACAGTTCTGGTTGGAAGGTGCTAAGGAGATCCAGGCACAGCCTTTTGCAGTCCCAGTGCTTGGAGGGCTGGGACAGGAGGGGTCTCAAAGCCAGTGTGGGCTACGTGAGACTGAAAGTGAGGGCAGAGGGGGAAAACTGGCCCATCTTTATGGGACCTAAATAGTAGTCTCCTGACGCACAGGAAGTTATTTTCATGCCTAGAAACCCACGCATTGGTGCCTCCCTGAGTCAGTCAACCTGGCCCAGAAGTGTAAAGGCCTCATTGGCCTCCAAGGTCCAGCTCTGATCCGGGCTTTTCCCTGTAGTAGCATTTCATTGGTCAGGAAAGGGATTGCAGCACCTGGAGGAGTAAGCATGGCCAGGCTAGCCTAGTACAGCGGGGCCCTTCACCTGTAGCCACCTGTGTACCGCCTTCCTCCTAGCTCTCCACAGGACTCTCGCCTCTACTTGGTCTTCCCCCAGGACCCCTCTGCCCTCTCTGACTCCTTCCACCATCTGCAGCTCTTTGACCAGGACAGCTCCAATGTAGTGTCTGTGAGTGTCCCTGGACCAGATGCAGGGCATGTGTGGGTGTGACGGGTGAGATCTGGAGGAAGAGCTCTGACACCTGTTGTCTGTCCCCAGCGTTTCCTTCAGGATCCCTACTCCACCACCTTCAGCGGCTTCTCTCGGGTGACCAACTTCTTCCGGGGAGCCCTACAGCCGCACCCTGAGGGTGCCTCCTCCCCTGACCTACCCCCGCTGCCAGATGATGAGCCAGAGCCTGGCTTTGAGGTCATCTCTTGCGTGAGTGTCAAGTGGTCCTGTTTGGGACTTTGTATTGTGCCTCACAGGCTTCAAGGCCTCAGTTGTCTCCTTGGTAACATGGGAGCAGTATGTGGAGCTGGTTAAGAAGGGACTTCACACAGGGTCAAGGTGGCGCATCCTTTAATCCCAGCACTTGGGAGGCAGAGGCAGGTGGATCTCTGTGAATTCGAGGCCAGCCTGTTCTACAGAGTGAGTTTCAGGACAGCCAGGGCTACACAGAAAAAAACGTGTCTCCAAAAACATAAAAAGCCCAAAAACTTCAAAAAAGAAGTCACTTTTATGTGCTGGGCTCGCTGCCTGGTATTCCTGAGGGATGATTTTCCTTGCTGAGGATGTCCAACCCAGGGGCTCTTCCGTGCTAGGTGGATGCTCTACAGCTAAGCCACACCCCCAGCCCCGTGCTGTTGGCCTGTAGCAGTCCCTACTGAACTATTTTTCCAGCCGTTTCTGGTGTTCTGGACTGGATGTCTCAGGTTTCTAGCCTGGCCTTACACCGTGTGATCCCCTTGCCTCAGGACTGGCTGAGGCTGTGGCTCTCAGGTGCCTTTCTTGGAAGCTTCCTGCTGCCAGAGAAGAAGGTGTTATCTCTCCTTGGTCTTTCGGGTTCCTCCCCGCCCAGTTAGGACTCACCTGCCCTGTGTTCTGCAGGTGGAGCTAGGGCAGCGCCCCACAGTCGAGCGATCTCCTCCAGTTACAGAGGAAGAATGGAACCGCCATGTGGGTCCTGAGGGTCGCCTGCAGCATGTCCCCGAGTTGAAAAATCGAATCTTCTCAGGGGTGAGTGTCGGTGGCTGTAGGCTAGGATGGGTTGGCAGATGGCTAGGAGGAAGCCCTCTGACCTGCTGCTCCATTATACCCTCAGGGTCTCAGCCCTGGCCTTCGGCGGGAGGCTTGGAAGTTCCTTCTTGGGTACCTTAGCTGGGAGAGTTCAGCTGAAGAACACAAAGCCCACGTGCGGAAGAAAACGTGAGTGAGAAAGTATGGCTCTCACATCCTTTGGATGTCTCTGCCCTGAGGCTTGACATTTCCCAGTCTTCAAGATCATGGTGTCCTGCAGCCAGCACCAGCCCCTACTGCTTTGTAGGACTAGTGTACGCTGTGTTGGGGCTTCTTCCACAAATGCTGGTTTGGAGACACAGTGACCAGTCATGTGGCTGCCTCCTGACAAGGTGCCCCCTCACTCCAGTGCTATACTGTTGCAGTTCTTACAGCTTTGCAGTGGCTGTTGGCTCCTTCCTGTGGGTGTCATGCATCTGCTGTGTCTGGCCCCTTGTGAGGACCTGAGGCACCTTAATGTCCCAGACATGCTTTTCCAGCAGAGAGAGGGGTGGTGACATATATTATCAGAAGCCTACAGGGTGTTCTATGCAGAGAAACATCAGGGGAGCGAGGAAAGGGAGAGGGCAGAACAGGGCGTGAGGAGTGACAGTGTGGGCAAGTGTTTCCCAGGTGTCCCCTGGGTGCTGTGATAGCCTGGGGCCATAGCTACCACGTGCCTCCCGACTCAGGGACGAGTACTTCCGAATGAAGCTGCAGTGGAAGTCCGTGAGTGCTGAGCAGGAGCGGAGGAACTCACTGCTGCATGGATATCGAAGCCTCATTGGTGGGTGGGGTCATGGATACCGAAGCCTCATTGGTGGGCGGGGCAGGAAGAGTGTGGTGGGAGTCGGGGTGGTGGGGGTGAGCTGCAGTGGGGAGGGCAGGGCAGGGGAAGAGGTCTGGGGCCTTGTCAGCTCTCACTTGGAGATTGGGTGGCAGTAATAGGTTCTGGGGAAGCCCCATCCTCACCCTAGCATGAGCCCTGCAGCTGAGGGCTGCCAGCATCCAGGGAAATAGCACTGCTACCTCTGACTAGCTAGGAGGGCCTACTGACCTTTTTCCTGTTCCTGCTATGATGGACTCCCACAGAGAGAGATGTAAGCCGAACTGACAGGACTAACAAGTTCTATGAAGGCCCTGAGAACCCAGGCCTGGGCCTGCTCAGTGACATCCTTCTTACATACTGCATGTACCACTTCGACTTGGGTGAGCACTGCACTGATGGGGAGCGGGCTGAGTGCTCTGAGTGCTCAAGGTGTTGCAGCTGACCCTGTGTTCCCTCAGGCTATGTTCAGGGCATGAGCGACCTCCTGTCCCCGATCCTCTTCGTTGTTCAGAATGAAGTAGATGCTTTCTGGTGTTTCTGTGGCTTCATGGAACTTGTGGTGAGGCGCAGGAGGGGGGAGGGGGGTGGACGGGGACAGCCACTAAGGTGTGTAGTCTGCAGTCGGCGCTCACACTTACCTCCTGCTCTGCAGCATGGCAACTTTGAAGAGAGTCAGGAGACCATGAAGCGACAGCTTGGGCAGCTCTTGCTGCTTCTGCGGGTGCTGGATCAGCCACTCTGTGATTTCCTGGGTAGGTCCTGTGTGAATGAAAATAAACATCCCAAGAAACCTGGCATTCAAAGCCTAGGGGATGGGGAAGCCTGCCCATCTTGGGCCAGGTGAGGTTTCTCTACCCTCCTAGGGCCACTGCATTGTAGCTAAGTTCCTTGTTGCTTGTTGAATATGAGACATGCAGAAGGGGCTGTGGCTCAGAGGGTAGGGAGTGAATGGTGGCACTGTGAATAGCAGGAGAACTCATGTGCATAGTCATGCCTGTTACCTGCCTGTCCCACTGCTTAGCACATCTGGGCTGTAGCTCCATCACTAGCTGTGAGCAAAGCTGACTGCCTGCTGTCCTATTCTAGATTCTCAGGACTCAGGCTCGCTGTGCTTCTGTTTCCGGTGGCTGCTCATCTGGTTCAAGAGGGAATTCCCCTTTCCTGATGTCCTTCGGCTGTGGGAGGTGGGCAGCCAGTTGGGGTGAGAGGGCTAGTAGAAGGGCTGGGAGGTTGAAGGCAGATGGGTGGGTCAGGATGGGGCTTTAGGGGTTCCTTCTGACACCCCAGGTGCTGTGGACTGGGCTTCCTGGACCCAATCTGCACCTGCTGGTGGCCTGTGCCATCTTGGACATGGAACGGGACACCCTGATGCTGTCTGGCTTTGGCTCCAACGAGATTCTTAAGGTGAGGGCACATCCCACCTTCTGGTCCGTCTACCTGCAATGCGACGTGCTAGCCTCAGGATTGATGGTTGATCATTTGGGTGGGGTTGGAACTGTCTGTTTTCCCCACTGTACCTATAGAGCAGTGAAGTAGAGGAGCCTGCCCCTCCCCAGTGAGGGCTCTTTCTACTGTGCTCCAGTGTTCACAAGTGCTAGCAGGAGTGCTACTGTGGCAGGTCTCCCCTAGCTGGCCCCTATACCCCTAGCACCACTCTGCTTCTCCATCACTGGAGTGCAGGCGTGGATTTGACCTTCCCTCTCCCACAGCACATCAATGAACTGACCATGAAGCTGAGCGTGGAGGATGTGCTTACACGGGCAGAAGCTCTGTACAGGCAGCTGACCGCCTGCCCAGTGAGTCTTTAGTTTTTGCCCGATAAACCCCATGGCTCTCCAGCCAGGCTCTTCTCCTCCTCCTCTTCCTCTTCCTCCTCCTCTTTCTCCTCTTCTACCTCCTCCTCTTCCTCCTCTTCTTCCTCTTCCTCCTCCTCTTCTTCCTCCTCCTCATCCTCCTCTTCCTCTTCTTCCTCCTCCTCCCCCTCCTCCTCCCCCTCCTCTTCCTCCTCCTCCTCCTCCTCCCCCCACACCTACTGACTCGACCTTCACCCATCAACTAGCCTCTTGGACCACCCCTCCCCCCACAGGAGCTGCCACACAACGTGCAGGAGATCCTGGGGCTGGCACAGCCAGAAGAGCCTAGTAGCCCATCTCCTCCGGTATCTCCAATGCCCTTGTCACCCACTCGGGCCCCGTTGCCCCCACCACCGCCTGAGGAAGTGGTCCCGCAGCCTGACAGCAGTCTGGAGATTCTGCCTGAGGACGAGGATGGCGCCTGACTTGTAGCCCAGTGCATCTGACCGGGTTCCCGCAGATTGATAGGTCTTGAGCTCCATGTCCATGGAGGAGGCCTGGAGCAAAGTGAGACCCTGAGCCGGCCAATGAAATGGAGGAAGGTCCTCCTGGAGGTCCGGGATTCCCGAGTGCCCGCCCACCAGCTGCTGCCAATGTGAGGCAATAAACCGTTCTTGGTTGACTACGCTGGCATCAGGACGCTTTGCTTTTCCAATCTTGCTTTTAGCCCAGGCCTGCCTCAAGGCTGCCAGGTTTTTGTTCTAGTCAGGATCTGTCAGCACCTCAGCCTCCAATGACTTCTAATGTCTTGACCACAGTAGTGTTTCTTCACTCCTGTCATCCCACCCAGGGCAGCTATATTCAGGAAACCAGAGCAGTTGGGAGGGAGGTGAGCCTCTGGTTTAACAAAAATAACTTTATTGTGGGCTATTACTGTAGGTGGTCTGGTTAGGAGTTGGGTGCCCACTTCCCCTTTACACAAAATTAAGAGTGGTCCGCCTCTTGGTGCATATGCTGCGGGGTGCTAGATCCCACATGCCCTTGTAATTCTGGGATGACTTCCCCATGCACATGCTTCGAAGGATACATATTCTGGTGCATGTGCCCCTTCTGGGGAATAGTCTCCATGAACATGGGTCCCCGCAGCTCGGGTATGGCCTCCATGAACACATGTTGCTGCCCCTCAGGGCTTGTTTCCACCAATAAGTGCTTCTTCGAGGGCTCCTGCATCTCGGGGCTGACTTCCGGTGCCTGCTGCTCCTCCAGCTGCTCCTCTTCCAGATACTGGTCCGGGAAGCCAAAGCCGTCTTTTGTGGAGCTTACCTCTGCGTGTGCATACTCCAAAATCTCGGGGTCGAACACCCCGTACCCGTAGTTATTTATCCTCACCGCGGCCCGTAACCCGGACTTGACAGCGGTCTCTACCCAGCCATGCGGGAGAGCTGTGTGCTCGCCTGCGAAGTAAATGCGGCCGTAGGGGGCTGACCAGTCATAGTTCTCGGTCCCTTGCCCAAACGATGGCGGCTGCACCACGAAGCCTCCCTGGCTATGCGGGTCCTCCGCCCAGCGCTTGACCACACCCCTGCCATCCCACAGCTGGTACACCACAGGCCCGTGCAGAGCCGCCAAGTCCTTGAGCACCAAACGCAGGGTCTGGTCGGTGCTCAGTCCAGCGAAGGGGGCTGCAGCGTCTGACCACGTGTACGAGGCCAGAAGCAGTGAGCCCTCGCCCCGCGCCGGATAGAATATGAGGCGCGATGGGCGGTCAGTGTTGGAGTGGCCGCCCTGGATGTGGTCCTCGTGCCAGAAAGGCCGACGGAAACTCAGAAAAACCTTGCTGGCTGCCACGTAGTGAAGCGCGCGCAGTGCCTCCTGCCTCTTGCGAGTCAGCGGTGGCGAGAAGGTGATGCGCTGTAGCGCGGGCCCACTGGCAGTCAGCAGCACCACGTCCGCTGTCAGCATCTTCAAGCTGTGAGACCGTAGCGCGGTGGCAACGTGCACACGCACGTCGTGCCTCCCCTGAGTGATCGACACCACAGGCGCGTTCAGCAGCACCGGCCCCGACAGCGAGCTCAGGAGCGCTCGCGGAAGCAGGTCCCAGCCACCCACGATGCGGCTGTACCTACAGGGCAGGGCAAAGAAGGGCGAGCATGCTGACCTCAGCCAAGGAACAGCTCTTAAGGCCCTGTCCCCTCCCAGGATGCCCCGCCTTGTAGCTTCCCCTATCCGTGTGCCCTCACCGTAGTCGATCGCTCAGGCAGGCATGGGCACGTAATGCCTCTGCAAAGCTGAGGTAGAAGAAGCCCTCCTTGGACATCACATCTCCCAAGAGCTGCACAGCTGACCGGGACAGGTTGCCCTCCTTGAGGAGGTATTCCTGTGCAGTAGGCAGGGGCACTAATCAGACCCTTCTTTCCTGCTGAGCCCTGGATCACAGAGATCTTCTGTGACTGGAGAGGGAAACCACCTTGCCTCACTCACCAGGAGCGTATGCTTGTTGAATTTATTCATGGCTTTCTTGCAGCCCAAGGCCTTGAGGTCTTTGTAGGCCTGTGGGGACAATCAGAGGACCCTGGCTGCAGCAGGAACAGCAATTCACCTCACTTCAAGTCCCAGGTATTTACTCATGATACATGCACCTCCTCTGAAGCTGGGAGTCCTCCAAATACTGGATTTCCCCGTCTGTCTAATCAGTCAGCAGGAGCACGTGTTTTTGTGTAGGTCAGTGAGTGTGAGCCAGTAGAGATCATTGTGTCTAGACCATTGTAGACACAAGCCTCTCACATCACAAGAGGGCGCTGCTACTAGCAAAGCCTACTCAGCAGTGTCCCCCTTCATCCATAGCTTTCCTTAGCTCCCTCCCCAGCCCCAGGAGGAAACACTAGAGCCCCACCCCGACCCTGTGGCCTCCATCACCCTTTCTTGCAGAAGGCAGTTGTAGTATGGAGAGCAAGGCCACCTCCCCCATGGCATGCAGACTCTCCTGCCTGTCAATTAGTGATCTTTGAGCTCCTTCCAAACATGGCCTCCAGCCTCTTTACCCAGACCTCCTTGTTGTGGGGAAGGTGGCAGGTAGAGAGATATTGAGGATACAGACTTAGGGGTGATGGATGAAGAAAGCTGGGTTCCAGGAGCAGAGGAGGGTATGCCTGGATCACCAGGCGGACTAAGGGGAGAGGAAGTTATCTGGCAGGTCTGGCCCATGGGCCTGAGAGGCACTGCGGAGCTACATCGAGTTGTGGGCAGGGTCATCTGGTTGGAAAGACCTCTTTGGGATAGGAAAAGATGGTTATGTCTGATAGCACTGTCTGAGGCAACCAGATGGGGACACAGCTTAGCACTGTTGCTGGAGGGGTCTGCGAATGCCAGGGGCTACAGGAGTGGGTGAGGTGGAGGGATGTAGAAAACACCAGCTAGCCATCAGCAGATGTGTAGAATAGACCTTAACAGGATAGTAGTAGAGACAAGACTCTTGAGGGCAGGGCTGAGCACAGCAGGAAAGCTGGTGGCCACCTTGATGAGTGCCATCTGGTAGATGTCCTCTGGGGAATGGCCCCTTTCCCTGTGGTTCAGGTTGTAGCCCAACTTTTCTGGCATCTTCTCCACCACATAGTTTCGCAGCTTCACATCATTCACCTCCGTCCACGCGTTCTCATCATACTGTGTGAACTGAGTCAGGTTGAGGCCCAGGCTCTTGCAGAGCTTGTGCAAGATCCTGGAAGTGAGAGGCCTGGCCTGGCACCATAGGAGGGGCCACTGGAAATATGCATCAAACTACTTACTGGGGACCTGATGGCTGGCTCGGGGACTGGTGGTGGGAATAGGAACACAGCTCAGGCAGCCTGCAGGCTAGGGCACTGGTTAGGTGGTGAGTGATCACCCCCCAGCCCTCAAGAAGGCAGTACTGAGGGATTTGAGAGGGAGTGAGGTCTAGACCCAACTTTTGACTGGGTGGGAATATGGGTGACACTGGAGATAAGTTGGAAGTGTAGCTTGAAGCCCAAGGTTCCAGAAGCAGCACCTCAAAACAAAGATACTGGTGCCTGGACTGGGGATAGAGCTGGCTTCTGGTTGAGCCCAGACCGAAAATGAGGCTGAATTGGCTGAGCCTGAGTCTGGGATGGGAGTTGGTGGAATACGGGAGTATGGAGCGGGGCTCTGCTGCCTGGGTGGGGCCTCACCTGTGGGAGCTGGGCATTCGCATGGCCCCAAGCTCCCCTATCCAGCCTGTCTTCTCATCTCGGAAAGTGAAGACACGGCCCCCAATCCTGTTATCTGCCTCCAGGATGGTGACCTAAAGATGACGGGCAAACAGGGACCTCAGCTCCCTCACCACATTCACATTAGCCCTTGCCTGGCCTGCTCCTCAAAGTAAGGCACACCTAGACTAGAAGGACCTTTCTTCCGGGTACGAGGGGCTGCTAGGATAACAGAAAGTAAGATTTCAAGACTGTAGCAGGAAGACTACCAGATAGACTGTAGAGGGACTTCCCACCTTAAGGTAAAAGGAGGAAGATTTCCTAGTTTGTACAGACGACTTGGGGCTGGCCCATTCTCATTCTTGGGGTTAGGTGAGGGGATACTTCCCCTTGAGGATATCTCAGTCCCCTCGCTCCCAAATCCCCATCTTGACTTTTGACAATTACATTAAGAGGAAGTAGGCCTTCCCTCCAGAATGGGTAAGTGGAGTGCAGTGGGTCAATGAAGTGGGGTCTGAGAAAGGGTAGCTTCTCCACCTCCCGCTACCCAGGACTCCCCACTGGCAGGCATCAGGAAAGGCTCCCTGTAGACTACAGGCAGCACTTCTCACCTTGTGTCCTGCCTCGCTGAGCACCTTGGCTGCTACGAGCCCGGCTACGCCTGCACCAACCACTATCACCTTCAGGGGCTCCGAAGTCCGATCGAGGCCCAAGGTTACCACCTGGAGGAGCTGCTCATAATCATGGTCCTCCAGACACTTCTCAATAGGGTTCAGGCTGGAGGCTGCCTTCCAGTCCAGAGAGACTGCCAGACCAAGGAGAGTGACGACCAGGACAAGACGCTGGGCTGGCAAAAGGACAGGGTCAGCTCACTGGCACCAGGAGTACAGGAGTCAGCTTTAATCCCAGCACCCCCTCCTCCTCTTGGCTGCTCACTTACCCAGCCCAGCCATGGTTCAAGCGGTAGCTGCTGTCTGAGTGAAGAAGTTGGGGTCAATATGGTGGGGCCAGGGATCCCCAGCCTGTATCCCTCCCTCCTCTCTGGCCATGCATTTCCCTAGGCCTAATCTTGATCCTTCAGAGCTCCTGGGACCATTCTTCCACATCTGGCCTTAACTCTCTCCCCTCTGCTTTCCAGCCCTGGGTTCTGGGATAAAGTGACTGCCACCACCCTCCATGTAGCTCTACCTCCAGCTCTCTTGCACAGGACAGCAGAGCAGACCCTGTGCAATGCTCCCCTTAAAAGCAGCCAGCCCCGCCCACTCTCCTCCCTGGGGAATTAAAAGTGCTTTCCTGAGCTAGGGTCAGATGCTGGGGGAGGTGGTGGGAAGAGGATAGCAAGAGGAAGTAACTCAGTCTATTTTTCTTCCTCCTGCTCCAAATAGCTTTGGGGAAGCTGGGGGTGGGGACTACCCATCCAGGTGGCATTGTTGATGCTCTGGGCTTCTTGGACTTTTGTCTTGCGTCTGCCTATCCCTGGGCCAGCCCCCCCCCCCCTTCCCCATCTCTCCAGGCCTGTCTCCAACTGTATCAAATGGGCACACACAAGCCTGGGCCCTCAGCTCTTGGGACAGGATCTTACACATTCAAAGTCCATATAGGTCTGCTAATGTCACATGGTCCAGCACAAAATGGCAGGAATGGAGTCAGGTCAGGGCTTGCATACAGCACCTGGCCAGGTCCAGAACCTGTTGCTGCAGCTGCAGGAACATGGGGAGGACTAGTTGGTGATGGCTGAGTGGCCACCTGTCCTTCCTGCTTTGTCTTAAGAACTGCTGGGCAGCAAAGTCTGGACTGACACCTCAGAGAAATGACCCTAGAAGCCTCTGCCTCTGGCTTGCAGAAGGCCATGAGCAGATGACACCAGGGTTACCCAAAACTGGTGAGGTGAGGCAACAGGATGCAGGGGAATTTTCCTTGGGGTTGGGGAGAAGATGGGTTAGGAGAACAGCTAGGGAGGGAAATCACAGAGAGCAGACTGGGGAACTCCAGGTTCCGTTAAAGGGATAACAGTTGGTGCATGTGTGTGCTCAGTGGCCTGGGCCAAACAGTGGCCAGAAGTGCAAAGTCATGCAGGCTGGAGGCCTCAGGTCACAGAACTCTGGCACAGGACTTGGTCTCAACCTTACAGGGGAATTGACACTATAATAACAATACCACTTTAATAGTAACAATGACGGTCCTGGGAGGGGTGGGTAGGCAACAGCTGCATCACAGCCTGGAATTTATCTTGGCTTTTCCAGACATGGTTTGTGTACTCCTGGCTGTCCTGGTACTCACGAGATCTGCCTGCCCCTGCCACCAGAGTGCTGGTTTGATTGAAGGTGTGTGCCATTATGGTTCAGCTTATTTATTTATAGACAGGGTTTCATTCTGCTCACCAGGCTGGCCTCACACTCCCTATGATCCTCCTGCCTTTGTGTCCTGAATCCAGAACGACAGCATCTGTTGCCAGTGCTCTTCCTCAGCTTCTGGATTCCATTTAGCACCAATAAGAGAACCTTAAGCTGCCATGGTAAGAGTAAAGGTAGGACCTGGCACATGGGGACCATGGCTTTGAATTTTAAAAAATTTCACATACCAAAAAAAAAAAAAAAAGAAAAAAAATTCACTTATGTGGTTGAGTTTTTGACCTTCATGTCTGTGTAACATGTGTGTCTGTCTATTGCCCAAAGAGGCTAGAGAAGGACATTGGGATGGCTGGCATGGAAGTGACCAATGGCTGTGAGCCCCTAGGAAGGTCTTGGGAATTAGACCCTGGTTCTCTGAAAGAACAGCCAGTGTTCTTAACCCTTGAAGCACCTCTAGCCTCAAGACAATAGCTTTTGGGTACCCGGTCAGAGGAGACTGGAGATACTCCTGTTGCCCTAGGGAGCTCTGAGGAGCAAACAATGGGTTCAGGTATCATTGCCAAATCCCAAGCTAGTGATTCAGTGGTATGGTAAATATGACCACGCATGTGTTTGTCATCCCAGTCTATTCCCATCATCATCAGTGCAAGGCTAGCTTGGGCTACAGTGAGACCCTATCTCAAAAATGTGTATTTAAAACTCCCAAATCCCATGTTAGTGCCAACAGTATTACTGAACCTAAGTTAGGAATGCTGAGGATTGGGGCATCGTTGGAATAGACTGTCCTTCTCCAGCTATGCTGAGGTCCTGGGAACAAGGCAGGGCCCCAGACACTAGTGTATATATTTGTGTTATAGCCACACACCTGTCAGCTGCTGCTGGCTTTGGGAAACCCAGCTTCATTATGGGCATTTTAGGTGGAAATGGTCTTTGGGGATCCCCTGCCACTGTGGCTTACTTCTGATCCACGGAACAGTGCTGTGAGGTCTGGGCCACATCCTGGTAGGCAGTGCCTCCCAGGAATCCTAGGGACAGGGATGGTGGGAGGGGCCCTGGGACCTAACTACATAGCTTTCAGTCTGAAGTCTAGTGGGTTGAATTCACTGTTACCAAAGGAGGGGGTAGGGTGACCCAAGCCTGGACAGGAACAGACCAGCTGTGGCCTCCACCCTGCCTCCCCACCTCAAAAAGGGGACACTCACTGCATGTTGGTCTTTGGGGGGCTCTCCTGGCGCCCATGGCCTTTGTGGTCAGCCTGGAACTGAAGTCATCCTCTAGCACAGGCAGAACCAGGTGAGTAGTGCTAGCTTTCTCCTACTGCCTTGTCAGGCCAAAGAAGCCAGGTCCTGATAGGAAGAGCAGTTGGTAGGCTGTGGCAGAATTCTCTAAAGAATGTCTATTTTTGTTTTTTGTGTGTGTGGTTTTTTTTTTTTTTTTTGAGACAGGGTCTCACTCTGTAGCCTAGGCTGTCCTCAAAATTGAGGCCATTTTTCTGCCCTTGTCTCTTAAAACTATGGCTAACAGGTATGCCACCATGGCCCCCTGCTCACCCTGTCTTTTCTGATATGGGACTATTGTGGCTATGTTCCAAAAAGTTTTACTGACAAACAGAAGGTAAGGCCACAGGCAGTCAACTTCTATCCTCCAAGATAGGAACTACCCAGCACTTGGAAGCAGAGGCAAGCAGATCTCTGAGTTCAAGGTTAGCTTGGTCTACATAGAGTTCCAGACCAGTCAGAGCTATACACCATGTCTCAAAAAAAATGTGGGGGTAGAGAGGCATGTATCATATAGATGACTATATGGCTAGGGATATAGTTCAGTTGGCAGTGTTTGTCTAGCGTGCACGAAACTTCTCAGCATCATATAAACCAGTTGTGGTGATGCAGTGTTATGATGCCAGCACTTGGCTAAACAACCTCATTTCAAAATAAAAAGTATTGCCAGGCAATGGTGGCACACGCCTTTAATCCCAGCACTGGGAGGCAGAGGCAGGCAGATTTTTGAGTTTGAGGCCGGCCTGGTCTACAGAGTTCCAGGACAGCCAGGGATATACAGAGAAACCCTGTCTCGAAAAGCAAAAAGAGTATTTACAATTGAATTTTACCAATGACTGAAGCGCTTCCCTTCTGTGGGACCACTTGTTCTGGGAGTGCCTCTCCTTCAGAAGCTCAACTTTTGCCAGACCCTTTAATCAAATCAGTAACAGCCCTGAGACCTTTTAAAACTACCCTCAGCCTCTTCAAATTTAACTGGTCCTTAAAGATAGTAACCAGCCTTTCTGTGTAGACGTGCTCCCCCACCCAATCAGCTGTTACTTGAGCACACTCAGCTACATGCTATTGTTCTCTTTAAGGCCTGGGACCCAGAGTGACTGGGTTTGATTCTGGTTCAAAACAACCTTAAAACATCCCAGAGTTCTAGAATCAGCTTGTGCATAGATTGGTCAAGTCCTTGTGCAGTTTTCAATTGCTGTTCTGACATTTCTTAGAAAACTTTTAGAATTCTGTTTTTTTTTTAAAAAAGTATCAGTGGCTGAGTGGTGGTGACAGTGGCGGCACTTGCCTTTAATCCCAGCACCCAGGAGGTGGAGGTAGGTGGATCTCTGGCCTATATAGACCATGTCTCAGAAACAAAACACATCACTCCTTCCCCATCCCATGTTTTCTATGCTGTTCAATACAGAGCAAAGCCCTTTGCTAGGCAGACAACAGGGAGAGACAGAGAAGGGAAGAGTTTGAACTTGAGCTCTCTTGGACTTTTTCATTTTTTTAATGTGACGTGGACACAGCTTCTTATTTGACATTTTACACACACCCCCCTTTCTTGAGTTCCACACTAGGCCAGGCTAGTTCTATCAAGCTGGGTCACAGGCTGGCCCTTGGCTATCCTGGGAGAGGTATGGAATAGACTCCCCATGCAGTCACCTTTGCTGTCTTCATGGTGATTTAATGATGAGACCGATCAGGAAGGCATCTGCCTGTGTTCTTCCTGGAGAAGGAAACTGCAATTGTAAGTGTAACCTGGGCAACAGTGCCCAACAGGGTGCCAGTAGCATTGCCATTCTGGGCAGCCCTCCTCAATTCCCCCAGCACAGAGATCTAGTCTGTTTTCTTCAAAGTGGGGCAGATATCAGGGCTTAATGTCAATGTTTTCAAACTACATGGTCGCTAGGATGTGGTAATGCAGGCAGCCCCTACCTCCAAAATGTAAGAATTGAGCGTTATGTCCAATATACAATCCCGAATGAGCACACACATTAAAATGCACACTAACCATCTTTATTGCTTGAGCCTGCCAATGACAGCCACGTGTGTAAGACAAATCTTGAGAGAACCCGAGGCCTAAGCATCATAATCAATTGTGAGTCAAGTCATGGAGTGCAGGGCTGGGCTGTAGTGGTCTTGCCAGTCTCAGTGCTGGGTGGCTAAGTCAGGAAGTTCACACCAATTCAAGAACTTGGGCTAGAGTAGGGGACACTGTCTTAAACCAATGTATTGCAGAAAGGCCACTGGGGTCCTCAGGACTTGCGCCCCCAGTTCACTGGCCCTGCCTCTATATGGTTATGTAGCAATGTAGCTGAAGATGACTGGAACTCTGGAGTACTAGGGTTACAGGTGTTCACAATGCCAGGCTCTTTTCACTCCTTGAGATTTTATGACTCTGCCTACATGTGTATCTCTGCACTGTGTGCAGACAGTGCCCAAGAAGCCCAGAAGAGGACACCAGATAACCTGGGACTGGAATTACAGCTACCATGTGGGTGCTGTGAATCAAACCAGGGTCCCTAGAACAGTAGTAGCCAACCAGTGTTCTTAGCCCCTGAGCTACTACCTCTTTAGCCCCTCAACCCACCACCAGTTTTCTCACGTGCCAACATGACCCAAGAAAACAACTTGTGGATCCACTGCTGGTCCAGGGTTCCCCATTTCCCGTTGCTGGTAACATCACAGTGACACCTGCACCCGTTAGGGTAATGGATGACTTACCACTTATGCACACAGGTTGTCAGGACTTTCTTCTTGCACCTGCAGCCTGCCCACCCCGTGAAGGTAGAGACTGGGCCCTGTGGCTCACCCAGCCAACGCTTCCAACCCGGTGGCACGGGAGTATTATCACACCAAGTGTCCTGCCTTGTCCTACCTAATCTTGGACCCACTACCCACATTCACAGCAAGTCTTGTTTCACAAATTTCTCTTTATTTAGAAAAGCAAAATTTCGATCAGGGACCACTGAGGTTACAGTAGAGTGCAGAGAAATAAAATAGACCAGACAAGACTGCCAGCCTTTAAAACCGTGGATCTGACATAGGTTTGACAATGGGATATTCAAAAGCAAATCAGTAGCCACTTTGGCATCGAAGGCATATCAGCAGTCAGTTCCTGCCACAGAAGCTCACAAGATAGGGGTGAGAGGTAGCCAGTGCTAAAGTGGGGCTAAGCTCAGTGTACCTTGGTGACTCCACTTTGTGTAGCAGAGGCTCTGGAGGACATGGGTTAGATGGGAGTTAAAGTACAGAAGCCATGTCTCCATTCCAGGCGAGTTTCTTGGCCAGTATCTCCTCTGGAGCACCCCATCCCACTGTCACAGTCCTATTGGAGTGGCTAAAGGACGAGTTTGGCCAACAAGAGAGCACTGGATTCACCACTTGCCCTTGTTCTTTAAATGCTGGCCTAGAGTTCAGTGACCTTCACCTGTCTCCAGAGCACACAGGCTATATCCATGAACATCAGGCCTTTGCAAAACACTTCTGATAACAGGGAATCAAACCAAAGAACAATTTTCTCAACACAACCACCCGAAAGCCAGCAGCCCTGCAACCCAAGAACCCCCCCCCCCCCCCCGCCCCAAATCATGTGTGGCTAGTCAAAGGCAATGCGCAGGCTGCGCTCCTGTTCCTTGCGCCGGCCTTCACACACACGGCTGGCCTCCTCCACCCTCCTCTGCAGCAGGGCAGAGCTCTGGTCCACCCACTGGAGAGAGTCCATGTGTGCATTGAGAATCTTGCAGATCTGTTGCAGCGGGTCACTGGTGTCTGCAGGGCCACCAGCCATGTTCAGGTGCTCAATTATGTCCTTGAGGTCCTGTGCCATGCGCTTGAGCTGAGCATCAATGTTCTCAGCCAGCTTGTAGGTCTTCTCACGCTCCTCATCAGCATGCTGAAGGTAGATGGTGCCACTTTGCTCCTTCACTGACTCCTCCAACGGGCTCAGAAGGTCTTCCAGCTCCTTCTGCTGCGACAGAATAAAGTCCAGCTCCTGATCCAGCCGCTTCTGATCCAACTTCACCTTTTCCACCTCTCGGTGCAGGCTGGTGATCTTCTCCCCATTCTCAATCAGTGTGCGGTCCCAGGCATTGACCTGTGTGGCCTGCTGCAGGAAGTGCCGCTCCTGGTCCTCCAGCTCCAGACTCCACTTGTTGATGAGGCTTTCCAGCTGTGCATAGGTCATCGCTGGCCCTGTAGTGGTCCCAGCCGCTGTGCTGGAGGCAGGCAGAGCAGTAGCTGCTACAGTGCTGGGGCCAGCTGGCACCAGGGGTTTCAGGCTTAAGGCAAAGCCAGTGGTCGTGGTAGAGGAGGCGGCGGTGGTAGTAGTGGTGGTAGTGGTGGTGCTGTTGGTGTTGGAAGCGCCAGGAGCTGCTCCAGGGGCCTTGAGGCTGAAGCCCAAAGTCCCAGCACTAGGAGTGGCTGCAGTTGTCACTGGAGCTGAGAGGGAGAGCACTGTAGCACTGGATGAGGCAGGAGCAGCAGCTATGGAAGCAAAGAGTGTAGACCCTGCACTGGTGGTGGCAGCAGTGGGTGCAGCAGCAGCTGGCTGTGTTGCTCCTGCTGTAGTCGTCACCAGAGTGGCTGGAGTGAAGGGAGAGCCAGACAGTGCTGTAGGCTGGGCTGAGCTACCCACAGAGCCAATGCTGAAGCCAGAGGCTCCAGGCTGAGATGCATTGCCACTGGTGAATGAGAACCCCGTGGAGCCAGTGGACGGAGCAGAGGTGGTAGAAGAGCCAAAGACAAAGCCAGTGGGGGCTGTGCCCTGGCTGGAGGTGCTGGCACTTGAGATGGCATTGGTGAGGGTGCTGCTGCCAAGCCCAAAGCTGCCAGTGTTGGCTGTGGCTGGTGTGGCAGCCGTGTTACTCAAGCCGAGCTTTGGGGTGCTGATCCCCAGGGAGAAGCCTGCTCCTCCAGAAGCAGGTGTTGTTCCAAAGTTGAATCCTGGGGTCTGTGTGGTTGGGGTCTGTGTGGTAAGTGAGAAGAGGCTGGTGGAAGGGGTGGTCGCAGCTGGCTGGGAGGGAGTCCCAAAATTAAACCCTCCGGTGCCGGTGCCAGAAGCAGAGAAGGAAAAGCCAGTGGCAGGCGTGGTGGTCGCAGTCTTTGCGGTCCCAAATGTAAAGCCGCCAGCAGGAGCCCCGGTGCCTCCAAAGTTAAACCCACTCATGGCTGTGGAATCTCCAGGTGGCAGCTACTTTGACTCTGGGGCAAATCCGTCAGCGTCTGCAACCTTGGGGAGGTTTCTAGAGCAGAGGAAGTGACATGGTCAGATGGCAGTTTGGGACAGGCAAGCTCAGTGATGTGGAGGGTAGTAGGCAGGATGCAGCGTTGGCAGCAGCCCTGCTTCTTCCTTTGCTAACCTGACCAACTCCAGTAAACCAACAGGAGTTGAGTGCTGCTCCTGGGCACGCGCAGCTTCCACTACCAGGGAGGAGATCTGAGGCAGTTCACAAGAAGGCACTCTAGTGAGTTGGAACCACAAGGGTGGGCATAAGAGCCCAGTGCTTAGGGATAAGTGGTGACCCAGGTCAGCTAATCAAATGTTACTTGGGGTTTTCCTCTAAGTGAAAACCAGTAATGGTTGGGAGGGACAAAGGGAAGAGACCAAGCACTGCCTAAGCCAAGAGCAGCCATAGTCCATCCCATGTAAGAGCACTAGACTTCTAGAAGTTTTGACTGAAGCCACCCCAGGCAGAGCCATCCAGGTACTTTCCCCAAAGCTTATATATGGTGAGTAAGGTGACAGGGAGCACTGCATCATCTTCCCAGGATCACAAGCTAGTAGGTGGAGAGACAGGAGTATGTTCAGTGGACCTGATAGAGTCACCAGGCACTTCCCCTATCCTGGTGTGGGACAATGAGACCAAGATGCAAAGTTCAATAGCCCATACAATACTCCATGTGGAATGAGAGTGTATCAGAATGTATCCTTCAGAGCATGACCTCCACTTCGACCTCTTGAGGTGATGAGGGTGGAATGGCGCATTCTTTCTGTGAGCTGCACTGCTGAAAGGTTCTTTCCATAATGAAGCAATACTGGTGGACTTCCTCACTGTCTGGAACCCACCTACTACACCTCTCCTGCATCAAGATTACGGCACTGGCCACTATGCCCAGCCTTTTCATGTGGATGCTGGGGACTTCATGCTTGTGTGGTAAGCACTTTATTGACTAAGCTATCTCCCCAGCTATTGACATTTTGTTCTTTGGTACAAGGTATCAATATGAAGCTCATTCTGGCTTCAACTTGCAATCTTTTTTGTACCAATCTTTCAAATGTAAACATCACAGGCACAGGTTGTCAAACCTTCTCATGTCTGCTGTTCTGAGGCCCTAAGTCTGTGACAATCAGGAAATAAACACAGACGTGGAGTGTAGCAGATGTGAGTGACCCTGTCCTTCCTTCAATATTAACAAGAACATTTAGCCTCTCTGAGCTCAGCCCTTGCCCCAGCAAAGGATGCTTGCTGACACGAGGACATGATTTGGGGTACTCTCTGTCCCTTTGGCATTTTCAGGGTAAGAAAGTGGTTTGCAGGGTAATACCAATACTCATCTGTGAATTTCCTAAGAAGACTAGGGTGTGGCTTACCTCCGGTTTACTATGAATTTAGTCTGTGTCCCATGCTCAATGAGTCATTGGGCTGTGACAAGAGCCACATCAGTAGTCCAGAGGCTTTTGTTCCACTGTGGGAACAGCACCATGTCCTGGCCCCAGATATCCTGGGAAAGATGAGTTTGTGGACAACACACAGAAGAATGATGGGTCTTAGAAGGGAGCAAAGTCAGATTCCACTTTCCTTTTTCGCTGAAGGCAGCCAAGGCTTGCTCTGACCTCTGGCCTTGCCTTTCTTACTTGTGTGGGTCTGGAGGCTCACAGCACCTGTTTCCCAATGTCCTCTATGAAGAATCAACAAGGTCCCAATTGAGAAGCCAAGTGCCCGGTGTCCTCCCTCTCCACATACTATGCCTGTCTCTTCAGACATGTTTTCTCTGGCCACCTCCTTCCCCCGTGGTCTAGCAATGTCAAGCTTACAGGAACTTCAGGGGAAAGTTATTTAATCTCAAAAGGTCATAGTAGGTTCACTAAGGCCCTTTTCAGCACTCAGACAACTCTGGCATGACGAAGACTTCCTCACTGGTGAGCACCTGAACTGGATGAGTTACAGCTGCTCAATCACCCAATCAGCTACACTTCATACCTCAATTTTTAGTACTCAGTGGAAAACTTTTGCTATTAATTACAGCTGAGAGTTCTAAAAATTACTAAAAAAAAAAAAAAAATATCAAGCCTCCATGGTACTAAGAGATGTTGTGATACCCACTGTTAAAAGTCACCAGCTCAGACGACAGTGTCGGGACTTGTGGCAGGGCAGCAATAGGATGTGAACTATCCGGCCAGCCAGAGCTGGGAAGAGTGAGTCTGGAGATAATAGAGTCCTGCCAAACACTGAGGAGACTATGGTCTTAGTTACTGGCAACAGTGCCAGCATAGCCACAAACACCATGCCAACGACTCAAAAAGTAAAAATAAATAAATTCTCATCATAGAGCATAGAACTCACTATGTACACTAGCTCTGAAGACTATCTGCCTGTATCTCTGCCTCTCTGGGGTACCACTACACTCTGGTGGCTCAGATTCTGCTGAAACAGCTACAGGGGACTGACAAACAGGGAACTAAATGCAAAGAAAGCTGGAAGCAAGTGGCTGGGAGGAAGGTTGGGTGACGAGCCAGGTCAGAAGCTTTAACTCAACTCTGGGACAGAGATGACCACAAAGCAGGGTCTGACCCAGTAAATAAGTGATGACTCCCCAAGCCTGGGAGTTCTTCAGCTGCAACCACCTTAGCTACAGCCCTTCTATCTTCACCACAGGAGAGCCTATGGGTGAGAAAGCAGACAGTAACAGGCTTGCAACATGGCATGTGGGCTAGATAGCCACACTGAGGCCACAGGAGTCACCCAGGCTGCTGTGTTCTCCCCACTCCACAATGTCCTTCCATCAGTCTCTTGGTTAGTTTTCTGAGTCAGGCTGGCCACCTCGCTCCTGCCTCCTGAGTGCTGAGATTTCTGATGTTCTGATGTGAGAGCCTGAACAGCAATGGAAGGTCCTATTTCCTGTTCATCCATGTGTCCTGGTCACAGCCAGCCTGTAAATACCTCAGCACCCTGTCACCACTGGCCTGCCCAAATCACATAGACTATTTTTCACACTGAACACCACTCTGAGCTAGAGATGGCTACCAGGCAGAGAATCACCAAATGGCAGAGTGCAAACAAATTCCACCTGGACATTCATCCACATAAAAGCTGAGCACTTGTTGTGGTAGCACTGCTGTCCTCAATAAAGCAACAGGTATAACCAGCATATTTTAGGAGACTGGGGAAAAACAAAGGTAGGGTATACCTTATGTGGCTAAAAGGCTTGACTGACAAAATGGACTCAAGATGGAGATGGCTCTGGATAATCCACGTGAACCCAAGGCCATTACATAGGTCCCTCAGTAGAGTGAGGACGCAGAAGAGATCACAAACCAGAAAGCTGGGTTACAATGGTGTCAACCTATCTTTGCTAGTTGAAAACCCACATTTGTAGTGGTCGTGAGCAACTAGAAGGAACTGGGCAAAAGCCACGTGCAGAACAGAGCTCATTTATCAAGAGGCTGGGAGGTCTAATGTAGAGTCAAGAAGGGCTGGAGACAGGTGCATATGTGTGTGACCATGTACATATAAGGTGCATATATATGCTGCTCCACCTGGGCCATATTGAAGAGCACAGTGAACACGGTCCACCAAGAGACCCCAGCAGCAACAAGTCACCTGTGTCAGGTTGACCATAAATGGCACCTGTCTATTTTGTGCTGGGCACTATGTAAGTGTTCATGGCTAGTCTGAACAAGACTGGTAACTACCATATTACAACACAGCACTAGATTCAGCCTGCCCTGAAACATTCCTGAATGGAAAACAGGATCAAAGAGGGGATGTAGCCCCCTTAAGGCAACATAGCAGAGGCCTGCCCAAGACTGATGGAGATGAAGTCCAATGGCATCCTTACTCCAGACACCTATTACCTCTACTTTTTTTTTTTTTAAGCAGTGCTCAACCTATCACAGAGGCCCAAAAGAAGAACATAAAAACTTTCCTGTCTGTTGCCCAGCACAGCACAACACAGCACAAAGACAAGGAACAGATCCCACAGCTCATCTCAAACCCAGCACTCCCAGCCCTGAAATCTGTGAGTCTTACCTCAGGTTCTCCATCTGAATTAAATAATGGATGGAAATCAGAACCTGTCAGGTGCTGGCTGGAGATACAATCTATTAGGTTTGTCCCTGGTATACAGCCACCAGCCACCAGGTGGTGCTGTGACAATGCAGAACCAGGGAAAGACTGGGTATCAGCTAGCTGAGGGGAAACTCCTGGTGTGAGGTAGTTAATAGTTTTTAAGAACGTCAAGATGAACATGGTGGCACATGCTTGTAATTGCAGCACTTAGAACATGGAATAGGAGGTTCAAGGACTGTCAGCTACACAATGAACTTGAGACCAGCCTGACTATATAATCTGCCTTAAACAAACAAAATAGGGTACTTGCTCTTCTGCTTTTCTGAGTGGGCTTCTAACCAAAAGTTTGGCCTTGCTGAGACAAAAATGGGCCACACAGTAGGATGGAAGGCTTCTGGAGAGGTGAGAGGAAGAGAAGGCAAAGCAAGAAAAAATGGGAACCTGATTCCTTGGCCACACTCCAAATTCCCACACAAAGTGCCACAGCAGCTTCTCTCATGGAAGAAACTCCTCTAGCCCTTGGGGAACAAATCAGCTCCACACTTTCTCCAGTGTGAAGAAAAAACAAGGTTGGATTGAATTCTGGAAGTGGGGAAGGAGAACCATCGTTCCCTTGTTTCATCACCCCCTAGCAACAGGCATATAGTTGTCACCATATTTCTTTCCCCCATATGTCAAAGCAAAGAAAAAAGCTGTCAGAATCCAAAAGTCAATTGTAGTATTAAATAGTTAAATAAATTCTGGCAGCATGTTCCTCCCTACCCATCCCAATGTTCTGAGTTCCTGAATGAAAGACACACACAGCCTTTATATTTTGATATGCCTTAATCAGCTCAATGGCTGGGCCACTTCCTAATCTCCATGTGGCTAATTCACCCCTACCCTCCCCCCAACGACAATAACCCAGTCAATGACTTGTCTCAAGTAATAATAACAACAGGAAGACACTGTTTGAAGCAGACATTGTCTCTCCCTGGATAGAGGAAGGGCATGAGGCTTTCAAAGGTACTGACTAAATCCTGTCCATGTGTGTCTGATGTACCTGTAGGTTCTCAGTCTTCTCCCTCCTTCCTCCAGTGGAAAACATTCTTTACCTCAGAAATCAGTCCACAGCTAACTAGCAATTACATCCTTTCTCATTCCCTAGGGCCTCCACCAGCTCAGGTGACAAACAGATACCACCTGCAAAAACCTAACCAGCTCATCTTCAACCAGGAGCCTACAGCAGAGAGGGTTAAAGAACAGCTTTTTGAATCCTGCAGTGGGCTAGGACATGAACTTGGTACAGCATCCATCTAGCTTTCAAGTAGGGTTCTAAGATGTACCTTTTTGTTTGAGACAGAATACTGCTACATGACACATAATGGCTCGAGCTAAAGTCACAAACATTATATCCCCTCCAACAGGACTGGGAAGCCAGTTGTTCCCCTCTTTTGGAGAAAGCTACTGACTGGTTATATAGCACAAGCTTGCTCCCAAGGACCAGCAACTGCACTCTTCTGCTTTAGTTATCAGGGTCTCAGATATATATCCTCACCCATCAGAGGAGGGGTCAGAACTTCCACACCCACTATATCAAAACAACAATAAACATGAGCTGCCATTCAGCACCCACCCCAGTAAGCAGAACACTGCCACAATATCATTTTAAGAAAGGACTGCTCCTTGGGGAGGCTCATCACCACCAGCCTCCTGAAAATCCAAGTTGGACTACAAAGATGCTCTACTACACAACCATTAGGGTGGCCAGAGAAGAGATGAACTGGTGCTGTAGGGTGTGGTAGCCCTTTGCAAACCTGCAAGTGCCTTGAAGTCAGTTTCTTTCAATAAGTACCCACGCCTCAGTGCCACAACACAAACTTGCCTCAAATGCGTACCTTACCCCAGAACAGCAACACCAGCCCAAATGGTAAAAACAGCCCAACCAATGACCATCAGTTCATCAAAACCAATGAAGGGCCAAACAAACTTGACATATACATTCATGGACTGAAAGCCTGCCTCAAAAAGAGTAAGGAAGCCTGTCTTAGTGATATATACATGTAATTCCAGCATTTAGGAGGCTGAGGCAGGAGGATTGATAAAAGTCTGAGGCCAGCTTAAGTCATACACTAAGACTCTGTTTCAAAATAAGTAAGTGAGGATGGAGAGATGGCTCAGAAGTTAAGAGCATTGGCTGCTCTTCCAGAGGTCCTGAGTTCAATTCTCAGCAGCCACAAGGTGGCTCACAATCATCTGTAATATGATCTGGTGCCCTCTTCTGCCCTTCAGGCTTATATGCAGGGAGAACACTGTATACAAGATAAACAAATCCTTCTTAAAAAAAAAAATTTTTTTTTTTAAAAAGAGGGGTGAGAACATCCTCCTGGGAGACCAGGGAAGAAGGAATGGGATGAGGAACTGTGGGAGGATGGACCAGGAGGTGGGTAATGACTGGGCTGTTTAAAAAAAAAAAAGTAGGTTAAAAAACAAGCAGAGGCAGCACACCACCATACAGCTCTGTACAAGTACCAAGAGCAAAAGACAAAAAGACCATTGCTGGGCTGGGCTGGGCAGGGCAGGCTCTTCTGATTGAACACTAGGAGGCACCACAGTTCAGAGGATTCCTTTGTCACTGTGCACTTTCTGGGCCCTTCTCTCTGCCAAGGAGGGCAAGGCTCACCCAGGCTGTATGGAATGGTTTCTCTGGGGAGGCTGTGGCCTTCTTCTCTCCCTTTCTATGGTTTTGGGAGAACCAGTGTCTTGCACACAAAGAGGACCCTATCACTGAACTAAGCCATACCCTCAGCCCATTTAAATTTTTTATCTTTAACCCAGAGTTTCAAAGTTATCAAGGCCTCCAAGTCACTCGAGCTGGCAGTGAACTCCCAATCCTTGTCTCCAAGCACCAGGGTTACAAGCCTGTGCCACTAGGCTAGGCACCTTATGTGTTTGATTATCTCCCAGCAAATGAGGTGGAAACTTGCTATCTTTTCACTGAAGCCAACCAAAAGAACCCCAGTAGCTGCCTGCTGAACCGCTCTCCTAAAAGGTATTCTCTCCCTTGCCACTCCACCCACCAGAAGACACCTCTAGTCTCCCAATCCTAGTTTCAGATGACATCCCAAGTCACTCCCATGTCCTGCTTAGGTATTACTCTCAAATACAACTTAGCAGGAACAGAGAGCATCTTCTGTTCCCAACTGCTGTGGATGTAGCCCTGCTGAGGTGTAGCCAGAGAGAACACAGACTCCAAACCATCCACATTAAAGCTCCAGGGGGCTGGACACAAATTGTTGGGTGTATGAGAATTTTGGTTTCCTTAAAAAAAAAAAACAAAAACAAAAAACAAAGGAATCTATAAAAATAAGTTTTTGTTTTAATTCCAGTTGTAGGATACGGGGCTGCTTCAGATTGTCCACAGCAGCTATGATTTGCCCTCATGCTCTAGCAGGGGCTTGATTTTGACAGCTGCAGATAGTTTCTGTGGTTACATGTTTAGAATTTGGGGGACTTTTCAGAGGGTACATTTGGTATTTTAAAGTACCTAGAGGTGTGTTGTTGGTCTCAAGTTTGTTAAGTAGTTGTGCACAAAGAAGAAACAAGAAGTACTCATTCATAGTTCCCAACTTGAACTTCAGACAAAATCTAGACTTGGACTTCCAGTCAGCAGCTGCTCAGCCCAATCTGCAATCCCCTCTGAGGTGTGATTGGGGTGCTCAGCCCCTTTCAGGACTAACCCTCCACTGCTTTCTCTGTATCCAGGCTAACAGCATACCTCCTAGAGGACAAAGAATTAGAGAAAGCATGTAGCAGATTGGATAATGGCCACCCAGACTCATCTACATCAGTACCCATGGCAGCCTGTGAACACTATTCCATGGCAAAGCATTCAGTGTGCACAAGTTACATACAGGCTCCTTCATCCCGGATTATCTGGGAGAGCCCAATGCTCAAGCACAGGGCTTCTGTAAGGAAAGCAGGAAGCTCAAAGGAAGGAGAAGCTTCAAGTTGGATGGAGGCAGAGAAGCCTGAGGGGACACAAGGAGCCTCAAAATGAGGCAGCCTCGCCGGGCAGTGATGGCACACACCTTTAATCCCAGCACTTGGGAGGCAGAGGCAGGCGGATTTCTGAGTTCAAGGCCAGCCTGGTCTACAGAGTGAGTTCCAGGACAGCCCGGGCCACACAGAGAAACCCTGTCTTAAAAAAAAAAAAAAAAAAAAAAAAAAAAAGAGGCAGTCTCTAGATACTGGTATATACTAGAATCCCAGTGCCTTGGGAACTCCAGAATTCTAATAAGGTGGCAAGTGTGTGCTGTCTGAATCTTTTAACCTGTCATAACAGCAAGAGGGAGTGAAACAGTACAGGTGACACTCAAAATGTGGGAGCTGGTACAGAAGCATGAGGCCAACTCTGTGATAAGTTACAACAGTGACTTCTAATGGGGAGATGTTGTAAGGGAAGTGCAGGGGCTCTAGAGAACTCTGAGCATCTGGCCACGTGGCACTGCCCTTTCCCCAGCCAAATTGGCCTTGGCCTTCCTGCCCTTGTTTGCCAGGACACCCACACCTCCAACCCCTGCCCCCCTGGCCTTAGTGACCCAGTTTTACTGGCTCCCTAGCACTGTGTACAGATTATCAGTTTTCTGTCTTCACACAAGCAACTGATTCTGAAATGTGCTGCTGTCCAAGGGGGTGGGGTGGGAGTAGCACAGTGCTGGGGGCTATATGATTCTGGGAAAGAATGAGGTCTTAACCTTGTCCTCTATGTGCTGGAGGAGACAGTCATGGGCAGATATCCACCTGTTAGGCAGATCAGAACGCACAAGGATGGCAGGATAGGAAGAGAAGCTATACCAAATTCTGAGCTCCTAAGAGCTTTCCCTGCATTATACCTTTAGTTTACACCCGAAAGCATTACATGGTACCGATGAAGACTCATCTCTCTCTATACCAGATGGGTCCTTTTACTTAGGAAAATGAGAAGAGACACGATGCCATGTGCATTCACATCGGGAAGACAACTAGCAGGTTCATGCCCACCCCACCAAAATGTAAGTAGGCAGACCAACTCTTGGCCACAAAAAGAACCCATAAGGCCCAATCCTTTTCCATCACATTGCTCTGCTCTCTCAACTGGGAAACCAGGGCTTGCCACAACAGTACAGGTGATGAGAAGCAACTGGGTGGACAAGGACAAAGATATATATGAAGTGTCACAACAAAACCTCTTTGCATACTAATCAAAACAATTTAACAGCAACAACAAAACCTAGGTAATAGTCCAGGTTTGAGGCCTCACAGGACAGGGTGGGGAGCTCTGCTCTATCAAAGACAACTGTGGCCATGCGTAATTCTTCTTACCCTTTCCTGGCCTCAGTCTTGTCTTTCACAATCAAGCTAGGGGCCTTTGGGATGCTAGGCCCCTTCTTAGCACAAAGCCCCAGATTCTGTGTTCTGCCCAGGGAGCTCCTATCCAAGTCTTTGCTACTTAGGAGCTGTTGCCAGGTGCTCTGTGGTCCCCAGAGAATTCCCTCACCCCTTCCTAACCATCAGAGCGACGGCTGATGCAACTGCCTGCAACCAGCCGCCTCACTCCACAGCTCAGGCCCCTCCGCACTGGAAAAGAGTTCCAAGCAGCTCCACCCTTGCTTCTGGCTCCCCACAGGACTTGTTTGTTTTTTGAGAGGAAAGAGACTAGGCTGCCATTTGAGACTGGATAAGAGTTAGGGACACATGATAGACACAGAACACAGGTCTGGGTACTGGCCAAGGCTCAGGGTGGCAGGCCTCCATGGATGATCACCAACCACAACTACCATAAAGTGACGGCTGTATATATGCTGGGAAGGGCATGGTAGCTAAATGTGAAAACCAGCACTCACTTAGCACAACTGAGTCAAGGTGGATTTGGGGGCGGAGGAAGCATCTGGGTAGCACTCCAGGACAGAAAAAGGGTGTGCAGATCTTTTGGCTGGGACAGAAGCACCACGGGGAAGACTATGGGCTGGTACCCTACTCTGCACTGTCTTTGAAACCTTTCTGATTACTCCAAAAGTTCACTTTAAAACACCAAATTCAATGAAAAGAGCACCATGGGCACCACAACATGGCATACTGTTTCAAATAAAACAGCACCTGTGGGGACCAGGGATGTAGCTCAGATGGTACAATGTCCATCTAGCAGGCAATTCATCAAGTCCTGGATCCATCCCATTTCTGTACTAATAGCAGCCTTTAAGTCACTGTTTAGCCTAAGCAGACTCCACACAGACTCAATGTAGCCCACAGCTGGCAAGCGAGGGCTGGAGTCTGAACACATCAAATGCGGCTCAACTTGTGCTCAAACACTGACAGCAGACAAGAGTGCCCACTCCTGGACTGGAGAGATGGCTCAGTATTACAGAGCACTGACCACTCTTCCAGAGGTCCTAAATTCAATTCCCAGCAACCACATGGTGGCTCACAACCATCTGTAATGGGATCAGGTGTCTTGTTCTGTTGTGCTTGAAGAGAGCGGCAGTGTAATCTTCCCCCACCCCCCCTTGGTTTTTCGAGACAGGGTTTCTTTGTGTAGTCCTAGCTGTCCTGGAACTCACTCTGTAGACCAGGCTGGCCTCGAATCATACATAAATCTTTTCCAAGGGAAAGTCACAAGGACTTCCTGCTTCTAACTTTCAAAATCAGTTTTTCCCACCCACTCCAACTTTCTTTTTCTTTTACAGTACCAGGGATAGAAACCAGGGCCTGGAAAGCAGCTCGATATCCCCCCCCCCCCCCCACCCCCCCGCGCGCGCGTGCTCTCTCTCTCACCAACACTCTGGTAACCTCCAACCCCAGCACATATAATTTAAAAAAAAAAAAAAATCAGGATCTTTTAAGTTCCCTAGACAGCCAAGAACTCACTTTCTAGTCCAGGTAAGCCTTGAACTTTTTTTTTTTTAAATTACACTCTTCAATCAGTATGCAGACCTGTCACACACATGTGGTGGAAGTCAACTGTCTACAGAGTTGCTTTTGTCCTTCTATCACATGGGTCTTGGGGATGGAACTCAAGAGGGTTTGGTTTAGAGATTACCACCTAAGCCACATCTCAAAGCAGCTCCAGCCCTGACCTTGACTTCCAATACTCTTGCCGTAGCCTCCTAGAAACAGGTAAGATACCAGGCCTGGCCTTTGAACTTTTTCTTTTTAAAAACACATTGAGACCAGCCAGTATGGCCTCATCTCCATCTCCCAAATGCTAGGAATACAGGCAAGTACCAAGCCCAGTCCATGTGGTGCTAGGACAGAACCTAAGGTTCTTGTGTGAAACAGGCAAGCATTCTACTGAGTTCCATCTCCACCCATTCAGTCTCTCAGCCGCTACAAATAACAATATGCCGACTGACTTCCACATGCAATGACAGCTATACAAGAACACGGGGTGGGAAACAGGGTTCATGTATCACCCGGGGAAACAAGAGGAATTATTAAACTGAATATAAATGTCCCATTTTGGACAGTATCAAGAAACAATTATCTAGTGTGGCCAGCAAGAGAGCAAGGACTGCAAGGAAGTCAGAGCAAGGGGCAAAACCTAAGAGGTCGGCAGGGATGAGCACTAGCATGCAGAATGAGGACAAGTAAGGGTGGCTGCAACAGAAACCTTGGGGGTGGGACAAGATCATATGGACATGTTGGATGACTAAGAGTATGGGGTAGGGAGATGAAAGAGGCGAAATCAGGCCCCCAGGGTTTTCTTCTAAAATACAATGACTTTAAGTAGATAAAATGACTCAGTGGGTAAAGGCTGCCAATAAACCTGAGTTCCATCCCTGGGACTCACATGGTAGGAGAACCAACAGACAGTACTCCTCTGACCACCACACATACACAATAAATGTTAAAACCAACAAAAAAAGGTTGAAGAGCCCCGTGGTTAGGACTTCGTGGCCTTCTTTCCATAGCTGGTATATTTGTGCGTGTATACAGCGATCTGTAAATACTTAGGAGACATTATCTCGCTGTTGCTGCCTTGAACTCGTCTACGAAGCCTAAGCTAGCTCCAGCCATCCCGCGATGAGCTTAACCCACGAGGTCTCTCGGGGCTACAACGGTTGGGGACTGGTGGCAAATTCGTGAAGCAGGGAGAGTTAACGAGATGAGCTGGTTGTGGGTGTGAAAGAGAGATCGAATAGGACCCGACCGATTCAGGAGACCGAGCCCGGGCCCTCAGCCTGAAGCAGTGAATGGAGGGTAAGGGCGACATGGCGGGCCCGGGGTCGCCACCGCCCCATTGGGGCCCCGCGAGGGCGGGGCGCGGAGGGATCCGGGCAGCCCGCGCTGCGCCGCCCCCGGTATATTTGTCCCCAGGCTCCGGGGCCGCCTCATTTCCAACCCTCTCAGTACAGTCGCCCTTAACGCTCCGGCCACGCCGCCTCCGCCCGCGCAATGGCTCTGTAGCCGCGACCTCGTCGTGTGCCCCGCCCCGTCTCCGCGCTCACCGCGCCTTCACTCTCCGCTCGCACCGTCTCTTCAGCTGAGGCCGCCGCCGCCGTTCCCTCCTTTCCTTTTCGCAGCCATGGAGTGAGTAACCGCTCGCCCCTCCCTCTCCAACCGCCTTTCCCGCCCTTTCCCAGAGCTCGCGGGGCTTCACGGGTCAGCCTCGTTAGGGGGTGGGGAGACGAAGTGAAGAACCACGGTCGCGCAGGCGCAGAAGAGGGAAACCGGTGACCCCCGCGCATCCACTGAGCAAGCGCACTAGGCTCAAGCAGTGGGGGAGGGTGTGCTTCCGGAAAGTTTGGGGGCTTTTAAGGTCGGTGCGCGGGCCGTTGCGCCTGCGCGCCATGTTCACAGACCCTCTTTCCCTTTCCCTCAGAGAATACGGCCTCCAACACACACCCTGTTGCGCATGCGCATTATCTTATCCCGTCCTGAACTTCGGAGGGCGGCCGTTAATTGGCTAAACACACGACACTGGTCCCCCAGGAGGGTAGTGGCGAAACAATGGATCGGGTCCAGGGTCTGAGCTTGCGCCTTATCGCTAGGCGAGCAATCAGCGAGGAAGGGTGGCGTTCCTCGAGGCTCTGATTCAGGCCCAACTTCCCTCCAATCAGGCAGCTGCTGGGGCGGGGACTGGCTTAAATTGACAGGGAAGGCTCAGGAACACTTTAAGAGTTGGAGCTAGAACCACAGGGGCGGAGCCTCTAGGGACTTGCTAATTGGGGGCGGGAGCTGACTGTGACAGACAGAAGAGTGGGCGGGGTTTCCCGTAGGATCTTTAGAAGTCACATAAAATTTTAAGGGAAGAGTGGGATTTGTGTGTGTGACACTGATGAAGGGCCCAGGCATGCAGAATTATTCTGGGAACCCCTGTGGACTCTAAACGGGTGTAGTCTAAAGAAAATATTGATGCGGGAGGGGCACGGCTAGAAGAAAATTCCCTTGGGATTGAAACTTTTATGAAGAGAATAAGATGAGGTGGGTAAAAGGGACTAGAGGTAATTCCCCTGGGAAAATGCTAGGTTTTTGTGTTGAGGGAGGAGATGGGGCTGGGGAGTTTCAAAAAATTGCCTTGGGAATGTGTGGAGTGCTGGAATTTGCGGAAAGAAGGAAAGTGTGTGTAGCCTGTGGGTCAAGCAGCTTTGACTCAACCCCACCATGCCACCTTTTTTTCTTCACAGGTCCTCCACCTTCGCCTTGGTGCCTGTCTTCACCCAGCTGAACAATCTTCCACGCTGCCCCCCAATTGTTGGTGCAGCCTCCATTGCCGTCGTTGCTCTGCGCCTGTGCCTCAGCCATGTCACTCCTGGCGACCCTGGGACTGGAGCTGGACAGGGCCCTGCTCCCAGCTAGCGGGCTGGGCTGGCTAGTAGACTATGGAAAACTCCCCCTGGCCCCTGCCCCCCTGGGCCCCTATGAGGTCCTTGGGGGTGCCCTGGAGGGCGGGCTTCCAGGGGGGGGAGAGCCCCTGGCAGGTAAGAACAGGTAAAGAAGAGAGGTGGGTTGGGCTGGAGGGGGGATGGGCAGAAAAGGAAGAATTTGTTCATTCACAAAATCAGTACTGAGGGCCTGCAGTGTGCCCAGCACTGTTCTAGGTGTGCAGGGCTCAGAGCAAGGGATCCCTCAGCTCATTGGAGCATCAGGAGACCAAAGTGGGAAACAAGCTTAGCTGAAAGTGATGAAAGACATAGTTGAGAAGTCAGCCTTCTCCAAGTAGACAGCATCTGAACTTAGGGCTAAGGGATGGACAGAAGGAGCCATGATAAGGCGGGGGGCGGGGACCCAACTCAGAGACTCTGGGGCAGTCTCTTTTGACTGTGTAACAGATGGTTGTCCCAGACTGCACCTGGTGGCATATGCCCATAGTTCCCCCTGTTCAAGAGGCTTCTCATCCTCTTGAGCCCAGGCCAGTGTAGGCAGCATAGTAAGAACATAATTCTCAAACATCTAAGATAGTAAACTATCAAACATCTCAAAAATAGAAAAGAACAGATAAAGATAGAGTGAGTCAGACACACACACACACACACACACACACACACACACACACACACACACGGGAAAGGGAGGAGAGAGAGAGTTGTGTATAATCCTAGCACTCTGGGAGAGTCAGATGTTTAAGGATGTCCTCAGCCACAGACTACAAGCAGGTCTAAGGCCAACCTAGTCTACACAAGACTCTACTGCCAATAAATAAGTAAACAAGTAAGGAAAGGAGGGAAGACATAGGTGTGGGTGCAGTCAACCAGCCAGGAGGAGGATTACAGAAATGGGAGCTGACCTTGGTTGGGTGAATGCTTCACTGAGTGGATGCCGATTAGTTCATTGGTTAGTTGGTAAATTCATTGGTTGGTTGACTGATTTGAATCATTGATTGGCTTGTTCATTGATTTGTTAGTGAGTTGATTAGTTCATCAGCAGGTGGCCTGGTGAACTGATTGGATGGTTGGCTGGATCATTGGTTAGATGGTGGTTTAGCTGATTGTTGGCTGGTTAACTCTTTGGTTCGCTGGTTCATTGCTTACTTCATGGGTTACTTGGTTGGCTACTGAACTGTATGGTTGGCTGATTGGTTGTGTTGGCTCATTTGTTGATAGTGGGTCAATTTGTTGATTGTAAACTATGGTTGGCTGATTGACTGGCTGGCTTTTTCATTGATAGATTTGTTGGTTAGTTGGCTGGTGAACAGTATGATAGGCTGGTTGGTTAGCTAGTAAATTTTATGGTGGACTGACTGGTTGGTTGGTTGATTGATTAGTTCATTGGTTAGTAGCTTGGAGGATAAACTATAGCTGGTTGTTTGATTGCTTGATTGGTTTCTTTTGTGTCCCCCTCCATCCTCAGGTGACGGCTTCTCTGATTGGATGACCGAGCGGGTGGACTTCACAGCCCTCCTTCCTCTGGAGGCCCCTCTGCCCCCAGGCACTCTCCCCCCACCTTCTCCAGCCCCCCCTGACCTGGAAGCTATGGCATCCCTACTCAAGAAGGAGCTAGAACAAATGGAAGACTTCTTCCTTGATGCCCCACTCCTCCCACCTCCCTCCCCACCACCACCACCTCCCCCACCACCAGCACCCTCTCTGCCCCTGCCCTTGCCCTTGCCCACCTTTGACCTCCCTCAGCCTCCTACCCTGGATACCCTGGACCTGCTGGCTGTTTACTGCCGCAGTGAGGCTGGGCCAGGGGATTCAGGCTTGTCAACCCTGCCTGTCCCCCAGCAGCCTCCTCCTCTGGCCCCTCTGCCTTCACCCTCCCGCCCAGCCCCCTATCCAAGTCCTGCCAGCACCCGAGGGGACCGCAAGCAAAAGAAGAGAGACCAGAATAAGTCAGCTGCTCTCAGGTACCGCCAGAGGAAGCGGGCAGAGGGCGAGGCCCTGGAGGGCGAGTGCCAGGGGCTGGAGGCACGGAACCGGGAGCTGAGGGAGAGGGCTGAGTCAGTGGAGCGGGAGATCCAGTACGTGAAGGACCTGCTAATTGAGGTGTATAAGGCTCGAAGCCAGAGGACCCGCAGCACCTAGGGTGCAGGGCCAGGCCGGAGGAGGGAGGTCTGCTGTACCTCTGCCTCCAGCTTCACACTATCTTCCATTTCACTTTCCTATCCCATCCATGTCTAGGTTTCCTCCCTGCCTACTCCCATTATGGGTTATTTGGCATAGTCAGTTTCTGTACCCCTTCAGTGCAACTGAGAAACCAAGGCCCTCAGGGAATTGGAGGAGGCAGCCTGATCCCTGGTCTCTGAAGTCTTAAAACAAGTGTGTTTTTGCAGGTAGTCCTAGTTGGGTGTTAGGGGGGAGGCTGTCAGGCCTGGCATGGACGTAAGGCAGGAAGCCACTCTGGGTGATTGGGCAGATGAGAACCTAGTCAGGGAGGGAGGGTTTTAAGGAGGGGACTTGGCACACAAATGAGAAATCGGCCAAGGAAAAGGAGCCAAGTCCTCAGAATAGAAGGATATACTGTCCTAGGGACAGGAAGGGGTGGCTGTAGTTGGTAACTATGGGGTCATTTTAGCTCTGTGAAAGAATCAGTGTTTTGTGAAGGTGTGGGGGAAGGGTTGCATCTAATAGGGGCTGATCCTCCAGGGGTATGGGCACAAATAAAATGCAGACTTTCCTGTGGCCTGTGTGTCTTGTCTTTGAGAGAAGATTCTGGGTAGAGTGAGTCTTAGAGTAGTCATAAAGACAATGGAGAATAAACCAGAGGGCTGGGGCTGAAGCTCCACAGCATGAGAGAAAGAGGTTGGGTGTGGTGACTCATGAATGGAGTCTCAGCATTTGGGAGGCCCAGGAGGAAGGATTGCTCTAAGTTTGAGGCCAGCCTGGGCTAGCCCATAGAGTGAGCCCATCTCAAACAAAACAATGAAGCCAAACAAAAGGTAACTAGTAACATTTGTTCATTGTCAAGTACACCCACTTGGCAAGAACATGACACATGACCAACCTATCAGTAAAGACGGCCATGTTGGCCCTAAGGCTGGTTATATTTACACTGACAGTAGAAGACAAAGTAAAGGTAGCATAGCATATACACACCAAGAAGAACACCACAGACTTAGCATGACCATTGCAGTAGTGGGCAGAGAGTCCTGTGGAGACAGCTCCATTGGTAATGCTTACCCAGTGAGCATAGGACCTGACTTCAATCTCCAAGATAGATTCCGCATAAAAAGCTATCAACTGAGAATGTATACTGCTTTCACAGAAGACCTGAGTTTGGGCCTACCATGCTGGGTAGTTTATGGCCTTGGACCAAGCAGTCTAGAGGGACAAAGACTGCTAGTCAGTAAAGTCCCAATCTAAGGACATTTTGAGAAGACTCAGGCCAGGCAGTGGTGGCACACGCCTTTAATCCCAGCACTTGGGAGGCAGAGGCAGGCAGATTTCTGAGTCTGAGGCCAGCCTGGTCTACAGAGTGAGTTCCAGGACAGCCAGGGCTACACAGAGAAACCCTGTCTTGATAAAAACAAAACAAAAACAAAAACAAAAAAAAACCAAAAAACAGAGAGAGAAGACTCAGAAGAAAGAAGCATCCTACTAGGACTTCCCTGAGAAAGCTGATTAAGATTAGATTCTGCACATTAGCCCAAGAAACAAAGATTCCTAAGAGTGGGTTCCCCAAAGCAAGATCTGAAGGAAGGAAGGAAGGAGCCTGTCTTTAGGGTAAGTACCTGTAAAGACCTGTCTGCTTGAGGGCTCATTGTTTCCATGATAACTGGCCAGCCAAGAGGAACATTTGGAAGTGTTTTACAGTGATCATGTTGAGACACATAGCATCAGTTTGACCTTTTAAGGGGATGCAGACTGGGTATTGGGGTTACCCACGAGAACACTTGAATCTGTGATGCAGGCTGGGTATTGGGGTTACCTACAAGAACACTTGAATCTGTGAAGCAGGTCCCCAATGATCCCCTTGAGATAGGGCTGTGGGTCATGGCTGCCAATGGTTCTCCTATGGAGTCAGCATGGCTACAGGAGACCAGCACTATCACTGGAGTGACAACCACCAGGTCCCCTACACCCTGACCTTGCACTCTACTCTCGTTCTGCTCTGAACGGTAGTGACAAATGAGATTCACTAGAACAACTGAGTGAAACCCCAGGATGGCCTGAGGAAGTCCTGTGTAGCAGGTGTCTGCACCATAGGGGAATTCAACAGAGGACCTGCGGGGGAGCAGGCGAATGAAAGGACAAGAGACAGGAAGGAGGAGAGTTTTGATCAAGCTCTCAAATTTTAATTTCAGGCAGCAGGTTATAAAGACACAGCAAAACAGGAAGTTCAGGCAAGGATCACTGCTTAAGGCTGTCCCACTATCGTATCCTCCATGCCTAAGACCATCCCACTATCATAACCAGCTTCTGGGAAATACCAGACATTCTTTAAGTTCCTGGGAGCTGAGACTGGGAATGTCCTTTCTTAACCTTGTACTTTAACTGACTAGGTTTTCCAGAGCAGCAGGGAATTTCCTGGGTTTGGCTCCCGGCACGTGTCCAGGAGAGTCTGGGTCCAGTCTGCAGCAGATGGTCATGATTACGGATTGCTCTGTACTGTGCACAGAGGAGAGGGAGGGAGGGTCAGGGATCCAGGGAAGCGTGAGGAACAGCAGGATGCCAGCATGGAGCAAATCCCTGGTAAGGCTTACGGCCTGGGTGACCTTGGCCCAGGAGTGTGGAGAATGAGCTTGGCCTGGGGATGACCGTGGCAACCAGGTTTAGGACTGTGTCCACGTGCTCCCTAAGTAAAAGCCTCTTAGGAGGACTGGGGATGAAAGGCCCAGGCAGGCACACAGCCCTGGGTTCTATCCTTAGCATTGCACATAGACCTGATAGCATCTGTAACCCCAGCACTCAGGAGGTGGATGCAGGAGGACCAGAGGCCAAAGTTTATCTTCAGTTGTAGATTAAATCTGGGGCCATCCTGGACAGCATGTGACTTTTCCTAAACAGACAACACGTAGGGCATCACAGGTCTCTGATTCTGTCCTCAGTGAGTGCCTTGTGTGGCCATGGTAGGTAGTGTGCTACTTACCCAGGGTCAGCTCTTGGAGGACATAGGAGGGGCCACCTCCAGAGGGGTCCTTGTGTGAACCTCTGAGACAAACATCACCTCTTTGACCTGCTCAGGCACCTCGGAGCACAGGCCCCTCCCTGTCCTCCATTCATGAGCACAGAATTCTGGTTAACTGGACTGCACAGCTGCCCTCTCAGGGGACAGACTGAACTGTCTGCTGTCCTCTGGGTGGATGAGATGTCCAGGGAGCAGTTGTCAGCCCTGAGGCCCCTGAGTAAGCACAAATGGAGGGTTTTTGCTTTTTGCTTTTTGTTTTTGTTTTGTTTTTTAGCTACAAACACCATGATGACCCCATGAAAGTTGGGAAAGAAAGGGTTTATTTGGCTTATACTTCCACATCATAGTCCATCAGTGAAAAAGGTTAGGACAAGAACTCAAATGGGGCAGAAACCTAGAGGCAGGAGCTGATGGAGAGGCTGCTTACTGGCTAGCTCCTCGTTGCTTGCTCAGTCTGCTTTCTTAGAAAACCCAAGACCACCAGCCCAGAGATGGTTCCACCCACAAAGGCTGGGCCCTCCCACATCAATCACTAATTAAGAAAATGCCCTATAGGCATTTTCTCAATTGAGGCTGCCTCTTCTCCAGTGACTCTTAGTTTGTGTCAAGTTGACATAAAATGAGCCAGCCCAACTGAACCCTTGTCAGCTTGACGCACAAACACATCACTATTGAGCCACAATCTTTACTTTTTTATTCATCCCTGAGATCTTGCATTAATAGGGACATCACAATATAAAATATTCCAAATTAGACCAGGTATGGTGTGACACGCCTTTAATGCAAGCATTCTGGAGGCAGAGGCAGGCAGATCTTTGAATTCCAGGACACCCTGGTCTTCAGAGTGAGTTCCACCACAGTCAAGGCTACACAAAGAAACCCTGTCTTGGGGAAAGAAAAAAAAAAGACCTTAAAAGTTTAAAGTCTCTCAGTTGTGTGCTTCTGTAAAATTTAAAAAAAACAAAACAAAACAAAAAAAAAAACAACTTTCTTACTTCAAGAAGGAAGAATCATGGCACAGTCACAGTCAAATCAAAATCAGACTCCCAACTGTGTGAGCAACACAATGTCCAGTGTCTGACATCCATTCATGATCTGAGAGCCTTCAAAAGGCTTGGGTCACTTTTCTGGCTCTACCCTCTGTTGCACACAGAGCTAATCTAAGCTCTGATAGGCTGCATTCCACCAATGCTGCTGTTCTGAGTGGTCACTCCCAGAACTAGCATCTCCAAAATTCTGGGGTCGTGTGCAGTCTATACTTTCACCAATAGCTCTCCTGAGCTCTCTTCATGGTGCAAAGCCTCAACCTTTCTCCATGACCCCTTCAGTCCTGGGGCTTCCACTGCTACTCTGGCTACATCTTCTCCAACAGCCTCTCCTGGTCTCTCACAGTGCCAAGCCTCAGCTGCTTTTCACGGTCCCCTTCATGTCTTCAAAAAAAGGTCCCACCTGGTTGGCTCTCTAAGACTACCAAGTTCAGCTGCCAGCACAAAGGGCAACCTAGCTATCTCTGAAACACATCTTCTGTGTGCTGACTCTCAGGAAACACTTCCCAGAAAACTTCAAGGGATGCTGGCCTCTTCTTAATCACTGCTAATTTCTCAGCTCCAACTAACCACCATTAGTTGTCCCACAAAGGTTTCATTTCAATGGGGCTGGTCTCTTGTTAGTCATGACTGACTCTTAAGCCCCAGCTGACCAGACACACCAAAGATTCTTCACACAAAAGGCCCAATATAGTCTTTGCCTCTTTCTGAAACAAGCCAGACTGCCATTTTAAAGGTTCTGCTCTCTATGCACACCATTGCTCTGAATAGTGACATGGAGACATTTATGTTCATTACAAGCTTCAGGTACGATAGCTGGGCAGATTCTGAGCTATTCTAACCTGACAATGCTGGCCTGGCCTACTTCCCAGCTGTGTGGTTCATTACCTGCCACCTTTGTCTCATCTTGGCACCTCCTTTATCCATGTCCTGATGGTGACTCTCTGGGTCTCACCTGAGACCCTCTCCGTCTCTCTGGGCTTGGAAGACATACCTCTTTCTCTTCTGCCCAGATATTGGCTGTTTAACTATTTATTGACCAACCAGAAGGCGAGGGAGAACAACATTTATAAAATATCAAGTCGGGAGATGTTTTGTAACGATGACAATACCAAAGTCTGGACTGCAACCAGATCTCTAGGTACAGAAATCAGCATTTGAATACACAGTGCACAAACACATCCCCCAATACTCAATCATATGCATTGCCCCCCACATTCTTCCAAGCTCCTACAGAACATCCTGATAATATATCAACACTCGATGGCTTTTACAGTTCAAAGTTCCAAAAGTCCTTCTACAATCTTCCCCAAAACACACCGTCAGGGTCTCTCACAGCTATGTTGTACCAACATCTGGGTAACAACTTGTTTTAGTGAGGGTTTATTATTGTTGTGATAAAACATCATGACCAAAAGCAAAAGGGTTTATTGGGCTTTTACTTACACACTGCAGTCCATCAGTAAAAAAACAGGTCAGGATAGGAATTCAACCATGGCAGGAACCTGGAGGTAGGAGCTGCTGCAAAGGCCATGGAGGGGTGCGGCTTATTGGCTTGTTCTCCATGACTTGCTCAGACTGCTTTCCTATAGAACCCAAGACTACCAGCCAGGGATGCCACCACCCACAGTGGGCTGGGCCCTCCCTCAATCACTACTGAAGAAAATGCACTACAGGCCTGCCTACAGCCTAATCATATGGAGTCATTGTTGCAGGATATTTGATACACTGTGAAACCCAAAATTGTGTTATTTACTGAAAAAAAACAACAACAACAACCTGTTTCCAGTTGTGGTGTGGCTCAGCCCTTAGTTTACATCTTTAATCCCAAACAATGAAGGTAAAGTTAGTTTGTAGAAAGAAGCATCCATGTTTGAAAGTGATGTCTAGTTGAGTGGCAGACAAAGTGATGAATCAGAGAGAGGTTTGACAGAAAAGGATATGCACAACTCCAGTGAGAAAGAGGAGAAAGGAAAGCTGCTTAAGAAAGCAGGGCAGAGAGAGAACGAGGGAAGGAGGAGGCAGTTTGACTGGACAGTTGTACAGAGACAGGTTGCAGAGAAAGAACAAGCTAGGCACAGGTGAAGACAGAAAGAGACAGACAATGAGAGGAGTCAGAAGATTAGAACACTGACAGAGTTAGTTTGAGGCCACACAGAGCAATTCAGGAGAGACTGAGAAAGGAGCCATATTGAGTCAGTCAGCTGGAGAGGAGTTTGACCAGAAGAGCTGAGTTTAACAGCCAGCCAGAGTACAGAAAGAACTAGAGAGGGTGAGTAGAGCTTATTCAGCAGCAGTAAGTCTTAGAGGCAGAAAACATTCCAGGCCTAGACAAGAATGTATGGAGGCTAGAAGTTTCCAGGACTCATCCTTGGTTAGCAGACTGAGACAGTAAACCTCCAAGATGATAATTATAACAGATGAATAAAAGATACTTCAAAAAAAGATTTACGGAGCCGGGCGGTGGTGGCGCACGCCTTTAATCCCAGCACTTGGGAGGCAGAGGCAGGTGGATTTCTGAGTTTGAGGCCAGCCTGGTCTACGGAGTGGGTTCCAGGACAGCCAGGGCTACACAGAGAAACCCTGTTTCGGAAAAAACCAACCAACCAAACAAACAAACAAAAAAAGATTTATTTTATGTACATGTGAGTACACTGTAGCTGTCTTCAGACATTCAAACATACCAGGAAAAAGGCACCAGATCCCATTACAGATGGTTGTGAGTGACCATGTGATTGCTGGGAACTGAATTCAGGACCTCTAGTTCTCTCTTCTAGGTCTTCTGGATCCTAGTTCACCACCCCGTGGGCTGGGGCAAGGGATCCTAAACTGGGACCTATAGTTGAGCCATGCCTCCAGTCCAAGGAGTTTGTGTGTGTGTGTGTGTACATGTGGGATGAGTGTACAAGTGCATACTGCTGTACACAAGCATGGAGAAGCCAGAGCAAGACATTGAGTGTCTTCCTCTATTGCTTTCCACTCTAGTCCCTTGAGCCAGGGTCTTCCATTGAGCCTGAAGTTCACCTTTCGGGTAAACTTCTTGGGATATGGCTGTTCCCCACAACCCCACCACTCGAGGTGTCAGGCCCATGAAGCCATACTTGAAGTTTTATGTGGGTACTGGGGATTCAAACTCAGATCCTGCACTTGCAGAGTAAGCTCTCTTATCCACTGGGCCATCTTCCCAGTCCCCTGTGTTTGGGTTCCTTTCTCTTTAAAGTTCTATTTCTACTTCTAACTGTTCTGAGTGTTCTGCCTGCATGTACATGCATTATGTGCACGTCCAGTGTCTGCAAAGGTCAGGAGGCTTTGCATGCCCTGAACCTGGAGTTGACAGATGCCCGTGAGCACGTAGGAAGTGCTCTTAACTGCTGGGTCATTACTCCATCCATCACCTGCCTGCCTTGTGCTCCCCTGTCTTGCATTTTGCTGATTAGTTTCTTTCTTTTCCTTCCTTCCTTCCTTTTTTTCAATAATTTATTTTTTATTTACTTTACATCCTGATTGCAGCCCTCTTCCTCTCTCCTCTCCTCCCAGTCCTGCCCTTACAAATCCCTTTCCCCATTACCTTCTCCCTTTCTCCTCAGAGAAGGGGAAGCCCTGCTTGGGTACCTGCATCCCGGCCTACCAGTCTCCCCTCCTTCCTTTCCCTCCAGCACCGGCTCCCATCCACTTCTCCATTTCTCTTCAGAAAAGGGCAGGTCTCCCATGGATATCAACCAGCCAAGGCATAGCAAAGGCAGAAAGACTAGGCGCCTCCTCTCCTATTAAGGCTACAAGAGGTAAGCAAGTAGGAGGAAAGGGTCCCAAAGGCAGGCAACAGAGTGAGAGACAGCCCCTGCTCCCACTGTTAAGAGTCCCACAAGAACACTGAGCTACACAACTGTAACGTGTGTACAGAGGCCCTAGGCCGGTCCCTTGCTGGCTCCAGGCCCACAGTTTACCTGGTTCCACCTTTGGGTATAAACTCTGGGCCTGTTGAAGTGAGAAATCTCACAGCAATGCCCTGAAGTCCTTGTGCCCAGTTGGACATGATGGCGCATGCCTCCAACCCCAGCTCTTGGGAGGCAGAAGCCAACAGAACAGATGGCTCCACAATGAAACCCTGTGGGGACTCCTGCTAGGTTCCTCTTGCTACTGAATGTGCCGCTCACCTCTCTGAAGCTCCCAGCTGCTATCTAGGCAGCTGGGACCATGGCTTACTAGCTCTGAAGGTTCCTGGCTTCCACAGCCCTGATGACAAGGATCCACTAGGTTTGTGGATGGGTTTGGTGTGGGGCTGGAGGAGGAAGACCACAAAGAAGAAGTGTCCTCCTTTCACCTTGCCCGCCTGGTGGAGCAGAATGCTGGAAGTCCATGTGCAGTCCATCCTTGAGGACTGGGTGTCAAAGGATGCGTCTGTCCTCCCACTTGTAGGGATGCTAGGAGTTGGGGTGTTCATGTATATGCAGGTATATATATATATGCACGTGTGTGCATATGGGGGCCAGACACTCATCCTCAGGCACTGCACGCCTTGTTGTTTGAGACAGGATCTCTCACTGGTCTGGAACATGTTGATTAGGCTGGCTAGCTAGCAAGCCCATGAATCACAAGTGTGCAGGTGTGTGCCACTACAACCTGCCTTTGCCTTTCTTTCTTCCCTTCCTCCTTCCCTCCCTTCCTTCCTTCTTTCTTCTTTTCAGCATATAGACCAATATTGCCTGAAGTTCACAGAGCAATACACCCATTTCTGCCTTCCCAGTGTTGGAATCAAAGGTGTGCACCCGGTCTGGCGGCAGGCTGGGTTTGGGGCTAGAACTCAGATCCTTCTGTTTTCAAAGCTGGTGCTTACCAGCTGAACATAAGAAACACCAGGGTCCAGCTCAAAGACCTGAGGGCTTTACTAGAGAGCCAGCCCAGCCTGTGCCTCTGTGAAGAGCTGAGGGAAAAGGCAAGAGATGCTGGGGTACCCAAGTAGAGCACTCTGGGACTTGCCATGTTCAGCATACTGTGGGGTGAGATGCCCCGAATGGACTGCCGGAGGGGCAGGCACAGTCTATGTGCTCAAGAGCAGGTCATAGCCAGGGTGCACTAAGAAACAAACAAATAGGCTGGAGAGACTGTGCAGTGCTTGAGAGCACTGGCAGAGGACCCAGGTTTGATTCCTAGCGTTCATATGGAGGCTCACAACCATCTGTAATTCCAGCCCCAGAGGATGTGACACCCTGTTCTGACATCCCAAGGCACCAGACACACACACACACACACACACACACACACACACACACACACACACACAGTGAGGGCCTGTTCTGTAGCTTGTGTCTCCTCCAAACAGCTGGCCTCACTCTGGAAGAATCTCCACAGAGGTAGTAAAGTAATTCCAGGAAGGAAAGAAAAAAGTGGTTCTGGCTTAATTCAGGCCTGTAATCCCAGCACTCAGCAGACTGAGGCAAGTGGGTCAGAAGTTCAAGGTCACTATCTCTTCGGTGACATAGTGAGGTCCAGGCCAGTCTGGGCTACAAGACCTAAGTAAGATCCTACCTTAAAAACAAAAAGAAAAAAGAAAGAAAGAAAGAGGAAGGAAGGAAGGAAGGAAGGAAGGAAGAAAGAAAGAAAGAAAGAAAGAAAGAAAGAAAGAAAAAGTAGTCTTTCTTTGGCTTTTTCTGGGCTTTCTCTGGACATGTCTTGGGTTTTTGAAGAGTCCTTGTGGAAGGAAAAGAGGTACCTCCCCACCTCCATCCCCAAAGGCTAAAAGAAAGAAACATAGGAAACAGCTATGTGTGTATGTGGGGCTGGTCAGTGCGCTAGTGTGGATGCGTGCACTGACAGGTCTATCCTGCGGCCTCTTCCTTCCCCACTCCACTCATTCTCACCGTGACTTGGCATCAGTTTAAAGCATCTCTTCAGAATGAAGAAAGCCAAGACAGGAACACAGCAGGGTGAGAGTCTGGAGGCAGGAACTGAAGCAGAGATCATGAAAGAATGCTGCTCATTAATCTGCTCCTCAGCCTCATATTCAGATAGCTACCTTTTTTTAAAAATACTTCCTGAGACAACCAGCCCAAGGGAAGGCTCACCCAGAGCGAGCCAGGTCTGCCCCTACCAATCATTACTCAAGAAAATGCCCCCAGACCTCCCAGCAGGCCAGTCTGATAGAAGCATTTTAATAAAGATTCTCTTATCTTAGACATGTGTAGGTTTCTGTCAAGTTGACAAAAACCAGCTATCACAGGGATAGAAGCTAACAATCTATCCTGGGGAACACAGGGCCACTGATGCAGGAGAGAACATGGTCGTCCTTTGCACAGCTTCCTGTTGAGTCTCCATGGCTGCTGGGGTAGTGGCAAGAAACACGGGCCATCTGGACATCCAGCCCTCACAGTGTGTCTCTGGGCAGATGCTCCTCATAGGGTGACTATCACCACAGTGCCCCTGGAGCAGGTGACACAGGTATGCAGGATGTGCCTCCTCTGGGGCAGGAAGCAGAGATAGCAAGAAGGTGCTCCAGAGACACCAGGGGAAGTGTCTTTCTCCATGATATCACACACCTCGCTCTTCCCTCAGGAAAAACAGAACATGGAGGCCCTGGCTCTCAGTCTTCGTGTGCATGTGCATCTGTATGGTGGGGTCATGCATGAGTACTGAAGTCAACGTCAGGGTTGTAGCTAGGACTTCTCGATACTTTACTTTTTGATACAAGGGAAAAAGACTCGGCAATTAGCTCATATTGGCCAGCCAGTGAGCCCCGGGCATCCTCCTGTCTCCGACTTCCCAGTGCAGGGATCACAGGTGTGCACAGCACACATTTTTTTTTTCTCTGTGGGTTCTTGGAATGCGACTCAGTCCTCATGTTCCAAGGCAAACCAACTGAGCCATCTCCCCAGCTACTTGTTCTTTAATGATAGGGTCTCAGGTAGCCCAGGCTGGCCTCACACTTGCATAACTCAAGCTGATCTATATTCTGATCCTTTTGCCTCCATATCCCCAGTGCTGGGATTATCGATGTGCGCCAGCAAATGTGGTTTTAGGCAGTGCGTGGGGTTGGATGAAGGACTGTGAGCTCCAGTCCCAGTCTCTCTATTATTTAGATCTCTTTATCTTATTTAGTGTCCTATCAACCACTATAAACATGCTTGGAGTATTTGGTACCCTCATCCCTGCTCAGACCCTTGGAGAGCCCTGTGCCCTCGGCCTGCGGTCCTCAGTGATATCCAGCCCTGGTAAGTGTTCTGTCTCTGTAGATGGACTTTCCCCTCATATTCTGACTTCCTACATCTGGCTCTTCTCACTGGCCTCATGGAGCCAGGGTCAGTCTTATTAACACTGCAGCTCAGGCCTCCATTCCTCTTCGTGGCAGAGTATTGTTCCATCCAGTTCTAGAGACCTAACCCTAGGTCCTCATGCTTGTGAGACCAGCACTTCACTGATTGAGGCCCCTCTTGTGCCCCACCTGAGAGTCTGTGTGTATGTGTGTGCAGGTGTGTGGGATCAGAGGACAGCCGTAGTGGCCCTGCCTCAACTTCCACTTTCTGATGGTCTCTTGCTTACCACTGTCTACACAGGCTGGTGGACCTAGAAGCTTCTGGGATTCTCCTGCCTCACCACAGGAGGGTTGGGACTGCAGATGTGTGCTGCTTCATCAGGCTTGACATCGGCTCTGAAAACTGAGCCCAGGGTCTGTGATGCTTGTGTGGCAAATGTGTTACGCAATGGTTGTCTCCCTGACCCACACCTCAGGATCTTGATGTCACTGACGCTTGTCATCACACACACACACTCTTCAGCAGTGGGGCATTGCTTGTATCAGTACCCCAACCTAGTTTCCAAGTTACTGTTGGTGGACACATGTGGTAGTGTCTCAGATAATGCCTGCAGTTGATCTGTACCCCATTTTTATTCTTTGGGGCTCAGTTTCCCTATGTATATATCCCAGCACTCAGTACGTATGGAGAGGAGGATCAGGAGTTCAAGGTCACTCTTAACGACGCAGTGAATCTGAGCCAGCCTGGACTAAAAGAAACCCTGTCTCAAAGCAAACACCTGTGTAGGTGTATATCTTCTCCAACCTACTTTAATAAGGGTTCAACCTCTCTTGTAGTCCATCACCCACCAGAGGTAGTAGAAGAGAAAAGTTATTAGGACATGGGGGAAGTAGACTTGTTTAGAAATATTTCTTTGGGGGTGAGTTCAATCTTTGTTGTCAGGATATCAGCAGTTCAGTCCCATAACAAACACTAAATATGAACCAGCAGCTGCAGTCCAGTCCTCTTGGCAGGCAGACACCTTGCATGGACCAGCAGCTTCAGTCCAGTCCTGAAGAAACCACAAGGCTTGCCAATCGGCCTGGGTCTGAGGAAGCCACAAGAAGTCACAGGAACCTCATGAGCAGTTCTTTGGTGACTTTCTCTCTATGGCATCCTTACCACAAGTGGAGCTCAGCAACACAACGTAAGGTGAACCAATACATGCAAGTCCTTAGCAAAGAATAGCGAGGCAGAGCAAAGCAAACCAATGCTTCCGCCTCCACTGCCTGTGGGGTTATATTCATATCACTTCAGCAAGCGTCTTTTCATCTGTTTGCTATAGCAAAGTATTCTTTCACCTGTGTCTGCTTCAAGAAAACATTCTTTCACGTGTCTGCTTTAGCAAAATATCCTCTCACCTGTGTTTCCTAGCAAAACATTGAAGTGGAAACCGCTGGTTTCTTTGGAGAGTCAGTTATGTCAGATGGTGTTTTGCTAAAGTAGGCATGTGGAGGAACGTGTTCCTGAAGCAGACACAGGTGAAAGGATGTTCTGCTAAAGCAAGCACATGAAAGGACACGCGGTGAAGGATTCTTTGTTAACAACACGCATGTCTTGGTTCCCCTTACATTGTGTTGTTGAGCTCCATTTGTTGTGACTCCATAGAGAGAAATGTACCAAAAAACTTCTCGTGAGGTTCCTGTGGCTTCTTGCTGCTTCTGTAGACTTGGGCCTATTGGCAGAGTGATATCAGCTGATACAGACTCATGTGCTGAGGCAAGACATGTGGTGAGGCATGGAGGACATGCGATGTTTGGAGAGTATAAATAGGGCTCAAAGGACAGATGGAGGCTCAGCTGGCCTTGCTCATATAGCTAGCTGTGCAAGCTTCTTGGTCTTGTGTCTTCACTTTGTTAAGAGACTGGCAAAGAACTTCTCCTGGCATCCCTGCTGGTCTTGGTCGATCTTGCTGACTCATGCAGATTCAGCTGAGGTCTGGCTGTTTCTGCTAGGTCATGCCAACATTGCTGACTCCTGTTTGCTATTCCAACTCTACTAAAATGGACTGCTGGTATATTTCTGAAGTATTTGCGAGTGGATCGAGCTGTCACTGCTGATCTGTGAACTGAACTGTGGGTTTCCTGACAATGCAGATGGGATTTTCTCCAAAGAACAATTTCTAAACAGGTCTACTTCCCCCGTATCCTAATAACCTTTCTTTTCCACTATCTCTGGTGCATGGTGGACTAGAAAAGAGGTTGAACAGTTATTAAAATAGGCTGTGAAAAATTTATACCTACAAAACATTACTTGATATAACTTACTTTCCAAAGAACCCAGAAGTTTCCATTTCACACCAACTATCTGGAGATCTCAGAGTGAGTAAGAAATTGGAGGAGCCCTTAGTTGGTTTTAGGATACCTGCTTATCCTGACCCCACTGGAGGAAGGGGTGGGGAAGATCAGGTCCAATAAGCCTCAGGAGTGTTGAAAACTGAATTTAAAATACTTGCAATATGATAGGCTTAAGGGGTTTCAGAGTTTCACACAGGAGAGAAATGTGATGAGGACCAGCACCTTGGGAGAGTCAGGAATAGCACAGACACTCACACACACTCAACAGAGGGAACTCATACGTGTGTCAGGTCCACTCAGTGGAACACAACAACACCTGACAAAACAGCCACGTGTTGATACCTGCCCTATGCCGTTGTCCCTCGGCAGTGTAGTGCTGAACAAGGCATTATGATACCTCATGTACACAATCCCAACAGCAATACCCTGACCAGGCCAGTATTCAAGAAAAGTGTCGGGGCTGGGGTGGAGGAGTGGCTTGTTCTGTGAGTGTCATGAGTGCTATCCTGTGGTGATGACGATTGAGTATGTGCACAGGGACGCTGGATTGTGGCGTAAGCAGAGTAAATGGGACTGGTGTGTGTGCCGAACCTCAGCAGTGCTGTGCGTGGGGAGTCCCTCCTCCTATGGAAAGGAGAGCACACGAGGGGCAGGCGCAGGCAAGCTTGGCCATCCTGGAGCCTGTCTGAAAGGTGAGTGGGGACCCTGCTGCCCACCACAGTCATACCAAGTCACCAACCCAGGAGGGGTACAGTGACATCCCTCAAGATGATGCAGAAGATTCTGAAGCTGGTTCCCACAGACACTGTACCAGGTCAGTGACTGGAGACTCTCATGTCCGGTTCCTTCCTTACTGGCCGCCCTGCTCCAAAGCCACCCAAGGTTTGTGCACCCATGCCTAGGCTACACTTCACATCTGACTCCCCTTTGCCTCCTTACTCCCCTCTGGACCTCTTCTCTTCGTCATCTCTTGGCAATATTTGGAGCCAAGAGCTCCCCAATGTCTCCAAATAATTGCTATCTGCTGAAAACCTTGGTCAGGGGCCCTTTGGCTACCATCTGATCTGAGCTCCCCCAGCCACATTCGGTCCCTTCAGACCCAAAATCATGATGGAAACTTGTTACCATCCCCACAGAATCAGAGAGACCTGACATCCACGTTTGCCTCACAGGTCTAGAGATGTGTACTTTGCAGAAAGGTCATCCCAAGGCCTCAGCTTCTCTATCTGCTTAGTGAGGATGCTAGTGTTTCCCTGGTATATTTATGTGAAATTTCATGAAACTGGCCTTCAGCAACAGAGAACCCAACATTACTACCATGAAATAAATATATATGAATGAGTGCAAGAATGAACAAGGGCCCAGTTAGCGTGTGGAATAAATATACATAAGATGAAATGTCCAATGTCGATGTTTGCCTAGGATTCTCTTTGCTCTCTAAAAAGTTCCAAGTATTAAAACTGCATAGTTCTTTCTTTCTTTCTTTTTTTTTTTTTTGTTTTTTGGTTTTTGGTTTTTCGAGACAGGGTTTCTCTGTGTAGCCCTGGCTGTCCTGGAACTCACTCTGTAGACCAGGCTAGCCTCGAACTCAGAAATCCGCCTGCCTCTGCCTCCCAAGTGCTGGGATTAAAGGCATGTGCCACCACCGCCTGGCTGCATAGTTCTTTCTTGAATTCCATATTGCTGGTGACTTATTCTTTGCTGGGGTCTGGGAATTACTGCACAAAACACTCAGACACAGATCTCAGTCAAACAGTGGTTTATTGAATGCACACCCCAAGACCAGGGACAAAGTTTAGACTCAGGAGCTGAACTGAGAACTGGAGCCAGAATTTTATAGAGCGTTTAAGTCTGAAATTCATAAACATCTGTGCCAATTTATTTCACCAATCAGGATCTAGGGATACAGGACTTCCTTAGGGTCACGTCTTTGTTGTTCATTTATCCTGTTTTCATTAGTTGGGGTATTCAGCTGTGGTGGGGGACTTGCCTTGCCTAACATGTCTTAACTTGCTAACCAGGATGTCAGCTCCCCATGTACATGTCTCTGTCAAGGAGGATGTCGGCTCTCAGGGAGGTCTTGGGAATTTAAACTGTATTTGACTCCTACTCAAAATGGGAGTTTTACTCCAAATAGCTTCTTATATTGGTAAAGGTGTCTCTTTTTATGTTGGGGTCCATCCCAGGGCAAGCTTATAGAAGCAAAAACCATAAAAGTTCATATGTAAATGCAGGAAGTGCCACTGGGCTGTTTGTTTGGGTCCAAGCTTATTGTGGGTAACTATACAAAGCAGTTCTAACTGACCTCTATTGTGATTGGTTTCTAAGAACACCAAAGCACAGAACATAACAGAATCTGAAACCAACTCGGGCATGAGAAAGTTTCCTAGTAACAGCAATTCTGGCATCTGAGATAGTTTCCCTGGCTGGCTAGGCAGGTAAGTTTCCCAGGCCTTAACATTCTTAACTAGTCCAGGAATTACTGCAGTTTCAGTCGCATCACTCATCACTGACAGTGTTCACATCCAACCTTGTGCTGTCTTTTTGTCAATGAAATAGTCACTAGGGAAAAGACAACATCAGCATTCTAAGTGTTTGCTTGCTTGCTTTTTAAAGACAGGCTCTAACTACGTAGCCTGGGCTGCCCTGAAACTTGATATTGATATGGTCTGACATAAATGTAGCCATTTTGTAGCGTCCATGCTGCTCATAAGGTAAAATCACGTTCATCCACTGTTCAGGAGTCATTGCTTTAACGGACACTAAAGAACGTTATTAATAAGCCAAAAGTTATGGCTGTATTACTTACACTCTGTTATCTCAATGTTTTGAAAATCCCCGTTCACCGCCTGCCTACCACCCCCCCACTTCACTTAGGACCAATCACTGTAAGGGTTAGCTGTAGGAGTGGGTCTGATGCTAAGGTCCTGTTCCCCAATTGGCTCTTGATCTGTCAGTAAAGAAGCCATGGACCAATTGCTGGGTGGAAGGAATAGGTGGGACTTCTGGGCCCCTGGAGGCAAGCGGACAGATGCAAGGAGAGAAGAGACAGAGTTTGCTATGCTTCAGAGAGAAAAGCCAAACAGCCATGTGAGGTCTCGGGAGCAGCTATGGCTGCTTCTACAGGCTGGTGGTCAGGGATGTTTAGCAGGGACTAGGTGGAACTGAGCAACTAAAGTTTAGGGCAGGTGGAAAGGTGTGGCATTAAGAATATTGTTAAGGGGCACACTTCTCCAGACAGGAGATAGTAGTGCCAGCAACTGTGTCAAAAGGCAAGTTGAAAATGAGCAACCTGTTTGTGTTTCTTTTATCCGTGGATTCAAGGGAAGCTGGGTGGGATCTGGTAGTGCGGACCGTTCCCAGAGCCTAGGTGGAGTAGCGAAAAGCTACACGCAACAGTTAGATGATAATAGTTTGTCTAGTTAGCTATGCTGTACTACTTCTCTGCTTCCCTTTTAAGCGTTTGAACCTATTTTTCCTATAAAAAGCCTGGGAACAGACTGACGCCACAAACTTAGGCTCCGAGCCTTTTTTGTGGTTCTGATCAATAATTCTGAATCAGTATTCAATACATTTTCATCATATCCCAGACTGGTGTCTGGGTGGTCAGTGCGTGGCTAATCCCAGACCCCAACATTCGGTGCACTGATGGGAAAGCCCCCTACCTTCAAGACTGCCTCTCGGATATTATTGAAAGCTAGAAAGGCTGCCAGCTTCCTCCCTCTGCGAGGAGGTTAAGGGTCCTGCACCTGCTCAGATCTGCTTCTGTTCTGGTCTTTGTCTAGACCTCTGGAAAGGCTCATAAGAGACACAGGACACAGTTTTGGCTTTTTGGGCTTAGGGAACACTGAAAGTCCTCTTTAGGTGAAGGGAACCATCTAGTCCTTTGTGTTTCGGGCTCTCACCTGACCCTGATGCACAACACTGTCTGTCTTCTGTTTTTGAAAATCTGTTCTGCAAATGTCTGTCATTTGCTTTCAGGTTGTTTGCTGGCACTGTTATTCTTTACATAATTTTCATTTCTATCATGGGGCAATCCTCTTCTACTCTTGACACTTTTCTTGAGGCGATTTGGTTCTATTTCCAGTATTTTCAGTATTTCCCAGACTGGTGTTTGTCCAGTATTTCACCTGACCTTTGGCATGGGCTGGCCCCTTGAGGGGTCCTTTGAGATACCTGATCTCCTTCCCATTCGGGATAGTGTCCTTCATTATCTGGTTCGCTCCTATCAGATTCTCTATGTCACCCGGCGGTATCTGTTAGCAGACCCTCCCTGTTGGCTGAAGGGTTGAGCTCCTTCGCCTGCCACAACTACCACAGAGGAAGCAGCTATTATCTCAACCACATTCACTCTTTTACCTATGCCTTATAAGGTAATTAATTCTTGCCTGCCTTTCTGAACTAATACAAATAAGGTCCTGAGGTCAGAAACTGGTTTTGAGTTCTCTAGTGAATTGCTTGTGTAGCCGGGCAGAAAAAAAAGTGAGACATATAAAAGGCAAGAGAGGCAGACAGAAGAAATTATTAGTTATTAGGCATTAGACAGTAGGCACTTGAGACTTGAGGCAGAAAACTTGGAACTTGGAGGCACTAGGAACTAGGGACTAGGAATTCAAGACTAGGGACTTGGAGAGAAGAAGAGAGACTGAAGAATAAATGGGATTGAATCACACTGTCTGGTCTCCATTCTTCACGTCCATCCTCACTCTCTTGATGAACCCTGACACGTGGACCGGAACAGCTTGGGGCAGTGCAGGCTCTAACAACTTAGCCCCCAAGGCTTTTGGCAGAGCTATCCTCCACATTTTGGCCCCCAAGCGTGGGGCAGAGCGGTCCGCAACAAAGAGACACCATACCCTGGCCCCTCAATGGAAGAAACCCTATATCGTGCATGATCCTGAAGACACCCACAGCACTCAAGGTTGATGGGATCCAGACCTGGATCCACCATTCCCACTTATAGCCTGCTCCTTAGAAACAACAGGGCTCAACCCACCGATGGCCCGTCCAGTCTCATCTACAGGACCCACTGAAGCTACGGATACAGTAGCCGAGAGAAAACGCCAACATCTAGGACAATGATGGACGGCACAGCCACACTCAGAGGACCCTCTGAAGATAAGACTTGTTGCAGACTGACTATTACCGTTTTACAGTATTCCCTTGCTCAACCCTAGGACTGGTGAGACATAATAACTATAAGCCAAAGACTTGGTTATGGAAGCTGTCTGATACTAAAATGGGCAGAGTCATAACTGATCTATCATGATTATTCTTAGTGCTAACTCATTCCCACCCTGAACTTGCTGAATCTTGTTAGTTACCATTCTAGCCCACCCTTCCATGAGGGGATTGCTGTGAGTTCTGAAGGCACTGAGACCCAAGATCCCTCCTTACGCAGGTGGAATCAACAGCAGGATGCAAAGCTAACTGAGTGCGGTCTCAGGCCAGGGATTGTGTGTCGGTAATAAGGCCCATGTTCATCTTTGCAATAAGATAACTCCCTCTGCCTCCTCTTCCTCTGCCTACCTTCTTCCCACAGATGATAGCTGGTGGGCTTGCAGCAATGGCCTTACACCTTGCATTTATATTCCAAACTTAGTGAATAACAGACAGCATTTTGCACACTTGTACAGTTGATTCCTAGCTTAACCTATTATACTGAAGAAGGTTTTGCTCAGGCGTGGGACCCTGTTGCTGATCACGCCCTGCTTAGGACAAAGCGTGAGGTCATAACAGCGTTACCTTATCTGTCCTCCTTGGCCTCAGTGCTGCTGGGGCTGGGACGGGCATGACGTCTCTAGTTCCTTCAAATAGGCACTACTCAGACCTTCGACGGGCCATTGACAAGGACATTGAACAGCTAGAGACTGGCATCACTAATCTGAAAAAAATCCCTCGTTTCACTGTCTGAAGTGGTCCCCCAAAATCACAGAGGGCTAGATCTGCTTTTCCTTCAGCAAGGAGGGTTTTTGCCGCTCTCAAGGAGGAATGCTGTTTTTATACTGACCACATAGGGGTAGTTAGAGATAGTGTGAACAAGATGGGAGAGAGATTGCATGTTGAAAGAAACAACCAGAACAAGAAGAGGGGTGGTTTAAAAACTGGTTCTCTGCCTCTCCTTGGCTTACCACCCTTCTCCCTTCCATCCTGGGCCCAGTGGTCAGTCTCCTTCGCCTTTTGGCTCTTGGGCCTTTAATAGACTTATGGGCTTTGTAAAACAACAAATTGACTCCATGGCATCTAAACCTCTACAAGTGCATTATCATAGACTTGATCTGGCTGATTGAGGCCTGGCTGAGCCTTGTGATGATATATCTCCTTTAGGAGCTGCATAAAACTCAGATCTGTGCATGTTGGTTCGGCATGGTGAGGTCACACGTGTGTACCTGACAGGGGTGCGAGGCTTAGCATTGCAGGGGGAGGACCTTATATTCTGCTTCTGAGTCCCCCAAGAAACACACCTGATTGCATCGAGGTTAGTGTTGACTTCTTGTGTCTCAGAAAGTGGTTGACTAGGACTAATGAAATCCTATGCAACCCATGAGACGAATAACCCTCTCCTCCCCCAAAAGACACCATTACAAACGATACTGGGAGGATCAGATCAATATTTCCCCCCTCTAATTAATGGCCACTCATCTGTTGATGAGATCTCCTAATGTCCACCTTGGCTTGCCAGCCTCATTAAATATTGTTAAAAGGGAGAAGATGCCAGGAGTTAAACCCAGGAAATTACCTGCTGTTCTGGAAAAACCTAGTCAGTTAAAGTACAAAGTTAAGAAAGGACTTCCAGGTCTCAGGCCCCAGGAACTTAAAGAATGTCTGGTATTTCCTGGAAGCCGGTTATGACAGTGGGATGGTCTTGGGCAAGGAGGATAGGATAGAGGGACAGCCTTAAGCAGTGATCCTTGCCTAAACTTCCTGTTTTGCTGTGCCTTTATAACCTGCCATCTGAAATTAAAATTTGAGAGCCTGCTCTCCTTCTTTGTCTCTTGTCCTTTCATTTGTCTGCCCTCCCAACCCCCCAGGTCCTTGTTGAATTCCCTGAGGGTTGGGGCACAAACCCTTGGAAACCAGGAGCCGATAGAAATCCTTCTTTCTTTCCGTTATTTGCATCAGTTTTTTGGCCGTAGTGATGGCAATCTATTTAATACACCATGTGGTTTTCTTCACAACACGCTCCTGCCATTGTGATGTGTCACCCAGTAAGGGGCTGAGGCCAAGCTCTGCCTAGAATCCTCCACTGGGGAAAAAGTGTTGGGGACTGAAGAGGTGGCTCAGAAGTTAAGAGTGCCTATTGAACTTGAGGACCCAAGTTTGGTTCCTAGCAACCACGCTGGGCTCCTCACAACCACCTGGAATGCCAGCTCCGGGGGATCTGACTTCTACTCTGCTGGTACCCAGACTCACATGCATATATAGCTTATGTAAGGATGGATAAAAGAAGTATTAGGTGTTTGATTTTAGACCTGGGACAAGAGTCTGAGGTGCATATCTTACATACTAAGGCAGAACTGGCCTCCAGGTTATCCCAGCATCCCTCAGTCCTTACCTGGCATACCATGCTCCCAACCTTGAACTTTCCAGCCCAGGGACTGAGCTGCTTTCCCCCACAGAGGCTCCTTTCTATATAATCCAGACATTTTGGTCTCTCCCTCTCTTTTCCTCTTCTTTCTCTGTGCTTGTTCTTTTCTCTCTCCCTTTCCTACCACCCCCCCTACTCATGGTGACTTCCCTGGTCTTGGTCCTTGGGGGTCCAGTAAGCTCACCTACCTGAGAATAGCTTCCCAATAATCTACCTTTAATATAATCTAATCTGGTTTAAATTGGCTCATTTCACTGGTGGCAGAGAAATAACCTATCACTAGGCAGCTGAGAGATGGAAGCATGGAAGGATGGAGGGATGGATGGATGGACAGATGGATGGAAGCATGGATGGATGTATGAATGGATGATAGATGGATGGATGGAAGCATGGATGGATAGATGCATGTATACATGGATGGATGGATGGATGGATGGATGGATGGATGGATGTGTAGGTTGGAGGATGTGATAGTGGCTAGATGGAGAAGTATAATACTGGCTGCATGGGTGGCTGACTTCAGGAAAGTAGGAATAAACAAGTTGGAGGCTTTTGTTTGATGGACATTTTCTTGGGGTGCTAAGGCTGGAATCAGCCCCTTGGGCTGAGTGTTCTCCCTGCCTTGGCGTCCCCGCAGTGAGGTCTGCACGTGTGCACTATCACTCTGACCAGCTGAAATTCTTAAGAAAGAGACCAAGTGGCTGGATAAGCAGGAGGAAGGTTCTTCCAGAAATTCCGTGAACACTGGACTCTCCAGGCTTTGATTAAAAACAGTTTATTACGCCATCACAGGAATGGCCAAGGCAGGAGGGTCCTAGGGAGTGGCTGCTGCTGCTGCCGCCAGCATCCACTTACCTCCCTCCACAGCTGCAGAGGCTGAGGGATCGGGAGGAGTTTTCACATTACAGGACGTGACTCAGGTTCCCCAACACAAGTGCTGGTTTGTACTTCCTAAGGGAGCAGCGAGAATGCACATTCAAGGGATTCCTTCAGGAGCTCTGAGTTCAAACAGGCCTCGAGTCGAACTACTTCACGTTCTACTTCAAGCTGCAAGGCGGAAGCTCTGGTAAACAATAAACATGGCTGTAAGGAACAGGCTTTTGGCCCCTCCCTCCTGACACATTTCTGGGAGGTGTGTGGATATACCAGTAACACGGGGGGGGGGGGGGGGGGGGAGGACAAGCAGCCTTGAGGCCTGAGACAGTGCCACTCAGAAGCCAGTCATCCTGTTGATGGGAGGCAGGGCCGGGCAGGGAGCAGGTGACATGAGGTGAATGTGACTGGCATCAGGGAATGCCAGGATGGTAAGGGAGGCTCTGGTAATCCCAGCACTCTGAGCCAGAACCAAGGTCAGCCTCAGCTACAGAGCTTGAGCATTGCCTGAGTTTTGTGGGACCTGGTCTCATACACATAAACAACAAAAGAGGGGCAGTGTCCCAGGTCTTGAGACTAACAGAAGCAAAGGTCTAAGGAGGCTATGGAAGAGAGACGTGGCCGGTGCCTGGTGGACTCTGGAAGGGAAGATGCTGCATAAGGAGATAGCCTGCTACCAGGAAGTACCACTCACGACACACTCACGACACTAGTGGCATCTGGTAGATGATGCTGCCAGGGTAGAGGTGGGGCTGGCTGCACCTGAACAGTGTTCAGTTAGCCTCCTCATCTCTGTTGTTCCATGCCACGGGACATTCCTGTGTCAGCCAAAATGTCTCCAAATGCATAGTTTCCCATTCCTACATGTTCTTGTATGTGCATGGGTGTGTGTGCATTGAGTGTGTGCGTGTGTTTTTGTGTGTCTGTGTTTGCACATACATGCTATACCAAGCTTTTGACTGCAGTCAACCACAATGAGAGAAACAAATGCTCTGGGAGAGAGCATGGCCTTGGGGAACTTCCACTTGGGGACACAACCTTACTATGGGACATTCTAAAGAACTCATGACAGATTGAGATAGGGTGTCATGTAGTCCAGTCTGGCCTCGATTCTGAGCTGTACCCCTACCTCCTGTGTGCCAGGATTGCATCTGTGTGCCACCATGTCCAGTTTATGGGGTGCAAGGGATGAAGCCCAGGACTCCATCATGCTAGGCCAGCACTCTACTGACTGAACCCCAGCTCCAACCCCATTGATTTGTTTGTTTGTTTCCTTGTTTGTTTTGTTTTGGCTTTTTAAAAACACTCTTATATAGCTAGGGTTAGCATTGAACTTCTGATCCTCCTGCCTCCACTTCAGAATTGGGATAAGAGGTATGCACCATCACAATTGGGTGACCTCAAAATTTTCTAGTTACCACAGATCACCCAGCTGAATTCCAGCTGTCTGGATTCCTCTTGAATTGACATCAGGAGCCCATGAGAAAACCAAAGGTACACCAGGGGCTGGGGCACTCAGTCCCTCACAGGCTTGGGTGGGGTGAGGGGCTAAGTCAACCTTCTCACCTGGATTCTACCTAAGGCACCATCTGGAGGTCCAGGGGGTCATAGGGTGACACCCGAATATCCTGCAGCAGAGCTTCTAGATTGTTCCTCAGCGTGGTGTAGGGCGGCCTCTCCTCGTAATTGAGGGCCATCGCCACCTTCAGGTACTCCTGCAGGGTCTCTGTGGTCAAGACACCCAAAAGCACAGGTGAGGCGGGAGAGGTGCTGCTTGCAGTCCCCTGATCAGCCACTGGGAGTCCTCGTATCTGCTGTCTGCATAGAAGCATCCCGGGAGCAGCAGCAGAATGGTAAATACCAGAGTGCTCATTAGCTTCACCGGCTTCTCATCCACACTACTTCCCAACACCTCTAACATGGGGCCTGCAGGTTCCAGCTGAGGCAGGAATGGGGTGTGAGCACACTACACAGGAGCCAGGGGGCAGAGGGAAGCAGTGGGCATTGCAGCGGGCAGCATCAGCTGCAGGCAAGCCCATGTGCAATTACATGTCCTTTAAACATTTTTTCTTTTAAATAGTTTATCTTAATTTTATGAGCACTGGTGTTTTGCCTGCAAGTATGTCTGTATGACAGGACCTTGGATTTACAGACCGTTGTATGCTGCCATGCGGATGCTGGGAACTGAACCCGGGTCCTCATGAAGAGCAGCCAGTGTTCTTAACCACCAAGCTGTCTCTCCAGGACTTGAAAACATTTTTTTTCAATCATTGGAAAACACAAAACAGTACTAAGTTCATGGCAGCACAAAACAGCTGTGCCACACTGCAGGAAACCATGGAGTTGACCTGGTCTTGCTGCCTCATGAGACATGCAACATGTTTTTCAGACTCCTATGTTTTTAAGAGTCCATGGCTCCTAGGGCACAAGGTGCCTTCCAGTTCCTGAGAGACCAACGCACACCTTCAGGCAGTAAAGCACTCAGGCCGCTTTGTGTTTCTCTGTACGTTCCCTTAGAAGTCAAGGAAGCATGGAAGCCTGACAGGGCAATTGGTCTTAGACATTAATCTTGTGTACCTTGTATAGCTTGCAACTGCCCATATATAGATCCTGGCAAACGACACTATATTTGATTTCTTATAAGGGTATAAAAAGTGTGATTATTCTCAATAATGTTGTCACAGCCTCAGTCTTGCTGTGACTCCTTCAACCTGAGCCTGGATTAAGTTCTTGCAAGTTATATCAAGTAATTTTGGCTAAGTAAGTGTAGGTTCTTATACCTACACAGGTTAGAAGAAAAGGGCTCTTTCATAATTTAATTTGGGGGATGGGAGTCTATAAAGAGTCTCACTCTGGCTAGGCACGGTGGTACATGTCTTTAATCCCAGTAGCTGGGAGGCAGAGGTAGGTAGATCTCTGAGTTCCAGGACAGCCAGGACTACACAGAGAAACCCTGTCTCAAACAAAACCAACCCAAAAACAAAAAGTTTCACTTCATAGCACAGGCTGCCCTTGAATTCCCGATAATTCTACTGCCTTAGCCTCTGGAATGCTGGGGAAACAGGCCAATACCATGATGGTACCATTTTGTTGTTTTGTTTTTCTGGGACAGTCTCTATATAGCCCTGATTTAGAACTCACTATGTAAACCAGCATGACTCAGAACTCATAGAGATCCCCCAGTCTCTGCCTTCCTAAGGGATGGAAGGTGTGCACTACCACACCTGCTGTGATAGCACCTGTAAAAAAATATCTGTTTTGATGTGTGTGTGTCTGCATGAGTGTGTGTCGTGTGGAGAATGCCCTGGAGAGCAGGACAGTTACTAGAGCCACACAGTGTAGGTGTGGAGTGACTGGAGCCGCACAGTGTGGAGCTGGACTCAGGTCTCTGCAAGAGCAGCAAGCACGAGTGACTGAAGAGCTCTCCATCCCAACGTATTCCCCTAACATTTATGTATTGTGTGTGTGGAGGTCAGAGCTCAACTTGTAGTAATTCCTTCCTCTCACCACGTGGCTCCTGGGGTTGAACCCCAGCCATCCGGCTTGGCAGCAAGGGCCTTTACCTTCTGAGCCAGGTCAACAGCTCCACGGCGGCGGTATTCTTAATTCTCAGGTGTACTTAGGATACATGTGTGTACTGCTCTGTATGTGCAGGTCTGTGTGTGTTGAATGAGGTCACCAGCAGCTGTCTTCCTCTCAAGTGTCACTCTCCTCCTTCTCTTCTGAGACAGGGCCTCTCACTAACCTGGAGCTCACTGATCTAGCTAGAGAAGCAGGCCGTCTAGGCCCAATGATTCGCCTGTCTCAGCTGCTTCCAGCCCTGGGATTCTAGGTGCACATGGCTGTGCAGGCTTTTCACATGGGTGCT